>CM039639.1:6842682-7467325 GCA_022405125.1 Anthidium xuezhongi
TGTTTCTAACGCCGAATGATTTTACAACGTACGGACGAGCCATTTGAATCTGTTTCTTGTTCGATCGCTTTATTCGAGATCGACTCGCAAACTAAGCAGCATCGATGAAGCATAGAAAATTTTATAATAATGTTTGGTGTCGTGTGAAGAATGCAAAATTTCTTGAGGTAGAAGGTGTCAGTTGACACTTTAATTGACACGGCGCAAGTCACAATTCTAATTCTAGCAAATTTAGCATACTATTTTTATGATGTTTAGCACTTTCTGTAATGTAAATTTTCCTACTGACTTTCGTGTGATTTCTATGAAGAGTCTAATTAGAATCAATCTATCCGAGACAGTCAGAACCTGTACCCACCAATTTCGTTAGAATAAAGATCGTTCAACGTGCGACTCTAAAACTTTGTGTTAATGAGAAAAATAAATGCTTTCTTGGGCTGAGTGTATTGGTTTAAACGTGTTAAGAAGTGCAGCAAATAGTAGAAGTGTGCACACAATCAAAGGGTTAAACGGATAACAGCCTAATGGCTAGGAATTAGAAGCGGCTAATGGATGTTCAGAAGAATCGAATGTGTCAATTAGAATGCATTAAATGTTCAATTCTCAAATTACAAAATTGTACGTAAAGTTCGAATTATCCAATTTCCTGTTGCTATTAAAAAAAAATATAACTCGACTCCCAACCAATTATCAGATTAATTAATCCCGTCCACGGCCCTCCCTATGGGTATTAACCACCGTCAGCTTCCAAAACAGTAATTATCCCCGTGTATCAAGCAATATCTCATCCAGTTACGTTTATTCCTAATTATTTCGGCGGAAACGGGGATAGCTTCCATTAACTCGATTTTACAAACACAGGCCAGACCATTTACCAACAGATTGGGATTACCTGTGTCTCTAAATATGGTGCCTATGAATAGGGTTCAAAGGGCAAAGCTGGACAAGCATGATATTCCGCAGGAAGGAAAGGTTGGCTGGAAATTCGTAAACGTGTTCCAAGCTACAAATGGGCCAGCGTGCACGGGGATGGAAACGGCCAAACCTTCGTGGCGATGAACCTCGAGGGTGAATGAAAGTGTAAAGGGCGGTCAGCACGCCCCTGTAATGTGGTAACCCTTACGGTTGCTGCAGGATTACGTGGTGAAATGTGCCAGAGCCACCGTAATCCAATAATAGTCATCCCCCTCTTCCCTTATGGGACATCGAGTCAGACCTTTGCTGATTCAAGAACTCCAACTCTTTACGTCTCTCGATTCCTGTTCGGTTGAACGCTTTCATAGTTGTTTTCTTCTCTCTTTCCTATCACGTCCGCTATTCCTTTTCATTATTACTGTTTATTTAAATTTTTCTTTTTTCAAAAATTTTGGTCCCACCCCTTTGATTTTATTTTAGAAATTATTAATCTTTCAGTAAACAAACATTAAATAGTCTCGATAGAAATACAATTTTTAAGATTTATCTGTATATTATTAATTTCTAAATGGTTTGTTAAATATATTAAAATATATTCTAGGTGCAATTTTCATAAGTTAAATTTTGAAATGTAAGTGAAATTTGCGAAACAAAAAATCGAGCAAAGAACGTGGAATCTCCAGTCGTATCAAGTTTCTCGCGTGGGAGTCGAAATTGGTTGGATCGGCGGTTCGTTAACTCGCGTGTAAAATGGAATCGGTTCGAGGCGATAGGTCATAAAGTATGATTACGAATAGCCACTTAATCACAGGTTATCGAGCTCCGAAGTACTGGAGCAAATCCGCCACTTGGTCTGGACCAGTTGCCGTGCTTCTGTGTCGACCATTAGATTTGCCCGTTGCAGTTTCAAACTCGATATCCTATGATTAGCTCCTCTTAATAGCATCTCTCTACCTATAATTTATAATAGCAAAGTGTCCTTTCGCACCGCGCAAGACGAAATCATTGTCGCCAGAAACATTTTGTTTTTCACCCAATTGAAACGCTCCCTAGTTACACCTTATGAAATCGAGCTCGCGTAACGTCGATTACGAACGAAATTTCTACGAAACAAACGGGGCGTTATTAAATTTTGATTCGAGCCCGGAATTTTTTGGACAAATTAACGTTATTGCATTTCAAATGTTTGCCGCTAAAACGACGAATTGGCTCGTTTTCCTCGGTTAACAAATTGAAAGCGTGTCGGAATGCAAAATGTACAGAAACACGGTAACAGAGAAATGATTAATGCAATAATTAATCCGTAATATCCACGCTGGATGAGAACACTCTGCCACCAGCGATCAGATTGCAATCCCGGATTAAATTTATCCGCTTACGTAATTAACACCTATTTCGAGTGATTTAGGTACACGCATGAGCTGGTATCGCGAGCACCGGCTTTACTTTTAATGTAAACGCGACACATCGATTCCCTTTCGCGATAACCTAACGCGACATATATCTCGCTTTAAACGATTAATTAAAATCGTGTCGCGCACGTCGAATCGTTCTTTGATCGAAATCTTTTCGACCAGTGCAAACAGCCGCGGTGGATCAAAAAATTGATTCGGGTCAAATTGTATTTTATATTTTCGAGCCACCATGTATTTAGAGACTGAACGATATTATATTTTTAACGTACTTATAATATTCTTTGTGCGCGATCGTTTATTTTTCGAGGATGCGAAAGGGTTAATTTAGTGAATTAATCGTGGGACAAGGTGTAATCGCAGGATGCCGTTCGCCGAGGTTCTTAACTCCGCTTCGACGGCGAAATGAAATGCAAATTTAAACACGTTCCCGCGCGATTCTATCGACCTCCAAGTCGACGGGAAGCTGGATGTAATAGAGACCTCGAGACACCTCGATCGAGTAAACTTTCACGATCACCGTGGAAATTGTTTGGAACGCTAATCTGGACAATCTGCATCTATCAATCGAACCGAATCAAACTAAAGGCAAAATGTTCATGTTAATAAAACGCTTAATCGACGAACGAGTAATTTTATCTCCGGTGAGATATCGATCTCGTTGCAATGTTATTCATAAAAATAGCAGCTTGTTCGTAAAACTGACCTGTTTATAAGAACTTTTTTTCCAAAGTTCAATTTAACTTTAAATCGATAAAGCTAAGAATCTAATTAGAGGAATCATCTGACAAATATGATTATTGGTCTCAAAATTGACAATGATCTGATGAATTTATAGGGCAAAATTTGCGGCCCCGTTTGCCCTACGATCCCAAACTAATTGTCGTTCAATTACGGATCAGCTCATAAAACGTGCAGGCGAATTTGAAACGAGCAGCAGCGACGTGTGCGCCCTGTGCGAACGTGGAAACTCGGGTTAGTTTTCCCGGAGTTGTCCCCGCGCTCTCGTTTTATGCGTCCCCTTAGACCGCTTGCAGCCAGAGGATATTAATATTCTAGTCAAAGAGGAAAGCTCGCGTGCCATCGGGTCACTATGGACTTCCACCGTCACGGTGGCCGGTTGCCATCTTTGGAATATCCGGTGTCCCGGTGGAACGAACAACCGTCGAATAACGGATGCGCACACGTCCTCGCCCGCTGTCCAGAGATCGAAACTCTCGCAAGATTCAAAGTGTTGCGCGCATAAATCGCAACGCGAATCTGTTCCCGATCTGGTTAGGCATCTCGCCGTTTCCTATGAACGTGTTGTGCAAGATTCAACACCGCTGAGACTCGAAAGAATTGCATATTTTCGTCAGGAATCATTTTTCCTTCGTTTTTTTGATGGTGGATTCATGAACAGTATCATAAATCATCGAGTCGATAATCGAAATCGTATTTGGACACAAAATCGATTGAATTTTACCACAGGGAGAACGAAAAATTATTAAATGCATTGCTTACTGAAAATTAATATGTTCAACTTGCAAATTATAAACATTTCTAATTGGGAAAGTGGAAACATGGGCAACATTAACCTTTTCGTGTTAAAAGTGGCCTTTCTAGTGACAACGTGCCATCTCTGAAACATTCAGTGTCATAGTGAAAGAAGCTGTTCCCAACGAGCTTTTGCGGCGACTCTCGCGGAAAAGCTGATCGCCACCGACAGTCGGTAAGGTATCCCCGCGTGAAAGGATATGTCCTGGAAGCTCCTGCGATACGAATTCCAGGAACAGGATCCGAAAGCGAAAGTTTGAATTAACGATACGTGATGTATATCGACGACGAGCGCCACCTTCGAGAATCGATCTCGTACGATACCTGACCGCAGAGTTTGCTTTCGCCAGCAAAAGTGGAACTTCCGGTTCCACTTCGTATTATTTATTAAAGCACTTATTTTTTCAGCAAACAAATATTTGAAACATGGATGTTTCAAAATAGGAAGTCAACTTCCTTAATTTTGTTACATTTTACAAACTCTGTCTAAATTAGAATTTTTATAATAATCCTAAGCCTGAAGCTTGAAGTGTGATAAGAACGTTTCAGAGTGTCGATTGAAAGAATTTTCTCGAATCTTCGAAAGCGTGTCGGTGTAAATGGGATTTAGCGCGTGCTGGCCGATGCGCTAACCGAGGGAAATAAATGAATGACATCGGCATAATTGTGCGGTTGAGATTTCGGTTTCCAACATATTCATAGCTGACAGCAACATAATAATCCAGGGCTGAATGGACTCTGCGGATTTGGCCAGTTATTTTCGCGGTAACCGCGCGGCATAGATTCAGATCGTATTGCGGTTCGCTCTAATTATCCCTCGTAATATGATTTAACGACAGTTAATCTGTGTATAATTTTCGCGGTCCCGGGGATCGTTGTAAAGTGACTGAAACGTGTCACAGGTTAAACGAACGATTCGAGACTCTGCTAGACAGCCCGTCAATATTTGCTTCCGACGCACTTTACGAGATTCTGCACAAATTTTTAATATTTTTATGAAAATATAGTATCGGAAATATTTACTGTTTAATCTTCGTATCCAGAAAAAATGTTTTCAAATTACCCTCCACCTTTTGTAATTTTACTTTATTTATAATTTTATTTAATATTCGAATGATTTAATAAATATTTCTTTTAATCATAAAAAATAAATAAAACGTTGAAACATTGATTCTAAGTACGTTGAAATATAGAGAAATAATATTTTCTTCGGAGAAATGTCAATATTATAAATTGACAACTGATCATACTTTATTCGATATCGATACGTATCACCTGCAACTTTCAGTAGCACATGATCATCGATAAACCGCAAACTTTGTCACCGCGGTGCAGAGGACCAGTGGTTGCCCCTTCTACATTGACAAACTAGACCCAGGAGAGAAATGGCGACAAATTAGAAAATTAATCACTACGTTCGATCAATGTGCTTGATTCGAACTTCAATAAAATTGTATCGTGTATCCTATCAAACTCTCACGGTCCATTTATTAAACACCGTCCTCGTACAACAAATAATTCTGTACTAATTAAATTTTATGAATTAAAGTTTCCTTTACCGTTGGAACAATTTACGAACACTTTATTTCATAGACCTAGAGACAATAACTGAACGGTATAAAGTTTTCGAAATGAAATTAGATCATTGCTATTCCCGTTATTCGAGGGTTAATTAGGTAATGATATAGATATTCTAAAGAATTCAAAGTCATCAGCTAAACATTTGATCCTAGAAGTATCACTTTCCCACGTAAAGATCTATCAAAACTTATTTCCAGCTCTAACATCACGAGTTGAAAAAAAAAAAGAAGAATTCTAATTTCACGGCAAACAATTTCTGATCCCGGTTCGTTCGCGTTCGCCACGATTCCACTTACTCCACGATCTCCACACGAAAGGTAATCTTCGAGCGTAATGTTCTTAACCACAAATCTGCCAGAGATAAATATTATCCTCAAGAGTCGGGGCTTCCGTGAAAAATGAGGGCTTTCACTACATAACAATATTCCAGACGCGGTAAAGAAGATTCCTCCTCGCTAACCGGCCTCTTCGTGGGAAACCAAAAAAATGCGAAATTCCTCGACGAGACCGAGGCAAGACGTACACGAACGAGGACCTTTTACCTATTAGTAGGTGGTCACAGGTATCGGGAAGGTTTATTTGCCTGGTTTTAACGTTGCTAACGTTACGAATAATGAACGACGACACGGATTTTGCTTTTGCCTTTGCTACGTGGAACGATGGCCTCGTCTTTCGCGAATTCCTTGCGCTTGTTCTGTACGAATACCTGTTTCGATCTTGCTGCTACGGCTTCAGCTTCGATCGCATTAATTATTCAGCGAATTTGCGTTCGTCTCTTCGAGTTTCATTCATAATATAAGAGATCTTCGAAGTGGTCTTCCATCGTGTGAAAAGGTACGCTTTCGTCTAACAACTGATATTTATACAACACCGTGTTTTTAAAAGTGGAAGAAGTCTATTTTAAAGAAAATACTTTTTAAAGAATAATTCAATTTTCCTACTAAAATTCGCTATCTTGAACAAAACGTATGAAAAAATATGAAGATTGCAAATATAATTGTTAAAATATTAAATTGTAAACTCTGTCATGTGGAAAATGTTAATTTACTAAAATTAACATCGAATTTCTTCACTATCCTACCTCAAAATTTTAATTTTAGCCTTTCACCGAGGAAGAATGATAAAAATTTCCAAAGCTTAAAAATATAGCATCGTCCGATGGTACAAAGCACACAGAGTAGAATGAAACGAAGAGAGATCTGTTCGAATCTGTTCACAAGCACTCGCGTGTGCACTCGAGTTACAATTTCGAACAAGAATCGGCAAGCAATCAGCGTCAGACATCGAGCGAATAAAGCAATCGACATCGGTTATTCCTGGCAGTCGAAGCTGGACGAAAATCGTCATAGCTTATCCTCTTTCGTTGCCGGTTCGCATTGTCGTGATCGTCGTCCTATAACGTGCACGAGGGCCGATAAATCCGCAAACAAAAGTGGATTATGACTGTTTCGCACGTGCGCACACCTTTCATCCAGGCGCCGAGCGCCGATTGCTCGCTGCATTCGAAGCGTATCGAACGAATTTGAATATCGAACGTTCCGTCGGACGAGTTATTACGTCCACCCCTGTCCGTTCGTTTCTTTTTGAACGCCATCACCGACGGAAGCCCTGTATAAGCGCTCACGCCCTCTTCTTTACTTTTCGCTTTTTAATATTCCGCTCTCGATCGTTGCCGTTTTGTCGGCCTGTCGGCGACAGACAAACAATCGCACGGAGTATAAACAGCTGACTCGGGGAGCGAGAGAGAAACGTTTCGCGGGTTTCCGTATTAACGGGGTGGGTTTTAACCCTTAAGAGGGATTAAATTTGAGTCAAAATTAAACTGGTGGTTTGTTGGCTTAAAAATAGCAAACAAATTAACAGTAATTTTGAGAGGGACATCCTTAAATTGTATACCAGTAAAATTTTGTAAAAATTACAACTCATATTTTTGAAAAGTTCATGTAAAATTAAAATAACTCAAACTATTTTATTTTTAAACGAAACGAGAAAAGACACGTTTATAAATAATTAAAATAGAAAATCGATGAAAAGCTATTTTCATTCCTTTTTATATATGTTTGAGCACTTTCTACACGATCATACATAATTTAATTTCTACAAAAAATACTTATTTCCAAGTGCGATTTTGAGTCGCAAACGAAGCGGATGAAGTTAATTACTGAGTAATTAAAAAACAAACTGAACGAGTTAAGAGCGTTTCTTTCCTGTGTCGTTAAATGTGAGACAGTTTCGTTAATGAGGGTGTAATTGTTTTCGCAAACGTGTATGAAACGAGTCGACCAATTCCGTTCTCACGTTCTTATGCAAAAAAGTTCATTAGCGACGGCGGAATAATTGAGTAACGATGCCGAAGGGTTACGGGTTTTCAAGCGTAGAACAAATATCGTTAATTATAATTTACACATCGAGTTCTCATGGTTGTCACGTCCGTGCGGAATATCGGTAATGGCCGACATTAAATGATGAAAAAGGGGGAAAAAGAAGAAAGGGTAGAAACTGTAGTATTTTTACACCACCGAGACACTAGAAGGTGTTAGGTTCCCTGGCTTTAGCGTAAATGTCAAGCACTACTGCAATATATTTAACATTTCATTTTTGTAAAATAAAATCTACCAAACCAACAAACGTTTCTTTACTTGTTCTGGAATAAACCAACAGTTTTAACATTAATAATACCAATTACTGAAGAATTAATTTACTGCAATTTTAACACAATTCTTGCACAATATTCTAAGAAAAAAAATGATGAAACAGCTATGCTAATTGAAACAAATAAATTACAATATGCCATAAATCAGAATCCTTGAAATATATTTCATTGAAATCACAGTTTCAACGCGATAAAACAAAGAACTTCGAAACTGCGAAAGGAACAAAGAACGGGAAAAGAAAATATCTGCAGGATTCATTCTGGCCACGAAAAATCTGAATAAAGTGCGCACATAGTCTGATCCCACGTATATGCACTCGATCCCCGAGTCTGGTGCGTTGTTTTCTCGTGAATCCCGTCCATGGCGTTCCATCTTTCAAGTCCACACCGGTACAACAGTCGATCCCACGAAATGATTATAAACGACCCAGGATAACGTCCAATAAAACGTCTACATCTCGTGTTCCGTACACGTAGAAACGATACACCGTGGAAAGGAGAGTCGATATCGGCGAACACGTATGTTTATGTGCGTTTTACCACGATATACGTGAACCATACACGCAATTCCAGCGGAGAAAGGAAACTATCGCAGGAACTATTAAAATCACCGTCCCTTGGATCAATGCATATCATCGACGATAAATTTCTACGTCTAAGCTTAAATAGTGGAGCGATCCTTGGCCAGAAGTTTTGAAAGAAATTTGATCCAAATTAACAAAGAAATAATTTCCAGTTGATGTAAGATATATAAAATTCTACATCGAATATCACCATTAAATATCACCTTCGTGTCAATGATTTTTTATTTGAAAAAAATTGGAGCAACCCTGGCGAGTTGCGTGACCTGTGCACACGCATCGAACCGTAAGATTCATCGAGCATCGGGATCGAGATCGAGATCGAATGCATCGAGGAGTCGCGTGCCAGGATCGGTGAGCATCGAATCGGTTCCGAATAACTCGAAACAGAAGGCGAGAGGATACTCGCGATGCGTGGCACGCAAACTCGATTCGACATCGACGAAGAGCATGAAGCACGTATTCCTGACCTAACCGGGGAACACGACAGAACCGTTAACCGCACGGTGCCGTGAACTTTTGCCGCGGGTAACGTGAGTGCAATCTAATTTCGAGCGGGAAGGCGAGAGGAGCCGTTCACCGACTGCACGCTTGCATGCGCTAAAAGCGCCACGTTACGACGGCCAACCTATTTCGACCCAAGTGTCTACACGTGCGCGTTAAGCCGAGGACTACCGTTCATTTTTCCTCAGCGATTTAGCGGAGCAATTAATTTTTCTGAACTTTGACATTAACGACGGCGAGACCTTGAACTTACGCTCCAATTGATTCCACGGTAGACAACTAAGCCTGTCTAGAGAAAATGGCGACGTGGGGGCAGAACATCTCATTATTCAACTCGATACTCGAGAATTACGGGGTTATTATGTATTTGGGTCGGTATTCATTTCAAAGAGAATTGGTTAGTTCAATAACGAAGTTAAATGGATGGTAGACTAGCTGAATTGTCGTTTAAATCTTACTTTGTCCTATTTGCAATCGGTTTATTTATACGACAGATTAAATGATCTTTAATTTTAAAGATTGTGTCAAAAAGCTGTATAATATTTTGTTCTTAACAAGCCTTTCGTGCGAGCACAAGTTCCCTGCTTAATTTTCTTATGGTTTGAAAGAGATGGAGGGTTTCGTAATACGCAGAAGCATTACAAAGTATAAGACGGGCAGAATAAAGCAAAAATAAATAAAATTAGGTGGCTGTCCATTTTGCAGAAAAATATGAACGATAATTGTCAAGAATTATTAAATCTCTGCAAGTGTGAAGATATGCCACTAATCTTTTCGCTTTTATTTTATCGAAATAAAAAATAGGAATAGTTCAAGGAACACGAAATAACTATATATTTTTACAAAAGGCAATAAAAACGACAGCGACAGAACTCGATCCCGACGCCATTAAAAACATGAGAAAATGAAAATTTCAGAAACAGAATCGTTTTGCTAGAAAAAAAATAAATAAATAAAAGGTATAATCGAAGTGTATATAAATACGTTCGAAAAATACGTAAACCAATTTAAAAGGATGAACGACCAAACGGTTTGGTCACGCTTTTTACGGTTTCGTTTTCCACCGAAAATAAACACTCCATGTGCAGGTGAAAAGGCAAATTGATTCGACCGATCGAATACTGGAATATGCATTTACGCGATGCTGTATGCACTGTCGATATTCTCTATTCGCAATAAAAACATTAACTGAAATGAACGAGCCAACAAAGCACGTGTTAATTTAACAATTTCCCCTCTGTTTGCAATGTTAAATACAGCCGTGATTTAACCCACGAGCTAGAACATTTTTCAAAAATAGCTTGACCTCTTGAACCAATTTTCAACCGCCACTTTTCTTCGAGAATTAAAAATAACAAGGTTTCGAACCTCGTCGACTACCATTGGTGATCCATAACACAATTTATCATAGAAGAGGGTTATTACAACATTCTTCTAGAATTTAATTTAATTTATTCGAATTCCACACAACAAGACCCTTCGATCGATCCCCCATTTTCAATTGCCCCATCGGGGCGTAAAACGCGAGAGAACACGCATTTCAATCGGTGTACAACGATTAGAATGCGTGCATGATTAGCGTCATAAAGTTTTCACGGGGCTCGTTTAATTCCAACGAGCGGAAACACGGGAATCGAATACGATGCACGCTGCGATGGATTCGATCCCGCAGTTTACATGTAACCGATTAAACTGCGCCGAGTATGGGGCTCATTCGACCCGAAAGCCGGATACGTATCGTACGGAGGATTCCGCTGCTGTTTCAGCGCCGACGTCGAATTGGTAACCAGCACGATTTTGCAGTTGCAATTGCAGTTTGTAGCTGCAGCTTTTGACAATGCCCGCCGAATAAACTGGCTCTTACCGAATGGACCGTGCCCCGTTCCGCAAATCCTCGATCATTCTTGTTCATTTCTATTTCGATCGATCCACAAAATGCCTGCACGAAAATGATTCAATATTTGCGGAGATTTCCGTACGAATGAAAATGGTTAATCTGTTCTGACACGGTGAAATACAAAATTGAATCGTTCGCTAAATAGCCGATTTCTACAACAACGAATAATCATTATTGAGCAAAAAGTACTGAACACGAACATCTCAGTCTTGATGAAAACATGTATGTTCAACCGGACGTTTCGCTTCTATCCATCGCGTAGATTACCATAGCCGCCTCGAGCAAACCATCTTTCTTCGAGATGTAACAATGCATTACCACAATAGTTCGTAGCGATATCACGAAGCGCAACAGAGTTCGGACATTTAATCAAACTGACGAATTAATCAAGTTGGCGTGAACTAACTGCCACTGACACCAACCAAGTACTTACTCTACAGGTTTTGTATGTGTATAATATAGCGTTTAATAAAGAGAGATTGACCTCAGCCCTCGGCTGCTGCATGACTGAATCAAACGCAACGCGAGATCAAACTCCGAAACGGAAAGTTCAATGCCTTCAATGATTCTCTTACCGATGAAACATACAAAAATACAAAAATGAAAATATTCAGCGGACAAGTCTCTGTGAGACAATTTAAATATAAATTTCTAAGTTTTAACCTGCTTTCTTAAACATTATTACTAATTCAAATTTCAAAATATAATTTTAATCTAAACACAGTTGTACACGAGTCCTAGATCATAAGCGAGTCGTCCTCGCCGTTCGAGAACTAATAACGTTCTGAAAACTGTCGTTGATCAAGCGTCAAACGTTTCGTCAACAATTACACAGCTGCCTCGGGAAGTTCTAGTCGATTACGAATATGCTGGCACATACAGACATTATTACCGCGAATAGAACAATTCCGACAAGCGATGAACAAGCGGCCGCAATCAGAGATAGAAGGAACAAAGCTAAACGCGTCCGTGGTTTCGCATTAGAGAACACAGAGAGCCGATTAAATTTGATTGCCGACGAGAAAACTTTCAGATTGAAATCACGCGGACGAGGAACGGACTGATTTAAGCCGTGAAAAATGTTATGAATACGGCGAAGTGGATTCAAGTGGAACGCTATTGTTCGATAAAACAAACTAAATTTTTCATGCGTGAACCTTAATTGAGAATTCAGATGATTGCAAATGTGCCATTGTTAAAAAGGAGATTGAAGATTCGGAAATATAAATACAACATATTGACTTTCATTGTAAGAATGATCGTATCTGATACGATACAATTTTAATGAGTCATTAGGTTTCTGCATATTTTATGGTATAAGTGGTTTTTGCAATCTTTGTATTTTAATTTTTAATAGAATATTGAATTTGTATCAAAATATTTCCAATTTTTCTTCGACCATTCAAACATTTGATCAGCTTCATTTTACTCAGAGAATTTCGAGAAATTATTTTAAAAAGCTGAAACCCTCAAAGTTTTCAATGTTTGCCCATATCTCCTCCGAAAAAGAACAAATATTTACTTTTTTATCGTGTATAAAAATCAACTTTCCATGACACGTCTAAATCGTATAATAGTTTTAAAGCGTGAAAAAAAAAACACCTTTCCTGTTCCCACTACCGACACACCGATTGAATTGCACGAATTGGAAACGCGCCATCAATTTCGCCAAACGAATACAAACGTTCGGTGTGCACGGCTGGAGGGGGGGTTAAAAAAAAAAAAAAGAAGAAAAATTCAGCGAGTGACCGACCGCGATGCACATTCTATGCATCAATGATCAACGGTATTTCGTGATATGCGAATATTAAAAACCGACGGAAAAGCCGGACCTCTTTCATACCTTCATGGCTTGAAACATTTAATAAACCGATAAATAGATAATGACACGACGAACCGTTCGCGAGCTTCGAAAATGAGCACACGTTTGGAAATTCGATGAATACGCCTGATCGATGAACAGCAATATCGCGATTGAAAATCGTCGACGAAAATCTGCTCGTCAACCCCTTCGACCGGATGCTTTTCACGGTCCGCGGATATTTCATCGCGTATGGAACTATCATAACTTTCGAAACGCGTAGATTTTTTAATCATGATTCTCCAATTACGATCGAAACGATCGCTTGTTAAATAATAAACTTCGATATTCGATTTAGAAAAATATGCACTCGTCAAAATCTTGATATCGTATCAGAGGGATATGAATTAAAAAAATTTTGTAATTAATCAAATTCCAATTTAAAAAATTCGCAGTGAACTCCACTAGTACAATTCCTTCTGATAAAATATCCTGTACGACATCTTTGTTATATTAACACCTTGACTGCCACATCACCCTTATATGGGGATTATTATTAGAATTTTTAGTAGCTGCAACGTGGCGCTCAAAGTGTTAAACAATAATCAAGTGAAATGTAATCAACGAAACTTCCATCACAGATGCAATCTTGGAATTATGTTAGATCTCCCGTGTCGAAGGATTTAAAAAAAACGTCTTGAAAGGCTCGCTTGTTAACTAGGAATTGGGGATAACTCGAGCCCGGCCACGCTTTCCATTTTCCAACTAAATTTCAACGCCGTCTCTGTCCCCTATCCCTGCTGTGTTGCTACAGTTACATTTGCGTATAAATGAGAATACAGTATGTACATTCATGGATATTCCGATTAATAGCGTTCCCTGTGGCGCGTGCGAGTAAATCAGCGTCGAACGAAACGCTCGGCCCCGACGTAATTTCGATTTGCACCCAATAAAAATGAAATCGTCGGAAAATCGAGATATAAAATTAACTAAACGCTGAATTAAACGGTAAACGGAAACGTTGTTGCAGTCGAAACGATTTACAGTAAATTTTTAATTACAGAAATGCACGAAAAAAAAAAAACAAACAAATTTCAATCTTCTTCCGCTTGTTTTCAGATATTTTGGTACTTAATTGATTTCAAAACCGGAAATTATAAATATTTTAAACCTTAGAATTAGCTGAGATTTTGATTAGTCATATCATTGAAACGTTCGTATTGATAACAATTTGTTTGCTGATACTTCAGAAATAGTTTGCAAGATTATCGTACTTCAAATAATATTTTTAATGAACACAAAGGAATTTCAAGTTTACGTTATCGATAACTCGAACTGATAACATTTATTGACGCGTACGATTGAACGATAAGAAACATTCCGCCCCAAAGAATAAAATAAACACGACAAAGATAGGACATTAAAAAATTCCTTTTTGCAATGTCAATAAAAATCGTAAAGTTTTAACGAAAAAACTTACCTCTTTCACCTTGTCCCTCCGCTCCCTCGCGATGGAGTCCTTGTCCTCTCCACCGACGGTCAAGGGAAGTTTATCCGCTGGTGCTGGCGGCACCGTCTCCAGAACTTCGTCCTTCCGGTGAAGGACCAACGACGACGAACTACTCGCACGCACACGCGATTCACCACCGTTCACTTCCGGCTTTTCCAGTGTCTTTTGTTGCTGGTATTCTTCGTCGATTTTCGCCTGAAACCCGGTCACGTCAAGTCGCGGCTCGAAATTGTCGGACGACGGTGTATCGTTTTAACCATTTCGCTGCCTACTTTCATATTTTTGATTTTATTTCAAAGGGGCTCGAAAGGAACGATATCGAAGAACATCGAACGAGGATTTTAAAATGTAGCGTGACAGAAATTCGCAGCGAAAGAGTTAATCGAATCATCACTTTATGGCGAACGATGACGTCTCTCGAGGGATGATATTTTGAACGAACCGACCACTTCGATAACACTCCCGTGAATGATCGTGAGAAAAACAACGTCACGAACGACCCTTCCTTCGTAGACGGCTCGCGAATTTGTTTTGAAAAGGTCCTTGGAATTATCTCTGCTCGATTTTCAAAACACAGATGGTGTAGGAATGTATGGAAACATTGAGGGCTGTGGAATTTAGTCTTCCTACAGAACGATAATATCTTTCAAAATAAACCCAAGGAAGTTTTTCAAAGGTATAAGATACAAGAAGCAAGTTAACAGAACGATTTTGTAATCAAACATTTCAAACGGAATAAAAGCATGAACGGTGGGGCCAAGGAAAGGAAACAGGAGTATCTGATCGAGCGTGTAAAATAATTCCGCGAAGAAGAAACCCCCATTGTTACGAAAGAAAATTATCTCGGTCAGAATCTATTCTTAGCCGTTATGAAACTGAATTACAAATTGATTATTCAAGGTTCGCGATACTCGAGGCTGAAAAGGTCAGCGACACGGTCCGGATCGCGAAGCGTTCTCATTTATTCGACAAACGGTTGCCATTCAATTCGAAACATTTCCACACTTACAATACGATTTTTCAACGATACAACCGATCCCATCAGATATCCATTTTCCACTCCATTTCCGTTCGACCCCCGTTACGCGCGATTTTATACAAAATCCCGGCCCCGGCCCGGCTCCGACTGATCTCGACTAGTCGGTCCTGACTTCTTTAGGAAAATCAAATTTTCCATCCCCGGTCCACTCGAGAGACTCCACGGCAACGTATTTATACGAACACCGCCATCTGAATGCAATCTCGACTCGACAAAAATGCGTTTCTTTCGCTTTGCTTCGCTCGAACAAGTCTCAAGACACTCTCGACTCTCGACCCTCTTCCCCTTGCGATTTTGAAATACGAAATGTTTTCTTTGTTTGATAAAATATATTATACAAAAATTGCGATTTGAAGAATAAAGAAAATTTCGAATAAATATTCTATTATGGGATGAAACTTTGCTGCATAAATTTTTATAATAACGTATAATTAATCTAATATATAGCTGTCAATTTCTTCTAATAATCAGACGCGTGCTATTTTAATTACAACACTTTCATCTGAAATTGTTATGCGATACCCGTACCTAATTGCCCCCATTTGTAATTAATAATACGGCTATTAAGTAACCTATACTTGATACTTTAATTACCAATTAACCCTATCAATTAAGATATCAGCCTTGAATTAATTACAGTTGGATGAACGTTCCTTTAAAAAAAACTCGTTCACTCTCTATTTCAGATAACGATTAATAATGCAACAGCCGAAGTTATTCTCGCTACCAGCCTCTGTGTTATCGTCAAATTTTATTTCATCGCGGTGTTTAATTAATCGGAATGGATTGTATATTGACCGTGATATCATGACCGTGCTGTAATAAAATTTAACTTGGGTATCTTGTTTGATAAGTACTACTCGATAAAAGCAACGTATCGTATTATGCTCGAATAAAACTGCTTCACAGCTCATTTTATCCCCGTTGACTTATGCTGTGTTTGCAAACAGAAAAGTTACAATCCCATGATAACGCACGTTTAATTAATTGTTCAATATTTTTGCACATACACGCTTATCAAATTTGCGCAAGATCGATAAATTCGAGGACGCGAAAAATTCTAGAAGCCAAGTCGATTCGTCTGGACCATTAATTAATTGATTTTTCTGGGCTCGAAAAATCTGAAACCCTTAAATCTGATCACATTTTGGACCCAACTCCGTTCAGATAAATAACATTCTATAAAATGTGATTAAAGAACGGATTAAAATAACCAAACGTGCGAAATTGTCCCCGTTTTATTGCTACGATTACTTCCAATTAAATGATTCGAACCAAAACATCTTGCGTTACAACTCTTTCAATAGCATGCCAGCTGACCCACATTTGATTCGAACCCGTTAAATCGTGATTGATTATCGTACACGGGGCCAGATTATACAAACATTGTTCGACAATCGACGTGAATTAATCGTAATACGCCGATCACAGTTTTATACCCTCGACACTTTCAAGGAACGTTTTGATTAAACGATACACGTCGACCAGACAATTTTTGTAAGTTCATTTTTGTCGCGCCAACGCGTTAATGACATCGATCATTTTAGAAAAGAACCAAAGGTAAACGTAGACACGCGTCGCGATAATTCAAACGATATTTTCCGTTCGATTAACAGGTGAAAGAAAAAATTACAACAATTACATCTTGAGTACTGGACTGACGTCATCGCGATAAAATTGTGAATTGGAAAACTTTCTGGGTACGATTATCGGCAGAAAATTACGGGCTGACATTTAAAATAAATAAACCCGGTAAAGACTATTAAAGTAAAGCCGAATGAACTTCATTTGAAATTGAAATTGCAGCGAGAATTATGCATCGATTTTAACGAACGAAACTGGTAAACAATGAATAAATTATGAACAAAGTACAGAGATATATTTCGCGCCAAAATATCCGGATTAATTCGGGAGCGAGCGTTGAATTACAAGATCCAATTTCTTTTTAATACTTAATCCTTCTTCGAATTACAGAAGTCGATGTGATCGTCTTTCACATTTTTATCCCTTTCACTGCTGCGGATGACTGCATCCTTTCGACGAGAAATAAAGCCGCCATTCGTTCAAAATTTAAAATTTGTGCGATTCTGAATTATTTTGACAAGTTTTTAAATATTGTAAAATGGATTCATTTTCATCCACGGATTGCAAAAATAATAGCACCCAAATTTAAAAATTCGAAGAAGGATTTTTCGTAAAAGAAAGGGTGATTGTTACCGAAAATGATGCAAATTAAATTTACGCGGTAGCATAAAATATTCGCGAACATGAGTCTGCCAGGCAATTGAATGTGAATTGTCGATAAATTCAATTATTTCACGGTAACAAGGAACGGCGACATTGAATAAACGCGAAAACGCTTTGATTCACGAGCGTACGCTATCAGGTTCATAAATCGAACTGCAATCTCAGGCTCGTCATCATTAATTAGAGTCGCCAGTGATACGATATAAGTACTTTCCGTGCTTCGTCTATTCACCGTCCGAATGAAAGACTTTTATGCGTGGCAGTGATTTGGCTCCATTATTAGGGAGTTAACATGTTTACCCTTTTATCCACAGAACAAATACATTCCATGGAATATTTGACTAAAGGCTTAGGGAATTAGTTTATCTTTGACATCCTCAATCGATGGCTAGGATAAAAATAGAGGAAAAAAATATAATACGGGAGTTTTGTATTGTACTTCGATTTTATGAAGAATTTCAATGTAAACACTTTTATAGAACACCCCGTATATAAGCCGGTCGAAGCGAGGCGTCTCAACGAGGGTCGCGTCGATGCGTCGGAAATTGTACTGTGAAATTTTAGGCCGAGAGTCTATTAGCGTTGATAAAACTCGTTCTCGCGAGCCGGCCACCGCCACCGACAGCCAGTGCCGACGAAAAATTAGATAATTCGATCCCGGTCAACGAAGTTCACACAGTTACGTATCTATCGCGATCGGCCCCGTAATTCTCGTGACAAGCCGTGTGTCCCGGTTTTTCCGTGGGCCCGAGAAATCTCGCGCGTTTCGTCGCAGATCGAAAAGAAGAGAACGACTGTAAGTTTCGTGTACCGCTATAAATATTCCGGCCACGCGAAACACAAGCCGGAACGTAACGTGTGTTTCGTGTGTCCCGCACAATTTATGACACGAACGGGCAAAAAAGGAAATCGCATGCGAAACGACCGATCGATCAGACAACGTTCGAATTCCGTTCGAACGATTGAAAGTAACAAACGGAGCACGACGTGAATGTAGCGTATCTGTCGCTCCGAAAAAAAAAGAGAGACGCGATGACAGTTACCGTTAACGGGAAGACCGGGTTAAATAAACAGTCAGTGGAGCCTGGCAAATCGAAAGGACTCCGGAATCGCAAATCGTGTGAACTTTCCATCCGTTACGTATGCATGGACTGAGCCTATGTATCCATGCACAAACTCACGTGTGCCCGCGATACGTCACGATGGCCGCTTGTAAACAAACAGGTCACACGAATCGCGGGTAACAGCTGAAAGTACGTACCATGACGAAAACACGTTTCTAGTAAAACATCCGTCGAGTCCAATGTCAAAGCGAGTTATTGTACCATTTAAACGTGACGTGAAACGTGGACAGGTTAAGCGCGATTTCGAACGGTCCGAGGAAATCGAGAGTCGATGTATCGACGGTCGAGAGAAGCGCAACGTCGAGGGGAACGTAACAATCGGTCGCGCGAACCTGCAATTTTTGCTTGTCCTCGATGAGATGAACATCCTGATGATCGATGCCCTCGTGTCCAGGTGGCACAGCATTCGGATGACCCATGGACCCCTTTGGACCCCCTTGTAAACGAGGTGGCGCCGGTATGAGCAATTCCGGTCCCGCTTTCTGCATGTGCTGGTAAACACGATAAACACTATTCACTGCCGCGCCGCCGGTGCCAGCGCGGAAATCCGGCAAAAAGAAGAACGTACCGAAACACACAACACCGAACGTCAAAAACACCAGTAGGATCAGATACTTTTCACGCGGACGGAACGACCGTCTCGAGAACAGAGGCACCGGCACACCGTTCACGAACCGCTGATACGACGGCAGGATACTCGATGTCGTTGTCATTTTCACGATACTGTCACGCCACGCACGCACCAACGCAATTTTTCGTTTTTACAACACACGAAAACCCGAGCACTCGTGCGCGTTGTTGCCCTTTTCCTAGCTGTCGCACGCCATTACAAATGCGGTGAGACGCGAGCACCACCTGCTCGCCGAGATTGACACTTGGTCGCGGTCAGGGCGCCAATCAGCTGGCGCGACACATACGCCAGCTACAAGGGCCCACGTGACACAATCTATCCTGGGATTGGTCGGCACGATACCCCGCGCGCACAGTCGATAAATGTCGTCGTCGCGAATAAGTCTGACCGTCCGCGAAGTGCGTTTTCTCGTTTGAAAAAGAATCTAAATCCATCTTGGCAGTTTCGTGTCACCTTCTACTATATCGATTGGAGCAGGTATTGCATTTCTGCACAGTTTGTGGTAAGATTCGAAGCCAAAAATACTAATATACGTTTGTTATTTCAAGCAATGGGCACGAAGGCATTTCGGACGCTTCTTCCCTTACGGGGTTCACGTAGCTGTAACGCAGGAGATGAAGACTTTTCGTGGGAACGTTCCTGTAAAGGTAAGGAGAAATATATTTATTCTAAAGATTAATAACAATTAACGTTTTCGAACCTTCCATATGCCACAACCAACTGTCAAAAATGAATAGAAATAAGATTTTTATACTTATATATGTCTAGGTATCACGTGTACTTAGTACAAAATATGTACCATCATAATGCTTTCAACGTCTTTAAATTAGTTAATATTTAGTGTACGAAAGGCTAATAACAAATTTCGAGGCATAAACAATATGTTATAAATCTCTATATTAGATATCTTAAATAGTTTTCAATTGTAAATGTTCTCAAACATTCTTATATGCCGCCTGGCTATAGGTGGCGGTAGGTTAGGTTTTAAAGTTTGTTAACCGATCAAATTCAAATACTTCAGAAAAGAAAGCAATTTTTACATAATGATACAATCTATAGATTCAAATCTATCTATTTATGCCATTTCTATCAATATTTATACAAAAAACAATTTGTCAATTTGAGTATTTCCCCTAAGTTCCACTAGATGACGCTATCATTCACTTTTAGAAGACAGTTTATAAAATATTTTAAATATTTTGAATAAGTAATATGTCAAGTACTGTTTTTAAGTAAATAAGAATTCATTTTTGACAGATATATACACGTAAAGTTTATTAGTATTTCTAGAATGACTTGGGTAATGAAAAAATTATTAAATCAGTTGTTGAATCAAATATTAATATATTTTGATAGTACAAAAATATATGAACGATTCTATATAGCTATCAAATTACAAATAAAGCTACATTGTTCATAAAAACAATCGTATACAATTCGATTTGTCGTTTAAAGAAAATCATTCATACTTTACAACAAAGTATTTTCGTCAACTACGAATTATACGATATTTTATGAATAACAATCTTTTATATCACTTACGTACGAAATACGTATAACAAAGGTTACAATATAAAATAATTTGCATTTGTCAAGGTGGATAAAAAAATACACGGTATCGTGATATGATTTACTGATAAAGCGAAACAAAATAAAGTAAACAAAATATATAAAAGACCACCTAATGCAAGAACAATATTTTAACTCACAGAGCCTTCTGAGTAATCTGAAATAATCTCTATTGTGTCTTTTAAACTTATAGCTCTTACAAATGCTATCACAAAATTCTATAAAATTAATATATTAAAAAAAAAAGAACACTGTACTTTAATTAATGTAAGCGTAGGTACTTTGGCATCGTAACAATTGTATGATGATAATATTGGTTATCATCGATGTAAAACAGAGGTGTCTTTACTTTTTATAAATCATCACAGTAATTCAACAATTTGCGGGCTGTATCTTGATGCTTCTTAATGTGATTTTTGAAAGCCCCAAATTTCTTATAAATTTTGTTGCACGTATTACAAGTGAACTTCGTCGAATCCTTACAAACATAATCAATCTTATGCGTGTCTTTTAAATGGTAGATCAATGACGATTTGTGTCTGAAACGAAATTCTCGTCAATATTGTTTCAAAATTTATTAAATCTGTCCTGAAAAGGATCGTCCAATTCTTTACCTGTATCTTTTCATACACTTGTCGCATTTGAACGGTTTTTTCGTGGGTCCGCAGTGAACGAAGTGTCTATTGAAATGATACTTTCGATTGAAAAGCCTACCACAGCTTTCGCAAAGTATCACGTACGCACCTGAAAGGCAAATTCAATAACAAACACCGCGTTATACAGTATTAACCCTGAACTACCATGGCAGAGAAACTGAAGATGTAGCCTCTATCTTTTACAACACATAAACCAAATTTAAGATTACCATGGTACTTAAGGGGTGAATTGGTTTGATTTTTTAATTTCTCTTTCGCATTTACCTCCGTGTGCACCTGCTCGATGCATCGCCATGGTACGAGGGTTCGAAAACGTTAATAAACATAACGAACACTGAAATCTACAAGTGCATTTTTATGCTTTTAATAAATTTAGAATTTGCAAAAACCATTAACGAAAATTTAGAAAAAAAGAACAGTGAAACAAAATTTATAGAAGTACTACGATAACCCTAGAATTATTAATGGTTTCTTATATTAAATTGCAATATTTATTAAAATGCTTTTATCAAACATTCTTCCAAAATATTTACAATTTTGGATCGTGGCTTTCTTCAATCTCAATATGTGTTAGCTTGAACGTAAACATCACGCGAACAAATATCTGAGGGTCTTCTTCAGAGACACCCTTAGCTCACGAAGAATGCTCTCGACAGCTTTTCGTACAAGTTTCACTCTCAAGTGGATATACACTTTAAGTGTTGTACAAAAAACTACGAAACAATTGTACAAACATAAGCCAAGACTTATTGCAGTGAATTAAAATTTATTTTTCAATGCAATACATCGATATCTGGTCAGAGGAGGTTTTGTTAACTTTGTTGCCAAGAAAACTTGCGTTTTAATTAAACATAATGCAAAACTGATAAATACTGTATTGTTAATAATATTTACAAAATTCGTATTTTATTTTGCACAGTATCATTCACTTACATTTTATCGGGTGGGCTGTATTCGTCAGCTTCGTTGATTTTCAATGAATTTGTAGAACATTCGTTTGCTGCTTGTTCTGCAAAATCGATTTCAAAAAATGTATCGTCAAAATGGTTAAAAATTTGATGTTCTTCTCTTTGATTAGAATTTATAGTTTCTTCCAATATCTTCTCTTTGGTATCGTATTTGTCGTAATGAGTTAACAATCCTGTTAATGATAAATCTTTGGTACAATTTGTTGATAATAATTTTTTATTTTCTGTTTCTATTGGGCTATCATTGGCTAAATACATATCATCTACATCTAAGTAATTCATGTTAATTTCATTTGTTGTGTGGTATACACTTTTATAAATTGGTGCTGTTAACATTCTATCTTTCAGAAGTATATCACTTTTTACTTCATTAGCTGTTATCCAACTGGAAGCACAATTTTCAAAACAATGGTCACAGTATGAATCATAGGACCAATTGAATTTCTGATCATCCCAGAGTAATATATCTATGTCCAGATATTCTGATGTTGGAGATTTGCTTTTTGAAGGCTTATATTCAGCCTCGTCATATTCTTTTTCAGTGATATCACTATCACAGGTTGTACTCAAAGAATTATCCATCACATAATCTGTGTAGCAACTCAAACTATCATTGCCATAGAATTCATAATTGAACTTGTTAAATATTTCATTGCTTGAAAAATCAATTGAATCTTCTAGATCCATGGATTTAATTTCTTGCAAGGAATATAAAGAAACACAATGATAAGTAAAGTCTTCTGATACATTGTCTGATATTGGAGACAAATCCTCTTTTTTTTGGCGATTCTTTTTATCCTGTTGTTTAGTGCACTGTTTTATTTTTCTCTGTTTTATAGAAGTCTTTAATTTCACTGGTGCAAAAAAACATTTGTCCGATATTTTGTTCTCATCATCATCATCAAAGGAACAAATGTTCCAATTAAGGGATTCATCCCATACATCAGTAAAACCAAATCCTTGTTTTCTTCTGTTTGATATATGTTTGTATTTAGTTTCCTTCTTAAAACATTTATTTTCTGATAAGGAATTTTCAGTAGAAGTGAATTGTATGTTATTTTCATCTGCAAAAGTTAGCTTCCTATCTGTTCCATTTAATTGAGAAAAAATTTGTCTATTCAGCTTTGAATGTCTTTTTAATATATTAGGAACTGTCTTGAGACTTGTTTCGTCGAGCATTGCTTCCTTTTGACTTAAATTTCTAGTGTAATTTACATTACCAACTTCAGTGTTGCTTGTCTTCTCAATACCTCTTGTTTTTTGACTTGAAACAACTTTTTTAATGTAACACTGTCTTTCAAGTTCCTTTGCATTTAGTAAAACACTGTTGGATTGTTCATATTTCAAGTTCCAAGGATTATTCTGATAAGTAAACATGACATATACTTTCTTTAATGTTTATAATTAGGTGTTTCATACATTCCACTGATTTTTCACTAATTTGCACTTCAATCAGTGCTGCTTAGTGTAGCTAAAAAACATATCAAAACGCGTGATTCAAATAATAAAAATAAAAATAATATTTGAACTGTGTAAAGTATAGAATATTAATTAACAAATATGATAAGAACTCAGATAAATTAATATAATCGAATGCAATACATTTACAATAAACAAATAATTATTCATAATTAAAATAAGTTGTTTATGATACACAAGCTTACCTAGTTTTACCGTCGCTTTAATTCGGGCTCAAAATAATGTTCGCGAATACGAACGTCTTCTGTTTTTTCACTTTTACAAATCATATAGCGAAGTAACACGAATGCGACTTGATTGATGCGTAGAATTCTTTGCACGTGACGTGTAAGAGTATTATTTTTTTAATCTTTAATGTCAGTAAGAATTTCAAAACTTTAATTTCAAATCGTTACACGCGCTCCCCGACGCGTTACCACGCTCGCGACAAAATCCGAACTGCGAGATCGATGAAGGGACAAAATATGGTTTATATTTGAGATAAAGGAGACCGAAACTTGAGAAGTCCTTGAAAAGTCCAAACGTAAACAATTCTTGGAAACATAATTCCAAGATCAGAAATATATTTGTTATGCCGGTATTAGATGTGTTACCGAAAAAAAAACGCAATGCTCTTCGTCTTTTTAGCGCCCCATTTATTTATGTTCATCGACGCGCGTTGAAGAAACAAAAATATATTTTGTTGGGGGTACGGATATTGAACACAAAAGAAACAACAAATGACAGCTTGTGTTCTTCATTGATAGTTTGAATGAATTTTAGATAAAGGTACGCAAAAGTATGAAAATCAATTCGAAAATCAGTAATGTCGTAATAAAGTGCTTTATTGTGGCAATAAAATTTTAAAAATAACAAAAAATCATTTGTGTGTACGTGTGTTGTGTATGTGTGACAATAATGGTAAAATAAATAAGATGTGCACTGTGGTATTCAGATGTTGGCTTTCTTAGGCGCCTAATATAAATAAAATTACCAATCGTTACTGTCGGCTAGGTCACTATTTTCGGACCTTAATGTAGAAAATAATACATCTCTGACTTTTGGTCTCGGGTCTTCGGTAATTTTTGTTGGTACAGCTTCTGCCTCACCCAACATCCACTCCAGTTCTATAGAAAAATCAATGTTTAAAATATTAATATTTTAGTCTATTTGTGATTAATATTTAATTTACTTCTAATCAATTTACCTGCTTCCGTAAGTTTCATGCCCCTTAATTCTAGTGGTCCAATAAATTGTTTTACCATATTTCCATTATGGTAGATAAAAATTGTAGGAAGATTACTATCCGGCCAATTAGGAATACAAGTAGTTGAAATGCTCTTCAAAAACTTTGTTGTAGGAAACTTTCTTGTCAAGTTGTTTAAATACTGATTTATTAATGTACAAAGTGGGATGCTGAAACAAAAGTTATTCATTTTATTATGCATTTCTTTCTAAGTTCATTCAGTGTTGTAAACCTTTCTGAATGAATTAAAATCATACCCAGATTTGTATAAGTGAAGTACAACCCAAACATCTTCTCCAGCATTATTCACCTCTTGAACATAATCTTCTCCTGAGATTTCCTTCACATCTCCATACTTTGATTTCTCAGCTAATGCCTTTAATTCTGCTATTCTTTTCTGCCGATATTCCAATAAAATTTTTTCATCTTCTTCATCTTCTAATTCATCTAATTCATCCAGTGTTTTGGATTCTAAGTCATTGGAAGCTACAAATATATGAAGTAGCATTCATTAGAGTTCTGTTCTCAAGTACAGATAAGAAGCATGCAAAATAAATATTGTAGTACCACGCCCAGTCTTTTCATTTATAGTATTTTCCACTATATCCACTATCTGGTCCTCTGTCACCTCCTTCTCTTTCTCAGGTATAATTCCCTTTCTTCTAAGAATGTCATTCCATTCTGTATCTTCATTTGGATCTTGCTGTGTCAAAAAAGTACAAATTACACATATTCATGTAATAAAACTTGCATTCAGATTTTTTTTCTATGCCAATTTCTTCAGTTTTTCAAAAGGGCTTAAGCTATATTGTTATATATCTATCGTTAGTCATCTTACATATTTTCTTTATATTATTTGGCATTCCTTATTTGGAATCATGAACGTTGAATCATACATAACCTCAAATAACATAAAATCTTCTTCGTTACTTACCATGGTGTAAGAAAATCACTTAATAACGCGATTCAAAAGTAAAGAAATTAGTTTGTATTAATTAGAATGATCGATTGATGCATCGAATGCTTCTGAATAATATGAATCGCGTTCAATAATTCAGCAATCGTGGACGACAGCTGATCACGTTTCACTACAATGAAATACGCTACATAGCTGCAGGCGCTCCTATACACATGCATTTAAGGTATCATCAATGACGCATTCATCCTCGCAACCCATTCTATTTAAAAACCATACTATTAGTCAGTGGCGCCTCCAATGTGCGCATCTTCTTAAACTGATCTAACTTCTCCAAGCCCAATTCAGTATATTTTTATTAAAAACTAAAAAATAAGATGTACTTGTTTAGTAAACAATTCCTTAATTTTTATATTTATATTATTGAATATAATAATTGCTATTCAATATAATAATTGATAATGTTTTGCTAAACCATTGAAGTTTGTGTTATTATAAAAAAGAAAAGAAAATTTTCCAATTTAAACTTTCGGCTTGATATTTTATGAAATTAATACAATACTCTTTTAAATTTAGGTATATTAATTATTACATCTTGCTGATTAAAATCATTAACATATATAGTAATTACAT
Organism: Anthidium xuezhongi; assembly: GCA_022405125.1. Lineage (NCBI taxonomy): Eukaryota > Metazoa > Arthropoda > Insecta > Hymenoptera > Megachilidae > Anthidium > Anthidium xuezhongi. The sequence continues at coordinate 6,869,560 of CM039639.1, forward strand.
AGCTTGACATAACACTGCATAATCGAACTTCTTAATTAAATAGTAACAGTAAACGAAGTTAATGTTCAATTTTAAAATATATATAAATAATACAGGATTATTGTGGATAAAGTACGAGAGAAATTGGAGCAAAAAGGGATAGAATATTATATAATGCTTTTCTTTTGAAATTAACTTATGACTCAACTGTTGACAAAAAAAATTTTTTTTAACAATTCAGCACTTAATACATACGCTATATCCATTGATTGGTACAGCTAGTTGTATGTAATCAAGGAAAACCGGTTAATGGTGCCGCTGTGTTGGACCACGGCCATGTTTTGTGTCCCACACTGAATACCTTTGAAACCAGTTTAGAGCATCACCTCGATAATATTTATAGGCTTATTGGAATGATAATTCCCCTCCGTAACGGTACAAAGTTAAATGTCGTAAGCCTATACTATACCTTGATTCGTGTAAATTAAGTAGTTGTTCCATACTCAAAAAAAAAAAAAACATTTAATCTCTATTTAAATTTTATCTTGAATAAAATTAAGTAACCATAAACGTCGCATCGTTTTATTTCGAGGCGTGCATAATTAATTGTTCAATCTGACGAGATATCCTTCCAGTATTTTAAACAATTTAGTGTGTAAAAATTGTCTCACTGATTATTTAAGTTAAACTTCGCGAGTTGAAGGATTAGGAATTCCAGTTTTGCTAGTAAAAGGAAAAGGCTTAATTTATCTTTACGATTACCACGTGTACGAAATTACTCTTAACGCACGCACACGTGTAACGCGCGCTCAATCCGTTTTCACGCTGCTTTCACGTCGCGTGTACCATTGTATGAAATGGCCTTTGTCGTTGGACCACGTAAAGGAACTTGTGTTTCTTCAACGACAACCGACAAATCGCAGAACATGCCCGTTCTTGACCACCAACGGGCGAAAGTGGACGCGTGTGTGTGGACGCTTAGGTTTCGGTTACGTCGACGGCAGGAGACAAAAGTATCAAATATTCGGTGAACATTCTGGGTAGTAATTTCCATTGGATATTGTCATGAAGATATTAAGGTAATTTCTATGACGAAAAGCGTGAAGCTTTGCAAATCACTTAACCGCACAAACTAAAACTTTACGGTGTCCGTTATTCGTTTTATAGCTCTCAGGGAAAGAATTCTAACTGGGTAATTTATCTGTTAAAGTGCTGCTTTCACAATAGGGAAATCGGGGAAGACCATCCGTAATTAGCTCTTAGGTCGCAACACGAATCCAAACAGACCTTCGATGGTTCCCAATAGTATAACACCATAAATCAGCCCGCTCGAGCACCCTAGGCTCTTAACAGCTCTTTCCATAAACACTTTAACAACAATCGTTTGTTCCTCATTTCTGTTAGCACCACCTCCATTTTTCCCAAATTGTGCTTTCGTAAACATACTTATGTTTGCATTTCCTTACACCAATTTAATTAGAATGTTGAAACTTAACTTTGAACTCCATTTTGAACTCTAGAAAGAGAATCTTCAGCAAAGTCGATGCAACAACATGGAAATTCTGATCAAAGCATCCTTTGCATGAATGTATATTTCACGCATCGTCTATCATTATTGTTTTCCATTGTTGCGCTCTTTTTTTTGTCGAAAGCATTGTTCGACGAAACACTCGCGTTTCCGGTTGCGTGTACATCGGAACTTAACCCTACGTTTAGGCGTGTATGCCTCGATTCAGAGGAATTTCCGTCGTTTGTGCACGCTTATGTGTCGCTTGGAGGTCAGAGCAATTTAAATCGAGAAAAATTTGAAAATTCTAAAAGAAATTACTTTGAGATATTAATCCTTTAATTAATAATTAAAAATAATTAATAGTATAATATACATAATAAAAAATGTAATTCGTCCATTAGTTTCGAAAAAAAGTTAGGGGTACTTTGTATAGAATTTTTTTTTTATTTTGTTTTCTTTGCATCTCTTCTTTCACAAAGACGTGGTTATAAGAGCAATAAATACCGGGCTTCTATTGTCTGGTTTTAGTTCATCCGTCGATTTACCACAATTCCGTGGTCATCTCCTTGCGTCGATCCGTCTTCGTGGTCAGGTGTATCGATGGTTCTCTGACCTTGTTTCCTCAGATTACGGTATCGTGAACAAAGCTTGCCAATTCTGGTTCGAGGCGTGTCGAAAATGGCAATCGGTTACTCCGAGTCAAATTCGCGATGAACAGATGTAGGCAGCAATTTATACTTCGGTTAATTGCTGGCATTCGAACGATCCTAGGTGTTAGCAAGAAATTAAATTGTACGTCTGTGCAACATTAAGCGAGAACGTGTAGAATACTAGCAAGAATTCATCCAGGTGTTCGGATAAAATTACTATCTCGGATCTTAGTGTTAATTTAAATGCGATTATAGCACGATTTCCAGATCGTACGGCGATTCGTGCAAAAATATTGAACGAATATAATAAATCAAAACGGGAACGGGCATTAGCGGTTCAATTTCCGTTTCAATGTATCTACGGGAAGTGCAATTAATTACTCGATGAACTCGTACACCTTGATTCGATGTTTCGATCAATTAATGTGAACGAATTAAGTTGCGTATCTTGCTGGGGTACGAAAGAAATCGTAGCGAATATACGGGAAAGGTATACTTCTCGGCGTTTTATCGATAGCACTGATGTACAGCCTCCAGGATACATCGCCGGGACTGAACGTGGAATACGGTGGGCTGCCTAGTGTGCACGCAGGATGTGCTTGTATTTACAAATCACGATACGCAGCGTGCACGTAAAGCCATTCTTAAACTCGCACATCCTTTGGTCTTGGTCTTTTTTACGATCTGTTTAACGATCTTCGCATAACTCTCGTGGAAAGCGCGCGGTAATGAATGCAACGAGAAGAATTTTCTCTGGCATCGCAGGAACAGAAATTGTTCGTATCCTCGTCAGACGTGGCAACTAACATTTGCAAAGTTTCTCACTGCTCGTTGCCCTTTTCTCGGTTGTTATTGAATTATTATTTTACCCGGTGCAAACAACGAGGCTCGTCTAATACGTGGGCTTTATGAAAGTGCACGCGATTCGTCGCGCCTCGGGGCAATCTTACACGAGCGCTGAAAATTATACGTTTTATTTATGAAAAATCACTTAAGCATTGTTGCACTTTTTCCATTAATCTATTTTTTGACAGATACTTTAGAATTATGGAATTTTATAGTCTGAGGATTCTAAAGATTATGTGGTTTTAGATAGAAACTTCGAAATTTTGGAAATTTATACTTCAGAATTTCGAAGCTTTGGAGTTTCGAGACTTTGAAACTTTTGAATCTTCCAACAGTGGTCAGAAGATTCAACTTTCAAACTTTCCAGTCTTTCAACAATGGAAAAAAAGATTCAACCTCGAAATACGAAGTGGTAATATGGTATTAGAAACACGTGTCCATAGGCATTTCCTCGTTCGCTCATTTGGCCAAGAAAATTTGCATAATCGCGCGTATGGCATCGCAATAGGACGGAAGGGAGAGGAAGGGACACGGCGACCTTGCAGATGCGATACGTATGCGACAGGGCTGTTAGAAAAGGCGTGGACGAAGAGAAGTTGAAAGAATCGGAAACGAGATTCTGTTGGACCGTGTTGGCACATCTGTGTGTCCATTTCGCGTAGAATATAACCTGCCGGAAATTTGCAATTAGTTGCATTTCTTGCAGGACCGGCTAACCGTAGGGACACCTTCATTCGTACGACCGTTAATTGCCCTTGTCCCCTCCTCGTCCAAGTGAAAATGTAATTTTCTCTCTGTCGTCGATTCGCTGGCTTCGATTCGTCGATGAAATGGATTTTGATTGGTCGTCTTTGATCGATGCAAATGAAACGTAAGATAGGTTACGTCTGCGTGATTTTTAGTCATAGTTAAGATTAATGGTGTTAGATCGGATCGGGTTAGGATTTATGTCATCCATTCATACAGTTACTTAATTGTGGGTTGTCAGGTACATGCTAATTTCACGGCGAGGATAAAGTTGTTCGGTTCATCTGATATGCAAAAAGATACTGCAATGAAACGGATAATTTCTGAACATTAGTTTATTAGCTAGGACATATTAAATAAATTGATGAAATAATCCTACAATGATAATTATATGACGTATCATAAGATTATGATAAATCTTCTGTACATCGAAAAATTAAATGTAATACGTGTACAACAGTATTTTTTAAAAATTAATTAATGAAGCTTGGTACTGATTTTTGTTTCCTCTTATTTGCAAAGCTAATTTACATTATTCCTTGTAAAAATAAGACTTGACTGAAAATATAACCTGAATTTAATTATGGGATCCAGTTTATGTACGGTATCTACTCTAGTTTGGAAAGTTGGACACCAAAGTAGCACACCTGTACCTGTTCAAGTACTAATGTTATCAGTCATTCTACAAAATGTTAATTGATTGCCAATGACCTGTAACGAGCAACATTTCTTTTTTTTCGTCGCATATTTCAATATCCGTGAGCTGTTCACAAATGATCGTGACATTAGGAACTCATTTAGGGGTTAAATAACCAAATTGATGATTTTTATTTAATTCTGCAATCTTTAGAAGCTGACAAGAAACAATTTTTATAACTTTACACTTCAGCTAGAAGACATACTTCTTCGGGTTGTATCATTTTAATCGCAAGGGCGCGATATAGCAACTGTTTTGTTATAATTGAAACGAGTTCAAGGGCGATATTATTCGAAATTCGTGGACGGTCGAAAGCGTAGCGCCCGCACGAGGTGTTATCAACGGTGTCGCGAGGTGACCCCAGCAGTGGGTCTTGTTTCGTCGACGATAACAGAGGTTCGCGCATATACCTGAGCGCGGTGGGTAGCCAATGAAAGAGCCGGTTCACCGTCGACCATCTTGCGCGGCTCCGCTTTCGAGTTTGGAGTCGCGTGGCGGCTAGGTTCAGCTTCGGCCTGCAGTATACGCCGACTGGCGAGCCGTGACTGACTCTGTTCTGTGCCTCGTGTGTCCCGTGCCTTTCCATCGCGATCGCATCGTCCGTGCCTTTTTCATTCGTTGTTTGAAAAACAACGTCGATCCGTGACCGTTCAATTCCGCGGGGACAGTTTCGATCCCGTTCGATGCGATTCGTCTTCGCGACTGTCAACAGAGTTCTGCGTTGATCCTCGAACTTGGTGTCGTGTGTTTATGTTCGATATCGTTTTTCGTCTCAATTTTTTATTTTGGAGAACCGATGACCGCGTGACAGTCATCGAAAAAACGCAGAAACTGAAAGGCGGGGGATTAAAAAAGAGCTCTGTTTACTCCAAGTATCTTTTTTTTACGGATCAACTGGTGTTAATTACGTTGTGATCGTGGACCGCGAGGATCGACGTTGACGACTGTGAATGGTGACCGAGAGGAATTTTTGGAGCTCCTTCGTGTGTCGTGGATCTCAAGGCTGTGCTGTATAAAGGTAAATTAATGCCACTTGACACGTTAACTCTATATTGTCGGAAAATAAAATAAATGTTTGTAGTATTTATAGTGTCCAAACATTATATTTTATCACTGATGATCACATATTTTATGACATCAATGAAATTTTAAAATTTATCAAAAAGATAAACACCCCATAACGCATGCATTTACACATCTGCAATCTTTTAATTCTGCCAACGCTATTTAATGATAATATTCTTGCTCCAATATTACCATAAATTTGTCAACCTCTAGAGCACTTGACGTTGTCAATTAATATTATTAGACCACGAGACAGGGCTCATGGGTGAACAGATTTGCGACGCGGAGATGTATTCATTGTCGTTGATTAGCAACAAACGAGGCGCGAAAAAAAAGGAGGAATTACATTAGGCCGGGTGTTTCACGTTGACAAACGACCTTCGTTACGCTACGTGGCACTGGCATCTTTGCCATAAAGAAACCGTGTCGCACAAACGATGCGCAATTGCGACTAGTATTTGGTACAGGAGGGCGATCTTATTCGATTTAACCTTGCACTTTCGCCAAGGTATCTCTGGATCGTTGCTTTATTGCGTCTATTACGTCGCCGTTGATTGACATTCAGTTTTTGCCACTATCCGACCGATATCAATCTCGTGACCCTGTCCTATCGACACTGTTTAAACATTGATTCGTTCATCGACCGTCGTGTATCATTGTTCCGACCATTATCTACAATTTGTCCATTCGTTTCACTTGTTTTAGCTTCTTCCCCTGACGCGTCGATCTCTGCAGTAAGAAAAGTGGAAACTATTTTTTATCATCAATATTAAATTAATCATTTATGGCATTACATTGAAAGGTCATAAATTTTAAAGTAATGGTTCCTTGGTTTAATTAGGGATTAATTGGTCGTTTCTAGTAATACACAGCAATTTTGCATTTTATTAATTATTCCGAAGCTTGTCAACTCGGATGTACACGAAATTACCGAAGCACTCGCTGAGAATTAAACTTTGATAGAGCCTCATCCAACGCAAACACATTGATGATCAATTTATATTTCTGATAGAGAGCGCGCGATTGGTCCACACGTTGCAATTAGCGGCTCGATTAACTTTGTTTGTCATTGATCAATTTGTTTGTCATCCGCACGTCGCCGACTTGATAAATTAAACGCGCGAAAATTTTGGTCAATCAAAATCGTCGCTTTTTATTAAACGCTCTGCGACAATATTTGCACCCGATGATAAAGTCTCGAAGTTTGCCAAAGTTAAACCTTGATTGAAAATGAAAAATTTGAGGGTAGTTGACTTAATTGAATTTTCTAGTATTATTAGAAACATAAAACTATACATTAAAGTACACTGCAAGCGATATGACGCATAAAGAAAGTTATTTCGGAAAAAGAAAATCGACAACGACGGTGTCTCAAAGCGTCTTTAATTTTTCCTTTTTGTACCCCATTGTTAGGCGACGAATTTCGTCAGCAAGGGTATTCGAAAGACCCACACGTCATTGTCTCTGGACGGGAACAATGAACCATTTACCATGTTCGACACTGCATCTTTTTATTCTCTGTCGTGCGTGTGTGAATACGAGACGCGTAAGGCAAAAACTTCCAAAGGTTTCTACGACAGTCTATATCTGCATACGATGCATCTGTTTACACATAAGTCCACGTAACCGCGAGTCTATGAATCATATTCGATAATAGCACACGTAACTTATCCGTATGCAAACAAACGTTTAACAATTTCACTCGATAATCGTGCAATAGGTAGCGAAAATGCGAACGTTCTATTAACTCTTGAACATTTTTTTTAAATTAACAGAAAAAAGGTATTAGGTACATGCACAGGTATTAATCTTATTTTCTCGCCGCATTGAAAGCGATTATTTTAAATTCAAATGAATACCCACTTTTTTGCTTTATTGAGCAATTTTGTTGCATGAATCATAGGAAATAAGGGCAATTACCTTGACAAATCCATTACACTCTTTATGTATACTTGTAACGAGCGATTAATACCCTCGATAAATGGTGGATTGTATTTTGCATTTTGTAATTTGCAATTTTTGTTATATAGAACAGAAAAAAAATATAAAACGGAAATTAAATGAATCTTTTAGTACGGAATTTTAAATGATAGTCGATTCTCTTTTACACACGGGCGGCTACTCTTGCGAAAGAAATTTCAAAGATCAATATTTACTACCTGTACGTTGACTTTTCATGGTCGTGCGTTAAATAATGTTCAGCCTCAGATATGGATAATTTATTCGTTTATCTAGTTTTCATCAGTGACGGGAGGCTTGTAGTTACAGACGGTATGTCGGAATTTAATCTCTCGCATGCTTTCAATATTTTTACAGATGTTTTTGTTATTCGTTCTGTTGTTTTCATTTTAGTACAATTAAGAAGTGTTTCCTTCATTTTGTACCGAGGTATGAAGTAAAATAATTAAGAAATTTATAAGTTTAGGGCTCTCAGCCTTAAATAAATTTGTTAAATTAAAAAGAAATTCAACCTCAAAATGTTAATCTGTTGATTTGCGGCGTAATTTTTCGTAGGTCGCGTATGACTTTTAAACGGAAGCGTGTATCATGATTTCCGTTTTCACGCAGATCGTATCGCGTATATTCGTCGCAAATTTTATCCCCGTTCATATTAATCATTGCAACGCCCGATCTCTCTCCCGTGTCATTTTCACCACCATTACCCTCTATTTGCTCCCTTGCTCGGGTTTCAATTTTGTCGTTTCTGCCGACTCGGTCCGCGCCTATCCTTGGCTTCCTCTCTCGTGTTTCTTCGTCTTTGTATGCCCTCTCTGCAACACCGGCCATGAATATTTATGCGCCCGTTACGTTTTCGTCCTTTTAACACCGGGGGCCATAGTTTCATCTTCTTCATTACCCTGTCGTAAGTTTTTTCTTATTCATCCGCCTTTCGCGACCGCTTTCCTCCACGTCTTTGCCGTTTCATCTGCTTTCAGCCGCTACCTCCTTTGCTTACAATTTTTCTAACCTTTCCATTTTTTTGTTTTTTTGTTTTTTTACCCCCGTGAATATTCACGCGACCCATTTTCCGACGTCCCTTCTTTATTTTTCTCGCCTGTGCCTTGATTCGTCTTTCACGTTCGCTGCGTTCGCAACTTTCATGATCGCGACGGAACTTCTCGTCTTTGGGCAAGGAAATGTCGTGACTCGAGCCATATTTAAATCCTGCTTAAATTACGCTTATCCGTCGGTCGCTTTTATCGCGATTCAAATGTTTATCGCTAAGCTGTACGGTGAGTCTGATTGGATCTAAATCGTGCGCAGCTAACAGCACGTATTAATCCTTGGCTGGCATAAAAGACGGTCGTAGAGTTATATTACCAATAAGGATGCATCCACAGATTATCAATACTTTGTCGGTGCTTTTCTTTTATTGATTGTTGTATTGAAAAAATTTAAGATGTCCTCTGTGGAAAATCTGAGGAAAAATCGAATTAGCTAACTTTGATAGACACATTTGCTGAAAGAATTATAAGGTAAAGGGTTAACCAGGTTCCGTTCCACTTTCCAAACGCGGCTCTGACTCGACACCCTGCGACGAGATTGTTTTTTGGCAAAAAGTCTCGTACGGAGCCCTCCACCCTTGGACTTTGTCGAGATGCTGAGGTCCCTCGTTGTGAGACGCCCACCCACGCATCGCCTCGGGCTGTCGTTGTGTATACAGGGTGTCGAGAAAGTGCATCGATCGTTGCATGTACAACCGCGTAAAGACGAGCACATAGTCTAGCATGTGGGGTAAGTCAGGGGTGATTTTAATCCGCGATATTATTCAGGCGCTTCGAGCGTTGTCAGTGAACGCTTCAAGGATCGCATTCACCTTGTGTACGGCGATGAGAAGATGACTGGCTTTAATTAAAGCACCCTGATACCGTTTCGTTAAATATTAATCTTTGATCTTCAAAGATTTATCCTGATTCGGTAATTATTTCAATGGACCTTTGATTAACCAGTTTCTATATAAAAATTCTGAATGTCTAAATTTAGAATACTTTAGAATTATAAATTCTACAAAAAGGACGTTGTATGCATAAAAAATTAAACATGGAACTTTGTAAAAAGTCGAAAGTCTATTTAAGGGTTAAAAGAAGTTGTACTATGATTCGATATTGATACGATTTCAAAAGTTTCGTTTCAACTTTGCAAAGTATCATGGAGAGGTATCAAGTATGCGAGACATAAATCCTCCCGTATACCGTAATATAAACCACCCTCTATTTTGATGCTGGCGCGGCCAAAGAGGGATGCCTCGGAAAATATTTTGTCAAGTGTGAATACTTTATAATAACCCGCGCATAAACCTGACATAAATTTGGTAAAAAAATATTTCAACGATATCTTCATTCATAAACCCGTGGAATGAACGTGTTTCGCTGAAATCATAAAATAAGCCCATAAATTTCACGATTCAAAAATATTACTTTTTCGTAAAGACTTTAAAGTCGTGTTCTGGAACAGTTTTATTTCGTTTATACGGTACACGGTTAAACTCGTGACAAACGTGTCGATGAAAGAACTTTCATCGAATCTGGAACACGTCATGCGTGTCTTTTGCTCTCACCTGCACGATTTCGACGCTCGCGGATCACTTTGTGGAAAATGAAAAATCGTCGCCCCGGGGCTCAATTATCCGTTTGTTGCCTGATCCGCGATTCGCGATCAAAGAACGCAACATCTCGATTGAAATTCACGGTTTCGGTAATCTGTCCAAAACATAACACGAAGTGGGGGGGATAAAGGGACGTGGGTGCGTCGAATCGAAATGTTAATTCCTTTGCTGAGCACGAAGGATCATAAATCTCGGTCGTCTGATGGAACAACGACAAAGTTGCGGAACACGCAGCTGTTCTGAATTGAACCACGAAACGCCAATACCACGTGAAATTCCAGACTGAACATTTTCTTACGTGCCATTCAGTTGAAACCAGAACGTTTATGCAAATATATATTTCTATTTTGTAAAATATCTTTTATTTAAATTATAAAGATACTTATTACAATTTTCGTATTTTTATTTTTATTATTTTGATGGTATACAGCAGTACACCGACTTACCCTCATATAAGTATTTTTATAGTTCATTTATTGGACAAAACAACGATAAATTAGAGTTTCATTTAAGAATTATAATTAAGTTTATCTCACTAAAATTTATTTGTATATTATGATGAACAGTTTGCGTGCACGATAAAAGGAAATAAAACGTGCGGTGGAAAATAACTTTGATAACCGGTGAGGGAACAGGAACCCCTTTTTCTGTGCTGTAACTTTTCAACTTTCTCGCGGTGTAAAAACTTCGACAAAGATCCAAGTGTTCCGATCCACTCGAGCCACTCTTTCGCGATTTTAATCGACGCGATACCGGTGCTTTTTTTCCGTCGAAGGCTATGAATGAAGTTTCTATGGGTTTCGCTGGCTCGCTCGTTTCATTCACACGTTAACGTAATGGATTTAACGTGCGTATCGATTCTGCATGCCATTTGTTTGCTGTCTTGTTTCCCGTTGCTCTTACATAAAGTCCATTTTATCCGGTAGATTCAGTTTTAACGAAACACTTGATGTGGTATTTTAAAAAAGTTGATTTTTAATGTAAAAAGATATGTAAAAAGAAGACGAAACAATTAGGAGGATTTGCCTTGAAATATCTATGGGGAAAGTTAAACACTGGCCTATATTAGCGAGCCCAACTTTCTTTGTGTCTACTGTCTCACGTTATAGAGAACTCTTTCCGTTGTCTTCCCTTATTATGTGCTTTGTTAGATCTTCACAAATGTATCATCCGTGAGATTTTACAATAGCTAGAGAAATTACCCGTTAATGTTGCTCCTTAACAGTAATTCGTCCCCTATGCCTCGCTCTGTGTTGTATATTTCAAATAAATTGACACCATTTTGAATATGGCGCATTGTTTGTGATACTTTGTGTAAGCTGCTCGTAAATACTGCGAACAATCGATCCGAAACGTGGATACGGTATTCATAAGCAAATTTTGCGTGTTTTTGGATTACCATTCTTTCGAAACACGTTTATCAGTGGACGGTAAAGGGACAAGCTTTGTTCGTCATTTTTTCAGTGCACGTGGTCTTTTGGTCGCTCAAGTTCCTTTGTACCGGCTACTGTTACGACTAACTCGTATAATCCGTTATACGGACTGAATTTCGAATAATTTTGTGGCCATAAATGATTTTGACGATGCGTGCTATCGATTGAAAATCAATTAGTAACCATTCGATAATTAAATTTGCATCGACCACATTTTTTCGGCATTGCCTGTAAAAATTCAACAAACATTAATTAAATATTTTGGTACCAAAATTAAAAAATACTTAAAAGGTAAAATTAAAGTGATTACACTTTTATCGAATGATTGGAGTGCTCTGATTGACGTTATGTCGATCAACGAAGGGCGCCAAGTTGACCGAAAGACCGTGCCGGAAGTGCCGTCTGGTACGGTGGCTTTCCGCTCCACTGGTTTCCTGTTTCTCCCATCGAGGTCTTCTTTTTCTTCGACGTCAACGACACGTACGTACACGCTGCATCTTCCTTTCGAATGTTTTCTAGCACCGCCGATAATCGTGTCCTTTTCCACACACGTGTAATAACGGCGGGTCCACGGTTCAGCGTGGAATCGCTGAAGCTTGGAATAGGAAACGAATCGTGAGAGGAATCCGTAATCGTTGAGAGTCGAAGGCTATGAAATCACATTCATTTTCAATTTGACAAACGACATCCTGTTTTCACGAAGACCAGCCGCCTCGTTCCGGTTAATTGAATTTAAGGATACGGTCTTGTAGCTACCCGATCGAGGAATTCACTTTTCGTTTTTCCCCTTATCGAACTGTTGTGTATGGTACAAGTAACAAACAAGAAGAAAAATCTCGAGGAAATTGTGGAAGGTTTAAGTTACCTTCGGAACGCATGGTTTCATATTCGAAGGGGGTAAAATAGCTTGAGGTTTTGCTACGTAAATAAGCTTTAGCGTTTTTTAATCCTATTTTATGGCGAATTTGTGGTTTTATATTGTTTTCTTGGCATTTCTAGTACCTTCTTTCAATTTTATTTATCATACAGTCATTGATATTATTATCTTAATTACTCGATTCAGAAAATTAGCAATTCGTATAACATATTTAATTACTCTCCAGAGATAATAATACTTCAAGTTGTACTGTATCCAATTAAAACAATGTTGAGTATTCGTAATTTTGCACCGTTGAACCGTTTTTCTTATGGACTTATCAATTTAGCAAATATTCTACCGTGTAATTCGAAGCTGTGGTGGTAAATTGACAATCGAAAATTTCAAAGAGAATCTATGCGATATACTAGCAAGGAAGATTATGGTCGGAGCTCTCTTTATTTCTTTTTCACCTCGCCAGTCTGGCAGATACAAAGTGCACGTAGTTATTCGGTCGAGCACACGCGTGCTCGCACGTAAGCACGACCCTCCATCGACTTATGCACTCGGCAGACGTGGCCGAATTTGCATACAGAGAGTGCAATGAATTCGCAACTTTGCGACTGCGACACCCAGCTTCTCTTCTCTGCTTTACAAATGTGTTGCAAATTGCTGGTATATCTTTTCGATTCTCGTACGCACCAAGAAAATATTCTTAGCACCAACCCTGGATCATTATGGTCTCCCTTCGGTTATTTTAACTCTGGTTATAGCCTGTTTTATACAGTTTTGACAATCGCGCAATGGTGTAATTTAAATATCTTAAAATATTACTAACAATAAATATAATTTTAATAACATCGTTATTGTAACTTAAACAATCACATCAGTAAGAATTTTTTCGGAAGATCGACGCTTGCATCTTACAAGCTCCTGCAAATAAACAATTAAGAATTATAATATATAGCATTGATTTAAAAAATGGGTAATAAATCAAGGTTAGAAACGAACCTGGAAGGTTTTACGAAATTCTACACAGAATGAGATATAAATGATCGGGAAAATAATTGGAAACGTCTTGGCCATAAAGGAGAGCACCTCTCTTTTGCTGTCTGTGCAACATAACGCTTTGGGCGCTATGAAATTGATCGCTCTGGAGATTCGATATGGTGCTCGTATCAGGAAGAATACGACTGCTATGATCACTGTGAGAAAGATTTCTTTGAATCGTTTATTAATTCCCTTTGATGGTGTGTTATTGCCCCAGAAGAGCAATACTGATTAAAGTTCAGGATATCGATAACACGTTTTAGGGGTTAACTCTACTCTTGAATTTGCTTACCGAACATATAAAAGTGTCTGAGCTCGCACATTCGCCACGATCCTTCGATGGCCTTTAATATCATCAGCTCGCAGATAATCAAAGAATCGAGCACCACGAATATGACGAACGGCATCGCGATGAACATAATCGTGCACCAGACGTAAATGTCAGCCATGTCCCCCTCGAAGTAATCGTATACATGCAATCCAACGGCAGTGGACAACGTGCAAGATATCCAGACTAGACAGATCGCTTTTATACTGGTGTATCGTTTCACCAATACGTGACCGAAGGGTGTACTGTGCTGGAACATACAGATATACAGCATGAACTTCGAAATCGCGATAGTTATGATCGACACGTCGAAGTTGATCAGCCAGATGTAGTCCATATTTAAATTCAGATTCACGTCGAAGAACCATCGAACTATCTCCTCGAGGGGCTCTAGTAGGAGCACCATGTTCGCACAGGCCAGACTGACGATGTACAAGTTCGATGACGTTCTCATGGACGGTTTCGTGAGGATCACCAGGACGATTAAGAGATTCAGGCTGGTTCCAAACGATAAAAATGTCAGATTCATGATTCGAGAGATCGTTATCGGAATAGTTTGTTTAATAATGTTAATTTTTGTACAACCAGTCGTCTTGATAATGACCGTAGGGAAAATTGGAAATGGTATCTCCAGTTCGGAATTGTGTTTCGCGTTTTGGGAGTGTTTCAAGTCAACGGGGTCTATCGCCTCCATTTTGTGTCGTTCGAATACTATAACTCTGTTTTAACACGTTATCTACAGTTCTAATATGGATCAAATAGGCATTATTATTTTGCAACTTTTTGTTTGTTAGACTCCTGTAGGTAAATTATTATTAACACTTATTCACTATCGGTGATTAATAAATTTTTAAGGCGGTGTCACTTAAACTTGTCACGCGTTAGATTCACGATCAGAAACTATACTGAACTGGACATACAGTTGTTGTTTCTTTTTTATATCTGATCCCGTTTGGGGAATTTTCCTGCTGAAAATGTGGGTAGGTGCTCCTGGATCGACCGTGACATTGGCTGACACGCAAGTTTTTCATTTTAATAAGTGCTTCTGCGTACAGGATAGATTCGTGTCAATGATTGTAGCTCAGGTCACACTTCGAGTAGAATTTACAAAATTGACAGAAATATTCCTATGAGTATAATATTCTAAATTCCTACGTTTCTCAAAATAATGCGGTACTAAATCATTCGGTTAATTAACTCTAATGTCTCGTATATTTCGATCAAACTACCGATCAAAGGAACAGTCGAGATCCCTTTTATCACGAAGGAGGAGAACGCGAAGAAACCCTTGACCGTGACATCACGAGCAGATGATTTCGTTGCTGGAGCTTCAGCAAAGGCCCGACGACCAATGACGAAAATAGTCGTGCGCGAATAAATCATGAAGCATCGCGACGGAAAGAAGGAGACAGCGAAATGCAGCCTCACGTTCAACTGCATAATGCAATGAGAGATGCAGGGATAAGAGGTTGGCAAATGGCCACGAGTGCAATATCGGTCAGTGTTTGGCCCTGATAGATTTATCGTCGAATTTATACGCTCAAGAGAGCCACGGTGCGAGTAATCGTTTCTTTCGAGTGGACTGTTTCGCCTATTGTGCGCCTAGAATCCTTTAAACAGATCTCGAGAATTGATAGGCTGTCTCTGTTGCTTCGCTGAACAAAGGATCCGCTGAGTCGAACGAAATAAAATGCTGATTTTATCCTGCAGTATCTTTGTCTACAAAATTATTAAACGTTAACAATCTAAATTGAACTTTGAACCATCCCTCGTTTTCATTTTTGAAAGCATTTAAAATAAATACCTGTGTAACCCTTCCTTTCCATTATTTCTGGAGGTCGAAACGTTTGCAAACCGCCAATTTTCAAAGACAATTGGCATTAATTACAAAAGCAATTTCTGGTTGTTTCGTTAAATTACCGAGGTTCGCGTTCCTGTTCACGTGGCGCGAGCGTGTTTTCGATGGTGCATCGGGTTCGCACTTTCATCCTTGGGCCAGGTGTGTGGTTCAGTTTTGTGGGTTCTCCTGTGCTTTTTTTTCCCTCTCTCTCCTTGTTCTCGTCCGCCGAGATCGGGTTAGTCGCGGAGGAGGGTGCAAGGGCCAAATAAGTGCAGTGGCAGGGCCAGGGTCAGGGCCACAACCGGTTTAATGGTTAGCCATCATTACAACGTAACTCATAGCGACCGTGAGGCTCCTTCGGGCAGCAGGGCAATCAGAGGATTGCATTATCATCGCCAACACGGCATTCCTAAGCGTTAAACCAGATTTACATTAGTTCGGTAAATGGGGTTATTTACTTGTACCCCTTAAAAAGCAGCTAACACTAAATGGGGTGATTACAAGACAAAGGTTCTTCTTATTCTGAATTCTGTTGTAAACCTTGCAATTTTACCATAAACTTTTGATATTAAAATATTATAAATTTTTAATATAAAGTGGCTTATATATAACATTAGGTGGTTAAGATTGATCAAATTTTCTTAAAAATATTTAATTTCTGCGTAATGGAAACCTCGCCGAAGAGACCCTCAAATTTTCACGTGCTTCTCGCTGACCATCTGGCTGAAATCGTTCGCGAAGAATGCGACACGCGTCGCATAAAACGCATCTACGAATACGCGATACTGCAAAAGAAAGATTTATCGCGAGTGGACCGCGTTACCGCAACCTCGTGCTCCTGCGGCCACTTTACTCCTGCTTGGTCCTCTTGTCAAGAGGCCCCATGATATTTTACGCATGACCGGTTCGACGAGTTTTTCCCGAAGACCGCAATCGCGATGCGCGACCGGCCAACATTCGATACTTGGTAGCGCAGGTGCATCGTGTAAAGAAATGAAAAAAAAAAATATGAAAAATAAAAAATTCACGAGCGCGCAACCCCTCGAAACGCTGCCGCAATCCGGAGCCGAACGGCAAAAATACGCGACGCTTGTACAGAATATGCTTGCAATTACTCTCCCCTGGCTTTATATGTTTTGAAAAATTCATTTCAATCAATTCGACAGATAATTAACCGCGTGTCCAACATTAAGACTTTAGATTATAGATAGTGGATCGACTTATCACGAAAATTTAAGAGTTTCGAGAATCTGATATGATAAATTCAGATAATTTGGGAATTGTTAATTAAAAACAAAAGTAAGAGGGAACAATATTAGAAAGAGTGTCACGATGTTTGAGCATTTTTATATAAACATCGATATTCCATTTATATTTTCTCGAGAACAGATAAGATTGTACAGAAATATTTGTTTAATCTCACCTTTTAACGGCACCGTCGATACGAAATCGAAACTTGACAAGCTCTTCCGAAACTTTTTAACTTAAAAACCACTCGATGCGTTATCGGTAGGAAAAACTTTCAGAGTCGTGCCCATATAAGTGGAAAAATCCTTAAATCCTTGTAGGGTGGGGGTGGCGAAAAATAGCTCGGTCGAAGCTGGAATTACCACGTCGATCACTTCTGTCGAATGAGGAGTTAAAATCCTATTTGATATATTTCAATCCTTCTTCACCACATCTTATTTACCATAAAAATATATTAGATTCTTCTTAATTTCTTTTTTAAATATTTTAAATATTAGTCTATTTTTCATATATTTCTACTGGAACTAACTTTGGTTGAACTTTTAATGACGAATTCTTATTGAAGCTATTCTGTCGCGAATTTTAGCACCTCTATCGTATATCTTTGCACTTCATCGCCTTTTCTCATTTCTTATCATCTTCATCTTCCCTAAAGAAACCAATTGATCCTGGCACAGATTACCCACGCGTACCTTGATTATACTTTCATGTAACCAGCTAACGGTATACCGAAATCTACAGACGAGATTCGCTGTCAAACTCTCAGACATTTTTCTTGGGAACAAGAGACCGTCTGGGCTAGGATTTTCCCTAATTCTCGAGCCATGTGTCTTCTTCTTAAGTCACCGTGATATTCGACGTTTCATCAAATCTTCAGCCGCAAAAACTGATCGTTGAATCTCGAGGCCCGCTATCTCGTCCAAGAAAACGCGTTTATTCTTTTGGCGTCAAACGAGACAACCGTTCAATCTTTTTCTGCTCGTCAACGAGCCTTGCAGTGGTTCTTTTTTCGCAACAGGCATTGCCAACTTTCTTCTGCGTCTTCGCGTAATTGTTTACCCTCGCGTCAAGCGGCTGCGGTCGCGATCGCGAACCAAGAAATTCCATCCGATGCTGCGACCGCGAAACTCTGCATTGCGGCTAAAACGCCGTCCTGCTGACGCGTGTAAATCCATCTGGGCTATACATCGTACGAGCATACGATGGCTGAACATTACATTGTCCTGCAGATACATTGACGCAAATGAAACCGCCCTCTAAAGGTACCTCTCCAAGTATAATCAATAGTATACCCTTTTAAATCATGGACCCTCTGGACAATTGTCCAGGGTTAAGAAAATCAAGAAAAGTTCAATTCAATTTTCAATTTAGTTTTGCCATTACACCAAATGTTTATGGAATATTTTTAACAAAATGTGAGGAAACATTGATAAATTTCGGTTGATCGAGGATCAAAGGGTCTGGTAATTGGTAGAGCAACCGCGGCAGCGTGTTTTCTTTTTGACGAGTTAGGCGTCGCGGCGCCTCCCACGGCCAATTCTTCGCAGCGTCTACTGGTGCGTCGAAACGGAAATAACCTCGCGATAGCAACAGACCCCGGAGTTTATGCCATAATACACGATCCTCCTCCCCCCTCTGGCTCGTTTCCGTTTTTCGCTCGGTTCCCCTTTTGCTTTCTTTCTTTCGGTCATTGCGACGCCGACCGGCGAATCTCCCGTGAAAATACGATAATCACGGCAACCATAGGTGAAACCGCCTGAAGTCGTTCCGATGCTTTTTCTTTCTGCTCGAGTCACTTTATTTTTCATAAAAATCCAAGCGAGCTCGGCTACTTGAAACGTTTTGGCGAACGAACAATGCGGTCGTTTGAACTTTTTATCATAGAGATGTTGATTACAGTTGTTCCTTTACCGAGAATAATCGTACACTCGTATTAATCCTGAATAGTTTGAGATATATGTATGGTAAGTAAAATGTGTTTTCAATGGTATGCTGGGAATTTTTATTACGATTCTTTAAATACACATTTACAGTTGTTACATTGTCCGCATGTTTACAACATGAACTTTATGTTCTTTTAAAAATGTTCTTAATTAAAAATGAAGGATGTTTCTTATCCAATTAAAACACTTGTCGCGTATCGTGTCAGCATTTGTGATGCACCCTACGGTTTAAATGTGAGAAACCTGGGTATTTTTAATACAGTTGAATTTTACATTTAATTCTGATTATAACTGACGCGGTCACGAATTATTAAATATAAGGTGCATAAATACATAAAATATATTATATTTTTCACTTCCTAAGACTCTGAAAATATATTACCTACTCAAATTTTGATAAACTTGTAAAAATATAATATTTGAATATTCATAAGTTCCTAAAGATACAATATCCCTTTTCTTCATTTTTATTTATAAAATATAATATTTCTAACCGAAATGATTTATGCACATTTTGAAAAAATCATACGGAAAGGGTTGAAAATTGTCGTAGAGGAACATTATTCATCTGTTCGAAAAGAAAAATAAAAGATTCATCGGTACAATCATGCCAGCTGTATGTTCGCTTGTATCGCAAAAACTTACCCATTATACCGTTAGAGTCATCGCAGAGTCCCGTAGAAATCTTTCAGAAAGCAAAGGAACCGAAAGAAAGTCTCCACAAATGTGTGTAGATGGTGGTCGTCTATAAATACGCCGGTGTACATTGTCATTCAGAACAACGAAGGCTTGTTATGTCGGCATGCATAACACGTACGAGATACTCCTCGAAGGGAAATAACGTCGTGCGTAGACGAGGCTAAGGTTTTCAAGTTCTTGAAAGGCGCCATAGTCGTTCGACGAATGGAATTGAAAATTTCTATGGAATATTAATTACGAACGGTATCTTCGAGGTATTAAAAATAATTGTAATTAACATAGTCCATCGTTTGCACATTAATTCTTCTTAATAATGAATTATTCACAAAATTTTGATATTCAAGTAGAAGTAATCTTATTTTAGCCCGAATTTATTAAAAGAATTTGATTTTGTAACAGGTAAATTGGGAATTAATATCGATACAAATGATTGGTATTTTTATTATTAATATAATTTGTATAATGTATATAATATTGTGATTTTTATATAGTAGTATTAAAAATACAATAAAAAATGAATTTAATTCCCAATGTTACTGTTCTTAAAGGTGGTAAAAAGAGGTGTGTTCCAAGTCCGGTATGGTCTAGTGGCTAGGATACCTGGCTCTCACCCAGGAGGCTCGGGTTCGATTCCCGGTACCGGAAATTTTTTTTTTAATTTTTCATTCACATATTATATTGGCATGAATTCCAATCTAATTTTTGCGATAAGATCTATTTATAAGATAAATTTATTTGGCTTCAGAACAAACTTATCGATTAATTTTAAAACATAAATTTAATCGTAACTTTTATCTTCTCTGTAATGAGTGTTAGTGTGAAATTAAGGTACTCGATGGTTGTTTGATTATTAATCGGAAACAAGCGTCTTTCACGCGTATTCACGTGAATGTGACGTGATATTTCTCAGTGATAACACAATCAGAAATCGAATCTGGTTATTACAATGGTTCCTTCAGAAACGAACAATTGTTGGGTGCGAATTGCAAAACGTTATTTGTGTTGGCGATTGATTGATGGTACCGAGAAAGTTTTCTGAAGGTAATACGCCTGGTTATTCTTCAGAATAAATCTGAGGTTACCTCTTTTTATTATTGTTAATATTATTGATGAACTTAAACATTATTTCCCTTTTTCTTGTAATACAAACGGATATAATTTTAATTTTTTTAGTAAAGATGTGTTATGTGTTCCACATCACCACAGTTATTTACTTTCGCTTTTAAAAAGCTTACATCAGATGCATTAAAAATACTGATTACGCATGAAACGCTTAGAAAATGATACATCTCTCTAACAAATCCCGTGATAAAACTTCAATATACATATTTCAACAGTTATCTCGCTTTCTACTTACGTGTTTTAGCGTTACTCACAGTAGTTTCTTTAATATGTATCTTTTAGTGGGAACTGAGGATTGGTTAGAATCACGCTAGGGAAATTTTTCCAAGATTTTCGAATCATTTGGCTTGAGTTTCAGCTCTTTAATACACGATTTTATAACGAAAGTGATTAAAAAGTCATCAGTTTTCAAAATAGAGTTTAATAACTCACGTTAATTCTTCACAGTAGTATTTCCTATTGAACATAATTAATTTAAAGTTCATATTAATACAAAACTTCGAAAGCCTCATAAAATATTCATGGTATCCCCGTAGAGCGTTAACACAGGATAATAAATATTAAGAACGGGGTGCAACGGTGGCTGAGAGCAGACACACGACCATAAAAAAGGGGGTTAAGAGTTTGAACGTAATGAAAGGGATGACTTCCGAAACTCGGCGTAACAAGAAGGAATTTAGCTGTTCCGAAACGTAACACGTATCAAGTTGCCAACGTTAGTCGATGTGTCTTAGCGTCTCCTTGAAAAATTCCGCGGTTGCATTGTTACCGAACCCTAAAAGCGAACACGAAGACACCTAAGCCAGCTTACCTCTCGAGCACGTACTCGCTCCAACCACTTTCTTGGCCCCTCGAAATTAACGCCAACCACTCTGCCGTACCATTTAGTGTGTCGAGCTATGCCAGTCCGACCGTTCTTTCATCCCCCTCGCCGTGCACCCTCTTTCCCGCCGATAAATATCATCTTTCCTCAGCATACTCCGTCTCTGTCCCTTTTTTACATTTCTTTGAGTCGCTGCTGGCTGAAAAAGCGCGTTTCTTGTTCCCTTTCTTTCAATCGAAAGGGCGCGAAACGCTCTTAATCCCACGCCAAATTTATAATCATTTAATTCAACGGGGAATTAATATTTTTTAAGTTTGTAATTTAATTTTTATTCAGAGCATCAATATGTATTCGCAAGAATTTTTATTGGTCTTTCAAAGACTCTTTATCCGAGATTGCAAATATTTTGAATTCACTTCGTGATTGCAGTATAAAAGAATTTTTTTCGAGCATGTCAAAGAAACATTATCTTAGCTTGTTCTTTGAAATTACGTATTCACAGAAGGATTTGCACATTTTTCTCGTCGTGTAAGGAAAAATATTCTTTCTTCTTAGATTATCTTTACAAAAATTCCATATTTGGGTGACGCTTAAATTTCCATTAGAAACTGTCGTCCATATTATTTGGTTGAAAACGTCCTCATTAAATATTAGAGATTATAGATAACAGAAATAACAGAAAAATAAAATTGTCAAAAATAAAATTACTATCAAAAGAAATTTTTATTATCTGCAACGTGGCAGTCCGAATGTGAAAAGGAACTTCGACATTTATTTGGTGGAATCGTTCGATGTTTATTGTTTTCTGGAAAAAGTAGTATCTTGAGAAGTTTTGCTCAACACGTGTACAAAGAAAGCCTATTTTTGATAATCGTGCACGATGCCTCGTCATCGAGCGACGGAAAATTCCGCGAGATATTTTCGTGCTGTTTTTACAGTAAAAAGCAGAGAAATGAACGAGGAAGACGAGGAGTTAGGAATATCTTAAACCGAACACCTCGAATAATTCTTTTAATCTATTATTTTACCGCGAATAATTCACAATTGTTATCGTGCGTAAACGCGCTGAATTATTCGTCGAAATACGAGCGAAAAGAATGGAAGGAGATAACGATTGGATCGCGATCGATTCAATGCTCGTTTCTATTACATGCTCGAGGAAAGTATACGTTTTACATCCTGCATCCTGTCTCCCGCGAAGCTAATGAGCGGTAATAATTTCGTACGTCTGTATTTCAAATTCATATAAGATAACGGTGTTAACACGCCGCCAAGCTAATATTGTTCGTTCACGGAGAAAAAGAGGACGTGTACGAAGAGAGCGCGAAGCTAAGAAATCGCACCAAAGTCAATACACGTGTTTACCGTTACCACGATTCCGTGTGACTCGAAGTTTGCGTGTGCCAAAAGCGGGACTCGACTTTTGAACGTTCGTGTCGGATCTTTTTTTCGTCCTCCACTTTCAGGGAAAATTTCACAGGACGTAAAGAAGCCATCTCTGAAAAGTAAAAAATTATTTATCGTTGCAATTTTATATTGAAGTTCTAATTATTGACACGTATCATCGATTAACTTTGAATTTTTACCCCTTATTTCTTTTTTTAAATTCCACTATTGGTTAATTTTGTTTGTCAACCTCGAAAAAATGATAGAAATTCTGAAATGTAAGCTGCAATTTAATTTACTGAAAATTACCATTTGATCGCGTTTATCTGCAAGTAATTAAATATGCGTTTTCGCAATGCAGTTTTCCTTGAGGATCCCCGATCGAGGCCGCATTTCATCGAGCAGAACATTGGGGATCGAAAGAAAGGGTCGTTGAATATCGATTCGATGTTCATTGATTCGTTGAACAAGATTTCTTGGTATTGTTACGCTCGCTTGATTCGTGTCGCGTTACGCGAACGTACTATCACGTTCCACGCACGGTGTGTGAAGCGCGTATGAAACTCAATTCGTATGTATCGCGAAGCTGACATGGACACTGATATTTATTGCGGTCAATTAGGCGTCGTTCGACTTGCAAATTTCCACTTTACTTTTTTCGTCGAACCGTAAGGAAAATTCGTTGGATATTCCTCTTCTTCGAAAGCAGCTTCTGTTTTCGAACATGCAAATAAATTTGTTTTTCATTTTACGTTCATCAGTAAACGTTATTGCGCAATTTATCTGAATTTATATAAGAAAACTGGCCATAAAGCATCGCATTTTCCTCTTTCAACTTTTTTTACTGCTTCCATAAAAGTTGCTCCCTGATTACGCTACGACGCTTCTGTACGAGCATACTTTTACGAGTCTCCTAAGCTCGAGTCTACAATTTTCTTGCATTTTGTTGGACAAAAATTTTCTATTTAACCATAAACATTGCCAGGGATTGAATATATAATCTCTTAGAATTTTGTGGAGGATCTGAAGAATTATTCATTTTCCATTTTTGAGGAAACTTTATTAAAAAGTTTCGAGAAATGTCGAGGAAATTCATTAAAAAATATGAACCTCTTGTAATTTATTAACCAGTGCTGATAGAATTTTTATACCGTTTAAAGTGTGAGAAATATACGAGTTTAAGACTTGGTCGTTAAGAATAAGTTGTAATTTTAATTACGTATTCTTAAGAGTAATCCTTTCATTTGTTCGATAATAAAGTTTCAATAATTAATCTTTAACCCATCGTTCACGATCGAAATGAATGATCATTATCGTTTTATAACTTAATAAAAACTGAACATTAAATTTAGTAATACCTATTAACAAGGTTTTTTTTTCAGTTCCGACACACTTGAATTTTATTACCTCGATTGTCTGTTATTACCTGAGGTGAATCATGAACGATCAATGGGTTATTAACCTCTTGTCTTCTGCAATTAATTGTCTACCTCTTAGGCTCTTACAAACATTTTTTTGAATTTCCATTTTTACAAATTCTATTTGAAATTAATTTTATTTTAATTCAAGGGGTTAATTAATTTCAAATGTGTAATTAACAAATCTTTATCAGAGATATTGAACAAATTCTATAATAGAATTTCATATTCTGTTTCAGATGACACTGACGTAGCTGATCGAGGATGGCTTCTATCATGGGGTTACAGCAGCCAACTGCATCCCAGGATACCGTCGATTACACCGGATATTTACAGTCCTCACAGTGCCATCAGTTACACGGAAGTCAGACAAACGGACAAATTCAGTCCTCGCAAAAATCACCGTCCAATGACCATAATACCAGCTTCACGAGCACCAAAGGATTACTCAATGGACCCGGCCAAAACAACTGTTTCCTCAACAGCGCCGTTCAGGTAGGACATCATTTTTTATGCATGCAAAGCACAAGAATTTATATTTCATCCGTTTTCGGGTTAATTAAAACGAACGTTGGTTTGATAAAATTCATTTGGTTTACTTTGAATTTTAACGCGTTGAAAATCGAGTGTACCTGATGAAGTTGAAGCTATCGCGTTAGCTAAACTCCGTGTAACACAGTTCCGAGGGAAACTTTCGAATGACAAC
Organism: Anthidium xuezhongi; assembly: GCA_022405125.1. Taxonomy (NCBI): domain Eukaryota; kingdom Metazoa; phylum Arthropoda; class Insecta; order Hymenoptera; family Megachilidae; genus Anthidium; species Anthidium xuezhongi. The sequence continues at coordinate 6,894,512 of CM039639.1, forward strand.
AAACTGCGAAGCTAAACAAGAAGTTTGCGCGACGCTCGATTTCATCCTGTTTGCGAAGTTGGTTAGACGATCCTCCGTTTTGTCGGGGGCAAAAGCTTTTGAACTCTTTTATTAATGGAAATAATTCACGGTTGAACAGGAGCCTTCCCACGGACCGTTAGAATTTATTATGTCGATCAGAAGCGTTTTTCCCAGCTTTTGTGCAACGCGCTGTCCGATATGTAGCGGTAATTGTAACATCCGCAGGAAGCAATTACGCTCGACCGGGCTCGATTAAAACAATCGATCAAAATCGCATGAAAAACGAGCAAAGTTAGCCGAATACAGAATCGAGTGCCTTCTCTTTTTTTGTTGCTTTTTTTGTTGCTTTTTTTGTTGCGCAACGTTCGATTTCGAAAGAGGACTGTGTTCTTCGGTGATTCGTGTAAACGCGTGTCTGAAATCTGGAAATTCTCGATTGCACGGCTTGTCGTGTCGTTATATTTGCAAACGTGGGCAAATTTTAATTAAAATTCAAGATCTTGCATGCCAGAACAGTATATCTTAATTTTTTAACTGAGTTGGAGAAATTTGAATATAATATTTTTTAGAATTATTTAGATTTCTTTAAAGTAATCAATTTTTAAATAGAAACTTGAAATACAATTAAATTTTAATTAGATTATAACTAGATTTTAATTAAATTTTTCATTAAAATCGTTTATTTTTGAGATTTGTTGCACTCTGGAGTTGCGCGCCTTCCAGCATGCAACCGGATAGTCGAGCATGCATCTCCGCGTTTTCGATACTTGCTTAGCGTAATATAAATAATTGTTATTTTATCGTTCAAACACAATTTTTTCTATTAACTTCATCGATTTTATTTACTAGGTCAACAGACTTATTACTTGAAAATTATGTACTTAATTTTAAAAAATAATTATATAGGAAAAAATGTTAAAACTAATTTATTACATTCGTCACTTCGTCTCGCTTTCACTCATAAATTAAGGTTACATCCAACAAATTTCTACCTTTCGATAATCATGAATAGATTATCGGATGCAATCGAAAGTGTCTTCGTCTCAGAACTATTTTCGAAGGTTTTACATAATGCGTCTCTAATAAAGAACGATTCGAGTAACGTGGAAAGGGAACATGCGTAATCCCCGTCGCCAACATGCGTATCATCCTGTTCATAAATCTCTTTAACGCGAATTCGTGATTTTTTCTCTCAGTCAGTTTTATGACGATGCTCACGAACCACGTCCGTACTTTACGGCCACGAGTGGCCACCAAATCTTTAAGGTCGCTATCTTCGAAAGCCTTCGAGGCAAAACGTAAATATTCATGCCTGCTAAGTGACAGGACACGTGGAGGATCTTCTTAAGTCTCCAATCTTACCATCCTTCCTTTTTCTTCTTTCCACGCCATTCGTCGACTCTCACTTTCCCTTTTTTTTTCATTTTTCAAACTCATATCTGTCCTCTTCCTTTTGGCGCTGCCGTCTGGGCCCGTCTAATAGCTAGTTTTAAAATATACCTTGGCCATTTCTTCGACGAGGTCGAGCAAAAATTAAAAGACCCGACCCTGAGTTAACGTTCCTGAAGGCTAACTCGTATTGTTATCCTCGTTAAGAACTGCTATTCGAGAGACTAATCAACCCTCCAATCTTCCACTGGGGTAATTTTCAACTAAAATGTTACCTTTCATAATTAGGCAATTTTTTTATTCTTTTATCGTTTTCAGCCTTCAGAATGTTTGGAAAAGTTCTGAGACATTCATCAAAGTTTTTATTATAGTCAAATATTTCAAACTTTTAATTATAGAAATGTAAATTTAAATACAAGTCGTATCAAGCATTCAGCAGTGTTCTACTCTGTTCTCTAAAGGTTAAGGTTTAACAAAGGAAGGTTATCGGAAAGCTGTTAAATTGATCCGTTCTAAGTAGAGTGAAAGTACACATATTTTGTATCAGTAAACAAACAGTAGTTATTTGCATTCGAATTACACGTTAGCTCGTGCCAGTCACATTCGAACGAACGAATTGGCTATCGATCATCTGGATGTTGCTAACAAGAAACAGATTAATTTTCAAGACGTACTCCGATCAACGCCAAACAAATACGAATACGTTATGAAGAAAGAGCCGTTCTAATCTAATAAAACAATCGTGCCATTAGCCATCGACGACCACTGTTCCACGGGCACGGACCAAGCTTACCAATAGCCTGCGTTTACGTGACACCAAGCGTGATACGAGCGTATTTTACAGCGTAAAACGTGCACGCAGCCAGGGTGTGGTAACTGCTTTGTCCCCGTGTCACGAATAAAAAGTGAACGTCACAGGAGAGGCTGCGGTGTGTCGTTGCAGCTTGAAACAATTGTGCTCGACCGTGGCGTTTTCCCATTTCGCGGTTACGTTGCATATGACTTCATTGACTTCCCTTTTCTCTGCCATTGTTGGCCTCGTTGCTTGAACGAGCTCGGTGTAAATAATTGCGTCAGATTTTCATTGATGATACTGTAATACAGTTTGAGAATTAGGGAAATTTCTTTATAACGCAATTTTTATTTGAACAAAATAGGGATAGATAATTTACAAAATTTTAAATATAACACGAATTTGCATGATCGTGTTATATGGGGATAATTGTTTGACAATCAGCAATTCTGTACTAAACAAAGATTAGTGTAAATTTGAAGTGGTTCTTCTGGCCCCTGTTCAGAAATCAATATTTCCCAATTTTGTTCGGCGAACGACTTTCCGTTCGCGTTTTCCTTACATTATTTCATGCCTTCCAATTTTATTCACCAGTGAACGGTGAAATTGAACAATCGCGGCCTGTATCTGTCGGGGCGGTGGCCGATAAATGGTAATTTTTATCGATGCGATTTAATCAGTCCCATAAATTAGCAGCGCGGATTAATGAAAGCCAGGAGCGTATCACTGGAGGGTTCGTTCGTCGAAACGGTTTCATTAGTGAGGTCGAACTAACGAACGTATTAATGATATCAAACCCGTTTTTGGCTTGTTATAATGGCACCTGGGGATCTACGGTCTTCCCGGTGCTGTCCTCGTCGGTGATGATTAATCTTCGTTGTTCTAGTTAACTTTCGAATAGAAATTTTGATTTATTGGTACCATATTCTCGGCAGTAATTATATTATTTACGTGTTATATTGAAAACATTAAAATTTACAAATGAATTAAAATTATTAAAATTTAAGGAGTCGACAGATAAAAATTTGCTGTAATATGTCTTATTTTATAATTAAGTTACGAAATTTCTACCACGTAAACACTTACAATTTATAGTGTTGATACTGATCTATTTTTGAGTAAGAAATTTCTCGTGGATCATCATTGACGCAACCGCGATTATTTATTTTTAGATTCTTCGAAATGTAACCACTTTGTTTCACCGCAAATAGCGAATCGCTAAACGGTACCTGTTTTATTGATAAAGCCAGCTGAACCAAGAAATCGACCCAGTTTTTGGTTAATGGGAAATGGTTACGAAAGGACAGTTAATTGTTTTACAGCTGTCCTACTTGGCCTCCCATTCCATTACCTTTTTTCGTTAATTAGAGACAGTCTTTGGCCCTTGATTGGCTCCTTGTCGAGAAACTGCGTTGTTAACGAAGAATTCCAGAGAACACAAATTAATGCGAGTTGTGGAAATAATTCAGACTGTTCTGATTACGTCACAGTAATTGTCAAAGGGGTTCCAACTGAAAAAAATATCTCTAAAAAATTTGTTCGTATTATTTTGAAATTAAAATTGGTACGTGCTTAAGTTACATTCCTGTGCAGATTGATATTTAATGAGAGCACATGTGGTCTTTCGTGAACCAATGATCGAGCCGCGTTGTCTGGATGCCTGGATGTCAATGACACTTCAAACCAGAATCATTGGGGCAATGATGTTACTCATCAATCTCGGTAATTAAAGAGATTTTATTGAAAGGGATAGTGTTTGTCGTGCTCGTACAACCACTTCGAGTTAATTTAGAGCAAATTAAAATGTTTGTGATTGTAATATACATTACAAAGTCTTCATTATTACTGATTGAACATCTGTACACGTTGTACATTTTACAATCTTTTAATAATTTATTATACATATTTTGTTTAAAATTTATCGAGGTCTAAATCAGCAATTATTAAAAAAATTCAAGAAAAATAAATAGATTTAAAATTTTTAAAATATATTTCAAGGAAAATATCTGAGCAAAGTGATTTGAATGCAAGAAATTAGTGGTTTGGTAGGTGTAATTATCGTTTCGCTAAAAATAGTCCGTGTCGTACCGTTTTATCTCGCGTTGAAACGTTATCGGAGTAGTTGCTTCGGTTAATGGTGCTAGGCTTTATAGCATTCGAGGACACAATAACCGAGATACACATATTTCGCTCTTCGGCACGAAGATAACGTTTCGTCGACACAGCTGAGAAAAAAAAGGTTTCCACACGAAGATTAGATGACGCGTTACTTTACCTTAATCTTTGTACGTGTACTTAGCTGGCATTTTAAAGTCACTCGAGAACCGAGGAGATGCGAGCCGAGCGCGCGAGATATCCTGACTTCCTGGGTATTCGTAATTTAAAAATCATCAACTCGGAATAGATTAAAGTAATTTAGTTTTCCTTATGGATGGTATTAGAGCACGGGTTTTCCTCAGGAATCTTACCTTTCGACTTAATGCCGGTAAGGATTAGCAGGAACGGTGGAATTAAGTCATTATGAAAGCTTGAATTTTCTTTTCAAATTCAGAATATAAGATCCTTTCGTAGAAAGTCCGGAAATAATCCGCTATTTAAATTCGAGAGAAATTTCTTTACTCCTATCTTGTATTTAAATTTTATAGTTAATATTAAAGTACAAATCGTAGATTTTATAATTAGTAATAACTTGATATCAATTAGTTTCAAAAAGTGATATTACATATGAATTAAAATTAATTTAGTAAAATTTCGGTTGAAAGATAAAAATCGTTTGTTCGAATGATTTTCTTATCCGTATTTCCGTCAATGGTTAAAAAAGAGTGGAGGATAATTAGTGTGGTCAGATGAATCAGTTTCCTATTGTAATTAGCCCCCAACCGGAAAAGGACGCGAAGTAGGGTACACCCCTTTACACCTGTTCTTTAGCTCGTCTTCTGGGTGTTATTGACACAGGGAGCAACTGTGCTCCCATCGCACGCTGCACAATGCACCTTCCTTCCCCCTGTCGACACCTCCAGGGCTCGAATCAAATCGACGTTCCCCAACTGTGTGCCTTCAATTTCTTCTTCTAATTTAATTATTTTGCTATTTTGTTGTTATTTTTTATTTGAGAATTATTTCAGTGGTGCTCAAGTTATAAAATTAAATTTAAATTCAAAATTAAAGACCTGACTTAGTCCCTCCTGATATAAATATTTCCTTCCTCAATATTTTATTCATTACAATTCTTGCAATTGTATTAAAAGTTATGTAGACAGCTGAACATCTTACAATTTGTGAAGTTGATAAATGTGTTCAGAATAATTGGTGTGGAAAGCATATGCTTGCTATGAGGCAAGAAAACACTGTTTCACGAAACAAAGGGCGAACTAGCCGTCCATCTGGTGGCACGTGTCCGATCTGCACCTGACCCGATCTTTCTTCAGGATTTAGCCGTACGATAGGTGAAACATCGGTGTAGGATAGCAGCGCGTGTCGTACTCTTCGAAACATCTGCCTGAATAGTTGCAGATGCACGTGCTCGATGCGCAGTAAGATTCGAAGATGATCTGATGGCATTTTGGGATCGCCCTTTGCCATCTGTGACTCATTCTTATACTTACCGCTTCTATCGTTAAACCTAGGTCAATTCACATTTTTTCCTTTTCGTTTTGAAAAAACGAAATACCTCTGAATACCTATACTTAGGATACTTTAACCTGAAAATAAGAATTTTCATACCAAATTTTAAATATTGAAGCTTCAATGCTTGTACCCAAAGTAAAAGCGAGACTGCTATAACTAATGAAGACGAAGAAGAAAAAGAACTTGAAGACTCGCGTGTACAAGAAACTAGCCCTTTCACGAGGACGAATCAGTGAATGTCAGGGTCTCGTCGAGGTCCCGTTGATGTCACAACTCGCTGGCCCATGAATCCGGCTCTCATTTCGGTGACAATAGACGCGAACAAACTATACCTACGTTTCTGTCGACCTGTATATAACTCGCTGACGACCCCAAGGTAAAAAATGTACATGCGTCGTTAATGGCGGATGGAACCTGCTGTACAATTCGGGCTCAGGCCAGCAGGTGTCTGGGAAGGGAATTACTTTCCTGACTCATCGCCAGGTGATGTCTACTCGGTGCAACCAAGGAACCGGAAGCTCTCGCGCAGAAGGCGAACCGTTTGCCTGAGACGGTAGCTCGTACAATTGTTACGACCCTTCTTTGATTTATGCCTCTCTTTCTTCTTCGGATCTTATACATTAAGTATGATTAGGGGATTCCCTTGTTTTTAATCATTTTGCTCTACTTTCGGATCAGTTAATGATTAAAAATTTCCTTCTTTTCTTGTTCCTGTTACGCAACTTTTTAAATTACAAGAAATTATTATCCCACGTAACGTATCAAGATTAGAATTCATAGGAAACAGTAAATAATCTAATTATATAAATAATTTATTATTCAACCGTTACGTTTGCGCTAAGTGGTCCATTGCATGCAAATTTCTTCTCCGTTCGATGCATGAAACAATAAATTGGAAATAGAGAAGGCTGGTTCGGTCGGGCGGCAAGAAGGAAAAAGGACGAAATAGTCGGAGCAGAAGAAGAAGAGGCGGAAGAGCTGAAAGAGGAATAAGCGACCGGTCGGAAGAGGTTAAAACGAAGCTAGAAACAGAAGAATAAGACGAAGCCACGTGTGGGAAAGCTCCGCGATGCGAGACTGAGAAACGCGTGCGTTCGATCGTGAATTTGCACGTGCGTACGTTCCTATGCGTGTGCGTGTGTTCGCTAATGTGCCCGTACACCCACGCGATTCGCATGAGTATCGAGCCACTTATCTTCGTTTCTTTTCCATCTGCGACATAGTGTCGCCAACTTGATCAGCCTTTGTGATCGTGTAACAGGATTCAAGATACGTGGTACTGTATAGGATGATTTCAAAAGAAGTTTTATTTTTTAATTCTAAAATTAATGGCATAGTTTCAGTTGCATCCTCGATGACTCGAATTACATTCATAGTTCTTCTTCTTCTTGTATTGGGTTCCTTTTTTCTAGGTCGTCGATTCACGCAACGATTACCGCGTTAATTTCGAGTGTCTCCGTACGGGATCTGCCTTCCTATCTTTTTGCATGAGCGAGTTTTCTTGCGCAGATCAGCCTGTGAAATCTAACGCTCTCGACGCTTCGACGACTCCTGGAACCTTTCCCGTGAGTCTTCGCACCCTGATCCGTCGTCTTAGTGGACCAGAACCGTCTCACTGATCTCAGGTTCTGGGAACAGGGTTCGGTGATCCTGCGTATCGAGTAGTACGTACGTCTAGCCGTGGTAAACGGCAGACATTAACACTTCTTCGACTGTCGTGTCTCAGAATGAATTTTCACAGGCATCTAAGTGTCTATTTTTTTTTATCGTTCGTTCAATATTACGATTTTAATTCGACCACCGCTACAATTACAATTATCTAGAATAGATTAAAAAATGAATCAATTGATACGGTATTTCTAATAAATATTCAAACCATGCATGACATATCCTACCGCATCGTTTTCTTTTGATTTTTAATGAAATGAGACGTGCAACGATTCGCGAGGGAATCAATCAGGTTACAAATTTTCTTTTAAAGGGTCAAACGAACAAAGCGATCGCGTCGCTCGTACGAGACCTCATTATTGGGTGGCGCGCGAAGGCAAAAGGGTGTAGCGGAACGAATCGAAAGGTTAACGTGCTCGAAACCCGTTTCGTTCGGCCTAGTTTCAGGCATATGCATCCACATACGTACGTAACTAAAGTACACACGTTTCTTGTTTCCATTGTACGGCGACCGATCGTGTGTCGGTCTAACGAGAAATCACGGTGAAACGTGTCGAGGTCAGAGCGCACGTTTCCATCCACACACACGCTCGCGCGTATGTTTTACACTGGAAGATAGTTCGAATTTCCATCGATAGACGAAATTGGTCATTTTATTTGTCGCGTTTGGAACTGGTCTCGATGCGACGCTACCGGTGACGTTACCGAGTCGGTATAATCCCACGGTTACACGGAACCATTAGCGACTTTTGGACCCTTTGCTGAAACGTGTTTACGTACGTGGCTGACCCGAGTCACGTTTTACGAGGATTGCATCCCAGTCTGGCGAAACTGGATCGGCCGGGTTCAGAGTATTAAATCTTTGGATATGCTCGAGAAACTTGGCTCTCGACTTTTTACCATTTGTTGTCTTCGAGATTTAACTAAGAATTAATTTTATGGTATTCGTATAGACGGATGAAAAAACTTGGAACTGGTTTATAGTCGTGGGAAAATTTGCAAGTCCGTGTTCTATTTTGAAAGTAGCTGTTGATGAGAAAGCAGGATATTTTTGATTTTAACATTTATAAGAATAATTATTTAATACTTTGACGCTGCAGCTACTACAAATTTTATATCCTGTTTCTATTATTCCTAATTTCAAATCTTACTAATTCAAATCCTAATAGTACAAGCAGTGGTTTTTATTGATAATTTAAGTGTCACCCTTTTGTGGTTGACGTGGCAGTCAAGGTGTTAACACACAATTTTGTTATTCTTCGAACAAAACGTCTAAAGAACTCGCGTTTAATTAACAAAGAAAGATACTGCACGGAGGTGTTTTGCCTTGAACTCAATAATGACACGTTTTCGAATTCCTCTCTTTCTTTCACGCCAATTAATCTCAATATTTTCGACCGAGGGATTAACTAAGGTAGCATCAGGCGTTTCCTAACAGTAAATAATATCGCGGAATTTTCAATGGCGAACGGGTGTACCGTGGGTGCGGTCGTAACGTTCGAGAGCGGGGTAAAAAAATAAAATAGTATAACCGGTAGTTAAGTTGGTACTATTTCCAGGCGTTGCTCGGTTCTCTTGCGGTTCTTCTTATTTCACGGTCTTTCGATGCATTCCTGTAAGATTCGAGAGCAATACACGAGGCTCTCCTCGCGGATGCGTCTCGTTTATCGTTTTTCCGTGAACGAAGATTTTTCTTCGGCCGAGGATCCCTCGTCGAGAAGCTGCGCCTACCAGTCGACGATTCGATCGTTTGCCATGCTTGTTTTTAATGAAATCCTTAATGTGTAATACGTGCGCTCGAACAAGATTAAGTTAAATGATTCTTGCGTGTGGTCCCCGCTAAATGAACTTTAGAAATTAAATCGCAGCGGTTAGCTAATTGAAACTCAACTCGTTTGTCTAATTTTTATTATGAAAATGTGTGTGCATCATATTTTACAGTTAATCAAAATGATAAGAAGGTTGACAAACGCTCTCATTGAGTTCATGGGAAGATTTTTGGGAAGTTGATGCACAATGAGTTATTTAGGGACGTCATTAAGTTTATCTTGCTTTATCAAGGGTGCTGGAAAAATGGTGTAACAATGGCGCTCTTTGTTATCAAGAAAAATCCGAGTTCATAAAGCTAGCGCATTCGTCTTCGTGAAATTACAGAGATTTTAATTGTGCCTAATTATAGAGAAGCGTTTAACGCGAATTAATGAAAGCATCAAAGATTGATCGTTAGAGCCCAACGTATTCCCAATGATTAATTAAATTAGTATACGAGTCGGCGTTTCTCTCGATTCGTAACAATCAACGAACGATTGCGGAAAAGGGAAAGAAACTCGATTGTTTTCGAGGAAGAATAACGAGACCCTCGAACTAAACGGAACCACGAAGAAAATGGCCGGACACCGGTAACATTACCGTGGCGGTTTACGAGCAAGATGTTCCGCGAGTGGCTCGTAAAAAAATCAGCATCCTTCGGTCAGAGATTGCAAACGAAGGATCGCTGGCACGAGCTAACAGCCAGAAGAACATTCGAAATCGTTGTCGTTAGCACACCGACGTTCCTCGGCTGGAGAGCATTCGGAGGACATTTGTAATTCCTTGCGAAATCGTTCCACGCCAACACGACGCTAGGAATGTTCCGTCTTTTTCGTTTCTCCTAGAAATGTTTCGTTGCCGATCTTCAGAGGAGGTTTTCAGTAATTGTAATTGTATAGTCTTGTACCGAGAACGGGGTGACCAAAGTGTTTCGCTGGTACTGCTCCCTCTTCCTTGGTTAAAATATCTTAAGTATCATTCTTTTGTGTTGTAAAATATTTTAGAATATTTAGCATTAATAATTTAGATATTAGGTACCAATTTTCTTATATAGATACTTCGGTATACTTACAATAATTAAATTCGTCCAAGAACGATATTTCATGGCAGTCTTCAATGGTTAATATTCCATGACCGTAGCCTCCTTTAATAAAGCTTGAACCATGGACGACTATGGTCTTCCTAACGAAAGGATTAATCTTGTTTTGCATACACTTTGCTCGCGTGTCTCATTATCGCGGAAAATAAAAAAAAGGCGGCCGGCGAACGGAAGAACGGAAATCTCGCGCTTCGTTGTTGCGATCTATCGCGCAGGCGTACGGGCGCACAATCGCGCGAGACACACTCCCGTGGGAATCCCCGAGCTGAGAATCCCTTGGCGGCTGAATCAGCGCCTCGGGTAATCATCGTTGCAATTTTCTTTTCTCCTTTTCGTTGCTCTCACAAGTCGACGCGTTTTCACCGTCAACGTCGACCAACGACGACCCCCTTTGCCAACTTAACGCGGCCACGATCGCGATCTTATCGCCGCTAACGAGCGTTAGATCGCCGCCATGCGTTTAACCACGAAATAACAAAACAGTTAATTACACCATGTTCACGATACCTGTGTACCTGCACGCGAGTTTTTTTAAGTATCCGCTCGAACAGAACCCCGAATCTCGTGACGCAGTGGGTCATCGGTGGTACATGAGAAATATAAAATACTTGATAATAAAACATAAGAGTTGCTACTCTTTGATTAACTTCACGTTGAAAGAGAAAAGATACTAGTCTTTGTAAATTTGCAAGTTTGTGATCATCATGCAATGATTTTCCCGGATTAGTGAAAAGCGCTATAAAGTTCGTAGAAAAGGTTTGATGACCGGTGTGATGTTTCTCATAGCAGCCCTTCGCGCGTGGAAATACGTGATTATAAATTAATCGAGCCCAAGAATAACAAGCCCTAGTGCGGACACGGTGGCTGCCTCACGTGGGAGTCGGCGTCTCGAAGAAGTCTGGCGCCTCTAGGTCGATCTTCGACTTTTCGAACGTTATCGTGTTCATTAAAACCTACAACATGATTCACTTCTTCTTGTACAGTGATAAAACAATCCCTTCCATATTAGAAAAGTAATCTCTAATTTACAATACTTTCGTAATAAAGCCATACAGTTACCACATTAAACATTCATAAATAACTTAATTATTGATACGAATTTAACTATTCCTCTAACACGAATATAATTATAAACCTGAAGCCGAACATGTTCGACTATTAAAAAGTGTACAACCAAAGTGGTCAGGGTTATTGTTCGTCAGATTATGCTAAATAAGTCTGGAAGGAGCAGGGGTGAGCCCGAGGAGCAACGATATTAAAAAGACACACGTGAAGCAGTTGGTCTCACGTGGTTCAACGAGCGTGACCACGTGGCGAGCAATAGTATAGTAAAGTGGCCGCGAGATAGAAACGATGTTGGCTGAATGGGAAAGCAAGGAAGGGTATAGGTGAAACCGGAAGCAGTCACCGGAACAACCGTCTACTTCGTGAGTTCACATGGTCGACGTTCACCGAGGAGGTCACGATAATTTTACCGTGTCAGTGCAGGTGCTCGCATCACGTAAAAAAAAGAAAAACACTATGTAACCTGTCGTTTCATTTTGCTTCTTGAACCTTGATCTTTTAATTTGAACACGGGTCAGGTGAAAATAATCGGTTCCAAATAATTTATAAGTAACATTAGGCAACATTGAAGAAGACCTTGAACAAGAACGATTGGTCGTCACGCTTCAAGAGCGAAGCTCTTTGTTTCCCTTGGTTCTTCTTAAAGGATTTCCGATCGTACCGGGCAAACCGTCGATTTTTAATGCCTCCCCGTTTTCCGGTGAGGAGTGCATCACCCCGTGAGAACACACCCTTCTGAAATCAGAGATTCTGCAAGTAATGGCCCGTGAAGTACTTATCAGTAAACTTTCAGATTAATGCTGCCAGTTCTGTTTCGTCAAGCGTTGAAATACTGTGTTAGCAACACCTGGAAGCACTTCCCTTTGTTACCTGAAATTTTGCTTCGTCGATTCCAACGACTAATTATAATTCACTTGGCCGACGTCTGAGATGTCAAGAAAAATATGAGACGGGAAATTGGAAACTTAAATTTGAAAATTATTCAATTAACAATCCAGTAATTAATAAAGGAGGAGAAAAATATATTCGAGCTCCGTTATTATTATAATATAGCGGAGAACGGGTCTAAACTTTTAGAACCGCTTGTTTCTTCGTTGCATTGCAATTGCATTGAATGCAGTGGCGCCTGCAGTGATGCAAAGTGCATGCACGTACGAATCGCGATTTCAGGCGCCTTTCCCTCCATTGTGGGCTGAATTAGCTGTTTCAACTTCAAATCGCATAATTTATAAGACAAGTATCAGCGCTAAAATTCTAAGATCTAATTAAAATTCCTCCAACCGATCGTAATATCAATTCATATCGTACTTATTAAAATTTCAGTAAACAAAAGTATTGATAAATTATGAGATAAGGCAACAAGGTATGAAGTAATTAGAGCATTTTTTATAATAATCCAAGGTTTTGCTTGCGGACTGTCAAGTTGCATAAAATCACACTCTTCCATCCTTTGTTGTTCAGGCACAAAAAAAGTTTGACTTCTGATTGAAAAATAGTAACTTAGAGATTCATCAGCATGAGTATTCTCTATTGTGGGTCGTCAGGATACCACATGTGATTCACGTGCGATAGAATAATGAACAGGGAATGCCGATGCTGATTTACGCCCACACAGTACTAGTCCACACCCCGTACGTGTAAACAATGCGAAACGATCATAAATCATACCGACGAGCGAGCCGATTGTATTTTTCAGTGGCTGCTTAATATTCCTTTGTTTTTGCACCTACACGTTGTTGCGGCCTAGGATACATCCATTTTGCAGTGGCTCCTAAAAGTACTCGTAGATAATATGGACGACTTAATCTTTGATAAGATGCAACAGTGTTCAATTAATAGGAAATCTCTAATTGTTGAATATTTGAAAAAAAATGTCTTGCATTTAAAGAAATTTAATTGTTATAATTTAACTGATTGGCAACCACAATAAATATCTAAATAATTAGAATTACCAGTTCTTACGTTTTGAATAATATTGAATTTTATGAGATGATATTTCACCCATTAAATTGAGTAATCCTGGAAAGTGGCACATTACGCTTTTATGGATATCTCGCATCTCGGAGATTACCTGATCATCCCTTTAAACACGACAAGAAGAGAACCAGTTGATGATGAATCATAGGCCAAAGTCAGTAAGCGATAGGCGTTTCGAAAGCAATCACGAGTGTGCCGAGCACGAGGGATATGTAGGTGTCAGCTGTGAGTAGTACTACGATCACGTAAACCGTGATCCAAGATGGCATCGGTGGGTCAATATCCTGTAGAATGGCGTCGGTGATCCTGCAGCAGCCTCGGGTAAACACCACGTGAAGGCGCCACCGAAAGTCTTTTTAATGGAAACTGGTTTCAACGTCGACCATGGACCGCACGCTTGCGTTTCGCTTGACCTCGGCTCGGCGTCTTCGGAAGAACAAAGAGCTACGGCTGCTACTGGTTTATCCCCTTCTTTCGTGACTATTTCTTCAACGTATTTAACGTTTCAAATGTTCTGCGATGGATCGTTGTTCTTCTATGGTTCCGTTGCCGAAGAGTTATCGCGAGGGACTTTCAGATCAGCTGATTTCATGTAGGTGAGACATTCAACCCCCTGATACAGCAATCACAAATGCAATTAAATATTTATTCGTTGCTAACTAATGCAAGAAAATCGAGGATCTTGCAGTGATAGAGATGCAACTTCATTTTTTATTATTCCTTAGTTATGAGGGGTAAAATTGAAACTACACCCCTTTAGTTGTGAAATCGAAGATCCTTAAGCGTATTCTGGTTAAAAATCTTCAAAAAGAACTTTTCTGCGGAGAATTCAACCGTGGCGCCTAAAATGGCGCTGCAACGTCCCTTCCCGCCATAATTCGCGGCATTGAAATCTCCGGGGTACCTTTCGAGAAATCCCACTGACTGTTGGCCAATGAAAGCGTTTCCCGCGCTGACTCTTCGCCCTTGAACAGGATACTTGTCTCGTTATTTTTTATAAAAAGTTGTAGCGCATGCCAGTCAAGTCACCATTTCTCTTGTTTTGCTCGTAAATACTTCCCGCGAGATGCTTTGAGAAATTATACGTGGCCTCGTGTCGCGTAGGTGTGAGATCATTTTCTTCGCTTAATCACTTTCGTACCATGAAATATTTGATGATCAGTTGTATAATTGCAATTCTTTAATTTAAGTTTTTTACTTGTTGTATAGGCATTTTAATTGTGACCTCCATTACTTTATTACATCAAATTTGTGGTGCTGACCATCGATGACCATCTTGTGTAGTCTCATAGTTAAATGCCATAAGTTAATATGGGATGTACTGTTGCTTTTTATAGTAGTGATTCGTTGTGCTAAAGATACAGAAAGACCTTTACCTAGGCGGTTAATTCGTTCCAAAAGTTTTTGCATACATTGAATTCATGTAAATCGAGGATTTACTATGACCGCGATTGGTTACTCGGTGCTCAGTATGTTTTTCTCAAGCATTAAACTTATAGCATCCATTCGTTCTGCTTATCTGTAACAGCAGATCCTTCGCTTTTTTCATGAAACCCTATTTTCTGGTCTCACCATCGATGGCCAACCATCAACATTGTTTGTAATCATAAACATGGAAGCACGCGGTACACTTCAGGGGTGTATGCAGCACACTTTTACTCCAGTTTGTATAGTAGAACCGGTTTTCTCTCTCGTAACAGACCACGCTAGCCTCCTTTAGCATTGGTACACCGTTCCCCTTCAGCGGTGGTCAGCGTGTTCCACGGAGAACCGGTTCCCTCGCGGTCCTCGTCGAACCTTCTTCAGCTTTTGTCCCGTCTCTGTTCTTCTCCTCATCTTCCTATTTTTCTCGGGTTCCACGGCCTCCTGCGGGCTACGAAAACAACTGCGACAACGGGTTCTCCGGATCCGGCCTGCAACTCCGGGGCTCTTGCCACCACCACTGAACGTATGACAGCTACATTAACCCCTTTTTCCGCCGTGATTCCCCCGCTGTCCCCGTTTTCCATGGCGTTACGTGGCGTAATCATCCTCGATGGGTAACTGACGATGATGCGGCAATCGAATGACCCATTGCTCACGGTGTGTTGTTAGTTGCCTTCTTAGACGCGGAGGGATGGTGGTGCTACGAATTTAATTTAATTTTTATCGTAAAATCAATTAGAAAACTGATAATCTTGTGGCTTAAGATTAAGGTCCAAACATAATTCCCATTAATTTCATATAATATTCAGCTGTTAAATTGTTAAAAAATGGATCAAATTCAATATTTTAATCAATCTTCACGTATCGTGTCAAAACTTCGTGTTCATGCTAATTGCCAAGTCGAATTTCCACCGTTTCACACTTCCAAGACAAGCCAAACAATCTAGGAGCGCTAAACAACGACTCCTTCCTTCTTCAAACGAATCACCGAGCATCCTGCTTCGTCTTTCCCTTTCTTATCCCTCCTGCTAGCTCGGTTCACCAAGGTGCTGGTCGCACGTGCGCCGCTTCTTCAGGCAAAAGGAAGAAGAACGGGATGCAGTCGAAGAAGAGGAGATAAAACTGGTTTTCCTCTGCACGCGATCGAACCGAGGCTGCCGCGAGTACTCGCGAGGGATCGGCCACGAAGACGCTGTAATATCGTGGCTTTTGGCCTCGCCATCGGACTTGCACGCTGAAGAAGCAGTCTCGATCGAGCGAGCAAGCGGAACTTGTGTAAATCAGACATGATTTTGCGAATCTCGAGGGAAAAAATTGATTGGTCTGTATCGAGCTGGAAAGAAACGTGCTTGATGGATCTTGCGATCTGTGATCCATGATCTATCGTACGATGGCTTGAAACATGATCTCTCGATGCTGAAGTAAAAATTTAGAGGACAGATGATAGATTTAAGATGCTTGCATAAATTTTAATCGATCAAAGTTCTAATAATTATTATTATGGTAATTAGAAAAGGTTTCTCAAATAAACTGATGGATATTATTTAATAATATTCTTTTGATAAATAGACTCGAGCTAATTACTAATTAATTTCGATGAAATCTGAATTAGAAATTTTCTCTTTGAAACCTTATTTTAGGTCATGTTTTATTCCAAGAAAATGCTACTCTGTATCGCATAAATTCCTCAAAT
This sequence comes from Anthidium xuezhongi, assembly GCA_022405125.1. Taxonomy (NCBI): domain Eukaryota; kingdom Metazoa; phylum Arthropoda; class Insecta; order Hymenoptera; family Megachilidae; genus Anthidium; species Anthidium xuezhongi. The sequence continues at coordinate 6,911,078 of CM039639.1, forward strand.
CTCTTTATCTGCTGAATATTTCATCGGCATTCGCGAAGTTTACTTAAATTTTCAATCGTCCGACTGTTACGTAGCGAAAAAGGAAGGATGCTAGATATTTTTGCCCCTCGGTTCTCGTCGGCCTCGAATAAATAAATCGCGGGATAATTAATGATCTCTCGGCTGGACAGGAAAAAGTATCGCAATATCGTAGGGAGGCTGATATAAAACGAACCTTTCGTTTGTTCTATTTATAGCGAATCTTATCCTCTGGAAAGACGATCATTTATCTCCCCGTACCGTTTCTGAATCGTGTTTCGAGCTTCTTTTTGCCTCTTCTGTTCCCTGTTGGTCGGTGAACGGCGCACGTGCTGAGGTAAATAGAGATTCAGCTAGAATCTAGCGAAAAAGATGCGAATGGAAACGAGCCGCTCGTGTCTTCGGTGAAAGGACACCGATCTTCGCGAAATTGTGCAATCTTAGAGCGTTAACGACACGAATTAACGTAAAATAGAGTGGCATTAGGTTCTAGGAAGAAAATAAATATGGCCACCTTTGCCACTAAACACTTTCATACGTTTGCGTGCTAAATAAACTTCTACAAATTTGTATTTATACAATTTTCATTTGAAAATTTTCTTCAAATCACCTTTAATGCTTTATAGGCTCCTTGGGTGACGAAAGGGTTAAATTTGTGAGATTTTGAGTAGTTCAGTATTATTTTACTGAAACAAATTAATTAGCGATAATCTGGTTTTAATTATATGATTACGAAAGGGATTTTCTCGTTCACTGATCAAGACATATTATGCATAACACTCTGTTCACACAGTCTGTTAAGAGATTACACTAAAATCTTCATTCTCTCTGAATTTACGCTTGATTATACAAGAGACCATCAATCACATCCATCATTCCGCGCCATTCAACAGAATGCGCAATCGCTAAACTGCCTTCGTCATTAAACTCGATGAACTGTTCCCAATGCACCTCATTTCGTGCGTTTTTCTGGATGCACATTTTCCATGTTATTCCATGAAGCATTTTGCATCGCGGCAGTCGATGAATCTGTACCAAACGTTTGCTTTTTTTCCCTACTTGATACGGTCATTACGCTTTGAACAGCATTAGTTGTTCGTGAATTCGTCTATTAAATCTCGGAAGGGAACGAATCAGGCACAGGTGCACGCGGATGCAACGGTTGCACTTTCCTTTACCCGTTAGCTGGACTGATATCAATTCAGAGCGGTTTCTTCCTGCTCGTAATTGCATGTAAGGGCACGTGTTCCGTTTGAAACATCGCTCGCCTCAAATAATCGTCATCGATTTGATTTTTCCATTAGCAGCAATTTATTCAATAAAATTCTGTCGTCGAAAAGATTTAGTTTCTTTTAATCAAATAAAATTAATTTCTAAGTTCTTTAAAATTCTTTAAGCTTAATCCTCGAATTCGCATAGAATAGCGACATTAATTATTTAGAATAAGAGGTATCGATGAACACGATTTGTTAATTAGTGGGAACACGAATTGGGGGTTCAGCGTATCCTTCGCTGTTCCACGAGATTCGTGATTTCTCCTCGAGTAAACAAGGTTGACGATGTTAACGGTGCACACACGTAGACTGCTATCTTCCGGCGTGAAGCGTACGTGCATTCATTTGCTTAACAATAATCCGGAAACGTGCAAGTCAAATGCCGCCTAATCTCGAATCAGCTCCGTTGCAAACACTTCGAGCTGCAGAATCTTGTACGAAACTTTTGTGAGAATCTTAGACGAGTATTAAATGCATCTGACTCTCTTGTCGTTTTTAACAATGGATACGTTTTAATTTAAATTCGTTCGGATGAAAGTTGAGAACGGTTGCTCCAGAATCCTAGTTCAGGTGAAATTTGCACCTCGAGTATCCAAAGAGTGCAAGTGTTAAAATTTCAACCAATTAAGGTTCACAGTATTTGTTAAAAAAATCCAACTATCGTATCTTACTTTCATCCAAAGAGTATAGAAAAGAAATCGACCCGAATCCATCTAAGATCACGAATCTCGTTTATAGGAACACGTGGTCGCGCCACCTGACTCGGCTCGAATTAATTATCATACGTTAACGTCGGTGCCGAGTAAACAGGTGGGTTAAAACAGACGACGAGGCGGTTCAACGACAATTAACCCGATGGAATAGTTTATCTTGGTGTCAATGGGATCCGCGAATCTAGGATGGACCGCAGGTCGATCGTTCGCATTTGCAGGTGTTTGTTAGGTCATCGAGTCGCGAATAAATGTCAACCCAAGAGGAGCCACGCATTCCCTGTGCTCGTGCCCGGATCACGGTGAAAGGAAAGGGTTTCTTCGCGTGTCCTGTGCTCGCACCATGCTTTTGCTCATCTTTTGCAAATTTATGGGCACGTAGATCTTGTTACACGCTGAACACGAAGAATTTCATAAATTCTTCCGTGAAGTTTACTCTGCTACTGGCTAATCCTTCCTTGATTATACGCGGTGTTATTGGACGTTTAATAATATTTCATGGAGATCGAAATAGAAATGATTAGAGTCATTGAAATTTTTTAGCGAAGATAGATTTAAACTAGAACTATCAAAGGGGTCAAACTGATCACATTTCTTATTTTGTATTACAAAATTTATCAAGATGTTTTTGTCAGAGTGTAAGCTGATTCAGGGGATGAGATCGTGGTTGGTCATAAGATCACCACCTGAACGTTAGAATAAATTCATCTCGAAGCCCCTACTTATCTTAATATCTCGGCAGGTAGCTTTTACGACCCCTGGCCTGCCTCGGAAAGCCCCTTTACCTGTTTCTTTTGTACCTGACGAACAAACCTGCGATCCCCTTTTCCAGTGTATTAGTGCCGCTCGGTGTAACGAGGACCCTGTAACACCTGTGGCTCGAAAGCTTTGGGCGCACAGGTTACGAGAAAATTTTTAATCTGGGATTTAAAAGTTCTATTCACGTCACTAGGAAGATTAATCTCCTTTACTATCATTATAAACAATACAGCCACGTTGAAATAATTTAACGAGAGTGAATGTAACTTTTAAAGTAGCTGTTTTACTTTAAATATATTTTTATTTGAAGTTTTTGAAATTTCAGTATTTTAATAACAAAAAATGAGATTCATGAGACTTTACATTTTCCTGGCAACGAAAGCGAAAACGTATCAGGAGGGATGAAACGTCAATCGAAGGACACGAATTTACCACCTGCATCGTATCGTAGGGTGTTGCGTGGCGACAGATGCGCCAGTGAAACCCTGCAAGGGGTGTGCATATCGAGAGGCAGTTGAATTACTGTCTGGAACGTGCGTGCCACGTATTTAACAACAATATGTATCGAGGAAAAAAGTACGAGCGGCTGTTACGTGCAAAACAGATACCAAATGGCGAGGACCATCGGTGACGAAGTGTCTGGTTTCTTGAATGGCATTTTTCGAAAAGATTTCGACTGTTTTGGTAGAAAATAGAGATCTTCATTTTTTGGGAACAATCACGATATTAATTGATTATTGAATACACATTTTGGTAAAAAATAACACAATCGATGTAAGTTTGTTAACATAGCACAGGGTAAATAAAGAGTCTCGGGTATCGTTAATGTCTTAATAACAAAAATGGTTATCGAACAAATAGGACAGCGTTAAATACACACACTTATTTGGCACGTGCTATCTTTATTGACGCAAGTGGGACACAAATCTTGTCGATTGACATATCACGGAGCAACCTCATCAGATTTCGAAGCTTGCTATTTGCATCAGCACACCTATCGATGCCCATTCCTCTACGTGTCATATATCGCGGTTGTTCCCGATAGAAAGTACTGTTATACCTTCGAAGCATTGTTCTGCATCGAAAGCTAATGAATAAATGATCGGTGTTAGGCGCTGTTCTCGATGCGATACAACATTTAATGCGTGTTTCGAATCGAGCCGATTCCATATTGGATAGCAAACTCTCTTGATTGTCTTTCGAAGATCATTTTTCCCCGCGAATAAAGTGAACGTATTGGTTAATAATGGTGGACGGTTTCAGACGCATGAAACATTGAATAATGGATAAACAGAAACGGAGGAACCGTTTTCATGTGAGTCATACGTTAAATAACAGGTTGGGACACTTGGGGCTTGAGTAACATCCCCCGTCTAGGGGTGGGCGACTAGTTCTCGTAACAAATGTGCTCTTTCTTTCTTTGTCATTTATTCCTGGAAATATATAATAGTCTGAAAACATACAATTGAAAGGAGATGGTATTATTTTGTTATAAAAATGATATAAAATAATTTTGGTACATCTACTTTAAGAATTATATAATTTCATTTCAATGTAAAAGAAATTTGGAGCGATGAATCGATAGTGGTAAGAGAATCGTAAAATTAGCACACATTACGCAGAAATGATATAATGATTAAATAAACATGGGAAGAGTGTTTCGCGTTAACGCGTTTCAGGCGTCGTTTATTTATAAAGAATCCGGAGGAGTGTCGAATATGTAGGATAAAGATCATGAACGTTCGAGTCTCAATGACTTTCTCATCCGTACATTGCGTATCGGTTCATCATTCGTTGCTTTAAATTATTCGAGCACCTCGAACAATGGTCGTTGCTGTTGCATTTCTCGCCCACGTCGTTTTTCCTTGGAAAAGATTAGCTTTTCGATGAGACCTCTCGTTTGCATCGTGCTATACAGCGGACAATGATTTCAGAAAACCCAAGGCACACCCAGTGGGCATTGTATTAAAACGTCCTTGAATTCATTATAATCTCGAGGCAAACTAAGTACAATATTTATATCGTTATTATGTCATTTATAAAGGTTCCTTAAGGTAATAATCTTTAGTTTTTTTAAAATACTAAAAAAATTCATATTCATACACATTATGAAAATGTGACAATTATTATTTCAAAAGCTGTTAAATATGCCATGAACGAAGAAGACAGACTTGCCCCAGTTCCATAATAAACGGCTCATATGATGCATTCCACATTTCCCCCAAGTTCCTGGAAAAATTCATAGATGAAGAGCAGAGCCATGCGTCTGAGTGGTGAAATAAAAAAGAAGAAGAAGAAGAGGAAGAAGCAAAAGGTTCAGTGAATACTTAAGACAATTGTCTTCTAGACATCGGTACGGTTGCTGAAGAGCGCGTAGGAGGTCTGCGAAGCATCCGAGTAAAGAGAGAAGAGGCTATGGCATGGGTCGTGAGACTAGGCAGCCTCTTTGTTATCGCGGTTCGTTTTGCTCTTTCGAAAAGAAAGTCCTTCATTGTTGTTGGTCCCGGCAAGTGGCGTCTGGAAATCCTCAAATGGTGCCAGACCTATGGAAAACCGGCGTTCTACGTGCTTAGGAATATCGTCTCCTAATTGAAGAGGCCGTGTCGTGGTTGAAACGCTCGAATTTGTCGCCAGAACAGTGCTCGCCTTCACTTTGATCCGTTCCAAAGGTTTTTCAAGCGGGATCTCACTTTTACATGTAATTATAAGGAACTTGATCCTTCGTGGATGAAAACACAGTTCTTTACACTTACTTCGCTTTTGATGTTCCGACATTTAAAATTTTTCAAAAATCCTGAGATACTTATCTTATTTGTAAAAATACCAATTTGGGGAGAAGTCAAATTTTACTTGTGTCCTTGATCACCCAGATTGCTAAACTAGGATTAAGTTACATATTACTTTATAAGTGTTTTAAAGAATTTAGAAACTGCTAATTCTTAAAATTAAGAATTTCGTTCTGTTTCTTTTTATTATGTTTCTTATATTCCTTGGCTTCGGAGAAAACGATTTCTTCTGGGTTTCTAAACGTCGCCGTAGATATCTTCGCGGACAAAATGGCGTAGAAAGGATCCAGAATCCCGAGCACACCGCGCTATGCAAATGTGCAAAGACCGGTTGCGAGGGCGTCAACTAAATCGACTTCGTTTTATATCTTCTATTTAGAACGAGAAAATGCTCGACTGGTTCCCGATGAAAGCATTCTCTGCTCCTTGAACGATTCGCAGTTAGAAACTTTGACGTGTGATATTTATCATCGGCCGCAGAAAATTGCCTCTATCTGCTCGTGATTAGTTTTGGCTGTACTTTTGTTTTACGAAGTATTTTGATTAATTACTACTACTTTGTTTATCTATGCTGGAATCATTATAATTTAAAGTAGAAAGCAAGTTTTCTTTGAATTATAAAAAGGGTTATTGAAAATTGCTATAAGATTCTATCAAATACATTTTAATTATTTTTGTGTCAATAAAGAAAGTAATCTTTTGTTTCTTTCGTCCCCGCATTTAACACGTGCCAACGTTTACACGTGAAAGGGTTTAGCTTTCCGTATGCACGTGCAGTCATGTCGGCTGCATACAGACAGTATGCACTCTGTTGCAACAACGTCCAGCGTAATAACCGCCGGCCTTTCTTTCCATTGTGCACATCGACAAAAATTTGTAGAATACGTTGTAAAAGTAGCAATAATTTTTACGAGCAAGTAGTACCAGTTTTTAATTCATTCTAATTTTTTTCTGTTAAATTATGCTTGCTTCATTTTGCATACAAAATCTGTGAGGAAATATTTATATTATATTTATATTTTTATTTTCTTTTTTCCTTTAATTACCTCGAGATTCGTTTAAGATTTATTTTTCGAACAATTTCGTTCACTGAACACGTCGTTCTCATTACAATTCAGTGTTTGTATGTAAATGGAGTATCCATTCAAGAAAAAAAACATACCTATTACAAAACAGAGGAAAAAAAATCAGTCCCCCACGATTACAAAGTCACAATAAGGATTCACACGCTGACAAAGGGAGACGTCGTTGTTCTTCGTCGCGCAAATTAGCTTGGAAGGATAGAAAAATAAAAATTTCGATACAAGATAGGAATCGTTGTTGCCCCAGGGAAATGAGGGGAGAAAGGAAGGGAATTCCCAAATTACTCAGTCATTCTTTCCCGAATCAAATTGCGTAACAATCTCGTAGCATCGTAGCGTAACGTAAAACGTTGTCAGTATCGTGATGACCCCTCACTCTTACCCCGTCCCTTTCGTTTGTCTTTTCTTTTTCTTCTATGTCACCGTTTCTTCACTGTTCTGTTGATCGATTCCCCTTTCCGCTCCTTCGAAAACCCCTCTCCCTACTTGCGCGCCCTTTTCTCCCTCTCCTGTTTCGCGTTACAACTGACCCAGGGCCTCTCACCCACACTGGGCCCCTCGTAGTAAAGATGGCCGTCGCGTACACCGCTGTAAACAGCAGGGACGCAAGTTCTGCGAAGATTTTTCTTTAATATTTTTAGAAATTTAAATTTTCTCCAAAAGATTTCTTGTTCCATATCTTTATAGATATTAGGAAAATGTAGTATTTGGGAAATTGGTATTAAACTAGTAAAGTTTAAAAAATGACAATGAGCAGAAAATCTAAAACTTATTAACTGTTCTCTTAAAAACTATAATGACTCTACTGTCATAAACAGTCACAGCATCCAAACAGATTTTCACAGACTTTCAATGTTCCATACATATAAAAAATACTATTTAATAGCTTAGTCTAAAATTTGGAAAATAGAAATAGCAAAAGTTCAGAACCTATCCGCCATCCAAGAATAACAAGTTCTCCAAGCGGTATACTATCCCTAAACAAAGGATCCCAGCCAAGATGGGACCAAGTGCGTCCCTGAAACTCTGAAGAACCACACTTCACTATAGCTGTTGCGTCTCGTACTATAGCAGACACAGCGTACGGACGCGGGTCCGTGTGTTTACCAACCTGTCCGCAGGAGTCCCACGGGCGCTGCGGTCGAGCCAAAGCGGTCCCAGCCCTATCCGGGCATTGTTGCACCGTCGTCCGGCAAAGATAGTACTGGTTCGCGTCTTTCTGTGCTCGTGTCCATTAAACACCGGCTGGATCATGTACAGTGTGACATTAATACGCCTGAAAATCGATCGTGGATGATCTACGCGACGGTTTCGTGGTGAAAAATCATCGTAACGAACGCGTTGTTCGAGAGCCGTCCATGCAACAGCTAGCGAAGCGAGGAAGGACGATGAAGCAGGATCAAAGACCCAGGAGGCAGGCCCTCTTCCAGATCGCCAAGGTTTTATGTCTTTTCTTGTTTCTTTTTCCTCGATTCTTGTCTCTCCCACGGTAATCGATAATCTCGAATACATTGATGGAAATGAAGGATCTTCTTGTGTTGTGGTTCGATACGCTGGAATAACGCGTATACCGTTACATGTATCTCGATCCTGAAGCTGTACCTGTTGATTCCACGGCCGAAAGAGCTTGTTTAAATTACTACGCGAATATGTAGAGCTTTTTGATTGATTAAGATTAATAACCCACTGATTCAACAAGTTTTGTTTACTGTTGACTTCGATAATCTTTTAGGCAATGAAGGATCAGTTTTGACTGTCATTGTTCTTCAATAACAATGACGTGATATTTTAAATGAAAAATATGCAGAGGTTTGAAAAATTAATTAGGTTCTTGTTATTCTGGACTTTGTTTTGACAAATAAGATAATGGCTGTAATTTTACTACAATTGGAAAAATATATTAATCAAGCAGAAACTTTATATAATCCTACACTAAAATCTTAATCATTTTACCAGAATAATATTTTGTCGAAGGTTAGGGTTAATTTGAAAGGATTCGCTTCGAAAGTCTCGCTAATTTCTGAGCACACTCTCCTTTTAATATTCAAGGTAGTAATATTACTCCTTTCACTGTGAAAGGTTTCAAAACAATACGCATGTTATGGGAATAACGCATTCTTTATGCAAAAAGAAGATGGTAATTGCATTTAGAAAATATAAACAATCATTAAAGGGTTGAATACTGATTGAAATGGCCCCATGGTGTCTTCAATATTTGGCCGGCGAAACGAGGCGTGGTCACGTGTGAGTGATTGGTGAAATGGAGAAAATTCGAGTTGGCACACATTCAATGGACCCCTCGGTTGAAAAAAAGGAACAATCGAAAGCAGTGGACGGGTCTCTCGCAATCTATCGATAATAAGTGCCGGCGGCTCGGTTCGTTAAGTCGCAAGAAACTTGGACGGAATGCAACGATCCATTTTCCTCTCGTTTTCCCGTCACCTTCCGCGAAGTCGATTGTGAATGAACGCCGGTGCTTTCTGGAGCAACGCCGGTACACGATAAAATTCTTTTTCCCCGATGTGTGACAGCGGTTTCCACCTTGATGCTTTCGCGATTAATTCACTGTAACGAGCCGATCGGCTGTGCGCGTTATGGAAATCGCGTGAAATACTTGGTTACACATGTTAATTAGCGGGATCGTGGTGGGAAACGTGGCACTTCTCTGATGAAATCGGCTAAGTTAATTTATTCAATAGCGTGTGAAGCGCGAGATGCACGGGGGATTTGTGGAATTGGGTCGAAAAATTCTATCTTATTATTTATTCCAGTTATTGGTCATTTGAATGGTTTTAAACACATCAATGCTTGGAGTGAAAATTTAATTTCCTTCCACCGCGATTTGCTTTAATTATTAGCGAACTGAATGTTGTAAAGATTACTTTTTGATTAAATTAATTTATGTACGTAGAAATTATTATTTCTATTTGCTTAAAAGTATTTGAATTTGAAGTTTAATAAAAATAATAAAATAATAACTCGATGGCGGTGTGTTTCTCATTGTAGATTTAAACGAATTCTCCGGAGTCATGCAGCAATAATTAGGTATTTAGCACAGGATGGAATTATAAAGCGTAAATGCTCGTAATTTCTACGATACTTCCTTTTAAGTAATTTCGTAGCATGAACATGATTAATTAAAGGCACAAGTGATGTGTTTAATACCACTTAAAATACGCATTAAAAAGCTTCTTAACAATATTTCAATTACTTTTAATTTACAAGATAAACCGTATATATTATCATATTAAATTTAAAAATTCAGAAATTATTTTTCAATCTATTTGAAAGCACAAAGAATAATGCTTAGAAAAAAAATGTCTAATAAAATATTCTTTATTCAAATTAATATTACATAAGAAAATATTAATTACGCGAATAAATTTGTTGAATTCGAATATAGGTTGATCATCTGCAAAGGGTTAATCTGCTTACGACGAAATATCCCGTTCATAGCGTGTGTAACTGTTAATTTAAGTCGCAGTGTTTCTTTGCTAATTGCTTCACACGTTAATTAACGGTCGATTAATATGTATCCAGGTGTAATCGATACCATCGCTATTCTTAACTCGGGTATTCTAAAATTTGCTGCAAATTTTGCTTCGCTTTAGATATTCAGTGAATCGAAATTAAGAAATTGATTTCGACAGCGAAAAATCCTTGCAAACATTATTTGGTTGACAATATCCATTGGAGCCGAGAAGATTCGCATGCGAATACGCTTCTCACATGATTTACAGTAAAATTGGTATGCAAAGGTTTTTCGTACGGTCTCATGCACCGCATTTATTGCCAAAAGCACAAGTGCACGTTTTTCTTTTGTGCATTAAAGGGAAGTGCACGTAATAACCGGGACGTGCGCCTGTCTCTCGAGTATTGTGCTACGACCTGACCCGAGTGCCATATTGATACGCTCCTGCAAGGATCCTGTTCACCTGTTGGATCCCACGAGTCTTTCAAAACACGTTCATTGAATGAAAACACTTTCCCGCATACATACTTGCCACTTCTCGATCTTCCTTTTACGATAATGCTTAAAAAAAGGGAAGAAAAAAAGAAAGCACCACGGATCTCGTAACACTCAATGAAACCATTTAGCCAAGTACGTGCAGACCTCAAAATATTTGCAAAATTTTACTCAAGCTGTTATTTAAATTGCCTACGTTTGTATATCCGTTTAATTAACTCTTTTATATTCTGTATGTCCATAGTTTGCATATCCATTAACCTTTTCTTTTATATTTGCAATGAGAAATATTTGTTTAAAATGCTATCACTAAATTTGCTAAATACCTTAATAATAGTAGGATTGAAACAATGTTATTTTTATTGTGAATTATTGTGGTTACTGTAGAATATTTCATAGGTTGTTCTTAATTTGTTGCGTCAATTTGTCAATTGATTATTCTCTAATAAAGTGTCTTTGAAATAATTCCAGAAGATAAATTACTTCGATCCAACAAGCTAACGAAGGTGAAAGAGACTACTAGAGTATAATTAATTTGTTCCTGTAAGAATATTAATATAAGGCCCCAAACCAGTTTCCCTTCGTATCCAAGACACTTGAATGTCAATAAAAAAAAATTAATTAGGATTTTCACTTTACCAATTCTTCACTGTCAATCGTCTCAAATTCGTTCCATTTATTTCGCGTATAAATCACCTGTCGATGAATTTTAACAAATACAAGACACGAACGTTGTCTGTGAAAATTGTTCCATTCCCCTATTTCTTCGTCAAATTAAAAATATATTTCACCATTAGTGCTAATTAAATCGCGATGATTACGGTATTATTGCGATCTTAAATTCTGCAATTAGCTTAATTGCACGAAAAGCCATTTCCTGGGGGTACGACTCAATTTTTATCGCTTCAGTTTTTCTCCTTTTCTATCATTTGATTAAACTGAAAAACAATTTACAGTTACTGTATTCCAGTAGTGATTATTCAATTTGAGCATCGGCCACCTTATATTTAGAATATTGATAATTTGTTTATCGATAATAGCAAGATTGTATGAGAAAGATTTCACGTTAATTTTGCACTTGTTACAAAAGTATCAGGTACGAATTTCTGGAATACCGGATATTTAGTCAGCGCAGGCCGGAAAGGCGAAAATAATGTTCCGCTATGCGACAGGACATGGCCGCGGAAATTGTGATTTACTTTCCCTCGGAATAATAATGTGCCCACGGTATGGCAGACTACTATCGTGCGTGGTTCGTTTCACGCACCGTGTTTTGCCGTATTTGCATACATGCTTCCTCATATTGCGTGCACACCTACGCGACCATTTTTCATACGCGCGACGCTTAAATGAAACGAGGCCTCCAAGAGATTTATTTTTAATTAGCATTTTGTAATTATGAGGTATAGAGTGGATCTAGAATGGAATGTTACCTATTAAAATTTGAAATATTACTTATTTTTCCATTTGGGTGCTGAGACCGTATTTATACGGATTTATTATTAATCAATACCTTTTAATATTAATGTAATTTTGTTTGTAATATTAAAATACTGTATGATCAGTTACAGCACAGTATTTTTCTATTCACTTCCCATGAACATTATTTCTTATTTATGAGATATCGATTAAAGATTCAACAAACAATTATTCAACTTTTTATTATTATTACTAACAATCATTTTTTCTGTATTTCAGGTATTATGGCATCTGGACATCTTCCGACGGAGCTTCAGGGAGCTTTCAGGACACGCCTGCATGCGGGAATCCTGCATCTTCTGTGCCCTCAAGGTAAGTCAGACAGATTATAAAAAACGAGCCAAAAAAAATTGTTAATCTCTGAGAAACATCAGAGGACCTGACTAAATGTGATCCTCTAAGAAACATGTTCCCTGAACAAAAATGGCAACTCTTTGATAGTGTTCGTTTAAAATAAATTACCATAAAATCTCGAAACTTGCACCTATAAATTTTCAAGATCTTGTTTTGAATTGCATAAAAGGCAAATTTTTGTTGAATATTGAACAAGAATTACTTGAAAATTCATATAAACGTATAATTCATTAAATAAAATATCAAAGAAATCGCTAGAGTTTGATTATCTGTACCAATTAAAATCGATGCAAGATTACCAAATTTTTCAAAAGTACTCGATCTTGTAGAGCAATTACGCTCGATTTAATGAGAGCCCTAATCACACACCACTTTCATTAATCGCCACCTTGACATCGTTGCATGTCGTCCAGCGTCGATCGCTCGGCAACAAAAGCGGACAGCCTTGAATGCGCGAGCATCGTGCGAAAGTGTCGTTTCGAGTGATTTCGAATTTTTCCAAGTGGTCCTCGACCACTTTGAAAAATCTCACGACGATCATGAAAATGCCAGCCCGAAAGGCTCGAGATAAAAGCGTCCGAGGCGCTCGAGAGCTCGAAAAGCGGCGAGGATCGGTTGTACGTGGCTCGTCCACTTGGTGTTACAACGCTAATGTTTCGTAGGTAATCTAATCTGGTAAAAAAGAAGCGCCTCTCTGTTTTACTACCACGAGGAGAGGATAATGTTTGCGTTATAAAATAGCGGTACTGTTTCACTTGGTGCTTATTCGTGAAACGTAATCGAGGTATTTCTGGGAAACGAGTGTTTAAGACTTTACGTTTGGGTTCCATGGAAAAGGTTGTTTTTCAAAAGCTCAGGGAAAACTGTGGATCATTTTTAAATAATTTGCGAGACGATAATTGAATTTTTTATTATTACTACGTTTTCGACTATTTTCTGTATGATTGTTACGTATGCAGAAGTCACGTTGCTTCGATACTCGGTCCTTAATGGGTTAACAGAATCGTACGGTAGATTCATTCTTAAAATCCATCAAGATTTGCATATTATTATCGAAACGTTTCCATTCGGGCCTCTCGTAAGCTGGCCATCGACGGAGGCAGCGATCGTAACGGACCTCCAAGATCGTACACCTTTCTCCGGCGAGGAACACGTTTTCAGGTGTGTTCCGATTGGTCGAAGCAGCTGAAAGTAGTAATCCCCCTCCATCTTCGTTTGCGTCGGTTCATTGTAGTAAACGTACGCCGACGTGTAAGATTTCTTGGAAGTTTCGCGGTGCCGCGTGGAACGAAACGCGCTACAAGGAATCAGGCATACCCGAAGGGATACGAGGGATGAAGTAGGCGTAGAAGTATCCCTGTTGTTTCTCACGGGGTTAATTAGCAACCTCGAGAGTTAATTGCCGCGGGCAAAGGGTTCCCCTGTCTCCGGTGAAGTTCGCAGGAACAGGGACTGTAGGACGAGCTGCGAAACATTCATTCGTGCCATTTTTTTTTATTTATCTGAGCCTCGGGATGATGTATCGGGGCAAAAATCTGTTGGTCCTCTCTTAGGACACGTTGGAGAATTATGAAGTGATAATTGGAACGCGGAGGTAGAAAATTATGAGATTGGATAGGAAGGTGGAACTTAGGGTTGAAGAATTGTCTGTATAAAATTAATGATCAAATTTCTTTCAAGCTAGGAAATATTCAGGTTTTTTGGTTAGAATTACTAAAAAAAAAGGCAGAAATAATATGAGACGTTGCAAACATGCTGTGATTTAATGTCGCTCAAAAAGGATTTCGAAAATTTATTGTGCAAAAATATCTGTACTCCGAAAGGATAAAATTGAAGCATCTTGAAGGTCTTAGAATTGTAAAGTCAAAGTAATTGCCTGTGGCGTGTCGTGCGAAGGGTCGCTTTAACCCTGAAGAAGGTTTCGACCCTTCGAATGCGTTTGCGGTGAATCACCACTAGCTATCTCACGTCTGGTCGAATTCTTCGATGGTACACGTACCCCATCTCTGGTATGCCAGGATATTTCTTCCCAGAAGAAACTTTCATATTTGATGTCCTCGCGGTGAGAGACGTGACTGTCTTCTGTTTTCAATTCATAATTCATAAGTTCCAAAATTTGTCATCTCGTACATCTCAAAGGTACCCTTTGGGTAACCCTTAAACCATCTTCGAAGTGTTGATATTCATTCAACTATATTAACTCATATTAGGGTTTAATTTATACTTTATTTTTAGGGTAAATTTTAAAAAATATTCAGAGCCCAATATCCTTTTCTAAAATCTACTCCAAGAACGTCCATCCAATCTCATCAAACATTTAATGCGCATCCACTTTGTGTAGGGCTCATTATCCTAATGAACTTTTAAAATTACACGAATCATTTATCCGTTATGTTGACGCTATCGTAAAGTGCGATCGCGTTTTCGGGGATTGTTAATTTTCATGGGGTACAGTTATAGTAATAGGCTGGCCATTTAGGCAATTAAAGAACGTTATCAAAGATACATTGTCACCTGAATGAGCGCAGTTATCCCGTTAAGCATCTGTTCGACTGGATAGAATTTGTTCTTATTTCGTTCACTGCCAAGACTACGATTTGCGGTGTGATTGCGGTTGCACCGGTTATCAACACCGTCCACCTTCGTTTCCGGGCGTCTCGAATGATTCTCTTGAACTTGCACCTTCTATTAGCTGATTGTAGAAAATCACCCGATGCTCCAACAGTTCCTTGAAAAGTTAATCGGTTTCGCGTTACTTTCACCCCTTTTTATCAACCTTGCTCTGCTATTCCTAAGGTGTAATTTTCATGGTGAACAGTTGCCTGATCTTCCAATTTGTCGGAAATTCCTAAGAAGAACGCAAATTGCCTTTCTTTTGCCCAATGTTCTATTTGATTTTTAAAAATGGTAACTGGATGTTTGATGAGTATTAAATTATTTAACAATCAACCCTAGGCTATCAGAATGAAGTTTAGTTTCAAAATTAGTTAAATCCCTTTTCAAATTTTGCAATTTTTATATAATTTCTTTCGTTGAGTAAGATTGATACCAGTATTTGTTATCTTTTTGTGTAAGAAATAAAAACAAGAATGATACAACACATGGTCAACAATTCGAAGTTGTGATAGTAAGGGGTTAATATTTCGTATCAGAAAGAGTTGAGGTGTTAAATTTGATCAAAATTCAACGAAAGTTTCAATGAAAGATGAAAACGAGCCACACTTCCGGCGACGTTCGTGCACATCGATCCTCGAGATTCGTAGCGCACAAACGTAGGAAGAACGATTACCATTTAAATATTCATGGAACAACCGCTTCGTGCGGGGACTTCGTTTAGTATTCAATTTTATTTAGGAAGAAGGAAATACGACGGAACCTACGCGACTTAAGTGGCTGCTTGTCTTACGCATAATCGCCCACATTTCACTATTAAATAATAGCAAGAAGTGAATGGCATTGGATTGGTAGCGTATCGTTGTAAAATACGAAGGTGGTATATATTACAAATAAGCTTGGTGAAAATGAAACTACACCCACAAATGATTTGCCTGATACAATGTAAATATCGGTAGCAGTTATCAAATCAACGAGAGGAAGTATTGAAAGCTTATTGATCGATCGATATCACTGTCATGATAGCAGATCAGTGATTTCTGAAACCATGAAAAAATGTCATGCTTCAATATTTGCCCATATAGTATTCTAAAAATGAATGTTTGAAAACTTTCACCATCGAAGCTTCCAAAAAAGACTTGAAATCATTGGATGGAAGGATTCCACACAGAATTATCCCTGTTCCGTGGCTTCCCTCAGGTACACCCAATCGTATTCGTGGCCACTTTTTCCATCCTCCATGGTTTTTCTCGTCATGCTCGCGTAGGCCTTCCAGTTTACCTGTGTGTTGGTGACACACAGGACCCAATCGTATCTCGTGCAACAGGCTGGATATGTAGAACTGGCTTTTGTCCCCGTGTGCTCGTAGTACGAACCTCTCGTGTTTCTCGTACGATTCACGTACACCTTCACGACCACACGGAACCGTTCTCCTCGTGATTGTCGTCGTAGTTCTACGAGAGGTGCGGTGGACTTCAGGGACGTAGAGAGTGATTTCAACGCGTGGTAGACGCGACTCTACCGAGCGAGGCTGTTCTTCTCTCAGAACGTTGATCGAATGGACGCGCAACGGCCTCCTTTTCTGCTTCTCGATGACCCGTGTGGATGTCCAAAGTTACCACGTACTATTTGCATAAATAGTATGGGTGGTCTGTTCAGTTTCTTTAAACTAGAACGCGATGATTCAGCTTTTACTGTTCTTCTTTTTGTAATGCGAAGATTATGGTTAATATTGTGGTTTGCGGTTTGGTACAATCGAAAACGTACGGTTTCTCTAACTAAAAGTACTTTTTTGTGTAAGAAACACGAAAATTATAGGTCAATTTTATTTGTGTTCTATTTTGGAAAGAGTAATCATCTAAAAATTAACAAGTCTAGATAAACTGTACAAGGCGAGTTTCGCTGAAGTGGCACCTGTGTTGTGAATCTACTTAATTCTTTCTATGCTTTAGAACCCATCCCCTAATTCGTTTTCAACACCACCTGCTCCCATACCCTCTTTTAAACGCACCTTCTGACCCTATAAAGGTATACTGAATACAAATACAGTACAAATTATAGTTTAATTTATATTCTTTTGTATACGATCCTCTTTATACTTTTACGGTAATCAATCTTTGTCAGATCTGTAAAACTTATCAATTTTTAATCAAACTCCGTGGACAAAATACTCAACCAGTACACTTTTAAGCAAACTATGTTACGATTCTTCATCTACTGAAATCAGCATCAAAAAACCTCTGAAAGTTTAAAGAATCTTTGAGAAAAGAGGTCGATCTTAGGAGCCCAATGAATACAGTCCTGGTTGGGCCTGCGATCAGCCAGGTTGGTGAACGTAGGACAGCTAACCAGGTGACGTCATTGGCTTCTCGGGTCTATGGTGGGCCCGTGATGGCGGTAGGGGAAAGAAGGGGTCAACGTGGCTCGAAAGAAGAGGAAAAGAGATGAAACGATAGGTGGGGGGCTGTTCCTCGGCATCGTGCGAGCCGCTGCTCTCAGGTACGAGCGCACGGTGCCGCGTGCAGGTAGTCCCGTGCTCGTTCTCCCCACGTTCTATCACGCGATCGAACCTTTTGCCTGGTCGAAAACGATCCTCGTTCAAGCCACCCCCGTCGTGTATCGAACGCTACCACCCTTTACGTGCGGGGAATCGATCGGAAGGGGGTTGGAACCGAGCTGTTCCACCAGTTCGCGACAGTCGATTCCTGGTGGACGGTAAAAGTGGAGCGTCGATGAAGTTCACGGTGTCTCTACTGACTTTGTGGGTCATCCAGGATACCGTCCAGGCTGAAACAGCAGGATTATACCAATTTCTTTAAGTGGAAAAATGAGTTGTCTACGATTGTGGTTGTACCCCACGTGTTCTGGAAGACTTTAGTTGAAGCAGTGATTTATGGTGAAAAATTGATCGATGAAAGACGGAGCAGTGAATCGTAGGCTGTGTGGAATGGACTCAGTGAGAGGACTCGAGGAACACCTTGAACGAATCGATTTAAATGGACTTGTGTTGGTTCGAACTACATTGAACACAGTTCGCGATAGCTTTAAGTAAACGCACAAATTGTCCTCGAATATTTTGTGAACTCCCAGTAACATTATCGCGAATTTGAAGAAAACTGTGTCAGTTAAAGGGGCAAAGCACGTGGCACAACGAAGTGGAACGAGTCGAGGGAAAGATGCAACGAGTCGTTAAAGTACGGAAGGAAGGATTCAAATTCATTGAGAAAACTGAATCTTTCAGTCACGCTTCTAGCTACGTTTTAAACGCTTCCGGCTCGTGATCATTCGCGAAACCAACCTTTAGCCCAGCAGTAAGGAAAGAAGGAATTTCGAAATATTTATCAACGTTCCCAGAGGATCGAGACGTATATTTAGATCGTTAAGAGCTGACCAGGCTCGTAGATAGAAGTGACTTCGCTTGCAAAACGAGTTTATGGTTTTTAATCGAGTCTACGACCCGTCTGGCAACGAGTTCCCCCTGGTACATCCGGCATGCAATTGCTGGTTACGATTCCTCCTTCGGTGTTCGAGGAGGATCATCCAGCGAGCTGGCTTTCAAGACGTGGCCACCTGTTTCCCGTTCATCGAGCCGCTTCTTTCTCGGCTTTCCTTCCGTGAAAGTCCCCGTTCGACCACGATTATCCTTAATATTTCATCGTCTCGTACGATCAGTCGCTTTATTGCTCCCCGCGGATCGAGAAGGATTCGAGGAAAACTGGAAAACGCTTATCTGCCACTTTGCTGAGAGGAAATATTAGTGAAAAGGGTCCACGATAAACGTGACGTTATCGCGAGGAGAAACTGGCAAACATAGCGTGATGAAGCGTGAAGCGAGCAAGTCGCGCGTGTAGACACCTCAAACAGAGAGTATTTACTCGCGAGTAGCAGAGCGAATGGAGGAAACATGTCTCCCATCCTCAATGTGCCACTTATCCCGATTTCTGTGCGAGATATCTCTATAAAACTGTATATTTTGAACTCTGTGGACCTTGGAATCATTTTAGAATTTTCAAGTTGAGCTGATTTTGAAAATTTCATCTGTGAAGATTTAAATGAACCCAGCTAATTAAATAAAATAGAGGGAAAGTAAAAGATTTTAAAATGGAACAAAGATGACGGTGATTAATTTTGAGTGAAGATGTAAGGACTATTTTCGAGGATGATTTTAAAATGAGAAGAGGACGATCGTAGTCGGCTTCGAGGTCGAAAGGTCGCGGAAGAAAATGTTGAAGTGGATAAAAGTACGACAGGACGCGTCGGCGACGCCGACACCGCTCGATCACGAGAAAAAGGACGAGGTGGTGGCAAAGGTCGAAGTTGAAGAAGCGAGCAGAGATGAAGAGGAAGGGGATGACAGCGGTATGGAGAGAGAGGACACCCCGTCTAATATCGAGCTGAACGATCTGCGAAAAGTACGCTGCACCTATTAATTGAACCTCTTCCGTGAACAATTTCCTCATAGGTTTCTCGTTGCAAAATTTCCCAATCGTTAATTATTTTCTAAAGGTTGAGACATGCAAATTCACGCCTACCTCTCACAAACATCAAAATTTATTACTCTCCTTCCAATTCGTCTCTTTTTATCCTCTCCTTATATTGTCACGACGCAGTAACCGATATTATTATGTGGTTCCGGAAACGTACCGCTTTTTGCGCCATCTTTTTTCGATTCGATAAAAATGACGTTCTTCAGAATGCATTAAGAGGCTGTAGAGATAAGGATTAACAGAGAGGTGTGCGTGAAAGCACTCGAGGCGAAATACACATGGCCACTCTTTGAAATGTCGTTAGCGTTCAATTTCTTCTTCAGTTTGTAATACTCGAGAGATTGTTCGTCGACGACGTGATTTTATCTCCTTGCCGGCTAACAGCAGTTAAGCGCTCCTCGATGACGATTCACCATCACGGTAATAAATCATCGGTCGTTATAAAAAGGAAGGAAAGATTCGGCTTCTTAATCGATCGTTAAATCGCTGATTATTATAAGTCAGAGGTGCTTCAAATTTTAATCAAGAAGGATTTTATCAAATAATTCTTAAGAATTTAGTACAATTCTATTCTCTGCTAAATTTCTCTTAATTCTTAAAGATTTCGGTCTAAGTATTCTTAATGTCATATTTTATCCACAGTCGTTTATTAGAAATCGAAGAGGTTGAAACGATATGAAATATTCATCGAGAGACTGGTAGAATTCGCCCCGAGTCGATCGCGATTTTCAAATCTCGCGTCGAGATAAATCTTTGGCGCGGGGTCGGTTTCATTCATCGATTTCACTCGCGCAGCAATGTAGTTTCTGCAAGCCGGCTGGTTTTTTCGATACCAGGCTAACCTGCTTTGAACAGGTGCAACATCCTTCTCGGTACACGTGGACGTCCAGTCGGACTATCGTCGTCTTTTATATCGGCCAGCTTGCGCGGCTGTGCCACATCTGTCACTATCGATACCGCTGCCACCACTCTTGGCATTCGATACTCATCGAACGACTTTCATTGAAAAATTTCACCGATCGTTCGCGGTTCTTCCGCCGTTCAGTTTTCTTTTAACGATATTATAAATCGCTGCGAGTGGTTCCTATCTAGCTTTCTCCCGTAAACGACTTCCGACACGCGCCTCTGATTTATTCCGTAAAATTCAGAATAACGTAATCGTACGATTCGGTGTTGATTTTGTCTCGATATCTTGGCTGTGATTGACTTCAGATTTTATATGTAGCTAGTTTATTCATCTTTTTACTTCATTTTCAATTTGAAAGTGTCTATGGAACGCAGCCAATGATTACGTAAAAGAAGAGAGACAAGCTTGCCACTGTTTCTAATTTACTTTCAATGATTTTATTATATCATCCTCTTCTACCAAGAACGTAATTATACCCGTATCGATCTAGAATCCGCGCAATTATCGATCCAAAGAGATCGTCCGCGCGAGGATTTACATTGTCGGCGAGCCGCCTTTTTTTCCTCCCCTCTGTTCGTTAACATTTTTCCCGCCGCCCTGTCTCTCGAAATGCTACGGGTTGAGCAATCAACCCCGACTTTCTACACACACTGTGTGTCCGTCTACGATCGTCGATCGAGGATTAGTTACGAAACGAACTCGTTTGCTCCGAGCGTGTTGCAGTCGCCTGTCAGGATCGCCATTTATTCACAGGTATTTTTCCCCCCTGTGTTTTTTTCTTCTTCTCGAACGCATCTCGATGGCACAGATGGTCGATGAAAACTGGAACGTCTCTCTCGATCGTTTCGAAATCGTTCCTTCATTCATGGCACAACGATCGGGGAAAAGAAGAAACGGAGCGTTCTCGTTGATGACTAAACCGCCGAGGCTTTTCGTTCGGGTTACCGATCCGATTTACATACCACGGAATTTGCATACGTTTTATGTAACCGGAAATTGAGAGTGCGTGGGCGTGATGAGTTTCCTTTTGCATTTGCAACCACTCGCAGATCTCGTTTCGCGATCGAACGGCCGGCTCGGGCTCGTTCGCTCCCTTTAATTCCCCGTTTGGTCATGGTGCCGTTGGCCGTGGACTGCCTTGTTTGGTGTCTCTGTGTGCTTTTTGGTGGGTGTCCGAGGGATTTTGTGCGTTTGATAACGCGCTGCCGTGTTGGGATCGTTTAATGAAGACTGGGCAGGTTTGTCGATAACGAACGTTGTTAATTAACATCAAAGCTTTACGATCAAGTGTTAGCATAGAAGAATTGAAAAATTTTGTAAAAAATTATTTGAGAGACGTATCGACGCGTTGTGTGAAAATAAGAAAAGGAGACGTGTCTGCCTTTAATATGGAAATTTCGAGGCTGGCATACATGAATAATAATAAAAGTTTTCAGGAAAGCAATATTTTATGTCTGCTGTAAAACAAACATTTTCTTGTCTGATATTTTTTCTCAGAATACACATCGCGTAAAATATAAAGAATTTATTATTTATGAATTATTTTCATGTACTTGCATTTTAACATTATTATTATTTCTTAAATTTGCACATGGTACAGTATTGATTTTTTTAGGGTCGTTCTATTGTACCGTTATCCTATTTCGCTGCCGCACTTAGGTTTCCCATAAAATTTATGTTGCAATTATTGAGCAACGTTCTCTTTATACGATGTTACGCAATGTAGGAAATTCAAGTGCATCTTCTGCATCGGTAACGCGATACGTTTGTCCCACAAAGGGTGATACCTATTTGCACAGTCTTCACAACACGTGGAAGGTCTTCGTCACTGTCCACGTCTATTGTGAATTAACACAAAAGCCTGTTACCTCTGTGAACATTTGTTATTTAACGATCGGCGTTTAATATTTAACGATTTGTGTATTCTTTTATTTAATTATTCGATTATATAAAATTTGAAACCTACTAAAATTTTCTATATTTGTGAAGAAAAATGATAAATCATTGTCTAATAGATTTGTTTGTGAAATCGAACTTAAATTTGAATTTAATGATCAGATAAAAGGAAAAGGAATTCTAACGTTTCTCCCATTTTTCCAATTTTCCTCGATCCGAATTTAAATTCGAAAGAGAAATCTTACAATATCTGTACCCATATCGTTTTCTGCGTTCCAGATCGTTGGTATTCAATTTTTGTTACCTTGTCTGTTGCAGGACCTGTTCTCGCAGCTCCAGTTCTCGCAAGAAAGCGCGCTGCCACCGGACACATTACGCCGCGCTTTGGCCGAGAGTTTTCTCGATCAGCAAAGGTTTCAGCTGGGATTCATGGACGATGCAGCGGAATGTTTCGTAAGTGACGATTACCTCGTTCCCTTTGGCCTGTTATGTGCAATCCGTGAATCAGAAGACGGGTTTCGAACCCGTTTCCACTTCACGCTCCGTAATCCTTACCCCCTGGCTGTAGGTCGCCTCGAATTCTAGCTGCTTCAGCGAAAACTTTATGAGGCGAGTTGAAATTTCTCGAACGACAGGGAAATTTAACGATAAGAATTGTAGATATTTTATTGGTTTTTCTATTCGAGCCTGGAACGAGAATTTTATGTCTTATTTATTGAGATCTTCTGATAAATTGAGACTTCACACTGCAATTTAGCTCTTTATCTAGTATATAAGGTGTTTCATTCTTTTTCGTATAAATCGTTTTCATAATAATAATTCAAAAGCTAGAACTCAATAAAAATGACTATACAGTGGACTATTCTAGGAAAAATGATGCCATACGTGACTGGTATTACTCCAAGTAGTAGGGAAATTACAATTCTCTATACTTTTAAACAAATACTTCATCAGATTCACCAAAGTTCTTTTGCTAAAATATAAATTGGCAGATTCATAGATAAAATTGGAAAGTTATCAACGCAGTTTCTTTCGTCCTATTATGATCATCGATTACGTGATTCCACCCATGCAATAAGGAAACATATAACACCAGCATGTTTCGATCGACAGTCAACGTTAGAATCATTTCGGTTTTTGCCCGTTTCAATTAACTATTACGTAGCGGTACGTGTAATATGCAGGGGCATTTATCTTCTCGTTTCGACACTCGACGTCCCCCTCGCGATCCCGACTTCCTTCGCGACGCGGCAACGATTTTCCAAGCGGTTTGCGATCCTGAATAATTCCGTCGGGCGAACCAGTTCTTCCCCCTCCTATGTTACACTCTTGCCGACTACTATCTCGTTGATTGCCGTAACGATATATCCCGTAGGTGAGTATCCAGTGAGCAAGCTCAGCGACGAGAGTCCACTTTCTCGTTTACAACGGAGTCACGTTTAGACGGCTGACTTGTACGCGTTGTGTCGTGTCGACATCGGTCTGTTGAATAAAACGGCTTGTATTGGCCAACGTTGATCCTTTCATGGACGATCGATTTGAATCAAAGTTTCCGAAATTGTTATTGAAACCTAACTCGACCTGGGTATTCAGAACGGTTTGGGCTCAGAATAGATCATGTCTGGTACTTGAGATGTATATTGCTCATAAAAGGGTTAACGCAAAGATGGAATCCCAACAAGACACAATTAACCCAGTTTTATAATCTATTTTACTTCGTTATTAAATCAACCAACTCGCTTTGAAATATTCCCAGCTAAACCAAGTTATAGTCTTAAAATGTTAAAAAAGAGAAAGAAAATTTCATTAGAGATATTTAAGCTATGTCAAATGGTAATGTAATAAGCTTGGAACGTCTATATGCTGCATAAACTTTGACCTAAGCCTTGTTAACTAATGAAGGAAATCCGTGTTCAGAATTTGCTACATGTTCTGCAGGATTAGGTACATATTTAGTCTTGACGTTTGAAATAGATAGACGGTTGGCATCGAGCAATTAACAGAAATTAAGCTTTGTTCGTCGAGCTATTCGTGTGGTTGCTCCACTGATTTACGCTCGTTATCCTTGGAACGTTGCTGTTATCGAAACTGTTAAGACAGCTTTTCTCTGTCCGAGCGTTTCATAACACGAGCACACTCGAAAGAATGAGAGAAAGAATGAGCATAATGATATATGACGTTCCACGTGAACGGGCGGACTGGTTAAATGGTCGCTTTAAATGATTCGAGATCGTTACGAGGTCTTTATTGTCCGTCTACTTGTCAGTATGCCAACTCTAATTTAGAATGCAAATCGGATGGCCTTTGTTAACTTCCATTGTTTTATTGAAGCCGAATAAAGAGAAACTGGATAAATGAAACTTTTCTCTTCTTTCTGATATTCGTAATCGATAAGAAAATTTGTGGAATCCAATTTTAGCTGACCCATTTTATAAATTAATCCTTGCTGCAACAGAATCCAGCATAATCGATTTTCTATAAGATTATTAATTCGAAGCATGCGATAGTTAACATAGAAATTGATTAATTTGTAATTATATGAATGATTATATGAATTTGTGGCCTTGGTTTAGCTTACCTAAGAATATCCAGTATTTGTTAAGTTTTAATTTACTCGCAGCGATCTACAGCCAGCATGTACAAATTACCATAATCGATCGCCGTCGATCTCTCTATTCCCAGCGATGTGGATCATCGACGAAAATAACGAAAGAAAAACGATTGTTACAGGAAAACATTCTTCTGCGTATACACCTTCACATCGCCAGTGGCGAAGCCGAAGATATGTGCAGTGCGAGACATTGCGTGCCACACCAGAAGTTTGCCATGACGTTGGTCGAGCAAAGTGTTTGCGGAGCTTGCGGTGCCACCTCGGAGCCTCTGCCTTTTACACAGGTCAGTTTAATTCATAATTAATTATTCGGATGAATAAAATTTGAAATTTCCTTTTACCCTCTCCTGAAACACTGAACATTGACAAATAATTTATTTATTACTTATTTGCATAACTCCAGGGAAAATTTCTGAAGTGTAAAGATTTTATTTAAATTTCTATTCTATACTTCCCTTTGTCCTAACTCTTTGAATTTATACAATGAAATTCGATAAAATCATCGAGCAATCGCAATTCTTCTCAAGGTATCTCTTCTCTTCATTCTCAGTCAATCACACACACATAACTCGTCTCTGAAATTCCTATGCATTTAAAGTTATTGCATTTCGCAATTCTCTCGCGTGCATAGCTCACGGAAAACGTGTTTCTTGCGAAATCTCCAAGGATAGAAGTCCAGTAGTAGTTTCTATAGATCCTTATCGTTTGATCCATCCATCGAAGCCATTTGCTCGAACCGTTTTCCGTGTTCTTCCTGCAGTTTTCCTCTTCCCATGTCGGGCACGCAGGTGGATCCGGAAAGCGATGGGAAAAACAGGATCCAGGTAGATCGCACCCCCTGGATCCTTTGTTTGCTCGGGGAAACCTTGAAACCGAGGGTGGGACAGGTTCGAACCTCGAAAGGAAGAAAATCGAGGGTGGTTACCCTCTGTTGGTTGGCTCAAAGCGATTTAAGCGACTTAACTGAGAAGCCTGAGTACGCTAAGACGTCCAAGGGGCTAAGTTGCATTTTGTAAATGGATTAATTGGTCTGAATTTGATGGTTCGATCCTGATTATCCTTCTAAGACCAGAGAATGTGTTCTGAGGGTGGACGATAAAACAGGCGTATAATATTTCATGAAGTAAATTTAAAATTCAGTTAAAGGATGGAATTATGATAATTCGTGTTTTGGAATCGACCCAAGGGTCCTTTATCCTTTGAATGCAGAAGAAATGGTACTAAATTTTAATCAGAAGTTCTGCTCTTTGTTATGCGCAATGTTCCATTGAAAATTAGAATAGTAACCAGTTGGAGACTGTAAAAGCGATCGGCCATGACCGATACGAGATTGCAACGAGTTTCGTGGTTTTTTACAGTCGGCGTACAACAGTCGATACCAAGCACACCGGTGGAGAACAACTCCACCCACGTGAACTGTTTTCCCTTTGTGCTCGATTATGCACACGATTTCCGTTGCTCGAAACAGCATTGCTTTTGTTCTTACGAGTACTCGAACAAACGTCCACTACCTATCTTGTATATAAAATTGAGAATTGTCTCAGGTTCCAGTTTAATCCATTCCAATATTTGGTATTTCTCACATTTGATATCGATTCTAACTTCAAAAACTTTAAAGCTTAACATTTTTGTTAATTGCACAACCTCTTTTGAGTTTTATGAAACTTACTCGTAATACGAACACGTCTGATGTTTTATTGTACGTTGTAGTTTTGATGGGATTAAAAAAATCCGAATGCTTGGCACGGTTTAACCGAGTGAAAAAGTAACGGCATGGCCACGAACTTCCAAGAAGATTATATAATTTAATCGCAAAGAAAGAGCAATTACACGGCACCGTAGGCGAAATACGACTTTCTTTATTGCATTTGTTCGATGCCGTCCTTTCTTTCTCACCGAAACTTTGCAACAAGTGATTCCACGTTGCCAGCCAGAAATTTAATTAACTCTCTCGTGTACCGTAAAATATATTCACTGCCACGATACGAAACATTTTCTGCCCGCTACTTCTTTTCTTTTCCAACGTTGCCCGTTGTCTTCCTTAATCAATTCACGGAACAGCCAATGATAATTAGCGCTTTACCCACGATTAAATGGAACGGTACTAAATTATCGCGTCTAATATAAATATATGATATACTTGTGTTACGTACAGCAGGATACGAACGTATGTAATTTCGTTTCTAAATTACACTTCGTCACCTTAAGGTGCTGTTATTTATTATAGCTGTTATACTTTAACCGAGACGAGCAGAAGTATACGCTTTTACGGGACGTAACCGCAGAATCGCATTAAAATAATCGACGCAAACCACTCTCTGGGTGGCTGAAGGCTTCCTGAGTCATCCCAAGGGAATTTCCTCCCGTCTGGATGAGTCGATCAGCCCTCTTTTACCAACGGTTTGCTTCAATGAAACCGGTTCGTTCGGCCGCGATTCCGTTCCGTCTCAGTTAATTATTCCGACGACACATTCAGTTAATGAGACGCAGGAAATAGGAAAAGAGGGTTGTTTTCCACGCCGTGGTCATGTCGCATGCTTCAATAACTTTTCTCGCTTTCTTCGTCGATTATTTCCACCTTTTTTTACCAAGAAAGTGAAACTGTCAGACGTTTCCCCTCCTTTCACATTTTTCTGTTAATTATAGCTAAGTATAGAAAATTATCTGATTGCTTTGGATGATTAACTTTGGATAAAAGATGTAAAAGGATTAATTATTCGATTGCTGATAATTTTTATGACACAAAAAATAAGATCACGAATAATTAAATAATTTCAGATGGTTCATTACGTGTCAG
Organism: Anthidium xuezhongi; assembly: GCA_022405125.1. NCBI lineage: Eukaryota > Metazoa > Arthropoda > Insecta > Hymenoptera > Megachilidae > Anthidium > Anthidium xuezhongi. Next base: position 6,938,818 of record CM039639.1, read on the forward strand.
CATCAGCATTGACGTCGCAGGCTCGACAAACGCCGCCAAACTCTCGCAACAGTCCGGATCTCTTCGGCCAGCTTCTGCGAAAGGCCGGAGGCATGGGTGACATCAGGGACTGTCCCGTAAGTGAAAGAACTTTTCTAAGATAAAACAGTTTCACCGGTTCGCACCTCGAACGATAAGTCCGGGATGCGGAGTCTGATTCATCCGCTGCAAGATCGGGTCCAACTCTCTGGTAGCCTTTCTTGGAAATAATATCTCCCGAGGTTGGACTTTCTCTTGGAAGTGGAACGATAACTATCGTTCGAGTATCGCGGCTTATCTGTTCGATGCGGATGCTGTGGAATTTCGGACAATTGAAAAACTCTGCAACAAGTACGAACGGTGTAATTCTATTCTTGTTATATGCAGAGTTCCTGCGGAGCCAAAATACAAATCTGCCGGACCCTGATGAACAGACCGGAAATCGTTTCGGTCGGCGTCGTATGGGACAGCGAGCGACCATCGTTGGAGCACATCATGGACGTTTTTGCAACCGTGGGAACGTCTCTTAGGCTGAGCGACGTCTTCCACAGCGTGGTGGACTCCCGATGGGGTGCCTCCACTGTGCACAATCTCGTAGGAGTCGTCACTTATTACGGGAAACACTACTCCACCTTCTTCTTTCACACTAAACTTAAGGTTAGTTAATTACAGGTGTATCTCGAAGTTACAAGCACAATTAATTAGATATTATTAAACAAAATTCCAATTAACTTTGTTCTAGGTGTGGATTTATTTTGATGATGCCACGGTCAAAGAGATTGGTCCTCGTTGGGAGCAGGTCGTGGAGAAATGCAGAAGGGGTCGTTATCAGCCGTTGTTGCTACTCTATGCAACCCCTGGAGGAACTCCAGTGAACACGGAGAACGCACCTAAAACCGTGACACCTTTTCCAAATGGAAACGGTTTAAAGACACCGCCAAAAAATAATGTTCGTCGATCGATCACGCCCAGTCCGGAGAAACCATCGATCAACAGCACCGCCAGACGTGCCATCACACCGAATCCTGATAGTCCTCCTCATCCTTACACACAACGCAGGATCTACAGCGACTATCAGAATCTGACCGACATTCAGAACAATATCTTCGGCAATCAGGTAATTTCATAACTAATTTCATTTGCAATTAAACAAAATTATTATACCCTGCTGATTAATTAAGTATTACTCTTCTATTTTAATTTTGTGTACTATTAATTTTGAATAGAATTAATTACACATGATGTACATCAAAGAATCTAATTAAGTTGTGTGCAATTTGTTTTGTCATTAAAGGGTGTGGACACTGTCGACGGAGAAGCGGAATCAAAGTACATCAGTCGACGTGCCGTGGAGAACGTCATGCAGCAACAAAAGAAGCAACAAATGCAGCTGACACGTAGCCTGAGCGCTGGGTCTACGCCGCAGGATGCCATCAGCATCCCGGACCATCTGAACGTTCCACGAAGACGAGATTCTGGGAATTGGTCCGGCGATCGAAACAGCGCCTCTTCGAGTTCCTCCACGACGATGGACAACCCGTACTTGTACATCGTAAACAAGATGCAGAGGAACTCTGGAGTGCCGAAAAGTCCGACCAGCAAGTCTGGAGAACTCTCGAGCAGCAGCAGCGGCCATTACGATGCTGGTTACGATTCGTACTCTTTATCCTCCACGGATAGCCTTCCGCTGCAGCAAGGCCTTAAGCACAACTTACAGGTGCGTATTATGATTTTATTAGAAATTTTAAGTTAAATTCCTGGAAAATGTTCATCTCAAACCTTGATTCTTAAATTATAAGTTTTGATGATTGAAATGAACAGAAGACAACGTCTACGAATAAATCGATTTACTTGGTATAGCTTGCCCAGATCCCGGAAGGCTACCAGGCGTCCTCAGGCGACGATTGCGAGCGTCTGTGTAAGGAAACCGACGCCCTTTTGGACAAATCCAGAGCGGCAGAGGATGCAGGCGACCTTAGCACCGCGGTTGCATTGTGCAGTGCAGCCAGCAGTAAAGCTAGAGCAGCGATGGACGCGCCGTACAACAATCCTCACACGATAACCATAGCGAGGATGAAGCACAACACTTGCGTGATGAGGACCAGAAGTCTTCACAGAAGAATGCTGCAGGAACAGGCGACCGTTAATGGCGACAAGGAAGGTAAGTGATTTAAAAGAAGTAATTGAAGTGCAGGTTTATATATTTGTAGTATTTAATGATTTTGCTTTTGTATGTTTAGAAGGAGCACCGGAAGGCAGACATTCGCGAGAGAACAGTAAATCCGGGCAACATTCGCGCCAGAGCTCCAGAGACAAAGGTAATCACTCCAGACAAAATAGTCGCGAACTCCTGGTGAACGCACCAGCCGCGACTACGGAGAAGCCTGCCACGAAGAGTATTGAGATCTATGCCACATTGCCCAAGAAGAAGACGCTACGAAGCAAGGCCACCGCTGTGAACGTGATCGAGGATGAAGAGTACATGCTGTACGACCGACCGATGCAAAGGACGGGTCTGTTCAGTCGCACGAAGCGTTGCGACGACGACAAAAAGGACAAAAAGCGCGCTCGAAGCGAAGAGAGAAACAAGAACGTCTCTAAGGACTTCTCCATAGCTCCCTCTCGAGCCTCTCCCTCTCCGAAGGGCGCCAAGGTTGAGAAGTCCAAAGACACTGTCGACGCAGTTGCGAACAACGCACGAAACTCTCAGTGCAACGGTACCAATGGAGAACAGAAACAGGGCAAGAAGCAGCACAAGATTCGTAGGAAACTGTTGATGGGTGGGCTGATCAAGAGGAAGAACAGAAGCATGCCGGATCTACGGGAAGGACAGGACGGACAGACGAACACGAACGTGGAGGGAACCTCCAACACCTTGCCGAAGCAGTCAGTGGACGATTCCAGCGTTGGTTTGAAGGGGAACGAGGTGTGCCAGTCGCTCAGCGGTTACTTGTCGGAGGGTCACCTGGAGTTCACCGGGAATGGAAACGGTAGCCCAGGCAGTACCAGCAACCCGAATCTGGAGAGAAGTCGTCTGATGAGGAAGAGCTTCCACGGCAGTGCCGGCAAAGTGTTACACGTGGCGAAGGTGCCTCCACCGCCTCCGCTCAGGACCACTTCTCAGCTTAGCAAGTCTAAGTGTTCGGGTGAAGTGCACAACGAGCAGCAGACCGAGAAATCCGGTTATCAATCATCTGAGGGACAATGTACCAGCAATTCATCCCAGGAGCAGAATGGAACCTACTGGAATCACGTGAATTCAGGGAATTCATCCGCTGGAACTAACAGGACATCGAACTATGCTGATTATTCGTCAGAATCTCATTCTCTACCGTTTTTGCCGTCGTACAGCATGGACCAGAACGGTGCGAACGTTTCCGGCTCGTGTCAGTCGGCCTACAACAACAAGCCTAGGATCCAGGATGATGTGGTTCAGTATGCCAACGGTATCCTCTACGAACCCACCTTCGTGGTCACTCGAGCGGACGTTCACAACGAGCAGAGCCCTGTGAAGCAACAGAACCAGCTGGATTCTTTGCCTCCGTATCCAGAAAGTGGAAACGTATCCCACTCGAGACAACCCAGCGAAGACTTTCCTCCTCCACCTTACCCTTCCATTCATTCCGTGTCCCATTCGAGGCAGGCCAGCGAAGACTTCCCACCACCACCCCCGCCAATTGACGATTGCGCGAATCACACTCAGGAGAGTCAGCAGCAGTATCAACAACAGTATCAGCAGCAATATCAACAGCAGCAGTATCAGCAACAGCAGATGATAGCCTCGCTGCAACAACGCCAACAGCAACTGGACAGTCAGCACATCAGCAGCCTGTTGACTCAGCTGCAAATAAAGAGGGATCAGATTTTGACCTCTGAAGCTTCCAGAGAAGAGAAGAGGCCCGAGGAACAGGAGGAAGAGGAAAAGTCGTCCAGCGAAACTTGGCTTCGCGAGCTGCAGGCCAAACAGGCGGAGAGGAGGATGAAGAAACAGGGTCCTCTGGACCAGGATATCCCGAAGGTCAGATCCTCAGGTCCAACGATCACTGGACCAACCATTGCTCGAAGAACCAGCGACCTGATGATGAACAGTCTCGGACAAAGCTACGATCAGGCCAGCAGAGACGTGACGGATTGTCCACGCGTTGTTTCTTCAGTAAAGGACATGGCGGCCAGGTTCGAGCAGATCAAATTACCTGCACCCAAGGTAGAACCAGAACAAAAGGTTCCAATAAAACAGAACTGCGTTTCTCCTTCACCGTTGCTGGATCCATCTCAGGAGGTGGAAGAACCGAGGCCCATGAAACTGTCCACCGAGAATCTGAATAATTTCACGAAACCTGACGGTCAGTCGATCCTGAACTCGAGCTTCGAGTCCAGCTCCAGCCAGAACACTTTCGTTCCAACAACACCATGCAATAGTTCCATGCAAACGCAGCAAAGCGGACTAAATCAGGCCCTGATGTCGATGTCTCTGACATTGCCGCACGAGAACGGCCTGCCAATTGACTATCCTGAGGACGACATCAGCGAAGTCGCCATGCAGAATACCATCCAGAACACAACGATCCTACCGAGCGAAGAGGACATAGCACCCAGGAAGGTGAAGCGACGAATCGGGAAGAAGAAGAGCGTGTCGTTCTGCGATCAAGTCGTTCTCGTGGCCACCGCCGAGGACGACGAAAAGGACTCCTACATCCCCAATCCCATCCTCGAAAGGGTCCTCCGCTCGGCGATGAACAAGCCAGAAACTGCTCAGGTCCTTCGAGAGATCAGAAGTCTTCAAGAAGCCGAAATGAATCGAGAAAACTGCACCACCACCAAGTTTCAGCAGCAGACTCTTCCTCTGAAGAGCGAAGCCGACAGTGTTCCAGCGACTCCCTATCAGGATCAGCTGAGAAGCGTAAATCCCATACCGATTCCAGACACGATCAAGCCTACTTTTGGAAGACAGAACTCGAACGAATCAGTGGGTTCGTTGTCTGACAAGAAATTGTGTGGTTCTTTCGTGAACGAAGGGCAGGACGTTGTCAGGGAGACGTACACGGGGCTGCCAAGCGTATCCAAGCAACAGACCTCCTATTTTCCTCAGCTTCAGCAGCAGATAAGATACTCGCAGAACGGATACGTGCCGTATTTGCCTCAGTCCACGTATCCTCAAGCACAGACGTCCCATCCGAGGAATCAGGGTATTCCAATATCTCAGACGCAGAAACCAGCCAGCCCCTATCCCACCCAAATCCACGGCCAGTACGTCCAGAACAACGTGCAGCAACAGAAACCTGTCAGTCAGAAGAACACCTATCAGACCTACTATCAATTGGAACAGCAGCACAATCAGATGAACAAACAGATGTCCCAGCAGCAACAGCAGCAGCAACAAAACATGAACCAGAGGATCGCCAGCCACAACGCTAGCCCCATCACGGTGCAGCACTCTCAGCAACAGTTTGCGTATCCGCCTACGCAATCACCGAGTCCTTATCAGAATCAATACACACACAGTTCCTACCAGAGTTATCCCTATCAGTCGGTTCCACAGCAAAACCGGATCAACCAGCCTTTGCCGCAGTATCAACCTCCACCAAATCCACCAACTTCGTATCAGCAACAGCAAAACGTGCAAAACTATCAGCAGAGGCACGACAGTTACCAGAGAACACCCGCGCAGAAAACGGACCAGCAGAACATCCTGGCACCCAATCAGACCTATCCGAATCAGCTGCAGAACGGTCAGATACAGTCGAACATGAAGTACCCCACGTACCAGCATCCACCCGTGTCCAAACAGAGCAAGCAGATGCACTTCGTGTCCGCGTCGAAGAGCAACGGAACGGTGGCTCAACCCACGTCTTCCTTGCAAAAAACTGTTGTCGGGGGTGCGGCCAGAACCGCGCCCTGCCATCTGTGCCGGAAGAAGCAGGTCACTGAACCGGCGATCTACTGCTCGGACTGTGACTTCTACATGTCTCGTTTCCGGCCAAAGAACTGAAGCCCCGCATATGGTGGTACGTGAATGGACAGAGGCGGATTCAGAAACGTTTGGGGTTGTTTTTGCATGATCTGAGATCCAACGATGGCCTAAACGATCAAGTTTACATTGATTATTCAAATTATTCAATGGAAAAATTAAAGCACAACTTTTTTTTATTTTCTTTTTTAAATGGATACAAGGATGAGGTACTAGCAAATTATCATCCTCTGTGAATCTGCCTCTACGAATGGAATTCATATGGAGAACTGTTTTGTTGGAATGATCTGTATGATAGTTGTTATTGTAGATTAGACGTTGAGGATGTAGAACAGTGCCGTTCGTGTTGAACACTAAAGCTTTAGGTAGTTCCCTTCGTTTCGTCTCTGTAATCGTAGTATTAAGTTAGAGATTCAATGTAAGGTGTCTCTTTACCATTTCGTAATCTGTAGCTTCGATTTCGAGATAGATTTTTCAGTTTATTTTACCATGGAATTGTATAATCTTCATGGAGCGTCCTGTATAGTTACTGTATAGTTGATGCAGTTGAAAATTTTCATTGTTAAAGGTTATTAACTATATTTCTATTATGACTTCGTATTATTTGAAATTTATTTTTTGATCGAAAAATAGAAACAATTAAAACCTCTAATTTTTATTCTGAATACAATCGCATCTTTTCAAAAGTCTTTTCAAAAGGATTCTATTTTATTTTGTTAGAATTAATTTTAGGAAGAGAGGGGATAATTCTCTTCGTTTTGTACAAAGTTAAGTTAGAAGTAAGTTTGTATCATTGGAGACCTTCATCGAGCAGCTATTAACTCCGTATTCGAATCATCGTGCACTTTAGCGATCCTTGTAATTATTAGTCTGTAATTAATAGAGTAGAAGGTCGTATTATCACGCGTTCTTACACGACGACCGTTGTTTCGTGCTTTGTACCTTTTTAGACAAACTCGACGAGTAAGTTTGTTAAACAGTTTCTTCTGTTGTACATAGTAACGTTTAAGTTTCTGTATAAAATCGACGAGATTTTCATTTTCAAACAATTTTCTTTAATCTTACGAGCACGTTTTGAAGCCGCAGTTGTATTTCGTTCGAGAGACAGACATGGTCAGAATTGTGATACTAGCCACGCTGCATAGAATTTTATCCAGTTTTAATGTAGAAATCGAGAAGAATTCAGATAGTCGCACAAAGTGAAAGAAAAGGAAGCGTAAGAGGAATCGTGGTGGGAACATGATCTCTGATGAAAGCGTGAATTTTTATATTTTATGTTGATAGGCGTTGATGTTATATACATATACATATATATATATATAATATACATTATGTACTTAACACGGTTACGTTGTAATTATACTATTGTCCACGTGCTAGATCGATGTACAAATCCCGGATTTTATACATTTTGTAATGAGTATTTTGTTTTAAAAATACTTGATTTCCTCCCGTATGACAATTGAAATAAAGAGCTGTCGAAATATTTCGATACACCGTCAGAAATCACTGATAAACACCTCCAATTGCTACTTTGAAAAATTATAGATAAAATAAGAAAGGCAAAATACAAAAATATCTTATCAATTTTATTAATAAGATTTAAGAGAAACAGACTTCAGTCGTAAATATTACAACATCGTTTGATCATTTACAAATTGTACAAAATGGACCTATTTACTGGATAATGGTATACTAATCTATCGTTTCGCACAAAATAATTATTTTACAAACTTCAACTCCATAAATTGCATTTGTGTCTCGGGTTCATGGTGCTGTTTTTCAAACACCTGAACGTTTTCGAAAACGCAGGCAGGTTCGATAGAGAGCCTATGATGCGATACTTGGGTGGACTGTGCTCGTCGCTGTTGACGACGTCCGCCTCGTATTCTGGCCTCGTCGACGAGCACCACGACTATAAAAGGGAATTATGATAATTAGTCGAGAAACATTTACGCGATATTTGTTGGAATATATGATTAACACAGAGCGGTTCATTATAACCCTAGCCAGATAACATCCTCGAGTTTATTCTAACGTAGTGACTTCGAAAATTTGAATAACAACCGAGCAATCAGTACACATATTTAAATAAATTATGGTAAAAATGATAATTATTAGCAATACCATGCATTTAAGCTAACTTTTTAAATGAAACTTCTCAAAGTCTGGTACTCGATGGGAAGGTATTAATTGTTGTTTAGAAGCTTATCAACTATTTCTAATATTTTTCTAATATCTATTGACTCACATTCGCAAACGCCAGAAAGAATAACTCATCACTGGTGACATGCTCCAGACCAGGTAGTCTCGTCTGGTGTTTGTGTTTCGTGACTGCTTTAAAAGCGGCGTACGCTATTTGTATGCCAATTGAGTCCGCCATGTTTTCATCCTCTGTCAATTGTCCATCCACCTGAAGCAAAAATTATCCGTCATACACAAAAATCACATGTAAATTTATACCGATAAACGAATTTACAGGTTCGTGTGTGGTTTTCGAGTTAACCCTTTTTTCTCGCTAGTGATATCACTTATCAGCAGAAAACGAAACTATGCGAAGCGCAGGATCTTTAGATCGATAACGATCGCGAGCGTTTAGCAGATTAATGGCTTCAAATTGAACAGAAAGGGTTAATATAACGCGGAGCGCTAAGTAACCGGGCAATTTACGGCTAACCGCAACCAAGGTGAGTAATTTTCCGACGGGTGATTCAGAAGGTTTTTTTTTATGAAATTATGAATTCCTCAAAACGACGCGAAAATTTGCAACGAAACGACCCACCTTGATACGATGGCCATGCTTGTCCGTGATATCAAGAGGGTAATTATCGTACTGATCCACGAAGCACATTGCTTTCTCCTCGTACTCGTCCGACGCGTTCTGAGAAACCCACGAAATTTTATAGCCGTCTTTGTCAAATTGTATACCTGAAAAAAATAATTGCATGTGGAATGGATTTGAATGAATATAAGAATGGGTAATTGATACCTTCGTTGTCCAAACTGTGGGATAATTCGTGTCCGATTACGAATCCTGTGGTTCCGTAATTAATGGCACTGGTGAAATATAAATTGATATAAAAATTTGATTATTAAATTGATGGGTATTAAAAATACTTACTCTGGTAAAAGTGGGGTGAAATAAGGGTCCTGTAACTCGGCTGCTGGTATAACTAGAAAAATAATTTTTTGTAGAGTTTCGATAAAGTTAGACTGCAAATTTTGTCGTATCTTGTCTTTTATTTTGTTTTTAAGGTTTCTTGGTACTCACGTATTGCATTCACTGTCTGGGTATAAAATGCATTAACTGTTATGGGATAATCCAACCATCTAAAAAGAAAAAGAACAAATTAACTAAAATATTTATCGAATTATTAATCCTTGACAAATTATAATTTTTGAAAGGAAACGTACTGATCCTTCACAACATTGCCCTTAAATTCTTTGAGGCTTTTTATTAATTCGTCTTCCCCGCATCTTAGGATATTTTCGAAGTAATCTGGGCCTACTTCCAGCTGTGACAAATTAATCAAACAATTAATTAACAGTTGCTTATTATTTTTTTATTCCTTCTGAATGTCAGTACCCTTTCATAATATTCGATAACAGCTTGATCGTCCTTGTACCACTCTGGATATCCAATTTGAGTTCCCAAAGTGTCCATCTTTTCCATCAGTGATAATTTCATGGCGGGTGGTATCCATTGAGCTTGCATTATACGATGCAACAGTTCCTCCTTGATTTTTCGAACCATTTTTGTCGCCTTAGAAAAATCACGTTATAAAATAGCTTACAATTTTAGTTTCATAGTTTGTGATTAATTATAAAATAAATCATACCTCGTGAACAACATCGTCTGAGATGTATTTTTTGACGAACATGTAAGAGATTGCATTCTTCATTCTCATGTTCAGCACACAGTTTTGCCATCTGTGAATAAATTGAAAGTTTCAATTAACAAAATATATTCAATTTTTATTGAAGTGGTTCTGTTTCATGTTTGATCGATTTGTGGTCCCACTTTGCGATTTGCATTTTCTTTTCTTTGCGGGCCTGCACTGTTTACTTTTATTTGCAAATATTGACGAATGCATCGATTATTAATAAAGCCAACAAACGTAGCTTTTAACATTTGTAAATTGAAACCGGTTCGATATGCAAAGCTGAATTATTCAGGAATGCTTAGAATAGGATTCTGTAACTATTAGGGAGATAGATCTTCGACTATTTTAAATGCTACACAAAATTTGAATTCTCAGCTTATGAGTCACAGAGTAAAAAATAGTTAAAAATTAAGAAAAAAACATTTCTTGGAATCCGATTCAATATTAAAATTTTAATTCTACATGATTAATCAAAAATGATCTAACAATAAAGTATTGAAGAGTTAATTATTAATTAGGCAAACAATACCGTGGTATATAATTGGAAACGTTGTACGACGAGAATGACATATTGAACTTGATGTCCTTCATCTCCTGCGTGGTGTACAGCAGAAATTTGTCCACCATGTTCCATTGGATGTAATTTACTGCAAATATAAAGGAAAAGGAAATAAACAAGAAGCAAATGGATACTTATCCGAGAAAAATGTTAAGCAGTCGTTGGTAATCATACTAGTAATGATAGCCTGGTTACGGAGGAGGATAACGAAGACGCGCACGCAAATTGGCATTGTTCGTGGATGTTTGTGTAATTGCGATGTTACCTAGAACACGTGGTGAAGTGTTTGCGAGCAGCCTCGCAAGCTTGTGAAGGAATTCCGGATTGTACACCACTATCGGTTCCGACGCGTTTATGCTAATGTTGGCCAGCTTGAACGCGTGTTGTATCAGCTCCAAGAAATTGATCTGAAAACATCGATCGATCGATCGACTGTTCTTTAATGTTGTTTCTCATTCTTGAAGATTGATACCCGTTGAAGTTTTTACATTTGTTACTTTTTACATAAGTGTTTATTTTAAAAACATAGAGGTCCAAAGAATGGGTGTAATTTATGCCTACTCTTTTTTATATAATTTATAATAATTCATGTCATGGGAGGGAAAATTTAGTTCAATGATATCGAATTATGAAATAGTTGTTCTCGGATGATTGATACTGTTCGTGAAATCGTGTCAACTGAGTGTTCACCGATGGATGAATGATATTGACCCTGAGGACACGATTTTAGCACGAATCAGAGCGGAAAGTATTAGATTTCCCTTTTATTGAACTATTAAAACTTTTGAAAAACCTATCTAAATTTCTTAATTTTTGTAACAATGTAATTTTATTAGCAAGTAATTCAAAGAATATAGTTCCATGATTAATGCAGGAAGCACTGTGATTCCTTCTTTCTGTCTTTAAGTAGAAAAGGTAAATGTTAGAGGAGACAGCTTAGAACACGAGTTTCACTTCACATTAACTGGAAAGAAATTAATTGAACTATTTATGCATTTAATTTAATTATCTAAAAAGGCAATTTTGAACCAGCATAAAAAGTAACATTACCTTCGCTGTGGAGGAAGTTATCCCAGAACTATTGTACCAGTCTTGTAGCTCTTTAAGCGTCATTCTTTTGTAATTATCAGTCGTGGCATGAGCTTCCTTTCCGGTTTCGATGATCTACAAAGGAAGGAATTATATGCTTCCGTGTTTCTTACCACTTTTAGTAGTCTGTGAAAGGAAAGTGTAGTTACTTGTAGGAGATCAATTTCAAAATACATCATTTTCGCAATGTCGCTGGCTAATTGTCGTCGACTCAACGTGTATCCTTTCTCTCTTGCAAATACTTGGATTATATGATAAATACTGACTGCGTAGGAATCTTCCTCGTAAAATAATCTATTTATATCCCTTTTGTTCGATAAAGGGTATTCAGTGTTCTGATCTAACTGTAACAATTCGAGAATTTTATTAATTCAGTGCAATCTTTTATTTAGATGTTAATTTTCGATTTATAAAATTGCCTCGTAACTTATTGTACTCATATATTATAGGTAGGTAATTATTGTAACTACAATCGGATTTTGTACAATTTTTATGCAACAGGAAATTATTAACAGACGACTGACTTACCGTTAACACATATCTCCTCGTGTTGTTCTGATCAACTTCGTATTCAATGTTGTAGAATGCACTGTTACCGATCAGTCTTACATAATGTTTGTCAATTTCCTGCCATGGAATTTTATCAGAGTCCCATTCGGATAATGGCATCGCCATGGGCCATCCACCGCTACGGTCCAGGATCTCTTGAATCGGTTTGATGCCTCTTTTTTCGATCGCGTCTGTCGAAGAATTGTTGTGCAGGTTTGAATGAAATTTATAAACGGATTTTAAAGGAACAAATAGAGCTTATAATTGTCCAGACAGTGATTTGAATTTTATTCCAGACAGACGATTACGTTCTTTTTTGTCGAGAACTATTCTTCGAAAATGATTATACTTTCTTACGAAATAAAAGAAGAATCTATTCAATATCTCCCTATTCAAAGATTGTTATTCAAGTAAATTTCTTAGTATAACTTATTCCTTTTATTTCCACGAATTGCAACAGTGATCGGGAAGGTCAGTTATCTTTTTCTGTAAAACTTACAAATATTACATTTTTAATTATAAGTTCCTCAATCCGGAAGGATTAAATTAGAGTTATTTCAAGACTCAACATTCATCAGGCGTGTAAACTCATCTTCCACATTAAAAGGATTAAGACTGGTAGTTAAAAGCTGCAATTATTTTTGCATCGATATAATAATGTGATTATCTTACCAACATCCATGCAGGAACGGTAAAACTTCCTGGCCATCTTAACAGGAGGTATATCAGTAGGATCATCACGCTCGTCAAGGGTATCTTGAAAGAGAAGATTCAGAAACAAACGATTACATGAATATGAATTATGAAACCAATCATTGGATTATTCGTTTCTCGTGTCGATTCTCACCTCTGATACGTTTGTGTGTCTTCTCCATAACAACCTGATCCTCGGACCATTCGACCTCGTTGTCCGGTATAGGGTTGTGTTTCTTCCATGATCCACAAGCGTGTTGGTAGAAATTTTCGCAGGGGTCTGCGTTGACATCTCTGTTTTGCAAAATTTTTCTAGCTAACTCAAAAAAAAGAATTATACATATCTTCGAAAGGTGGAGCTTGGATAAAATATTAAACTATATTACGAATAAAATTAAATATTATAAACTTTTAAACAAAGTTTCATAGAAAATTGAAACGTATCATTAATTGCTTATCGATGAATGAAACTATCGTGTAATTAGCAGCTGCTTGAAAACAATTATATTAAAGAGAGGATGTATTCACTATTCATTAGTTTTATGAATGAAAAAAGAAGGTACCCGGGGATTTTCAACTTCTTTTATGTTTATTCATTAACAATACGTTTTTTGTCTTCTTGGAAATGACCGCGAATTCCATGAAACGGTACACCCGATCCTGATACACGATGAACCTACAGTTTTATAATTTGCATTCTTACTTGCATCGTGTTTACCGAACACGTGCAACTTGTGTCTTACACTTTTTGCGAAACGTGCTTGATAATCCCATATCGACCAGTTTATTTAATTGATAAGATCGAGACCATTTTTTTACGTTTGTCGTCATTCTAAGGAATTTGATTATTTGGTTAAAATACAATATTTTCCTGAAACGTGAGTTGCAATTTCTACAAATATTTTACATATATTTCTTTATCATTTTTTTTTAAATTAAAACTGATTTTTTCTATAAAAATATCTAAGTCCTTAATAATTAACACAAAATACTAGTAACTGGCATATACATTACTTCAACAAAAATAAGTACAATTTAATTAAAAATTTATTATCGATCAAAAGTAAACAAAGCATCAGTAATTAAAAGAGTACAGTGACGAATATTGGGTTCCTTATACAACAATGAAAGTGCAAGGTGTTAGTTTATATAAATTTGTCGGTTCTTTGAAATGTTCGCTTCTTTCCTGGTCACTTATCATTAAATCCAATAATATATCGGTAGACAACGGTGCATGCTCGTTACGGCTGTCCGTGTTATATAATTGGCAACCGATTCGCAAGAAAAATTGCAACTTATGTAAATCTTACGTCACGAGCGCAAACGTACCGATCTCGTTGCAATACGAGGTCTCGCAGATCTTGTGCTCCCGATTTCTGTAGTAGTCGTGAGAGGAATGTGTTTCGGTGGCGTTCGAGTTTACCAGCCTCCAAATTCTGACGGCCGAAAACGGATTCAACGCCGGAAATGCGCTCGTCACAGTCAGTTGACATCTACGATACCAATAACGAACAAAAAATCATAATAATAGTAATTGTTGGATTCATGGTTAATTCACGTGCGCTGACTAATCATTGATGTAACGTGTTTTGCCAGATACTCGATCATTTTTAACGAATTTAACCTCTAACCCCACTAGCTTTGAGTGGAAATGTTATATTTTTTAAAAGAGAAATTATGATAAAGAATACTATATTTCTAGGAACATAGGAATTTTTAAATATTATATTCCTAGAAACTTTATAATCTTAAAAACAGTATTTTTAGACATTTAAAAAACTTACAAATATATTTATTTTTTAATGATGCGTATTGGTGTTATTTTAGATGTGTTCAACACTTTGGGGGTTACTGATGATCACTACCACAAATTTAATATAATTGAATAACTGAAAGATAAAATAATTATGAAAATATTTTAACACTGATGATAGTAAGTTAACTTTAAAAGATAGTAAATGAAAATTATAGATGATATTCTAAATAATTCCCAGTAACATACCATTTAACATATTAATATCAATGTTATACTAACTTTGCAAGATGGTAATTGAAAAATATAAAATTTGAAAATTATTTAAAACAGTTCTGAATAATGACAATCATATGTCTGACTATAATACATTTATTTTCACTGTGCTATTCAACGCGTTAACTTTCAGACCCCTTTCATTGTTTCTTTCATGAAATCAAATTAATAATTGTAATGAATCGTCAATAAAATTTAATTGAATCAATCAATAAATCCACTTCCCAAATTTTATCCTAATTCTATCAGTGGGTCAAAATTGAAATCTATCATCATAAATATAAAGGTGATTTATGTAATTCCTATTAATTTCTATTATTTATGAATCGAATCGTCGATCATTTGGATCACTTACATTAGCCACAGGAGCTGCATGCTTTTCGAACAAGTGAAATCCTGGACTGATGTATCAGTCGGTGCAAACAGACATCCAAAAGTGGTGGTGGTGACGTCTTTTTCCCGGGGAACGAGGCTGTTTTTGAATTGGTCGAAGCCAGCAGCTACGCAAGGTTAATTTATGAATAATCATTCATGAAACGAGGCAGGTAGACGCGTAAAGCGTAATTGATTCCTTCGTCATTACGCTTCTAACACCCGGATAACCATTGAAACCAATCAATTGGACAACCGTAACAATCAATACGATCGGTCTGATTCGATTATTGCTGCTCCTGTATCGCGTCCCCCTGCATCGTTTATGTTGTAATTAACATTGACCCAAATAAGCTGATTCAACATTTTTATTTTAACTATTTAACACTGAAACTACCAAATTTTTTAAGACAACTTTCTCCAGTTTTCTTATCTCACATCGCAAAACTTATTAAGACGTTTCTGTGAAGATTAATAATTATTTTGGATAATAGTTTACGTTTTCTTTATTGTATATTTTGTTTTTTATTTTATTTTCAATTTACGAAGTGTTGAACTGCATTGCACTGAACTTGTAATGTTTATTCAGAAAGTTAATAATAATGTTTTCAGAAATGTGACGGTATAATATTTGTGAAAATTACACAAATATTTTAGCATTGAGGAACTGTGCATAAGAAATTATCGAGTTAAAGAATATTTATCGTAATAAATTGTAATGTTTCAGTTTGCAAGGTAGTTCTTTTTGTACGATTTATCTTAAGAATTTGGAAGTGGATTCTAATTAAACTTCCACTTTATTATAATAAGACAATGGTGAAATAGATACTTGGGTGAACTTGGATGAACAAAATTTGCATAATTATAATATTATGTTGTTAGAGTTTGTAGCGAAGGTAAATGAGCGGCATGAAGAGATAAAGCAATTTGTATAATTAAATACAGTCCTAGGGTCATCTAATTTGAATGGTAGAAAGATAAAACATTGTATTATTATAAAATAATGAATTTAATATCGTTCAAGCTTTATTTTTCAATTTTTTTAAAGAGCAACTGAGGACGGTACATGGGGTGTTACCGACGAAATTAGCGAAACAGAAAATTGTGTTTTTTCAAAAACCAGGCCACTTTTCGGATAAACTAAAGTTATAGAGACATTTATAACAACAAAATATTTTATGTAATGGTGTTAAAAAGCCGATTTTTAATAAAATAATTTTTACCGACTATTTATTTTACCCCTGGCGCCACCTGCGAACAAAGTGCTGAAACTGCTCAAAAATTGACAGGAATCTGCCGTACCTACAATGATTATTTTTTAAGAAAATAATTTTTTGCTGTTTTCGCGTGTTTGAAGCATCTAATCGCTTCTATTTTACACTAGTTATCGATTCCAATTGTCCGATTAATCCTAGAAGCCCGAAATATTGAAATATTAAAGATTAAATGTTAGACTTCCGAAACATCGTTAAAAATGGCGGGCTTTTCAAAATGAGTAATGTACTATTTTGATATTTCTTAATTAAATTCCTTATAAAGGTTTATTAATTAAACTTCTGCTTTAATTATTAAACTAGAAGAACTGGTGTATAATTTCTGATTGTTTCAATAAGAGAAAAACCTACATTTATGTCTTTTCTTCATTAATATAACTTTTAAAAAAATATAATTATTTAAAAAATTGTAAAAATAATAAAAAATAGAGCTTGTACGGTGACAAATTGATACTTTTATGATAATATAAAGTTTCCCCTTCCTTTAGTTCAAATTTGGTGATCCTAGAACATCATTTAAGTATATAAATCGATATAAACCTGCGCTTGATTACGAGACTCGGAGACTACATTTCAGAGCCTTTATTTATTATTTTCTTGCTTTATCGCGATTGTTAACTAATTAGAAACGTTCATGGTACTAAAAAGCTGCATTTATTCAATAAACTACATGATTCATACATTCAGCTTTACAATAGTTATTATATTATTTATAACTAACGTTTACAATTGTAATTTTGCGAGATTGCTGTGGAGGGAGTGGGAGGTCCGATCGGCGGACTAGTGTTCACTCTCTCGCACATTGGTGTTGTGCGCAGGCGCGAGTTTGGCGTAGAGGGAGTGAGAGACTAGATGCTCGATGCTCTCACTCGCACATTGAGGGAGTGAGAGGTGAGATCGGCGGACTAGTGTTCACTCTCTCGCACATTGGAGTTGTGCGCAGGCGCGAGTTTGGCGTAGAGGGAGTGAGAGACTAGATGATCGGTGCTCTCGCTCGCACATTGAGAGAGTGAAAGGTGAGATTGGCGGACTAGTGTTCTCTCGCTCGCACATTGAGGGAGTGAAAGGTCCGATCGTGTTCTCTCGCTCGCACATTGAGGGAGTGAAAGGTCCGATCGACGGATGAGTGTTCTCTCCCTCTTACGCATTAGCATACTGCGTTGGCTTGGTGCGAGTGAGAGGGGTGACGCTCTCGCGGAGTCTTTCCTCTCGCTGGTTCATCGGCGTACCTGGCGCGGGCTGTGATGTATAATTTTTAATCGTTGCGTTACAATAATTAATAGTATGAGTTATTCGAGGTACAGACTATTGTAGATCGGGTTTTCGTGTTCGAAAATGTAAAATTCGATACCAGATTGTAGACGGTGTTTTTAGACATGACTTTTATCTTTATGTATCAATAATTTCTCAATAATTGTGAAAATAACATTTTTCTCATTTTTATACGAGATGGACAACAGCTGCGTCATGTTGAAAATGACAATAGTTCCGCGGTCCATTAGCTCGCAGAACTATTGCCGAAAACAGAGCCGCCATGTTGGAAATGACAATAGTTCCGCGGTCCATCAGCTCGTAGAACTATTGTCGCGGAAGGAGTGAGAGGTCCGACACGCGGACTAGTGTTCTCTCCCTCGCACATTGAGGGAGTGAGAGGTCCGACACGCGGACTAGTGTTCTCTCCCTCGCACATTGAGGGAGTGAGAGGTCCGATACGCGGACTAGTGTTCTCTCCCTCGCACATTGAGGGAGTGAGAGGTCCGATACGCGGACTAGTGTTCTCTCCCTCGCACATTGAGGGAGTGAGAGGTCCGACACGCGGACTAGTGTTCTCTCCCTCGCATATTGAGGGAGTGAGAGGTCCGATCGACGGACGAGTGTTCTCTCCCTCTTACGCATTAGCATACTGCGTTGGCTTGGTGCGAGTGAGAGGGGTGACGCTCTCGCGGAGTCTTTCCTCTCGCTGGTTCATCGGCGTACCTGGCGCGGGCTGTGATGTATAATTTTTAATCGTTGCGTTACAATAATTAATAGTATGAGTTATTCGAGGTACAGACTATTGTAGATCGGTTTTTCGTGTTCGAAAATGTAAAATTCGATACCAGATTGTAGACGGTGTTTTTAGACATGACTTTTATCTTTATGTATCAATAATTTCTCAATAATTGTGAAAATAACATTTTTCTCATTTTTATACGAGATGGACAACAGCTGCGTCATGTTGAAAATGACAATAGTTCCGCGGTCCATTAGCTCGCAGAACTATTGCCGAAAACAGAGCCGCCATGTTGGAAATGACAATAGTTCCGCGGTCCATCAGCTCGTAGAACTATTGTCGCGGAAGGAGTGAGAGGTCCGACACGCGGACTAGTGTTCTCTCCCTCGCACATTGAGGGAGTGAGAGGTCCGACACGCGGACTAGTGTTCTCTCCCTCGCACATTGAGGGAGTGAGAGGTCCGATACGCGGACTAGTGTTCTCTCCCTCGCACATTGAGGGAGTGAGAGGTCCGACACGCGGACTAGTGTTCTCTCCCTCGCACATTGAGGGAGTGAGAGGTCCGATACGCGGACTAGTGTTCTCTCCCTCGCACATTGAGGGAGTGAGAGGTCCGACACGCGGACTAGTGTTCTCTCCCTCGCATATTGAGGGAGTGAGAGGTCCGATCGACGGACGAGTGTTCTCTCCCTCTTACGCATTAGCATACTGCGTTGGCTTGGTGCGAGTGAGAGGGGTGACGCTCTCGCGGAGTCTTTCCTCTCGCTGGTTCATCGGCGTACCTGGCGCGGGCTGTGATGTATAATTTTTAATCGTTGCGTTACAATAATTAATAGTATGAGTTATTCGAGGTACAGACTATTGTAGATCGGTTTTTCGTGTTCGAAAATGTAAAATTTGATACCAAATTAGCCAGTGCTTCTACGTTTTCTATTATTCATTAATGGTCGGGTAGTTACGTTCATCCCTTTTGTGTGAGGTTATGACTAAGTCCCTGTAATTTTATGTACAAGCTGCCTTAGTTTAATGATACATGACTAGAGAAATACAATTTTGCAAACTCGAGATCATTGTTTTCTGAGTCTAGTTTCATGTTACCAATAAACAATGGGAAGGATTTATCTACTGAGAGTAAACATAATCCATCAAATTCAAACCT
The DNA here is from genome assembly GCA_022405125.1 of Anthidium xuezhongi. NCBI lineage: Eukaryota > Metazoa > Arthropoda > Insecta > Hymenoptera > Megachilidae > Anthidium > Anthidium xuezhongi. The sequence continues at coordinate 6,958,406 of CM039639.1, forward strand.
GATTGAAAATGATCAATTTTGTTATATCGTATGTAAGTATAAAGTATTATAATTTTATTCAAGTAGTTAATAATAACGTATTTTGCTGTGTTGCAGATTAGAAGATGTATTTGTTATACATTTCTACGCCACATAAGCTGCACATTAACATCATCAAATCAACAGGAAACTTTCTGGCAGTTTCTCAGATATCAGTGTTCGGTAATTTTTGGAATTGGACACTACTAAAATTTCAAGAAATGGCACGAAGAATACTTCCTGTCACATCATGTTCTCCTAATACAAATCTGCAAACTTGAGATCCTTGGTTTCTGAGTCTAATTTCATTTTACCAATAAACAATGGAAAGGATTTATCTACGGAGAGTAAACTGTTCTTCAATAGTTATACTGAATATATAAGTACATATGTAATTGTAGAATGTCTTTATTTCATAAGAATATTGTACTGCGCTTAAGCTATATGTTAAATAATTATAAAAATATGTTGTATGTAAAAATACTGATATGTAAGTTTTACAATTTGTAATTATAAGTGTGTTAAAGTTAAGAATCTAATATTTAAGTAAGTTTTACAGTTAGTAGTTATAAGTGCGTTAGAATTAACAATGTAACATTTATGTAACATGTATAATTGAAAGAATTTTCAATAAACATAGAGTTAAACTAAAGCAATTGTTTATTCATTTATAAACGTAACTCCCTTATCCAGCCCTTACAAAATTTCACTTAAAAAGCAAGAAATAATGTAGAAAAACATTGCACAGAAGTTTCGAAATACAAAAGTAGAAAAAGAAACGAAAAATATCGGTTTGATACAGAGAAGAACAAAATTCGGTCCAAACGGTTTCCAGGAATTCCTGGAATTCGACGTCACTAAAATTCTGGGAAGTGGCACGAAGAATACCTCCTGGCACATCATGTTCTCCTGATACAATTTCGGGATCCGAAATTCTGTGAATTTAAATTTTATAGTCTTCGATTTGCTATTGTTAATTTTCATTATTTTCTGAAATTATTTATGGGATAAGGATATCAAGAGAGGTTTATTTAAATAAATAAACGAGAACTGGGTTATTTTTGAAAATCTGCATTTATTCAATAAACTAAATGATTTATTATACATTGATCTTTAGAATAGTTATTAAATTATTTACAACTAACGTTTACAATTGTAATTTTGCGCACTATCTATACAACTTTAATTTATAATCGGATTTGTTATAGAATTGATACAACAGGTATCTAAGTTCCGATTATTAATTAAATCCTTGGTTTCTGAGTCCAAGTTCCCGGAAATTCCTGGAATTCGACGTCACTAAAATTCTGGGAAGTGGCACGAAGAATACCTCCTGGCACATCATGTTCTCCTGATACAATTTCGGGATCCGAAATTCTGTGAATTTAAATTTTATAGTCTTCGATTTGCTATTGTTAATTTTCATTATTTTCTGAAATTATTTATGGGATAAGGATATCAAGAGAGGTTTATTTAAATAAATAAACGAGTTCTGGGTTATTTTTGAAAATCTGCATTTATTCAATAAACTAAATGATTTATTATACATTGAGCTTTAGAATAGTTATTAAATTATTTACAACTAACGTTTACAATTGTAATTTTGCGCACTATCTATACAACTTTAATTTATAATCGGATTTGTTATAGAATTGATACAACAGGTATCTAAGTTCCGATTATTAATTAAATCCTTGGTTTCTGAGTCCAAGTTCCCGGAAATTCCTGGAATTCGACGTCACTAAAATTCTGGGAAGTGGCACGAAGAATACCTCCTGGCACATCATGTTCTCCTGATACAATTTCGGGATCCGAAATTCTGTGAATTTAAATTTTATAGTCTTCGATTTGCTATTGTTAATTTTCATTATTTTCTGAAATTATTTATGGGATAAGGATATCAAGAGAGGTTTATTTAAATAAATAAACGAGAACTGGGTTATTTTTGAAAATCTGCATTTATTCAATAAACTAAATGATTTATTATACATTGATCTTTAGAATAGTTATTAAATTATTTACAACTAACGTTTACAATTGTAATTTTGCGCACTATCTATACAACTTTAATTTATAATCGGATTTGTTATAGAATTGATACAACAGGTATCTAAGTTCCGATTATTAATTAAATCCTTGGTTTCTGAGTCCAAGTTCCCGGAAATTCCTGGAATTCGACGTCACTAAAATTCTGGGAAGTGGCACGAAGAATACCTCCTGGCACATCATGTTCTCCTGATACAATTTCGGGATCCGAAATTCTGTGAATTTAAATTTTATAGTCTTCGATTTGCTATTGTTAATTTTCATTATTTTCTGAAATTATTTATGGGATAAGGATATTAAGAGAGGTTTATTTAAATAAATAAACTAGTTCTGGGTTATTTTTGAAAATCTGCATTTATTCGATAAACTAAATGATTTATTATACATTGATCTTTAGAATAGTTATTAAATTATTTACAACTAACGTTTACAATTGTAATTTTGCGCACTATCTATACAACTTTAATTTATAATCGGATTTGTTATAGAATTGATACAACAGGTATCTAAGTTCCGATTATTAATTAAATCCTTGGTTTCTGAGTCCAAGTTCCCGGAAATTCCTGGAATTCGACGTCACTAAAATTCTGGGAAGTGGCACGAAGAATACCTCCTGGCACATCATGTTCTCCTGATACAATTTCGGGATCCGAAATTCTGTGAATTTAAATTTTATAGTCTTCGATTTGCTATTGTTAATTTTCATTATTTTCTGAAATTATTTATGGGATAAGGATATCAAGAGAGGTTTATTTAAATAAATAAACGAGTTCTGGGTTATTTTTGAAAATCTGCATTTATTCGATAAACTAAATGATTTATTATACATTGATCTTTAGAATAGTTATTAAATTATTTACAACTAACGTTTACAATTGTAATTTTGCGCACTATCTATACAACTTTAATTTATAATCGGATTTGTTATAGAATTGATACAACAGGTATCTAAGTTCCGATTATTAATTAAATCCTTGGTTTCTGAGTCCAAGTTCCCGGAAATTCCTGGAATTCGACGTCACTAAAATTCTGGGAAGTGGCACGAAGAATACCTCCTGGCACATCATGTTCTCCTGATACAATTTCGGGATCCGAAATTCTGTGAATTTAAATTTTATAGTCTTCGATTTGCTATTGTTAATTTTCATTATTTTCTGAAATTATTTATGGGATAAGGATATCAAGAGAGGTTTATTTAAATAAATAAACGAGAACTGGGTTATTTTTGAAAATCTGCATTTATTCAATAAACTAAATGATTTATTATACATTGATCTTTAGAATAGTTATTAAATTATTTACAACTAACGTTTACAATTGTAATTTTGCGCACTATCTATACAACTTTAATTTATAATCGGATTTGTTATAGAATTGATACAACAGGTATCTAAGTTCCGATTATTAATTAAATCCTTGGTTTCTGAGTCCAAGTTCCCGGAAATTCCTGGAATTCGACGTCACTAAAATTCTGGGAAGTGGCACGAAGAATACCTCCTGGCACATCATGTTCTCCTGATACAATTTCGGGATCCGAAATTCTGTGAATTTAAATTTTATAGTCTTCGATTTGCTATTGTTAATTTTCATTATTTTCTGAAATTATTTATGGGATAAGGATATCAAGAGAGGTTTATTTAAATAAATAAACGAGAACTGGGTTATTTTTGAAAATCTGCATTTATTCAATAAACTAAATGATTTATTATACATTGATCTTTAGAATAGTTATTAAATTATTTACAACTAACGTTTACAATTGTAATTTTGCGCACTATCTATACAACTTTAATTTATAATCGGATTTGTTATAGAATTGATATAACAGGTATCTAAGTTCCGATTATTAATTAAATCCTTGGTTTCTGAGTCCAAGTTCCCGGAAATTCCTGGAATTCGACGTCACTAAAATTCTGGGAAGTGGCACGAAGAATACCTCCTGGCACATCATGTTCTCCTGATACAATTTCGGGATCCGAAATTCTGTGAATTTAAATTTTATAGTCTTCGATTTGCTATTGTTAATTTTCATTATTTTCTGAAATTATTTATGGGATAAGGATATCAAGAGAGGTTTATTTAAATAAATAAACGAGAACTGGGTTATTTTTGAAAATCTGCATTTATTCAATAAACTAAATGATTTATTATACATTGATCTTTAGAATAGTTATTAAATTATTTACAACTAACGTTTACAATTGTAATTTTGCGCACTATCTATACAACTTTAATTTATAATCGGATTTGTTATAGAATTGATATAACAGGTATCTAAGTTCCGATTATTAATTAAATCCTTGGTTTCTGAGTCCAAGTTCCCGGAAATTCCTGGAATTCGACGTCACTAAAATTCTGGGAAGTGGCACGAAGAATACCTCCTGGCACATCATGTTCTCCTGATACAATTTCGGGATCCGAAATTCTGTGAATTTAAATTTTATAGTCTTCGATTTGCTATTGTTAATTTTCATTATTTTCTGAAATTATTTATGGGATAAGGATATCAAGAGAGGTTTATTTAAATAAATAAACGAGAACTGGGTTATTTTTGAAAATCTGCATTTATTCAATAAACTAAATGATTTATTATACATTGATCTTTAGAATAGTTATTAAATTATTTACAACTAACGTTTACAATTGTAATTTTGCGCACTATCTATACAACTTTAATTTATAATCGGATTTGTTATAGAATTGATATAACAGGTATCTAAGTTCCGATTATTAATTAAATCCTTGGTTTCTGAGTCCAAGTTCCCGGAAATTCCTGGAATTCGACGTCACTAAAATTCTGGGAAGTGGCACGAAGAATACCTCCTGGCACATCATATTCTCCTGATACAATTTTGCAAACTCTATATCCTTGGTTTCCGAGTCTGTTCTAGGTAATTCCTGGAATTTGACGTCACTAAAATCCCAAGAAGAGTACCTCCCCGCAGATTGTTCTTCTGATCAAAAGAAAAACATTGTAACATTGACAGAAGAAAAAAGAGTTAACAAATAATCACATACAGTTTCACACAATTAATTTTCGCATGTTGTATCCAATTTCAGTGCATATCTGTGTCAAAATAAAGTTATCATTAACATTAACACGAATTAAAAACTAAAGTATAAAATTCTAAGCTTAAGATTCAATTATAAAATATAAAATGAGTTATCAACTTACCATGGATTTGTGAAGATCATGGAACAGTCAAGGATTTTTCAATGTGTAAAAAATAGGAAAAAGGGAGACAAGAAGACCTGATGGTTTTGCAATTGAAAGATTTTTGTTGTCCTTATATCCATATACAGTGTTGCAATAAATCCTATCTCTTAAAACAAAGTATTTCTGCTAAAATTTGTAAATTGAAATTTTGAGTTATTTCTCAGTAACAATTGAAATTGCATTTTAATTTATTTAAAAATTTATGGCACAACTATGTAACATGTCATTTGTTAAGAAGCTAGAGATAAAGTAATTTGAGGAGCTTTGTTGCAAATATGAATACTGATATCAACGAATAACAATGACATAAATAAGAAATAATTTACATATACCATTGATTGAAGTTTCATTTAAGCAATATGGTAATTAGAAAGTTATTTGAATAATCAGAAATTTATATTTGTTATTCTTCGAATATCGTTCATCCTTGCAGATACTTTTTCGAATGAAAATACAGGCACAAAAATTGCATTGAAATTTTCATTTACAATTTATATTGATCCCAAAACTGATTCATAACTTCTAAACTTACGGTACAAACTTAATTAATAGTCACAGCGACGTACTTACATAAAATTCGTGAACATAAAACTACGCGTAGGAACGCATCGAGAGGATCGTTCGAAAGAAATGTAATTGTAATTTAATGAGGCAGATTTAATTAAACAAATTTGTATGGTACAATTACAAAAGAAAAGTCGACGTGAGAAAAATAAAAGATACACGCGATCCGAGAAGATATAAAAATTTGCCTAAATACAATTGTATAAATACACGATCAAACTTCCATTCCTTTTTCCATGATCCTGATACATAAATAATGTCTTAAATAATTCGATTTGTGATCGTTTGGCAAACATGAATCAACAATTTTATGGTGTCTTTTTTCGTTGGAATATCTTTTGGCAGCATTCGTATCAAAGGTGTAAAAGAGTTATAAAATTATAAAATCGATCGTCCTCCATGAATATTAATTATAAAAATAAGAGAATGAACAACGACAAAAAAATAAGATATCAATTACAGGGATACTTTATAACGTGTCACGCATCGTGAAAAATACAAAATTAGGAAATTTGATGTTGTATTCACGAATAACAAGCATAACAAATGAAATGCATTACCACATAAACTTTATTTTATTTACAAGTGTTATTGATTGATTAAAAATGATTTTTCCGTATTTCTCTTTTTTTTTCTTCTTTATATCGATTAACAAAATAATAATATTACATAGTCCAATATATACAAATAACAAAAAATCTAATATGTGAACTTAATATAAATTAGAAATGTTGTTCGTAAAATATCTGAAGCTGTAAAAAAGGAAAGTATATATCTATAAGTGATCGAAAAATTATTTTTTTTTCCTCCTTGCTTTTTCGTATTTTACACGTTTCACGAAGTTGTTATTGCATCGTGAAAAAATAAAGAAAATTGTTCTCTTATTTTGAATCACCTTACGCTTTTGATGATACCACGAAGACAAAAATTAGGAAACAATTCGACGAAGTAAAATAATGTTTCGCCGTTTAAACAAGCGACAATATATAATCAAAAACGTTAAATAAAAAGTATTTTACACATTCACAGATTTGAGCACCTATGTTAATTTATGAATAGTTTTTTTTTTCTTCATATAATTATACAATTTTGCATGTTACATCATTGTGGTTTTATTTTTTTTTTTTTGTTCTTTTTCTTTTTTTCATATCGTTCTATCGACTTAACATTCCTCAATGATTAGCAACATAAAATCGCCACAAATATTAAATTATTCACAATTATAACAGCGATGTAGTCCATCAGTCTTTCTCTCATTTCAATATCTGTCATGGTTTTTCATTTCTTTTTATGTTCGATACAATATGTGTGTACGTATTTTACTCGTGTCTGTGGTGGTTTTTCGAAACACTCGTGTGACTAAAGAGCATAAATAGCTGAGTATCGTTTTATTCTCAAACAAGTATTATTCTTCTACATTCTGCGTACGAAATAAATTACTGTTACAGAGCAAGAGGAAAAGGAGCACGTGTTGGTCCTCTTTTGATATTTGATATTACGTTTTTATATACACACTTGTTTGCGATCAAACACAGTTACCGCTTCTTCGAGTTCCCACGAACGTAGAATTAACTTATCAATTATAAGTAAATATTATTTAGAAACGTTTTGTAGTTCCTACAACTGATCAAATTATCCTCGTCTTATTTACTGATACTAAAGAGTACACCACACTACATTTTATACATTCTGATGTGAAAAGTTCCTACGGTTAAGTGTTGCTTTATCTTCTCTTAATTTACATTTATTGTTTAGCAATTGGACGATTGTAATTACAAATATTTTCGTTTATCTCTGTGATATCAAATATACGAACTATGTACTTCTGGAGTGAAAGAAAAAAGAAACATGGTAGCACCAGCCACAGACACTCGATGATAAAAACATTTCTCTCTTCTACCTTTTGAAATCGATGATTTTTATGTAAAGGTGAAACGTAATCGTATGACAATTGGAGTAAATTGTTCTAACAATGTGCCATATGTAATCAAGCAATATCAGCGTACAGCGTATGTAATTACTACTCCTTTACGATTTATAGATGTCGCTTTAATTTCATTAACAAAGCATGTATCATCTTCGCATTAAGAACACTCAACTAACCGTGCAAATGCATATACTTGCTATTCTTTATTATTACTTTTTTTTAAACAAAATTACTCAGGTAAAAATAAGGAGATTATAAAATAAATTCATAACAATTGCACAAGAGACACATTCGTCTCGAAAAAGAAAACCACCCTTTTCTTTCCTAAGCGAAACATTGTTTGCACAGCGAAATATGCTTTGTATGTAACAATTCTGTTAACAGTATCAAATAGATTTAACCGCTCGCCTCGTTGAATAGAATAATGCCGAACGTGACCAAATTGAAATACAAATAAAATCATTTGCGCATATACCTACTATTATTGCTCCAAAACTACAGCACTGATATAAATGGGTCCAAAATGTTGATCATTGTGTACAATTATTCTTCATCACAGGGTATAGTAAATTTAAGTATTCCACCCTAAAATAAGTCTTGTTTATTCGCTATACCCCGAGTTTCAAGTGCGCGCAAGGATATGTCTCAAATAATTCCCATTGCAATCTGTATTGCCGACACGATACGACTTCTCTTAATCGCTATAAACGTGGATAGGATAATGACGTACTTACGATGCTACTTAACGGCGAGGATTTGTTTAAGATGGCGCATGAGGTGACTGCCAACATCGTGAACCTCAGGCCACTGTTTGAGAACGAATACTATTCCCAATACAACAAGCGTAGTCGTTAATATGCGCACCCTGCACATGAAACAATGAGGCTTAGTACAACTGCAACAGAGACGTGAAAACGAAATAAAGGAATGAGTGCGCGAAACTAAAAATCAAATGGCGATGGTTGTGGGCGAGGTATCATGAATTAAAAGATGGTCTGTGAACATGAAAAAAGTATGAAGTAACGATGCAGAACATAGATGTCTAATGACAAAAAAGGATGAATTATTATTTTTAAAAGTTAATCAAAAGTTAATCATTTAAACAAATTATTTTAATTTTAGACTAAAATAAGATTATTTCCTATAATTTAAAGAAAATAATTTTAAAAAATCACTCTACCTGGTCCTAAGGAAAGGCATCATAATACCGGCACCTGTAGCAACGAGGAGTAGGATAACTTGCAACACCGTTAATACCACGTTTATGAGCTTAACAACTAACGCTCTCGCGTTGCTGTTATCCAGACCCTCTAACGTCACGTACTGTTGGTGCTGTTGTTGCTGATGTTCCATTTTACAAATTTTAGTCTGGCAACTTTCCAACATCTCGTGTATGTCTCTTAAACGATCTTCACTCTGATACTGCACTTTCTCTTCCATATCAGTTATAGTCTGTTTCAAGTTCTCCACTTCGTTTTGATGCAGTTCGGTCAAGTCGTTAATTTGTTCCTCCAAACGTTCGCATCGAAACCGTTCTTCTTGCAACGCGTGCGAAAGATATGTCACCTCTTGTTGCAGGGTCTAGAATTATTTTAATGCATTAGATTAAAACCAAGAATAAATTAAATATAGATATCATTGGAACCGAACCTTTAAACCCTCTAATTTTTCTTTCATCCTGTCCAAGTTTTCTCTGTGTTCTTGCAACTCGGTGAAAATGGATTTGAGACTAAGTGCAGCGTTGTTACTACTAGGACACGTGTGCGTTTGTCCTCTACTACCGGGTCCACTTTCACTAGTAACACTAGAACACTCTGAACCTTCTTCGGATGGAAATTTAATTGCCGCAGCACTATGAGTTGATCCCAAACTACATCCGCCGGGGAGTGTCGCCGATCCGTGATGTGCTTTTTCATCTTCAACACTAGCGTTATCTCCATTACCTGCACGCGGTGTATCGTTTACATAAAAAGTCGAGCCATCTGCAGAGACACAGACGTCGCAAGTTAGAATGTTATCCAATACCAAATCAATTCGCCGTTGATAACTAATTTGTCTATTTATCATTTGGTACGAAAGTAATAAGTGTCATTTTATTGTTCGTATAAAAATTATCAGTAATTTACAATTACTTTTATGTACATTTATGTATAATTCATTTGTAATAAAATATACTTTAATACAGATTATTATTATCTTTTATGTACATCCTTAAATAAATATGCATCGTTGTTGTATTGGATAACTGATGTTAAAGAAAGCAAGTATTTGACTCACGAAAGCCGCTAAAAACTGTGAGGCTAAGATTATAATGCAAAATTATTAAATTAACACAAAACCAGTATTAAAATTTAAAGCTTACGTGTAAATACAACATTCTCGTGTGAAAAATTATCCATAGAATTAGGGTGTACACATCAAAATTATTTTTGCCAAAATCATTAAAAATAAAATATTCTTTATACATAAGAGAGATTACATGTAATTAAAGACAAATGAAAATTAGAAAGATTAGCCAAAGTATTACTTACTACTTTCAACTGCCATGACAGCGCAAAATATTAAAACATGTTTATTGTTTGATGTTAAAATAAGAAAATACTTACACTATGAACTACACTATAATTCTAGTGCGTGTATATATATTTTTGTTTTATTGACTATGATTACAATAACCTTGATAGTGTATTTACATACATGTATGTTATAAATAAGAAAAGTGTGTATGGTATTGTTTGTAAAATTAAAGTTTATTAGCATAAAGCAGTTTGTGCTTAGTAAAAGTGCTTTTTAAACACAAAATTTATATCAATGTATCTTTATAAACTGATTCTTTATAAACAAAATAGAGTAATGCACAATATTATATGAATTAAAAAATTATATACAATAAAAAATACTCACGTGATAAGGTATTTATATTATCAGCGCTACCGAATTTGTTTTTTATCAAATGTGCAAATTCTCTTGGTTTTGACATAACACTCCTAAAACATAAAAAGAAGAAAAATAATTAATTGCAGCAAGAACAATTTACTAAAAATTATTTTCATTAGTGATTCATTTATGAATGTCAATAACCTTTATTTCTTACAACATACTACGGATAAATATATTATTACACTCCTAATGTACTGGGTAAATAAAATGTAAAATACAAGCCAAATTATATACTTTGTTCCTCTATTACTTGTTTCAGATACAGGAAAGCTGTGTAAGTTAACAGCATTACTTCAAAATCTATTTTTACATTAATACTCACCCTGAAAAACCAGTAATTCCATCCCTAATATTGCCGCCTACATTTCTGGAAGTGAGTCTTAAATTAGATGAAAGTATCACTGTCTATACTTAGCAGAATAAAGGACAAACTAGAAAATAAGAAATGAACAGAAAAAAAATATAAACTAAGCTACTAATATTTCTACTTCTCAATACAAAATTAAACATCATTTTAAAAGACATTAATTACATATTAATGAGAATATGTTTCAAATTCGTGAAGTAAGGTGTACTGCTATGAATATGTCCTCTTCTTACTATGTTGCCAATTTAATTAACATACTACACACACAACTGAAGAAAAAAGAAAAGATACTTACTTAAGACCTTGTCCCATATCACGAAGAACTTCTCTAGGTTGTCTGTGACTCGTGGGAGCTCCATTTACCTCATAATTTTTCAATTTTTTTGTATAACTATCCAGTTTCTTCTGAAGTTGAGAAATACTGTGCGCTGATTTTTGATTCTTTTTTTCAAATACTGCTTTGATTCTAGTAAGCTGTTGCTTGTCTGCATTTGCAGCTAATTTTAAATACTCATTCACATTTTCTGAAATAAAACCAGTTTTATGTGAATAACATTCTATAACATGAAAACACATTTCAAAATCGTTCGTCGCCAAAAATTACCATCACGTGTGGTTTGTTCGATCCTTATAAGCTCTCGCGTTTTAGCAATTTTATTTTGGATATTCTCAATGGCTTGACTAACGCGAGCAGAGTTAGAGTCAACATCGTCTGTTATTAGTTCTGAGGATCCATTCGATAGGAACGATTGTGTTGCATGATACTGTTCCTAAAAAAAAAATTTATTTTGATATTAAAATAAAAAAGTTTGAATCACTTAGATAAATAATTTAAAGGAAAATGAAATACAACTAACAAAGCACATTCTCTGAGGTACAATACTCAGTGAGATGTACTTCAAGAATGGACTGAATTCCTGAAGATTAGCATTCCTAGCATCAAAGGCACTTAAAACATTATGCAAATAACTACAGTATTTCTTAACCTATAACCCTGATTACACAGTTGTGGTTTATGACCTTGTAATACAGTGTAATTGTTGATGCATGCACAATAGCATCACATTATATAAGCAATTTTATGTAAGAATATGCAATCACAATTCCTATTGTAGAGAGATACCTCAATAATAAACCAATTTATATAAAATTATTCAGATGTGCTATTTATTGTACAAAACTGAATATGAAATATTTTTGTAGCTACTGAGTTTGAAATTATTTTATAATGAACAAAGTACATACTCCCTCATCATCAGTGGGTGGATGAATATTTGGCACAAACTCATCTTGTTCGGCAGTGATTAGATTGGTATTTGATTCATCCATGGCATCTCCTACTCGAATCACAGTTCCTGGTGATTTTTGCCTACTACCTTTCATACTGAAGCTGCCTCCACCGCTACTTCCACTGCCTGTACTACCCTCCCCTGTTTGGGAACTGTGAAGTCAAATTCTTATTTTAATTGTTCTCCTTTTATTTAGATTTTATTTATCTTTTTGCAAACTTAATAGTCATATTTATAAGCACAAGATATTACACCATATCAAAATGCAAACTTTCATGTAAAATATTTCAAAAATAGAATACAATTTAATCTATATCAGCATAGATATGTTTAAACAATATTTACAAGAAGTATAATCTTACAGTGAAGCATTACGTGCTTTTGGAGTATGATCCAAACTAGCTGATGGCTGTTGTGGCGATGTCAATGTGTTTCCTCTGTTTGGTGATGTACTGCGCGAACTATTCTTACTTGAAGTGGTTACCATCAAACTAGCCATTCCCCTTTTTTCTGAAATAAATTACCGTTTAGTTATTTTGCAAGTACTATGATAGAATATGTATTAATGTAATTTAAATAATGTACTATATATATATGCACACATGCTTTGTAACCTTATATTAAATACACAAACACTGCCTTAAATAATGATGTATAAAAAGATATATGAAAAAATATTTTTTAATTAAAATGTTTTTATTTAAATGCAATCCTTTGTTTCAACCTTTTTTCGTAAAATGCTGCTTTACCAATTTAGATCATCATCATCATTATTATCTTTCAGATAAATGAAATATATATATTCTTTGTCATACCTTATCACAAAGTTATTTTATCACAAATCTGAATCAGTCATAGAGTTTTGTTTTTAATATAATAGAGACATGAAAATTGTATACAGTTTCAAATCAATTTAAATGGTACATAGATATGCAAAATATATAACTGTTTATTTACTATGTGTACTGAAATAATAAATCAACAAAAGGATTAAAATTGCAAATAAATGAAAGAGTAAATTGCTGCACAAATAGTTCCATTTTACTTGACCTCTATATACCTATTTTCAGCTGTAATTTTCTCTCAGAGTGATATTATCTAATTTAAATCTTGTACGCTTAGTGAATTATGCATCTTGTCCAAAAATAGTATATGGAATATTTGGTGCAACAAATTGTTATTGCTATTCCTTTGTTTGTAATAAATTCTGCTCATTCATAACATACAGTAATTAAATAATACTTATAACAATTATAAAAATAAAAATTATATTTTGAATATTAAATGTCATATAATGAAATTTAATTCAAAATATTGATAAAAATGAAATTGATTTTATTTGGCATAAAATAATAAATAAAAATAATAACATTCGCAGTCTCGTTGAAGAGACGTCTGAGAAAGAATTGGAGTTGATTCTTTCACGTTCTATCACCTTTAACCCAATCCTTTAACTGATGAATCACTCTGATTATCATAATTAGACCATCGGCATTGCCTTCGAAGTGTGACGAATATATTACGCGGAAAAAAGCGTGAGCAATTAGAAACAACAAAAAATACAGCGTCATATGTTTAATGTTTATAAATGAAACAACAAAAAATTAATTTTCTTTCATCTTTACAATGGTATCGTTTCGCTCAAGCCCTGCATGCATCTTAATTTAAACGTAAAATATCGACGATACATTGAGATTCAACATTGTTACAAAATATGATTCACGTAACATAAGCTGTGAAACAACAGCATAAATATTTCATAAAATAACAGATTTAATACAGAACATAAAATAAAACAATATTTCTTAAAACTTTTTGGAATAGAATAACAAAATCTGTGTGTACTAAACATTTGTAACAATAACAGTGTTATCTTGTACAAGAAATAAATCATGAAAAGTGTAAAGAAGTAGTAAAGTTTTTTTATTCAAAGTTATTAAATACCATTGAGATGCTATTTACAAAAATTAAGCAAAAAAAATGTTAGAATACGCATGTATGCGCATTGACTGGGGATTGACGACATTCAGCAATCTGTGATATTACGTTACTATCGCGACTCATTTCTGCACATACGACACTGTTAGCAATTGTATAGGTTCATAAGATATACAGGGAAGCAACTGTTCCACCCCTTTACCACTAATGTCAAGAAATAGGGTACTCGAGTCGGATAAAAACAAACGACCTGTCAAAATTCCGCAATTGTTTGACACCATCGTTTCGCGGATATATATACACACATATTTGTGACATACCTGCTTTACCGTCCGAACCGTGTAGCTCTTGGCTGAAGCATGTTTTGATTCATATAATCTCACGCAAATACACAAAGATGGTCTTTCACGTTCTGTGCTATCTGTGCCGTTTCTGGTTAATCAAAGGATCACCGCGGTTGTTATCGTTTTTTCACGGGCGTGTCATCGCTCACCGCTCGGCATAGTCGCACTGGCCGTTGCAATCTTAACAAACAGAACGCACTGTGTTGTCCTTAGGCACTTAATCGATGATAAACTCATTCAGAAACAACACGAAACGCGCACATAATGCGACACATTCGGCGAAACCGCTTCGTTGCTTCACAACTCCGACAGTGGAATACGCCAAACGGCACACAGAGCAACGAACGTAGAGGTGGGGGTAAATACAACCGATATTACCACTTGCACCGACTGATCTTTCGATTCCTAGAGATATTTCCTAGGGACACACGATTCGTCGATATCACACTACCATATCAATCATGTATTGTCACAAAATGCGCATAAATTCTGTTTAACGATACGAATACCACAAATCTATTCATATGCAAAATTCACATTGAATTGGGGAATTGCATGTTAAAATTATTATGGCGCATTTTAATGTGATACACAAAACTATTTCAGGATACAGTTTTATGTCAAACCGTATAAAACTTGAAAATATTTGTAACTATGCACTAAATAATACAATACTGTCCTTGCAAATTACGTTGCACTCGGATATCTTCGGCTAAATTCGGACTAAACAAGTACTGCGCAAGAGAAAACTCATTTGACGAGAATCATGATTTATTTTGGATTTTAAATGCATGATTCCAAACAACATATATGTTCAAAACACATCTGTTCAACACTATTACGAAGTATAACATAAGTCTTTGTCGCAATAGCACGAAAAATATGGAAATTACGAGAAGGTATTTTAACCCAAATCAGCTCATTGGACGTCACTTAATTTTTTCAGCTTATCAACAAGTGAACTGCTAAAAGAATCTCTGTACTGGGGGCTGACGAAATCTAACAAGCTGTAAGGTGTTTCGAAGTGTTCATCACTTTTTTGCGATGAGTCGTCGTGATCATAACCAACGATGGTGAAGCCGGCGCTTGATAATTCTATGCAAAACTTCAAATTCTCTAGCGTCGTCAAATTCAAATATAAAAATCTGTTACTGTTTTGCAATTTTTCCGATATTTTTATGTCATTTACATGGTGCTTCACGTCATCGATAATAGCCTGGGCCTCGAGTTTCCACTGTTCTTCGTCCAACACCTCGTTCATTTCCTCCTTCATCCTCGCCTCTTGACAGCGTCGACGGGCGTCTTTTTTATCGACGCATGTAATATTCTGGTTCGAATTGGCAGCGTTACAGATATCTTCGCCCGCGGCAACGTAAAATACTGCACGTTAAATGACGCTCACGTTTTACGTGCTAAAGTGGCACGTGGACAGGTTTGAACGAGGGGGGTCAAAGACCAAGATCAAACGATTATGTAATTATCTGGCAAAGTGTTTGCTCCTAAAGGATATACGATATCGTCGATATAATTGACGGTAGTGGCTACGATCCGTGGTCAGTTTAGTCCTTGACACTGCGCGGTTATAAATTATATTATGTATTCAGTCCCACGTACTCGTCGGTGCACGCGTACCCTAACACCTGCGCGCACATACTGACTATAGAAGTTCAGCGCACGCAATATTTTACTCCGCGGCGGCGCCATCTTCGAACTGCGCGTGCAACTAAATTTGCCGCAACGTTGAAACCGTAAGCGGGAAAACTTACTATATTACTGGAAAGTAAACTTATTAATGCAATAACGATTTCAATAATCTTCGAACTGCTGTTACATAAAGCTTATTTGCTATTCTTTTTATACAATACTCACTGTAATTAATCGAACGCATACATGAATAAGTAATTGGAATAATTATTAAAATTGTATGCATCGACGGTGAAGCGTACCTTCAATTAACCAGAAATAAGAATATTAAAAACGATGTTATTTTTGCATTCCAGTTACCCAACGGTTACTAAAGAAAT
The DNA here is from genome assembly GCA_022405125.1 of Anthidium xuezhongi. Lineage (NCBI taxonomy): Eukaryota > Metazoa > Arthropoda > Insecta > Hymenoptera > Megachilidae > Anthidium > Anthidium xuezhongi. The sequence continues at coordinate 6,975,080 of CM039639.1, forward strand.
GTGACCTGGTTGTAATGAAGCTCACGTACATCGATCAACTTCATCTGCAGAATGTATCACGCAATCAGGTAGTTATGCTACGATAAATTGGGACACGACCATTTTTCATAGTCCCTAACCACACCGGAAGAATGATAGGCCTTAGATAGGCATTATTCTTATCAAAGTGATAAATTAATAAAATAATTTATTATTTCAAGATTTTCTTGTCAAATATCGTTCTAATAAATCATGTGATAATAAAATATTCTTAAATGGGCTTACTTTCAAAACTTTGTACATTTAAAACTGCAAACATATGAAATTATTAATTTTGTATTAAATTCGAGAATCAATGATCGAGTTAGGTTTGAACGGCAATTCAAGCGTTTGATTGCTCGTGTGTTATCAATGACGATCGAGTCGATATCGCGGAACGTGACAAGAGAACCTGACGAGGTTGCGACAGCTGCCTCAGCCACGAAGAGATGAAGACGGGCCAAGCTGAAACTGGGAGATGTGGGATCAGCTGCCTGAGCTGATACTGACGCAGATATTCAGTCACCTCGATCGTGGGGATCGTGCCAATGTTGCACAAATCTGTCGTTCATGGAATCGTGCACTTTCCTCGCCAATTCTTTGGCGATCTGTAACAATCCTCATCGATCGTGATCTGCGGGGTGACTTTCCTCTGGCAGGAGAATTAGCCGTACGTTTCTTTTCTTTTCCAACGAAAGATGCAAAACGATCAATTAATATCATATCCATTAACAAGTACATTATGGTGTAAAAATAAACGGATGCTCACGGTTCTTGGAGGCTAAGTTACCAGTGGTTTCATTTAAAACGAACAAAGACTCACTGTTGTCGAGTTAAGCGTAGTTAAAGCTTGATTAAATGAATTGTTAGATGCTAAAGATTCCATTGTAATTTCTGTTTCACTGGTATTATTATTGATTGATTGAAATGAAATTGTTGTACGGTTTGATACCTTCTTCCCTTCAGATAGAATTTCAGATTTCGATTGAGACAGATTTGCATTTCATTTCAGGCAAAATATGGACAGTACATGCGAAGTCTGGAACTTGCCTGGACGCGACCTTACATTTTACCAAGAGAAGCTCGTATTACTCGTAATATTCAAGCCGAGGCAGGAGCTGATTTTCTCACAATCATACGAGCCAAAAATGTACAATTAAAACGACTGATACTCACCGACTGGATATTCAGCTGCAAATGGGGAAACAGAGGCAAACTGTTGTATGCTCTTGCAAACTTTTTAGGGTAACCAAGCTCTTCGTTTCTTTTTTCATATTCAAATTAAACCTAATCAAATAAAACAAGGACTAATTACGTGGAGAAGTAGGCCAAGTTTTAATTATGAAATCATTGAATGTTTTAAATTCTTCGTATAACACGTTCCAATGAAACCAACCGATGTATAAGGTGTGATTCCTTTTTAGAACCATGATCAATTGCATAGAATGGAACATTGATTTCTTAATTGGAAAGTGTTTGAAATAGCTCTCCTTTTTTGACTCTACCCTATCATTAAATGTTAAAAAACATTTTTTTATTGAGCAAAAATTTCCATTATTCAACGAAATATTAATAAAGCAAATGAACGATGAAAACTTTTGCATAACCTTAATATGTAAGCGTAGACTAGGCTTAATACTTTTAGCTCTCCTCCCTATCAGTAATCCTTCGTATGATCGATAAATTTACGCAGCTGTCAGCACAACCTGGAAACATTAAGCTTGTTGAACGCGAATCTCGGCGTGAGCGACGTGTTGCGACTTTTAGCCAGCGTTTCCAAAGGTTCCAGCGACCACTTGGCTTACATTGATCTTCGGGGTGCATTTCGAGAATGGCAAGCGCCCCACAGTAATTCAAGGCACGTGAAACTCGGCTCGATCGATCGGATGAGGGGTCTTGAGGCTTTTACGACTTAAATTGTCACACTTAACACTGAGGCTTAAACCGTAAGCCGTGTCAAGAACTTTTCTTCAACGTTTCATACAGTAGCTACCTTCTTCAGCTAACGCTGTACATTCATTAAGCCCTTGAAGAAGTTCGACACGACTGACGGTCACGGTGTTAAGGTGTGACTCGATTTTTCATTTTATTCTTCTGAATTTTCAGATACTTGCGTCTGCTCAGTCGATTTCGAACGCTGACCATTTTGAGGCTCGATTATCCATCTCTGTCGGATCAGACCTTGAACGCATTGGCGAACGCGGCCCCAAAGGTGCTGAAGACTCTGCACATATCCGTACGAGACTCCGATTCTAGACAGCATACGATTGCTGATACCGCCTGGCACAATTTGGTGCTCGTTTGCCCGGAACTCACGGTATCCTACACTATAGGTACAATATAAGAGTGACGTAAAAGTAATTATTGATTTCCTGCCGCCCACGTGTCTTGACGAACAATGTAAGAGCTCAAAACACGCCACGATCTTCGAGTTTTACGACTCGATTTTATAACATCTGGAGTTTCGTAATTTTCTTAAATTACGATCAAGTCTACCTTAAAATTATTGATTGATTTATAGAAATTATTTTGTACATCGATACTCGGCTCGATTCTATGCACCATTTAGCTGGTTAAGTTTGATTTTCAGTTAACATCTCCCATTACGAAGATATGTGCTATTTGCTGCTGCCCAGTGTGCCATTGGCTAGCTTTCAAATGTTCAGCGGTCACGTGTGGGATCAAAGCAGATCTCGTAATTTCAGAAGCACCGTTGGACTGCTCATTACTCATTACACCAACACACTAGGTATAATAAAATCTTAAAAATATTGCTTATCCCGATATGATCTATTTCTCGACGCGTTCGTAATAGAAATTTCTGCTTCCGTGTTTCTTCAAAATTGGGTGTTCTTATATTAAAGATGACTAAATTTATTGCTATTTTACTATCGATAAAAATTTGATAACACCTAAACAAATAATTATTATTAAGATACACTCAAAAGTGTCTGAAGTAAAAATTGAATTATTGCATGCTATCTTTGGCATTTAAAGCTTACAAATATTTACGTAATTGTTTACGTAATTGTTGAATAACTTTGTCGTATAATTGCAGCGGAAGTGATGCTACAGCTGAGAAACAATCGCGAGTTGTTGGACGATTTGCTCGTGTCTATGCTCGTACGTTGCAAACACTTAACAAGATTACAATACGACGGCATAATAAGGAGTCTTGATACTTTGCGTGACATCTGTCAACTCCAAGTCGAAAGCAAGACTCGTAAGTGCTAAAACAGAACCGTACTAACTTCAACGAATCAATTTTGTCCCGTTATATAGACCCGTTAAATATTAACCGAAGTTTCTATTTTAATTAAAAAATTAACAGGTTTTCGTACAATTCACGTAAAGCCACGAAATGTGAACGTTCGAAATCGTGCTGTACTGCATGACATCAATTATCATTACGATTACAAGATGATGGAACAGGGAGTAGATTTTCGTATCGAAGATCCATCCTCAGTTTTGGTCTTCTACTGAACTGTCCAGGATTCTTCAGGCTGTCCAGCTATATCTGCCCACCCACGTCTCTCATTATTAATCAAAAAGACAAAAAAAACAAACAATATCGTTTTACATCTTACCACGATCGACCCTTTTGTATTATTTTTAATTGTACAAGTTTATTTTTTATAACTCAAGGTATTTGTCTTTTGTTATACACTTTACACCGAGATAAAATAGAATTTCTGATACCAACCAATTTAGTTGGTTTGTTCTTTCCTTTATGATTATTTAACGAATATCACAATAAATTCACGGTATAGTGAAATTCTTATTTTATTTTGTATAAAACTGTTGACAAAGAATTTCTAAAAATACGCGAAAATGATTGCTAAGTAATTTCTATTAATATCATGTTTGACTAAAGGGATACAAATCATTGAACGCTTCGCTCGAGAATACTGTATGATATTAATCATTGTAAACAGTGTATGTATAAAACAAAGTATAAAAAAAGACGTATATAAAAAGGTATAAATCCGATGTTAAATTTATCACATTATATCATGAACGCTTTCCAATGAAACTTTTGATTAATCGACCGTAAACCAATGCTTTTACACTTGACTCTACGTTCCATTTTTTTTTCATAATAATTGGGATATTTAAATATACCAGGATTCTTCCCAAGTATCTGATACACGTTGTTGACTTACGGTCGATTAAGTTACTTGTTTCTCGAAGAAAATATTCTTCTAGAATCGCACTAAAATTCTACAGTCTACTTTTATAAAATAGCACAGTGACACTTTTACGCTCGTAATTAAATTTAGAACGCACCTTAATACTATCATCAAGGACGGCTTTACGATCGCAGAAGTTGCGTAGATAACCAACTTCTCACGCTTAAACCTATCAATTTTTTATTTTTCAATGAAATTTGTTTAAAACCAAGGTATCAATAAATTTGTTCTCGAAGAAGTTAAGCATCGTAAAACTTCAACGTTACTTTTCCTTCGCGATACAGATTATTGATAAATTATATTTAACGCGTGAGCACAAGATTCTTTTAATAGAACTTACAATAAAAGTTGCCTTCTTCTAAAGCGATCGATTTTGACGCTTTGGCGATTAATCCATCTCAGGTGGATAGCGATTATATCTGCGAGGGTTGCCCCAATTTTTCGAGGGGTTTTAAAAAGGTAACACGTGGTCGTTATTTACGAAGGATATACCAGCACTGAATATACGAGCTTTCAATCTTTCTGACAGAAATGAGAATAAATACGAAATTGTATGAGCAGCAAATTGTTTTGTAAAGAAATTATCTCTATTTTATTAATTTGTAATTATTACTGGACTTAAGAGAGTATTATTTAAAAATGCAATTCTAAGTTTCCTTTCCCTAAAAATTCTATTTTGGCGCTTGAATTAAAATTTTACTATTCCTCAAATTTATAGTTTTATAGTTAACATAAAATTAGTAATGGAGAGTACCCTACCTCGAAAATCCTCAATCTTTCACGCAAAGAAACTCACCCTAAAAATTGACTCGCATCCAGCTCCATAACGCCCCCTCATCAGCGACAGGATTTCATGTGGGTGTTCAAAACGGTCCTGGTCACAAACCCTTTACCGCAACGTTGGCAAACGTAAGGTCGTTCGCCTGTGTGATACCGTTTGTGAACCACCAGCGTGGACCTCTGCGTGAACGCTTTGCCGCACTGGTCACAAGAATACTTCCTCTCGCCGGTATGAGTCACGTTGTGAGTCCTCAACAATGTTTCACAAGCGAAACACTTGCCACAAACCTCGCAGGTGTACGGTTTCTCACCTGTGTGCGAACGATTGTGGATCTCCAGACCCTTGGCGGTTTTCAGTTCCTTGCCGCAAAGGGCGCACAAGTATCGACGTCTCTCGTAGCTCGGCGTGTCGCCGTGTGCCTTCACCTTGTGCTGCTTCAACAGCGACTTGTATTTGTACACCTTGCCGCAAACGTCGCATTTATGCTTCGTTCCCTGCTGATCCCCGTCTTCGAGTTTCACTTGTATCGACACGGCAGGGTCGTAGTGGTACAAGCGATTGTGCTCCTTCAAACTGTATCAATATTGCGATACCGTAAAAAAATATATGGATGCTATTTTATTTGAGAAAAGGGTGTATTACAATTTTACAGAATTGTTATTTACGAAGTCTCCTATAATTGTGCAAAGTTTCGATTAAATTAGTGCCCGTAGGATCATAGGATATTCACCTCGTTAATGGGAAGCAATTATAATGGGAAAGGATAGAATCATACCTGTACACGTCGTCAAAGGTGCTACCACAAGCGTTGCATCGTTGGAACTGCATGAAATCATGCATCGTCGTATGCGTCATCAAAGAATCCTTGTCCGTGAAGTTCTCGCAGCAAATCTCGCAGGTGAGCTTCGTCTCGCTATGGTGTCGCTTCGCGTGCCTCTCGACATCGGTGGCGCTCACCCCCATGAAACTGCACTGGGTGCAGGGTATCGTTTTCGGGGTGTGCGACTTCTTCACGTGGGCGTTCAGCATAAATTGCTGAGCATACGACTTCTCGCAAGTGGTGCACTTGAAGGGTCTATGGATACCGTGGACGATTCTCAGGTGAGCGACTAATCTGGTCACAAAGTGAAATTTCTCTTGGCAATGGTCACAGACCTTCTCGATTCCCTCGAATCTGCAAATTTAATTTCGAAATTCATATTAGTTAGATGACATTTTATTTTCTTTAGTTTTAGAGGTGTATGTGACTGGGGAACACTGATATCTCTGTATTTATTGTTAAATTAAAGGAGTTTTGTATGAATAAATTGTACACTCACTTCTGAAAGAGAATATCCCTGTTTTTGGCTTGGAAATCTTCGCAGCCTGCATTTTCGTCTTGTCCGTTCATCCAGTGGCTAGAATTAGGGAACCTTCATTGATAAAAATACACATTCACACAAAGTATCATGTAATACCGTCACAATCTGTTCCTTAATCATTACTATCTAAGATGTATAGCGACCCCACATATTTATCAAATTTCAGTAATTAATACCGTGCATTATTCCCAATAACACACAAAAATCTGAAAAATCTCAAATAATTCCTTGAATTCAGTCCGTGAAATCCTGGAATGTTTTTTTCCGCAATACATGCTCCAATAAAATACAAAAATTTCTTTCGAGCCATCATTTATTACCATCCGTCACAACATCGAATCACATCACAGTCAAGTGTCCGTCCGCGAACTGTCCCCGTGCACCTTGCGATGTTTCTTCAGGAAGCTCCCGGAAACGAATCCCTTGCCACAATCGACGCATTGATACGGCCTCTCGCCCGAATGGTACCTAAGATGCAAGATCAAAGAGGTCCGTTGTGTGAACCTCCGTCCGCACTGGGTGCACGCGTACGGTTTTTCACCGGTGTGCACGCGGCGATGAATGCCGAGGTTCTCTTTGCTGGAGAACTGTTTATCGCAGAGATCGCATTTGGCGACCTTTTCGTTCGTGTGCCCCCGTCTGTGCACCATCAGTCTTCTTTTCGAAGACAGCACGGCGCCGCAAAGGTCGCACAAATGATTCGTTCTTTCGTACAATCCGTGCAGTTGCTTCAGATGCCTCTTCAGCGACAATTTCCTCGCGAAGCTCTCCAAGCAGATGTTGCACGCGTGCTTGTGCTTGTCGCTGGTGGATTCCACGCGTAAGACACTGGCGTGTTGAGTCCTCAGATGACTCGTCAGGTTCCTTTTGTACGGATACGATTTGCCGCAGTGATCGCAGCGATACAACTGCTTCCTCGTGTGCACGTTCACGTGCTCCAGGTACTCGGTCCTCAGGAAGAAACCCTTGTCGCACTGCTCGCACCTGAACGCGTAATCCTTCGTGTGCCTGCGTCGATGACTCTCCAGGTTCGACTTCTGGTTCGACCTGTAGTCGCACAGGTCGCAGGCGAATCTCTTCGACCCTGTGTGTATTAATTTGTGACGGGCTATGTTCATGGGGCTCCTGAATGTTTTGCCGCACTCGTCGCAGCTGAACGCCCTGTCGATGCCGTGAAGGTTCTTCAGGTGCTCTACTAATTTTCGCGTGTGACAGAAACACGCGCCGCATTTGATGCACTCGTGTATCGCCCGCGATGCTGCTCTTCGTGACCTGAAACAGAGGCTTCGATGAGGTACTTTGGAACGATGACAGAAATCGATCATGAAATCTTTATGGTTCTATACTGATAAATACAATTTAATCGAGATTCTGTACTTTATTGTTACTGAGTATTTTGCTGCGGATCGTGTAAATATTCTTCGTGTTCTTATTTTTTATTTTATATAAATTCTTTTTCACAGACAGAATACGTATATGGGAAATAGTTGGTGTGTTTGCGAATATAAAATGGGCCTACAGAGTCCACTTGCTGGTTGCTAAACTCGTTATAATAATTACACTGGTAATCATGTTGCTCCATATGCATTGCTATCAAGTACATCAGGTTTAAGAAGATCCTGTTTCTTTGGTTTGTTAAATGATTAATTTTTCTAAGTTGTTTAGTGTTCTTGTATGGTGTCATCTTGGGTACTGTCATTCAGGGAATCCATTGGGAGAAGCTAAAACAAATTAAAGCAGGTCTTCGTTAAGCTTCAATAGACAGGTATATCAAGGTGTACACTGATAAAGAGTTTACTTACTTGCAGGTTCTTTAGCAGGTGAATAATTCACGAAAATATTGTTAATTGACTGTATAATTAATTTTTAGTCTGTAATTATTCTCAGCCTCTAGTGACATGACTTAATTTCCTTTTTAAGTACATATAAAAATAAATGATTAATATTTGATTCATAGTTTTTTGTTATACTTACTTTTTTCCCTGTACCATCTTCTGAGTAGAATAATTCGTTGACTATATTACTTCACAATGTACAATCCTATTTTCAGTCCTATTTTTTCTTCTTTTTATTAAAAAAGTTTGTAATACAATGAAACCTTATAAAAATTCACACGTTCATGATTAATGGCAAGACGAGAGAGTATAAAAGATTTTATACAAAATTGGAAGTCAGCAATACTTCAAAATTTAAAATAATGAATTCCCTAAAATATTCTTATCAAATTCACTATAAATGTGCTTGTAAAAAGGCTGAACATTTTAAAAGCCCAAATCATTATTTATCCAGAAACAATTATTATCTCACAGCCTTTCTTTTATCTTGAATTAGCACCAAAGAAAATCATTTATACAAGGATCATTCAGTAAACGAACATAATCATTTACCAAAGTCATGCGAATCAATATGTAAAAAATATTAATATAAAATGTTAATGTACAATTTTGATAACTGTTCATCTCGTTATTTACTGAACGAACCCCGTAACAAGACTACCAGATTCATTCAATTTTGATAATTGTATTCTTCATGGTGTACTCCCTAGTGAACTCCGTGACGATGTTCTTGATGGACACGACGGGAAGCGGCGGCAGGGGGCCAGGATGTCGTTTCCTGTGACAGATCAGTCCAGGTTTCTGCGCGAACGCCTGTCCGCAAATGTCGCAAATGTACGGTCTCTTGCCCGTGTGAATGAGCACGTGTTGCTCCTGCGCGGTTTGCCTCCTGAAGGATTTTCCGCAAACGGGACAAGGGAACGGTTTCACCCCTGTATGCACCCTCATATGCGAGTCCAGATCCCGACCACGGAACCTCTTCCCGCAGGTAGGACACAGAACCTTCTCCCTGGTTTCGTGCCAGGTCAGATGCTGCTCCAGGTTCTCCTGGGTGGTCATGCCTCTCCTGCAGATCCTGCAGATGAACTCTGGCTTGTAGTGTCTGTACTTCATGTGCGCCTTCAGGGCGTGAAGGTTCTTGCTGAAGTGTCCGCAGACGTCGCACACGATGGGCGGCGAGTCGCTGTGGTTCTGTTTCACGTGATGGTTCAGAGCCTTCTTGATCTTGAACTGTTTGCCGCAGACATCGCAGGAGAAATCGTAGTTGCTCGTGTGCAATCGTATATAGTGGTTCTTCAGGGTCCCTTTATTATTGCTCTTGTACTCGCACACACTGCAATCGTACACCTGACGTCGATGGATCTTCTCCACATGGGAGGCCAGGTATCGACGAAGCCTGAACGTCTTTGGACAGTCGGGACACCTGTGTCTGTGCTTCTTCAGGTGCTCCGCCAGGTTGCTCTTCTTCAGGAACTTGCGACGACAGTGATCGCATTCCAGATGCGTTTTATCTTGACTGGGACTGGGGAAGGACAGCCTGGAATCTGTCTTCTGGGACCTGTCCATGTTGTTCTCTTCTTGGACCGCGGATACCACCTCGAAGTTCTCTTTGTCGATCCAACTGGTGAAACTTTCGGAAAAATCTATCGTCGAAACGATCCTTGAGTCGGGCTTGAACTCCTCGCTCAGAGGATCCAGGATCCTACAACAGAAAATCAATTGGATCGCGTTATCGGAGGTAGAGAAATGATCCTGGTGAATCTTACTTAAATGGACGAGCGGATGGGTCGTTTTCTAAGGGTTAGTGTGTTGCTGGAGACTTAAGAGTCCAAACGTCGCTTTAATGATTGGAGAGTAATGAAATTCTGAAAAATTCTAATATTTGTGTGTTATCATACCTTCTCGTTTTTTCGAAACAATCCGTAAGAGTCGTATCCTGGAAACGTATGAAAGCGATGGATTATTATTGTTCCGATCGTTTAATACTTCTAAACAAATATACTTATCTTGCGTATTTTTAAATCATTTTAATTCTTCGACGATTTCAACGAGAATCTTTATTCGATCGTACTGAAACAATTGTCCTTACCAAATTTAAATAACAATATATTCTCTTTATTTTTCTATTTTCGGGGGATAGTTGAAATGATTAGGCTCAGTAAAAATATTTATTTCAAACTCAAAGCTATACACAGCGTGTACGTGTCTTTACGAAGGTATTAGACTAAGGATATCGATTTTAGAAAAATAGCGATCGTAGGCGCACTTTTCCTTCTTCTCTGCAAGGATTCGAACTAGTCCATTCGAGAGTCACTAGCGACACGATCGTGGGGAATTATTTGCTGAGTAAAATCAAACGAGAACTGTGCCACGATCATTCTCAGGACTAGCTCGCGAAGAGAGTAAGTATCGTCGGGATATATCACAATGTGTACGTATCCTTTGAACTCGTACGTAAATTATTATTTCACCGAATAATTTTTTACGATACAACATGTCAAAATTGCTTATCAAGATGTCCACGAATCCTCTGGAATGGGTAACAGCGTTGCATCGATAATTATTGAAATTAATTTAGCGACGTTACAGGTTTAACGATAGGGTGAGCAATTGTTCGTTTTTTCCCTTCGAATAATTAATGTTAATTCTTATACGAGCTCGTTTATCATCGAATACTGCTGAGAAACTAAGCCTTCGCACGATACATGACCGATTTAGTTGTTAACTGGTAATTCAACGCGTTAAAGAATTTTATATTGTTCAACTGCGATTCCTTTTTTCCTTATATATATATACATGTTGCAATAATATCAATTACAATTCTCATCAACAATAATATTGTTCGAAATATTCGACGATGAAATTGACTCCTAAAACGCTTTGCACGAGAACCGGAAAGGGAAATCCGAGGAGCCGATCCTACGCCCCCTCGTGAATCGACAATTTACAAAATCTTCGTTATTATATTTATACATCTTACATTCGTATATTTTTACGATGTTACGTGATACGTCTAAAAAATAAGTATCGTTCACGATCACGCCGTGGATCTTCCGATCTTAACGATATACAAATTATAAATTTACCCTAATCGTCTTAATTTTTATTTATTGTTGTTCATTCATCTCGAGTTGTTTTCTTTTAAACAATATTGTTCTGACTCGTTGTTGAAGAATATCTTTCGGTTAAGCGTCGATACACTATTTTTCGTAAGTATACAAATATCTATGGACTAATTAAAGAATTTGTTACGTGAAAATTTTGAACCATCGAACCAATTCAACAAAACCATGATCGAAAAGAGTTGAAGCTACGATCGAAAGTAAAGTAACCCTGTATCCAAAAGCGCTAATATAAATTTCAATTCAGATTAATATTAAACCTTACGATTATCCTTGATCTCTAATCGATTCTTCAACAAACCAACAGCTACAAAAGAGTTTCGTCCCAGGAAGCACAAGTCTCTGTGATCGGACATTACCGATTTCTGCCATATTGAACGCACGTAATCCGAACGATATGCAAAAGGGATTCGTTAACCCTCAGGGATTAAGTATCAAATAGGGGGGGAATATCGAAGAAGAGCCGACGATTCTACGCCTCCTCCTCGATCCTCTCCTCGTTCTCCCGAGCGTTTATCTCCTGAACGTATCCCTCGGTGAATTCCTTCACTATGTCCGCGATAGGCATGACGGGTAACGGAGGATGCGGTCCAGGATGCGTCTTTCTGTGACAGATCAGGCCAGGCTTCTGCGTGAACGCTTTGCCGCATATGTCGCAGACGAAGGGCCTCTTGCCAGTGTGAATGAGCAGGTGCTGGCGCAGCTGCGACCTCCTGGCGAAAGGTTTGTTGCAGATGAGACAGGAGTGCGGCTTGCAGCCCGTGTGCACCGCCATGTGCCTCTTGAACGAGTCCTTCTTGGTGAAAGTCTTGCCGCACTCGGCGCACACGATCTTTTCCCTCTTCTCGTGCTGCGTCAACAGGTGCTGGTCGAGGTTCTCCTGCGTGACCATTCTTCGTTTGCATATGTGACACTCGTACTTGGGCTTGTAGTGCGCCCACTTCTGATGGACGTAGAGGGAGCCGCTGTTCTGGCAGAGTTTACCGCAGACGTCGCAGTTGATCGGCTTTTCCTTGTGATGGAATCGTACGTGGTTGGTCAGGTCGCCCTTGACCTTGAACTTCTTGGGACAGAACTTGCACTGATGCTCGTATCGGTCCGTGTGCTTTCTGATGAAATGCGACTGCAACGAGTGCTTCGAGCGGCAGACGAAGCCGCAGGCGGCACACGGGAAGAGCATGTTGTTGGGCCGCTTCCTGGACCAGGTCTCGTGTTTTCTTTCTAAGTGCGCGGCGAACAGGCTCTTCTTTAAGGTCCTGTAATCGCAGACGGCGCATATGTACGCACCGTCCTCCTGTATGCACACCTTCTTCTTGTGCGTCCACGCCACATGCTTCCTGAACGAGATGGCAGAACTGAACATCTCAGAACAGACTTTGCATTTCAAAGCACCACCTGAGTTTTTGGATACCTTTCTGCGGGTCTTGGTGGGCGACGAATGGTTGTTCATAGACTCCAGGATCTCCTCCTCCAGATACTCCACCTGTTCCTCCTGGTAACCCTGATCAACCTGGTCCACTTGATCCACTTGATCTATTTGGTCCACCTGGTCTACCTGCTCCACCTGATCGATCTGTTCCAACTGCTCTGGCTCGTTGTACACCTCTTGCTCGTCCTGCTCTTCCTGTTCATCCGGTTGGTACTCGACGTCCTTCGCGTTCACCTCGTTGGACGTCAGTTTCTCTATGGTCACCATGCTTCCGTGAACCTTCACCTGATACAAATCCCCGATCGTCTTGTCATTTTCAGTATCGATGGTCCCGTTCAGAATAATGGGTTTAACGTCATCCTCCTCGTCCCTTTGCTCTGCGCTCGTGTTCAATAGCTGCTCCTCCTCGTACAGTTTCTCGTCCGCGGAATCGTACTGCAGGTCCTCCTCGTAAAAGCATTCCATCTTCACCTGTTCCTTGCTATCGTCCATGTTCCCCGTCTCCTCTATCTGATCCGGTATATCCTCCTCGGGTAACGGCGTGTCGCCCTCAGGTACAAAAGCGTAGTACGGTTTCCCGTCGAACTCCAGGATCTGCCACTTCTTCATCACGACCGACTCCCTGTCGTAGATGAAGATACCACGGGAGTTGAAGCTATCCAGCTCGTACCTGAAACACCATCGATCAACAGCGTTATTGAGGGGCACCCTTCGACGCGTCACTGGTCGACAAAACGTTTCTTATTCATATGGTGTCGCGTCATTTGAAGTGTCATCTTGGCAAATGTTGTTACGCGGCTGTTAGAGAGATATTGTCACAGAGATTAGTTAGAATAGACTTATTCACAAATGAAACGTGTACGACCCTCGCGATACCAAGCCTTCTCTTAGTAGCTGTCAGGGTTGAGGGGTACTTTAATGGTCATTGAAATTTTTTTGAAAGTTAAGAATTTGTGAATATGTAATTACTGATTATTAATTCTGGAGATAGTACCCTTCACCTTTTGGCTCTGCGAGGGTCAAAGGTTATTAAAGTTTGATTCAAAGACTACCATAGCGTATTAGTGGTGAAGTATGCTTAAGAAGTGAGAGATTCGGGTGAAGCAGAACCGGAAGCGTCTCTATCAACGTGTGTTGATGATAAGGAAAATAATACTTTATTTTGAGCATATAAAGAATTACAAATAATTCAGAGTATATTCAATGATACACGCTCATGTGCTATCATTATTATTATCATAGAAACAGGATCTACAGGTGAAATACAATTCTTCTCTTTGTACAAAACATCTGAAACTGTATATAATTGTTCAATAAACGTTTCAACAATCACTCGTTAAAAAATTAATCAAGTACGTATACAAAATATAATTAAAAAAAGGCAGTCTTGACGATGATCTCGCAAATTTAATAAAGAATAAAAAACAACAGCCGTTTCGTTCACTCTTTCGTGAACTCCTTCAGCAGATGATCGATATGCATGACCGGAAGCGGCGGTAAGCTTCCGGAATGTATCTTTCTGTGGCAGATCAGGCCAGCCTTTTGGGCAAACGACTTGCTGCACACGTCGCACTCGTATATCCTCTCGCCTGTATGGAGAAGCAAGTGTTGACTCAGACTACTGTGCGTACTGAAGGACTTCCGGCACACGGAGCACGTGTACGGTTTAACACCAGTGTGTATTCTCGCGTGTTTCTTGAAGTCGTGATTCTCAAAGAAGGTTTTGCCGCACTCTTCGCAGACGAACTTCTCCTTCTTCTCGTGCTGCGACAATATATGCTGATCCAGATTCTCTTTGGTCACCAGTCTTCTGCGACACACGGGACACTCGAACTTCGCCTTGTAATGGGCGTGCTTCTGATGCGTGTACAAACTGTGACGATTCCGACACGTCTTCCCGCAGACGTCGCACACCACAGGTGGTTCCAGGTGGTTCAGCCTGGTGTGCGTGGTCAGGTCGCCCTTGATCTTGAACTCTTTGCCGCAGTGCTCGCAGGAGAACTCGTAACGCTGAGTGTGTTTGCGCACGAAGTGAGACTTCAGGGTCTCTCTTCGGGAACAGAGCAGACCGCAGATGATGCAGGCAAACTTCTCCCTGCTGGTGAACTTGCTTTTGCCGCAGTCCTTGTGGTTTTCTGTCATGTGAGCGATCATCGTCGATCTCTTGTTGCACTTGAAGTCGCAGGTCAGGCAGGACAGAGCTTCTTGCTTCTCGGAGACCAACTCCATGAATGTTGGTTCTTTGACGTTCGAGTCCGTCTGATCTTGATTCTCGTGCATCAGCTTGTGTCGCTTTAGGAGATACTTCTTTTTGAATTGTTTATCACAGACGTCACAGGTGATCAGATTATTAGCCTTCTCTTTTTGCGATGCTGTCGTTTCTTCGTCACGGTGTTTAATAATTGACGATGATTCTGATTCTTGTTGCCTGAAACAGAAACATTGATTGCGTTTATTAGAGTTCTAACAGGGCGGTGTTAAATTATCAGTGACTACTTACAATAAAGATCACGTTCGGTTTGAAACGAGAAGAGATCAATCAGGTAAAAAGAATTGGTAACTGTGATCGTGGGGAACAGTGGCGTATGGCTTGTGATTTTATTCTGGGCGATAATCAAAACTGTACATCGAGTAACATATTGCTTAACATTCGCTGTACACGTATATTTTATTATAATGCATATTTAATTTATTTAGAATTACATTCGTATTTTAAAGTTTTCTTTAGTTTTCAGCAGAATAGTTGTAAAGAATTTTGAAACTTTTATAAATATTATCATTAAAAATAGTTAAAAAGTAACTTTAATTACTGATTGACTACTTTTACAAACTGCTGAAAAATATAACAAATAATTTGGTACCAAAATTTTTAAAAATCTTAATATTTCACAAAGTGACAAAAAGGGATGAGACATTATGCATTATATTTTTAACTGCACCATCGATGGTGCACTCGAGTGGCAAAAATCCATAATAGAGATAATCGTTTCTCTTTATGGCACTCCAAGGATGCGCAATTATCGATTAATTGTTAAAGATGATTTTGCCGCTGGCATCTTCCCAAAATAGTCATACTGAATTTCCTGAAACATAAAATCACAGTTAAATTCGAAGTTAATTTATTAATCAAAGCACATCATCAAAATCTGTTAACATAACAAAATATCCAAAATATAATACATACCTGTTAAATACTATAAAAATGAACGCATCACTGATTTTCTCACAATATACAAATTAAACTAATTTTGATGGACCTGGATACAAAGTGATGTTAAGAAAAAAAGAAAGAGAGAGATAAAATCAATTAAACTATTATTTTAAAGAACAAATATAATAAAAATTTCTGTTTAATTATCATTATATTACACAAATCTCTTAAATGGTTTCACAATCCGTGTCGTCTTGTTTCGATTAACTGTAAACAATTACGAGCAAACATTTCCATGAAAAATATACACAGGATGCAGTCTGCGATTGTTCCGTACACCCTGTATATCTGTCACAAGACTGTGCTCAAAATAAGCTTCTATAATCTCTTCCGGTGTACAGCATGTTTCACGTTGGATCACAATTCTCTCCATCCTTATCAATTTCTTATAAAGATCGCGCGTAAAACAAGGTAGCACAAAAGCTGCACGCGTGTAACGCGTGAGAACTAGCAACAAATACTTAAAAAAAAATGAATCAATTACAAAATACATGATATCATGCGAACAACGATCCCAGGGTTACAAGCTTTAAAGTCTCGTTCTCTTACATAAAACAATAATTAAAAAACAATAATCCTTCGATTCAGGGAAACTGTTTCCCTTCGACTGATCTTAAAACAAAAAACAAAATTCAATGATCGAAGATCAGTCGACAAGATAAAAACACAAGAGTTCATCCTCTCCCCAAAAAATGGCAAGAGTTCCTCGAATACACGGTCACTCGAACGATCATTCTTTCTTCATGAAATCGCTGAGGATATGATCGATGTGCACTACGGGCAGCGGTGGGTGCACACCGGGGTGCGACTTCCTGTGGCAGATCAGGCCAGGTTTCTGGGTGAAGGTTTTGCCACAGATATCACAGATATAAGGACGTTTCCCGGTGTGGATCAGTAGGTGTTGCCTGTAGGCTGTCCGACGAGCGAACGCCTTTCCACAGATGTGACAGTCGTAGGGTCTGTCCCCGGTGTGGGTCATCATGTGCTGCTTCAATCGATGGTTCTCGGAGAACGATTTGCCGCATTCCTCGCAGACGAAGCTCTCTCGTCGCTCGTGCTGCAGCAGGATGTGCTGGTCGAGGTTTTCCTGGGTGACCATTCGCCTCTTGCATATGGCGCACTCGTACTTCGGCTTGAAGTGGGCCCACTTCTGGTGCACGTACAGGGAGTTGCTGTTCGAGCAGGTCTTCCCGCAGACATCACAGACTATGGGTCCCTCCTTGTGCTTGAAACGCACGTGTAGCCTCATATCGCCTTTGACCTTGAACTTCTTGCCGCAGTACTCGCAGTCATACTTGTACTCGGACGCGTGCTTGCGCTCCAGGTGTTCTTTCAGCTTGCGACGGTTCTGGCACTTGAACTCGCACTCGTCGCACGAGTACTCCTTCGGCTCGGTGCCGGAACCGTAGCTGCTTCTTCGTCTGTCGATACTCTTGCCTGCGTGCTTTCTGCTGATGTGAGAGGTCAGCGTGGACTTGTTGGTGCTCTCGTAGTTGCAGAAGTTGCAGGCGTAGGTCAGGCTGTCGGTGTCTTTAAGATTCTGCTCCTCTTCCTCCTCCTTGTGCTCCAGCGCCACGTGCATCTTGAAGGCGACCAGACTGCGACACACCTTGAGGCAGACCTTGCACTTGTAACGTTGCGCCTGTTCGTGGACCGCGTTCTTGTGACGTTTTAGCATCTGCAACACGGGGAACGAGATGTTGCACTCTTTGCAGGTGTACACCGTGCCCTCGATGTCCGGTTTCTCTTCGTCCATGGAAGCGCCTTCGACAGTCTCCTGCTTCACCTTCACGGAGCAAACGCTGTCTGTTAACGTTTTATCGTCGGCTAAGATCGCGTACTGTTTCTCTTCCTCTTCGTTATTCTGAAGCTGATGATCCGGCGACTTCTCGGTCGATTTGATGAATTCTGGCAGATTCGACGCCTGATTCGCTGGAAGGAAGGCGTAGTAGAGACTACCGTCCACGTCGACAACCTGCCACGGTTGCATCGTGATCGATTCCTTGCCGTACAGGAAACGTCCGTTCCCGTTAAGGGTCCTGAAAAGCACAGAACAGTCAGTTAGGTATCGCACGCAACAATGCCAGTATTATTTAAACGGCGATTGTTCCGCGCCATCGTCCCTCTCTTAAAACGTTTATTATAATAAAACCTCGCGATCACGATAATTCGTACAATAAAGATGTACGATTTCGAGAAAAATCGGGAACTTACAACTGCGGATACGGTCTCTGGTGAACAATTAAATATTAAATTCCCGCGGAAGATTCATCTCCCTCGTCAAAACACAGTGTCACTGCAATGAAAGCGATGATTAAAGTGTCATGCGAGTGTCAACGTTCAACACAACACACCTCTCGGGTTTCAACTTGATATTGAATATATTACGCAAGAAATGCTTCTGCCATGTATGTTTTACAAAGTGTTACAAACGGAACGGTTCAACAACGATCATCATCTTTCGTGAACATGGACAACAGGGATGATTTTTATGAAGTTCAGATCTTACAGAGGAACACCTGGAACGATTACTTCAAGTATACATAGATTCTCTTTGTAGAAATATTCAATCGTCGAGAGTTACATTGTATGTTACAACGATGCCAATAAACAATAAATTGATGTACGATATTGCACAATCTTTCAATATGTTGACAGATTTAATCAAATTTTTAGAAAATGATCAATTTACTAATAAAATCATGTACAATTTGTTTTTGTGTATATAATAATAGTATCACTGAAGGAAACAACATGTGTTAACTCTTTTGCTTCAAAAAATGTATATGTCCTTGGAAATTCTCAATTAGTCCAAAGAATATATTTCCAAGATATTAAAATAAATTACGTTCTTCTCAAACTGTAATGAACTTCATCACTTACAGAACAGAAAACGAAATCCTTCGTCGTAAGCAGTTTTTACAATACCTTCCGTTCACATTTTCACAATCACTCCAAAACGAAAGGGTTAATTGCAAGATTCACTGTACATTGTACTTTTCACAAGGTCCCAGACGTCAGGGGTCTTGATTGTTCATGACGTCGTGCAGTATGTGATCGATGAAGATTCTGGGTAGTGGAGGGTGCGATCCTGGATGCGACTTCCTGTGGCTGATCAATCCAGGCTTCTGAGTGAAGGCCTTGCCGCAAATGTCGCAAACGTAGGGCCTGATGCCGGTGTGTATCAGCAGATGCTGTTTCATGGCTGTTCGTCGAGCGAAGGACTTGCTGCAAATGGTGCAGCTGTACGGTTTGTCTCCTGTGTGGACTCTCATGTGCACCTTCAGTCTACTGTTCCTGGTGAAGGTTTTTCCACATTCCTCACACATCACTGCCTTCCTGTTTTCGTGTTGCTTGACCAGGTGTTCGTTCAGGTTTTCCTGAGTCACCATTCGTCTTTTACACAAGTGACACTCGTACTGCGCCTTATAATGCGCGAACTTTTGATGCACGTACAGGGAGTTGCTGTTCGGACAGGTCTTGCCGCAAACGTCGCACATGACCGGTTGTTCCTTGTGACTGAAGCGTATGTGGTTGGTTAGGTCGCCTTTAACCTTGAATTTCTTGCCGCAGATTTCGCACGAGAACTTGAAGTCCTTGGTGTGCTTCCTGGCCACGTGTACCTTCAGCTCGTACTTGTTCTTGTTCTTGTAGTCGCACTGGTTGCAGTAGAATAATTGAGGTTGGCCATCAGCAGTGACGGACTTTGGTACTCTGTGCTTCCGTTTTATGTGCGAATATAAAGACGATTTTTTGATAGTCTTGAAAGGACACTCGTTGCACAGGTACACCTCGGCGAGGTCCACCTTGTGGCGACGCTTGTGCGAGTACAGTGTGCTTTTCTTCGAGCACGTGAAATCGCACATGTCGCACTGTTGCTTTACAGGATCCTTGTCTGAAGACTTAGCGCCATTAGTCGCCGATGACTCGTCCTTCCAGTCAGACTCTGAAGAAGTACGCGAAACGATGGGGGAGTCACTGACCTCGTCTTGCAAATATACCTTCTCCAAGCCTTTCTTCTCTTTGGATCTAAGTTGACGCTTTCTGGTAAACTTTTTCCTGGGGGAAATTACGTCGTCAGTTTTCTGGTGACTCTGGACTACATGAGAAACCAAAGTGTTGCTCTTCTTGCAAACAAAAGTGCAGACCTTGCACGAAAACTGCATCGTCTTCTTATTCCTATGTTTCTCCATGTGCTTGTCCAGATTAGAATAGTCGCTGCATTTATGGTTGCAAATTATGCATAAAATCTCTTTGTGGTCCTTCTTGATGTGAACGGTCAACGTGGACTTCCTGCTGCAGCTGAAACTGCAGGACGTACAGGTGTACTTCCTGTCTCCAGATGGTTTCTGCGGTGTCAGCTGTTTGATTTGTTTGGGAGATATCAATTTGGATTGGTCTTTGTCAGCCAACCGCTTTCTGAACAGCCAAGAGTTCAACTTGTGGAACATCTTGTGTTTGTGCAGCATGTTCTCCAGAGGAAACTTGGTCCCACATTTCTCACAGGTGTAGTATTCGATGGTCACTTCGCAGAGGTGTACCAAAGAGCCTAAGTAAGGATTCCTATCGCAATTTCTCTCCTGAACGTTTTTACGTTGATCTTCGACCTTTACATTCACAAACGGCAGAGTTGACGTTATTTTAGAATTTTCTTCGGTTTTTATCGCGTTATCCAGCGTGGAACAGCACGATTTGTCGCCTTCTCCATCGATGGTCGTTTTTTTACAGCACTTGCTTTCCCTAAAACACAATGGAAAATGTTCGATTAATTTTAAAGAAGTGTACATTGCTTTTGGGTACATGAACGTTACTTACTGTAGAGCTAAGATGTCTTTAACGGATGTTTATGCAAGTTTGTTTAAATAAAATGTTGGATTGGAATTGAAGTTTCATTTTATGCACTATTTGGTCTTTATTATTATTCTCTTGTATACGGGTTTTATTAAATATTCATTAACATCAAATGAAATTCTTGGCTACAATATAAATAAAATATAAATAACTATAAAAATATAAAATGCGAGAACACGTATCGATATTTACGAATGTAAATCAATTTTTTTACATCTAAATTGCTTCGATGTTGTATTTCTTAATTTCTTATTTGTGTATGAAAAAATGTATCCAAAATTTCACTCATAATATATTATATACTTAGCTTTTAGGGTGTATATTTTTTTAAACACCCCGTATGTGAAAACCTTTCCAGTCTTCTAAAATACAACATTTAATTTTACCATATCTTATCATACCAATCACATTTCTACAAATCATCGTTTACCTTGACTATCTTAAAACAAACAATTCATTTTTTCGGTCTCAGATCCACATTCACAACTGGTGCGTTAACTTAATCGTAATGGCACGAAAGTACAAAAGCAGAAATGCTTAAGTAAGTACGAAAAATTCTTAAATATTATACTGACAACCAGATTCGTGACTTTAATATTTTTCCTACAGAATCATCAACTACACTTCAATAAATATAATCAACAAACCTTTGTAATTTTTCAATTCCTCTGTAGCAGTATGCAGAATGGTCAAGAATTCAGTTGTCAGCATAACAAACGAGTATTCAGTTTCTCTTAACTACTAATTACTATGTTATAAGGAATCTCTCTTTCAAATTCAGTCAAAATTTCACCGTCGTTACTCTTGCTGCCCAGAGGTACGGGGGGCGACAGCAAATGGGCGTCAGGGTGCTTTCTTCGATGCTCTATCATGTAGTATCTTCTCTTGAAGGACTGTCCGCAGAGATCACAAATATGCGGCCTTTCCGCGGAATGGGTTAACAAATGCGTGTTCCTCATGTGAGACGTTCTGAAGTTCTTCTCGCAAACGTGACAGGTGTACGGTTTTACCCCGGTATGGGTGGTGGTGTGGGTGGCCAGGTACCTCTTCGAGGCGAACACCTTGCCGCACTCTTTGCACTCGTAGGTCCTGCTGTGCTGCTGCATGTGGTTGTCCAGGTTCTCCTGCGTGAGGAGCCTCTTGTTGCAGACGCTGCACTGGAACTTGTACTCGTTCAGGTGCGCCACCTTGATATGCTTGTACAGCGAGTAATCGCTCGTGTAGAATTTCCCGCAAACGTCGCACATGTGCCGCGACTTGCTGTGGGTGCCCACGTGGAACTTCAGGTCCCACTCCATTTTGAAGCGTTTGCCGCAGTGCTCGCACGCGAATTTGTAATCATCCGTGTGCTTCCTGATGTAATGGGACTTCAGGTTGTTCTTCGTCTTCGTGCGATAGTCGCATTTGTCGCAGCAGTGCAGCAAACTCGAGTCGAGTTCCTGGTGGACCAGCTTGTGCGCCTTCAGGTCGCACTTGTACTTGAACGTCTTGTCGCAGAGCTGACACTTGAACGGACGATGAAAGCTGTGCTTGCTGATGATGTGGCGAAGGATCTTGCTCTTCTGCTCGAACGTCGTCTGACAAATGTCGCAGGTGTAGCTGCCGTCGAGGAGCTTCTTGTACAGATCTTCCTGTCGCGAGTGATCCTCGTTCTGTAACTCGCTCGAACAATTGTTAGAATTCGGAGAACGCTTCAGCGAAGATGTTTGGTTCTTTTTTGCTTCCTCTTGCTGAATGATGGCACGAACTTCGTCCTTTGTTTCGTGGCTAGAGCTGGAGCTATTGGAGCTAAAGGCGATTCTTCTTTGGAGAATGGCTGATTCGTGCTTCTGAATTATGTGCCACGTCGATCTCCTAAAACATCAATTAAACGAGTAAGTAAAAAAGGTTCATCTCAATGTTGTATGAACAAGTTTAAGGAGCGTTTACTTTCTTTTCCATTCAAAGATTAAGATAGAATTTTTCTGAATTTCTTTACACTTGGTGAAGCAATTTTGATTGTAATCCTACAGTTCCTAAAATTGAATTTTTATAACTTTCAGATCTTGAGATAACTTATTAAATAAGCTTAAAACTTCATTTTATGGATATAAAAAATTTGTTTAATCGTTGATGTCTGCACGGATGAATCCTTCTTCTTCCCTGCTTCTTACATTTTAACAGGTACAAGAAAATATTTCTATAACACAGAAAAATATTGTCAACCTAAAAACGAGAAAGATTTGTTAATTTTATGACAACTTTATTTCACTTCTTACGATTCTGTAAATATAAAGATTCTCTTCTGTATAAATTCTAAGTAAATCATAATAAAGATACTTTCCTTTATTGGAACGAAATCAAAACGAAGAATTAAAATGACCATTTGGCGTACAATCGTTTATCGTTACAACAATCAAACATTGTGAAATAAAATAATTGCATCGGTTTGCTTTTTATTTCGTACGTCAATAAACGAGCTTCATATACAATCTTTTGTACATTCAGACATAATATATATATGTATAAAAGAAAAGAAAATGTTCGCCTATGAACATGAAAAAAAAAAAAGAAAGAAAGAAAGGATCGTGGAGATTGCACAATGCACTCGTGTTTTCCCATGTAAATTAAAAGCTGTAAATTAATCCTACGATGAATCAAAGACAGATCGTTGAAAAATTATTCTCCTGTACAATATTAATACAGCTTTTTAAGAGCTATGATATTTTACATGATTTTTACACATGCGAAATGTGTAACAAATTTACAAACGATATAAACTTCTCTCGCTAGAACACCATTTATCTATATTACAATCCCCTCGTTACACTTGCATTCACTTGCAATGAAAAATTGCTGTTTCGTGAATTGATAAAGTAAATTCCCATTTATTCTTCACATTTTTTTTGAAATCGTATTTCTTTAGATTCAAGACGTCTGCGAACGTACTGTATCGAAAGAAAATTCTTACAACCGAAAAGGATCTTTAATTTGTACAGTACATTAATTATACACGAAGCAAAGGTATAAATTTATCTGAACTTGTTTTCGTGTTTCTTGTCTTTGAACAAACGTTTCTAAATCGTAACAGAAGCATACTTTTCCCTCCAATATTATAAATTATTTATATATTGACTGTAAGCGAAATAACTCTGTCAGCTACAAAAATTCATCAGAATTTTACAAAGACTCTAATAATGAAAGATAAGCAAATTTATTAAAAGAAAAGAAAAACGATTTGTTACAAAAAGAAATCAAACAATGTAATTTCCGTATCTTCGAAAAGCAATGAACGAATTCATTTAAAGAAACATTCATTTAAATTCGTTTTCAAATCAGAAATATCCACAGAAAAAAAAGAAACTTACGTATATCACGAACGACGGTCATAAATGTGTCATACCATAGCTGCTTCTTGAGTTTTCCTACACAACGACATAACAGAATGGTTGTGAAATCTCAAAAAATTCGTATGAAATACAATTCAGCGTAACACTCGATTCACACCGCCCTTCAATGTACAAAAATGTCTCCGACAAAGCGAAGTCCCAGTTCTCCAAGAAGTGTCCCTCTTAGACCGACATCTAACGTTACGATAAAAAAGTGTACAAAAAGCTGGTTCGGTTATCCTCGTCGACGAACAGAGATTTACTTGCTGCTCTTGTTCACGATGATCTTGTCCTGAACACCGTGAAGAAGATTGGTGATCTTGATGGGTGGCGGCGGCGAGTGCACCCCGGGGTGCTTCCTGCGGTGCAGCATCATCGGCGATCTCTGCGTGAAGCTTTGGCCGCAGATGTCGCAGACGTACGGTCTCTCGCCCACGTGGGTCAGCAGATGGATCTTCTGCGAGCTAAGACAGCCGAACGTTTTACCGCAGATCGCGCACAGATACGATTTCTCGCCGGAATGCGTTCTGAGGTGCTTGGTCAGGCCGTACTTGTTCTTGAACTCCATGCCGCATTGTTCGCACACGTACTTGATCTTGTGCAGCTCCATGTGGCTGTCCAGGTTCTTCTGCGACTTGAACTTCTTCTTGCACGTTTGACACTGGAACATCTTCACCTTCGTCTTGTGCTTGTAGTGTTTGTGGAAGTAGAGAGAGCTCTTGCTGGGATAGGAGGAGCCGCATATGTCGCATACGCAGCACTCCGCGTCGTGGTCCTTCACGTGGGTCGTGTAGTCTGACTGAACCTTGAACATCTTGCCGCACTGCTCGCACTTGTAGTTGTAGTCCTGCGTGTGCTTTCTGATGTAGTGGATCTTCAGGTAGGGCTTGGTGCGGGCCTTGAAGTCGCACATGCTGCACGCGTGCAGGTTCAGGGGCTCGTCGTGCACCTCCATGTGCCTGCTCAGGTGGGCGGTGGTCTTGAACGCCTTCGTGCAAATGGCGCACTTATGGGGCCGCGAGTTGCTGTGCTTCAGCATGTGCCTCGTGTGCTTGCTCTTGCGATCGAACGTCGCGTAACAGATCTCGCAGGTATGCAGCTTCTTCAGAGGCACGTGCTTACCCGGGAATCGGTTCTCTTCCTGCAACTTCTTTCGGAAGTCCAGCGGCACGTCGTCCAGATCGATGATCGATTGATCGATTTTCATCGCGTTTTCCTTCTTCTCCTCCGAGGACTGGTTCTTCGAGCCCGTCTTCGAGGATTGAACGTTACCCTCCCCGCCGGGCGGTGGTTCCTTCATCATGAACACGCTCAGCGACGTCGGTATCCGGAAGTAATTTTCCTCTAGCTTTACTATCAGAAAAGTTGGAGCGAGTGGGTCTAGCGCATTGTACCTAAAAAATCACAAAGCTAGTCAGTCGATTACGAAACGGGACAATTTTTTTTGTTATAGTTTTTATTCATTTTTTTTTTTTTGCATCGCTAACCACGCACGAACATGCACTGGGCGTGTGTCACCTCGCAATTCTCAGAAATAAATCTTTCCTCTTCAAGGTATCGTGGAAGGTGTACGGTAAAGTTTCTTTCATTCAGTGTTTTGCTTATAATTACTTTATTAGTATAACTTACGTACAATTGCTCTATCGGAGAAACAACATGTAACTGTTTCTGTAAGAATTTATAAAATTGTTAAACGTGATTATAACCATAATTCTGGTGTAGAAAATGAAATCTTTCGTGTGATTTAGATAATAAAAATAGTTTCGAATTTACTGCTTTTATTATTCCACCAGCGATACTCTGACAAACGTTTTTATTCATTATAGATCGAACTTTTATTGATACTAGAGAATTTTATTTTCCTTTTTTACACACTTAATATATTTAATATTAAAAAAAAGAAACTAATTGTAAGTAACGAATACATATGATAAATTGCATTTGAATAAAGGTTTAGAATTAAGATATGACGATTAATTAATTACACTTCAATTATTATGACTGTATCCTGAGAAATGGTGATTCATGTATATACAAATATACACAAAGAAGAAAGTGATGCTTTAAATTACACTTCTACGTTACTGTTTCAAACTATTTCGAAATTATTTCTTATCAAAGACGGTACTCAATTAATCTTCATAGAAACAAAAAATATATTGAAATGATTTAACATTAAAAAATCTTTGCAGAATCTAATGAAACCATAAAATACTTTATAATCTTTCATCAAAACGAAAACGTGATTACAATAACTCTATCGATTAATTATTTAATATCGCATTATCAGTCAATAATCAAACGCTTTTCCAAAGTTTCATAAAAAATTTCCCCAAATTACCTGCTGCATATCGTTCAATTCTCTTTACCTTCCCTAAAAAGCCAAGATCATTAAATTCTCTGCCACTCGTCTAAGTGTCTCAAACCCCGAACTCCGACAAAAGAACTATTTCGAATCACAATCCTCTAAAAACAGACGGTTCAACGTAATTCCAGGTCGATCATAATTTCGTGTCCTGCTCCTGCATGTTCTGCAGATAACTCTTGGCCACTTCAGCAACGTGCGGATGCGTCCATTGCAAGGGGGGCAGTGGTCCAGGATGCTGCCTTCTGTGTCTGAGCATGCTGGACCGCTGGGTGAAGTCCTCGTCGCAGATATCGCACTTATAGGGTCTTACACCCGCGTGGGTCAACACGTGTTGATAAAAGTTACTGGTGCACGCGAAAGTCTTCTGGCAGATGGTGCACAGATAGCTCTTCTGCTGGCGATGCTTCAGCCTCCTGTGATTAATCAGCTCCTGATGGCTGCGATGCTTCTGGCCGCACTCCTCGCACTTGAACCCCTCCTCGTGCAGTCTCAGATGATTGTCCAGTATGATCCTCTGACGGAACTTCTTGTTGCAGAGGTGGCAAGCGTGCTCGTACTTCAGCTCCTTGTTTCGCTTGCGGTGCTTCCACTCGTGGCTGCTCACGTCCATCACCGTCTTCCCGCAGAAGCGACAGACTTGCGGCTCCGAGTTGTGCGCCTTCTTCACGTGCAGGGTCAGATCGGTCTTCACCTTGTAGCTGCGACCGCAGTGCTCGCAGACGAACTTCAGCTCCTCGTCGCCCGTGTGCACGCGCAGGTTGTGCCTCTTCACGCTGTATCGCTTCTTGAACTTCGCGTTGCAGATCTCGCACTCGAAGAAGTAGTCCGGCTGATGGATCACCTTGTGGTTGTTCAGGGCCCGCTCGGTCTGGTAGGCCTTCTTACAACTGTTGCACTTGTACGGTTTGCGGTGCATGAAGGACACGTGGTCTTCCACCACCAAGGCACTGCTGAAGCGTTTTCCACAGAACGGACAGATGTTCTTAATGTTCTCCAGATCATCGTCAACCTCGACCTCGCTTTTCTGTTTCTCTGGCGAATCTGGCGTTACCTGAGACTCAGTCTGAGAGCTCTCTTTACTCTGCTGATTCTCTGAGCACGCATTTTGGTCTCGATACACCTCCAGAGGGTCTTGCGACTCCGATTGGGCGGGAAACGAAAGAGCGCTTGACTTCCCTCCGGTAGGTTTGCCATCTTCGGACTTGGGCGCAGAGACGACTATTAAGTAGTAAGAACTTGAGTCTTGGTTTCTTTGTGGTCTTGCGATAAGTACTCTGAAACAAAGATAACGCATGTCAGTGCACCAAAAGTTTGCGAACGATCGTTGAATCTTATGCTTTAGGGTATGTTGAAGGAGAAACATAGATCTCTCGATCGAAATAGAGGAACGAATTGCTCATTATTTGTACGAATCACTTTCTTTCTTTTGTATAAAAGTACCTAAGAAGGCAGGTTTAATCGATGAAGTATACTGAAAATGTAACTTACTTTTCCATTGTTTAATGCATAGTTTATTGTGTAAACTGTATCGTTTAAATACGAATTCAAGCGGTCACTTTTGTATTCCGACAGACACAATAAACGTTTACGATAAAAAGAACTTAACCCATAGTGTTACTCTTAAGATATGTTAGAAACGCTTTTCTTTATTAGTTTTATGTTAGAAATATTACAAAAAATTGAATAGTTTTTAGAAAAGGTCATACCTTCATTAAAAATACTATTAATAATCAATAAAATATGATAACATAATGTTTGAAAAATATGTACACGTATGTATACTATCAACAACAAAAACAATTCATTCTGACAAGATTAATATTCAATTGGCATGAAAGAAAGATCATAATTATTGAAATTTGAACATTTCTCATTCGAATCTGATATAGACAATTTTTAAAGAACCACAATAGAGTTTAAAGAACATTTTAACAAAAGATACAACATTTTCAAGTTAGAAATCATGTTAATTTTTTTTATAAATTATCCATATCAATTCCAAAAAGATTCGAGAACTTTAATAAACTTAATTTTAACAGCACACCTTAAAAAACAGTTCTTTCAGCAAACACCAATTATTCCAAGAATTAAAAATCAAGCCTTTTGCAAAATTTTCCTGGCAATGTCCGCAATTTTGGTGATTCCACTGAACGGTGGAAGAGGACCAGGATGGTTCTTCCGGTGTCTCATCAAGCTGGACCTCTGCGTGAAGTCCTCGCCGCAGACGTCGCATTTGTACGGCCTCACACCAGCGTGAGTTAACACATGAGTATAGAAATGACTTCGAGAATAGAACTCCTTCTTGCAAATAGTACACAGCATGCTGGGCCTGTGCTTCAGGTCCTTGTGCTTCTCCAGGGTCGATGGAAGGGAGAAGATCTCTTCGCAGTGATTGCACTTGAAGCCATCCTTGTGCATCAGCAGATGGTTCTCCAGGTTGTTGCTGTTCCTGAACTTCTTGGGGCACAGGTGGCACCGATACTGGAAGCTCACCCTCTTCGCCGACTTCTCGTGCTTCCATTCGTGGAGTTTCACGTTCTTCACAGATTTGCCACAGAACTTGCAGATCGAGACGGTGTTCGCGTGGGTCCTCTCGATGTGAAGGCCCAGGTCGATCTTCAGCTTGAATCTCTTCTTGCAGTAATCGCAGGTGAACCTTGGCTCCACGTTGCTGTGCACGCGGATCTGATGATGCCGCAGTCCCAGCTTCCGCTTGTACCTCAGGTGACAAACGGGACACTCCAGGTACGAGTCGTCCTTGTGGGACCTTTCGTGTTCCTTGAGGGCCACCTTCGAGTAGTACCCCTTGCGACATTTGCTGCAGATGTAGGGTCTGTTATGAACCTTTCGAACGTGCCTCTGCATCTGCTTTTCGTCGTTGAAACGCTTCTGGCAAAGCGGACAGACGTTTTTTAAATTTTCCAGGATCTGATCCACTTCCTCTTTTGGGGTGCTCTTTTCAGGTACCTTTGCAACTTCTTTCTTCTGCCTTATTTTATTCTTCTGTTCCGTTATTGCTTCTGTTCTTTCATTTCTGATGTTGAATTTGTCAGATGAATTTGGTTTACACTTAACGGACGCAGATGAATCTTCCTCAATTTCATTTTTTAAAGGATCGACGTCAAATACATTCTTGCTTATGATTCTGTTCTGCCACAAATAACTATTCTTCCTTTCGATCTTCCTGGGCATTTTACTCTTCCTGTTCTGATTATTTCTATTTCCGTGATGGAAAAAAAGCTTTCGCGTCGAGTTCTGAGCAGAAATCGGCGACCTGAAACATCGATTCGTTTAGTCAGTCGCAGACAGAGATCAATACATGCCTATTTAAATGAGTAACACTTGGAAATTGGGGAGAAGCTTCTTTGATCGATCCTCGTATTTTACAAGATCCTGCGTACTTTGATAATTAATTTCGTGTAACGAAGAATGAAAAAATCACATGGTGAGAATTTAACGATTGCTATAAAGGATTTAATGGAAGGAACAAAAACGTCGGTACATGTAAAATACACATCGAACTTATAATTAATGGATTATAAACGAGAAATTAAGAAAAAAAAATCAATCGTTTATATTTTTAATTGCTCGTCGAGTAATGTAACATATTAAGTATATTATTATCAAACAGTCGAAGTGTCAACGTGAATTTGTACTTAACAATCTACTTACAGTCACTGTGTCGCAATTTTCTGCTTTCATTGTACTTTATCAAATTTTCCTTCGTTTTTACTGTAAAGTATGTACACGTTTGAGGCTCGTTTAAAATGCTGATCTGAGTATTATCGCTGTCAACTTGAAAACTTATCAAACAGTTTGTTGCAAATACAATAAAAAGTAGTGAACTGAACCAAAAAACATAATACTGTGCGTCTTCTGATGAAACATAGGTGGGTACAAATCGTGAAACCGTGGATACATAATGCACACTCTCTAAACACGTTTAACCTTATGATACAGGTAAAAAACTTTCTATACAATAATAAAATTTATTACACTAACAAAGATATAAACTTTAAAAACATTGTACGAGAATGGGTTGCGAAGTAATATTTGCACTTTTGTAAAATATATTAAAATGCAGGTAAATGATTGAAGATATATATTTTATAAATTTACCAACTGTTTGTCAATGTAATTCATTCACCTTCAGTCTAACATATTTCAAAAATTTTACTTTCCAGCCCATTTTCCTACAATGGCATAAAATGAACAAGTCTTCTCACTGAAAAGTACGTTTAGAAAAGATCCCTATCATTGCACACTCTTCGAGTTCACGAAAGCTAGTACGATTCATTGGCTTTGAGTTTGGTGAGACACAAAGGCGGCGGCGGGGGATGGTTTCCAGGGTGCTTCCGTCGATGGCCCATCATGCTGCTGCGTTGGGTGAAGCTCTGTCCGCAAAGATCGCAAACGTAGGGCCTCTCGCCGGTGTGAATCAGTCTGTGCACCCTGAGCGAGTTGCTCCTGGAGAAGGCCTTGAGGCAGACCTTGCACTGGTAGGGTCGTTCGCCGGTGTGCGTTCGACGATGAAGCTTCAACGAGTAATTACCCGAGAAACTTCTGCCGCAGGGTGAGCACACGTACGACTGCGAGTGCGCGCCCACGTGGTTGCGAAGAGTCTGCTCGCTGGCGTAGGTCTTGTCGCAGATATCGCACTTGAACCTGATGCTCTTGTCCTCGCTCCGCACGTGCTGGTAGAGCTCGTCGTTCGACTCGAAGTTGTTCTCGCAGAGGGTGCGCAGCATGTTGGACCGTTGGTTGTCGTCGTTGTGCTTCTTCAGCAAATGGTTGGACAGTCGGTTCAGCAGCTTGTACTCTTTGGGGCAGTACTGGCAGCGGTAGCGGGAGATACCTGTGCTGGCCTCCTCCTCGTGCGTCGCCTCATGCTGCACGATGTTCTTCACGGCCTTGCCGCAAAACCTGCAGATCTTCTCCGAGTTCGTGTGTGTCCGCTCGATGTGCAGGATCAGGTCGTGCTTCAGCTTGAAACTCTTGCCACAGTAGTCGCAGGTGAATTGAGGATCCATGTCGCTGTGTTCCCGGATGTAATGGTTCTTCAGCCCTAGGGTGGTCTTGTACTTCAACAGACACACGGTGCACTGCAGGAACGAAGGGTCCACGTGCGTTTTGCGATGTTCCTCGAAGGCCACTTTGGACATGCACCTTTTTGGACACATGTCGCAACTGTATCGCTTTCTGTGGCTGTGACGAACGTGACCTCGCATTTTGTTTTCGTCTTCGAAGTACCTGTGACAGACTGGACAGGTGTTCCTGAGTTTCTGGTCCATTATTTCTTCGGAGGTGTTGTACAGGTTCTCGTCCGACTGTTCTTCGTTTTCGGTCAGAACATCCTGTTCTATCTTTACCTGAACTTCGTCGGTCACTAACGCTTCCTCTTCCTCTTTGTTTTCTTTCTTAGTCACCTGCTTCTTAATAGTCACCTGTCTCTGATTGTTCGTCTGTTTCTGACTGGACGCCTGGTTCTGGTTGATAGTCGTCTCGAGCACCTTTCGAGGCAGACATATCCCAGGTTGCAGCTTGATGGGCACTACGACTCTCTTGATTTCGTAGGAAACTGATCCATCCTCGCTTTCATGTGGCAACAACACGCTCTTGATTATATTCAACCCGGTTTTATCCCTCACTTCGATGGGCACCAGCATGTTTTTTACTTGCTTCGTCACTGGATCTCTGATCGGCACTAAAACAGTCTTCTCCTCTTCAACCTGCTGGTATTCACACAACTCCTTATCGATGGTAACGGTTTCGTTCTCGATTCGATCTTCGTCTTCTTCGTCCTCAGACGCTCTTTCGACCTTCAACAGCACCGTATCGTAAAGATCTTCGTTGGAAGCTGGAATTATTTTACCATCGAACGGTACCTCATCATCATTCTTACTCTGGCTCCGAGAAGCTTTCGCGAACCTCCTGAAACATCGATTTGTTTAGTCAGTCGTAAGAAGGGATCGGCACATCTGGTGTTAAACAAGATACATGTCTAGGCGAGTCGAGATAATCTGTCGCAGAACCGTTTTCGTTAGATTCCTCGTCGTCTCGTTGCGAGTGCTCGATGGATTGCCTTTTCAGCGCTCAAAGGACGGGATTGAAATGGATTTGTACGGTCGGTTTGCTAGAAGAGTGACACAACTGACAAAAGTTCCAAATTTTCTCGAATATTATGTTTCTTCAGCTAATTTTTCATCTGATGTTCCTGTTCATTTTTTAGAATGAATGTTTGCAGATATCTCGAGCCACTCTTCCAGCAAACAGACGATATACGAGAAGTCTGCAGTGAAAACGATCTTACAATTTCTGAAAAGGATTTAATTGAAGGAACAAAGAATTCAGTACAGGCGATAAATGCTTCGAACATTGCACTGAAACAATCTCTGACCACGTGATTAATATGAATTTACAATCGATGCTACTTACATCGGTAAAGTGTGTCACAGCTTCTAGAACAACCAACGTTTTTTATGGAACTCGCTTACATTCTTTTTCTCTTACACGAAACTCGTCACGATCGACTTACATATCAACGATCTTATTCCCCTTCTATTTGCACTTGTTCCGATTCATAGCTTATTTATGTTTCTCTTTTTGTTGCATCTAACAGTGACCGTTCGCTTAAGTACATACGATTATGTACACTTTCGTGTGTTACGTAGTGTCGCCGATGTGAACCAATACTTTATCAGACAGAAATACGTTGATAAACTTCCGCGAAAGCATCGTATATTACCTTTTACGTCCTTCGAATTAACATAAATTAATTTTACAAACACTTGGAACGCACAGACATTCGAAGACACCAGATTACCTTTTTATTCAATTATAGCGAAATCAAATAATCGTTCTTTGCTTAAAACACGTCTGAAAGGACAAACTTAACCATCACAGAACTGAGTGTAACATAGTCTTTTAACTTCACAAGTTTTGTATCTTCACTTACACCTTCTTGGTACATCATGCACAGGAAAACTGAATCTGATTTATTTCCCTATATAAAAGAAACAATTTTCTTAATGTTGTTGACAACAGACGAGGACGGGATGGATGAAACATCATTCCACTTTGACCACAGAGATCACAAACTTTTGTCTGTTTCCGGTCACACAGTTTCAAAAGATGTTCGAATATAAATTTCTTGCTGCATTGGTCTCACAGAAAGAGAGATTCTTCACGTTGTACTCGAAGTTCTTTGCACCCTAGTCAACTGTGTTTGTGCAACTTTATATACATGTACCAGGCTGGATTTGTGATCCTCCAGTTTGTGATTCGTCACGAAGCTTTTGTCGCACTGTTTACAACTACTTATCTCGAGTGTTCTGCAATCATCTCAGTATTCACAAGGAGAGCTAGATGTTCCTCCGTACCGTGGGACGTGTTCAACCCTTCTCATTCTTAACGAGGACGTAAAAGGTAACGATACCGTTGCTCGCACAGAATAGAACGCTTAAGAAGTTGATCGACACGCGTGAGATCGTACTAATTAACTTGGAACGTATAATCGATACCGGTTCCACGGACTCCCTCCCGTCGTGCAACAAAACGCGAACCTCCAGTCTCGTCGCAGCGAGTCCATTCGAAGGTGTTAACAATAATTGCGTAAAAATAAATTCGTCGTAACGTAATGAAACACGATAACGGAACCAATTGCGATTCAACTTAAATCGAGAAAGAACATCGTGAAAAAAGTTGCAACAAGCATCTCGAAACATGAACATTTAAACGAGTAATACAATTCGTAGTTCGAACGACACCGGTGAGAAAAACGAACGTGTTCTCTTTTAACAATTCCTCTCAGTCCGTCCGTTACCGTCGCCGATCACAGCAAAATTCGGGTCTGCGCAGTGATGAGCACCAAAAATGAAAATCTATTATCTTTCTCGTCTTCGAAAGTTCTACCCCCGACGAAGAAGGCACTCGAGCGAATTTTAAACGCAGGTCGACTTCTGGTGAGCCGTCAAGTTGCCCTGGCAGGAGAAGCCGCGATTGCAGATCTGACAGACGTACGGTCGTTCCCCCGTGTGCCCCCGCCTGTGGATCGTCAACGTGGACCTCTGGGAGAACGCTTTCGGGCACTGGTCGCATTTGTACGGTTTCTCGCCGGTGTGCACCCTCCTGTGCATCCTGAGATTCTCGGAGTCGGTGAAACCCTTGCCGCAGATATCGCAGACGTACGGTTTCTCGCCGGTGTGGATGCGCCTGTGCTTCTTCAGATGCTCGGCGCTGCTCAGACTCTTGCCACAATAATCGCAGAGATACAGTTTCGTTGGGTTGTGGCTCTCCTTGTGACGGAACAGGGATCGTTTCGTGGCGAGGACCCGGCCGCAGATGTCGCAGGCGGTGCTGGTCACCTTGTTGGCCTTCATCTCCGGATGCATGCGTCTGCAGTGAGCGGATAACTGTCGTCTAAGGTAGAAAGCGTTGTTGCACATCTGACAGACGAAGGGCTTGTCGCCGGAGTGGATGTTGTAGTGCTCCTGCAGATCGATCGCTTTGCGGAAACGCTTGTCGCAGTCGTTGCACTTGAAGGGCAGGTCGGCCTTGTCCGTGTGCCGCAGCATGTGTATACTGAGAGCTCCCAGCACGGTGGTCTCGTAGTCGCACTCTTTGCACACGTAGCTGGGATAGAAGTGGGTCTTTTCGTGCCTGGTCAGATCGCGGAACAAACGGAACTTCTTGGGACAGTGTTTGCAGGTGAGGTCGCCCACGGTGTGACGCATCAGATGCTTCTGATAGTTGCTCTTGTGGCGGAACACCTTGTTGCAAGTCTTGCAGAGGAACTCTAACTCCGATTTCTCTTTCTTCACCTTTAAATTGCTCGAACGATTCACCACCGAACCGCTACCTGCTTTTCGACCGCTCTTGCGACCCGTGTGCTTCTTCATGTGCTTGCGCAGGGTCACGTACGTTCTGAACACGCGTCCGCACTGGGCGCAGGTGTTCTTCCGTTTGCTTTTGTGCTCGATGTCATGATTGTCCAGCAACGCCTGTGACGCGAAGAATACGCCGCACAGCTTGCAGTGGTAGGCCAACGGCAGATCCTCTTCGTCGTCCTCGTCGTTCACCTCCTGTTTGATGAAGTTCTGCGGCTGATTGACGGGCAGCAACGCCGTTGGGTCGTTGGCGGTCGCCGATTCCGGGCATTTCTCCGTCGCCGTGTCCGAATCGGCGTCTTTTTTCACCAGATCGAGCTTCGTCAACATCGCCATCGGATAATAGTCTTCGGTAAAGCGTAGCTGGTTGTACCTGAAATGTAAAAATTTGAAGGGCCACATCAGTATCGAGCGTCCTAGCTGTGCGATCACGGCGTCTTTCTGCGCTGGTACACGACGTTCTGTGTACAGAGCGGAATCGCGTGCCTGGTAGTAGCGGGATTGCTATCAAACACGCTCTACGATCTTAACGCGACGCATCCGAACGGATTTAACAAATATCAATTTTGTTAAGAGACGTCCCAGGGACTGGTAAGATTTGAATCGAATGAAAAGCAATGATTGTCAGTCGTGAATATGGTATTCAACAATACAGTGCTCGTGTCTGGACCATATTAAACAGTTTGTTTATTTAACAAAATATTACACGGAAAGAATACTGTGGTCTTAAGGCTGTTCGTACATTATATACGGATCTATTTCTTTGTTCCAACGTACAAAAATATAAAACGATTTAATGTTATGAAGAATATGGTACAGACCAGCCAGGGAACAAAATTGTAAAACACACTTTCTAATGCATAATTCTGAAACGTTTACTTCGTAGCTTTGGCATAAGTCAATTTCTCAGAATCCATCAGGACCAACAACGGTACTCGAATCATCGTCGACTTCTCTTCAGTCCACACCTTTATTACGCGGCGGAAAGTTAAAAAAATACATGTACAATCAGGTATGAGAGTAGCACATCTGAACCATTTAATTCGCAACCTCGATCACTCCGATTGATCGACCACGACGTTGACAGGGTGTACTTTTATGTGAGCATTCAACGATGACCTAGACACGAACGATTTATTGCAGTACTCGCACTGATAAGGTCTCTGTCCCGTGTGATAACGTTTGTGAATGACCAGGGTCGAGTGCTGGGTGAACGATTTCCCGCAGGTGTCGCAAGTGTACGGTTTCTCCCCCGTGTGGGTCCTCTTGTGAACCACCAGGGTGCTCCTCTTGCGAAAAGCCTTGCCGCACACGTCGCAGATCAGCTGCTTCTCCCCGCTGTGAAGGCGCAGGTGATCCTGCAGGGATCCTTTGGAGGACACCGATTTACCGCACACGTGGCACTCGTGCTTGTTCTCGCCCATGTGTGACTTCACGTGGAACACCAGCGAGTTCTTGTAGACGAACGTCTTGCCACAGAATTCGCACTGGTGTTTGACGGGCTTGAAGTTTGGGTCGTGCAGCCTTAGATGCTTCACCAGGGTGTGATTGTTCGGGAAGGACTTGTCGCACGAGTGACACACGTGCTCCTTGGCGCCGTGTTTCACGTTCATATGGCCGTGGAGCTCGGCGTTCGTGAAGAATCCCTTCTTGCAGACCTCGCAGTACCTGGTGTACTTGTCGAAATGGCGTCTCTGGTGGATAGTCAGCTGAAAGGCTTGGACGAACGCGTGTCCGCAAACGTCGCATACGAAGTTCCTCTCGCGGGTGTGGATCCTCCTGTGAACAGCTAAGGTGTTGGTTCTCTTAAAGGACTTGTCACAAATGTCGCATTGATAAGGACCTGCGATGCTGTGCGACAGCAGGTGTTCCTCGTAGAGGTTCTTCGTCCTGAAAAGCTTCTTGCATGCTTCGCACTGATAGAACATTTGAACCGTCGACAGTTCCAAAGGATCGGAACTCTTACACGTTTCTTCCTGCTTCGTTGGTCCTTTGGAGTCGTTCGAGGAACAATTTCTTATAACCTCAGGACACTGATTGTCTAAGTTCGTTGATTCTTCCTCTTCATTGGTGGAACATGATGGAACTGATTGTTCCGAGGTCGGTTTTTGTGTCGACGATTCGACATCTGTCCTCGAACATCCTGGTTTCGTAGATCTGCGAATAAAATGAGAAAAAGAGCGTCGTCAATAGCGATTCGTACACTATCGGATGATGATGTAACGACAACTTTGATTCAACGAGAGGATCTGTTTCTTTCTTTTTATTCAGGAAAAGAATTTACATTCTGATCGGATACACTGAGTGTACAGGGTAATGTTACGTTGGATTTTTGAGTACTTCCTCTTCTTTCTTCTCGAAAAGGACGGGGTTCTGTGTTTTGTACATTCACTGTTGAATTTTTTAAATATAGATAATTTGCTACTGGAATAATAAAAGTATTTTTAAAAGGATAGAATTTTTATATTATATTACTTGTACTGGTACATAATAAGCTACATTTATAAAGTTCTTCTGTCTTGAAAGAAACAAACTTCATCAACCCATAAATTTTATTATTATTATTTAACGCGTAATAAAAACATTGAAAATAAAAAAACTTATGTATTTAGCTCATATAATATTTCGTTACATTAATAATTGAAGAAACAAAAGAAAAGTTTTTATACAAACATCAGAAAATAACAGAAGACATCGAGATTCTCCTATTCGATACTTTTTATATAAAAATGTTACTTAAAAATAAAAATATACAAAAAATGCAGACGTTGTTGGTCTCGTACAGAAAAAAAAACAGATTTAATAAAAAATTAATCAACTTCTGTTTATGTGCGTTATGAACTACAATTACTTATATGTACATGCGAAACGAAACGAGAAAAAAAATTATAATGATCTTTACAGACATCGTATTCATTTCATCTAGCCTGTTCTACGTATACGTGTAACATATCCATAATTTATGGATAATTAATTATTAAGGAAGATCATATTATGCTAAAAATTTTATTTCATTTTGTTATATTGTTATCATTATATAGTTTGTATGAGTTTGTTAATAACTGTAATATCATGGCACCTCATAAAATAAAAAAATAACCTTAGGTATAACATGAATTATAGATCTTGTAACATTTTACACATACATTAAATATTACCGAATCAGGGTTAGTCTTGTTACAAGACCCCCTGATACTTTGTTCCTTTGTTAATTTTATTGCAAAATTTATCCTTTAAATTATCACTTACTTCATTCGTAAAATATAGTAGCAATATTGTTCTATACAATTGACTGGCTGCTTTATAATTACTCTATAGTATAGTGAATTGATGATTGCATAGCAGAACATTTATTATTTGCACTTACAACTATTCTTTCAAAACAAAAAACTGCACTTAAACAAAAAAACTGAGGGTATTGTTAAATTTTTCTATAGAAAAAATGCAGAAAGGATCCGAATAAAATCTGTAATTATAAAAATCTAATCTTCTATGTGACGTAAAAGGAAATTACTGATCCTTTAAAATATTCAAAAACTTTTTATAACTTAAAAAATTCTATCAAAGCAAATGTATAAGAAAGTTCATCAAGATTACTATTTTACCTCACAAACTTGAATAATTCTCTTTTTATGAACAGTATATAATTGCTTTGTAATTATTGACATAGGAATGTCTTTGCAAAATATCTCGCTTCGTATAATTATTGAAAATTCACTTCAATCGTACACTTTGAAAATAAATCCAATTCAACTTATAACAATTATCACGTTATAATAACTTGTCGAGCCCAAGTTCTTAAAAATATCCAAACTCAAGTTCCTCAAAA
The DNA here is from genome assembly GCA_022405125.1 of Anthidium xuezhongi. Taxonomy (NCBI): domain Eukaryota; kingdom Metazoa; phylum Arthropoda; class Insecta; order Hymenoptera; family Megachilidae; genus Anthidium; species Anthidium xuezhongi. Next base: position 7,014,328 of record CM039639.1, read on the forward strand.
ACCAAATCAACAATTTATAATTTCAACATGCAGTCAACCCTCTCAAAACACGGTTAATATTTTCCATGTTGAGTGAAACTTAGAAATGTGGTATGAAACATTATAACTACAAGTAATTTTTATACTGTTACATCAAAATCATATTTCCAAAGTACCGTGTTCTAAGAGGGTAAAGTATATTTCCTTTAAAGTATTCTCTGAGACAGCACATCACTGCCCTCTGACTCGTCACTTTCTTTCGTTATGCGACTTCATGTGCGAGTTCAAGGACCCCTGCTGAGTGAATCTCTTCTGGCACACCTTGCACTCGTACGGTCTCTCGCCAGTGTGAGTCCTCAGGTGCACGATCAGATACTTCCTCACACTGAACGCCTTTCCGCACACTTCGCAGACGTGCGGTTTCTCGCCGGAGTGTATTCTCATGTGAACCTGAAGATAAGCCTTGCTGGACACGGATTTGCCGCAGATCTCGCAGGTGATCAGGTTCTCGCCGGTGTGGATCTTCAGGTGCACCTTCAGGGCCGCCTTCCAGTAGCTCTCGAAGCTGCAGACGTTGCACTTGTGTTTCTCGCGTTCGCCATGAGACTTCATGTGAGTGTTCAGGTAGGCTGCACTGGCGTAAGGTGTGTTGCACACCTTGCAGATGAACGGTTTCTCGCCGGTGTGGGTGAGGAGGTGTCGTTCCAGGGTCTGGTTCGTGTAGAAACCTTTGCCGCATATTTCGCAGTGGGTCACGTACTCCTCATTGTGTTTCTTCTTATGTAGACGAAGATCGTAGCCGGACACCTTCGAGATGCCGCAAATATCGCAGGTGAAACGCTTGTTGTGCTGCTTCAAGTGCGTCTTCAGGAACTCCTCCGTTTTGAAGCACTTGCCGCACAGCACGCATTGAAACGGTTTCTCTTTCTGGTGCACCTTTATCATGTGCTTCTTCAGCTTCTCCTCGTCGGCGAACGTTTTGTCGCACTCGTCGCAACGCTCGCAGGTCTCCTCGACGTTCCTCTCGTGGTCCTGCCTGTGCTTCAGGAACTGAAGCTTCTTGCGCATCCTCTTGCTGCAGATGTCGCACTCGTAGATCACGGTGTACTTCCTGCTCGATTCGCACCTGTTTCGATATCGTCGGCTCCTAGGCTCGGTCTCTTCGGCTTCTGTCACCTCCTCGAGCATTTTTATCTCCTCGCTTTCCGCGTACTCTAAGGAATCGGTCACTATCTCGTGATGGCCGATCTGTTCGAACTCCTCGACGGTGCACACCTCGTCTTGATACTTGACCAATTCCATACCGTCGAGCGTTTCGATCTGTTCGATTTTCGTTTGCTCGATGTCGACCACCTGGCACCTGTAACCGACAAGATTCGTCAACGTGCGAAACACAGATAACAGAACGAGAGTTTAATAAAGGTAATAAACGGTAGTACGTGTCGTTGGGTTAAGGAGGTTCTTCGGTTTAGAAGACGAACACACGATCCAAGTTCTTTCTTCTGGCGTTCTGTTGCTCGAGTGAGCAATCGAAAAACACATTTTATTTACAGATGAAAATTTGACGAATTCTGAAGAAATCATTTCGTCTACGTACATACAATCACATGTATGTCGTATATTTTAACATATGTTACCACTTTTGTACTATTTTTTAAATCGAAAATTTCACAAATATCTATTTACTAATATTTCCTTATGTATATTTGAAGAACTCTTCAAGTAATCGATTTCGTATCTGAATTTATTTGGTATACTAACTTTACACTAATATTTAACGAAAGTACAGCAAGTTTGAGAACTCATACTTCTTTCTCTTGAAAATATACTTATTTACTTACCCTGAAGTAAACTTGCTCTGAAGAGTCTTCAATTATCATTTATAAAGAAAAAATTAAACTGAAAATTAATTTCCATAAGTATGCTCCTTTCAGATATTAAAATATTATAAGATGATACCTTAGGTCTGTATAATATTTATTTTATTATATTATGTACAGTATACTTGACTGACATAATTATTTAATACAACGCAATTACAGTTATTCATAAAAGGATATGTCCATAGTGGTCTTCCCTAGATATAAATTCAACCGACAAAGTATCTTTAAAAATGCATACATTTGAATAATTGAACAGATAATTTTGAAAAGACAAGCCTTCAAATATTTCCAACTCAAAATTGATTTTCAAAATTATTCGAACTTGTACAACAATTCGCAGTCGTTTGCATGAATTGCTGAAATATTGTCATCATCCTCAGTATCTAAATACGGGTCTACCCCTGGAATAATTTTCACATGAATCGACTGTCTCATGAATTTTAACTCGACTGCTTCCATTTGGCTGCCTCGTGACGTCGCAGATGGGCGCTAAGGGTACCCCGTTGGGTGAACCGTTTCTCGCAGATTTTGCACTTGTAAGGTCTTTCACCGGTGTGAGTTCTTCGATGCTTGATGAGATACTTCCTCGAGCTGAACGCCTTCCCGCAGAACTCGCAGATCTCCGGTTTCTCGCCCGTGTGTATCCTGATATGGATCTTCATGTACTGTCGTCTGATCAGCTTGCCACAGATCTCGCAGGTCACTTGACTCTCGCCCGTGTGGGTCCACAAGTGTTCCTTGTAACAGTAACTGTAAAACGTCTCGAAGCCACAGATCTCGCACTTGTACTTCTTTCTGCTCTCCGGTTGGCTGTGGATCTTCATGTGGCTCCTCAGGTAGACGCGATTGCCGAAGGACTTGTGGCATATCTCGCAGGTGCAAGGCTTATCGTCGCTGTGAACACTCATATGAGTCTTCAGGGTTGCCTTCAAGTAGAACCCTTTGTTGCAGACCTCGCAGAACTCCGTGAATTCCTTGTTGTGTCTTCTGATGTGAATCTTCAGGTAGTACTCCGAGGACAGTTTGGCGCCGCACACGTGGCAAATATGAGGTGCTCCGTGCAGCGTTTTGTGAACATTTAGGTACTTCTTCTTCTTGAACACCTTGTGACATACGTTGCACTCGATGGGTCCCACAGAAACGCTCTGCTCCTTCCTCTTCGCCTTCTCCTTCGCTCTCTGCTGTCTCTGTTCGTTCATCAACAACTCCTTGCATCTGGTTCGTCTGTGCTTCAACAGGTGCATCTTTCTCGCGAAAGCCTCGTGGCAAATGTCGCAGGTGTACTTCCTCTGAGCTTTCTTCAAGGCTTCTCGTGTTCTAAGGATCGACTGCTCGGTTCTGTGCACCAACAGAGCAGCCTCCGTGTCGAACTCCTCGTCGCAGGACTCGCATCGAGTCGATGCTGAATTTTTAGCTACCTCCTCGACGATAATTTGCTCTTTGGACGACTTAACAGGCCTGGCCATCTTCACGATTCTTGCTCTGCAAACATACAACAGGATTTAAGAAGACCTCAAACGTCCGCACGCATGGTTGCACAGAACGAAGACATCAACGGGTTAATGAACTTTAAAAGAGTGTTAAAACGGGAGTAACTAGAAATGTTGCCTCTGCATCGAATATTTTGACGTTTCTGCGGTTTAAGATCGACACGACGGATCTATACTGATACTGACGGCTAGTTGCATGGCTTGGATGCTGATAGAAGGTGAAGCTACTTACTGCACAAAGCCAATTAAACCGCGCGGAATGATTCGATTGGATTTCTTCATGAAAATGGAAATGTCTCTGCACAGAAAATGTTCACAGTTACAAAAACGCGGATCGATGTAGTTTATTACCTCAACATTTTCATTTTACTTGACGAAGTTCAAGTACTTGTAATTTTGAAGATTTTCATTAAAAAATTGATATTGCTGGCAAAGTCGATGGTCTGTCGTCCTCAACTCGAACGCCCAATGTTTCGTGTGTACAAAAATAAAACGTAATATTTACTGCATCATTTATTTGTACGAAGATGCTTACAAAAATGCTGCTGTTGTACCTGTTCCGAGTAACAAACAATGATTCGATGTACTATAAAAGTTAATACGGCTGCATTCATTCAACAAACACCGAATTTTTCATCACCCGATTAAAAATAATATTAAACGGCTTTTTCGCTGTGATCGAAGTTCATTAATGTTCCAACCAATGCAAGTAAGTCTATTCACATTTAACGATTTACTAAAGCGACGTATCACACTATAATAATCACTAACTATAATGATAAAAAAAAGATATCGTTTTTCTCTTTATTCCGCACAAAGTACAAGTAGAAGCCGTACGACAAATAAGCTTCGTTTTCTAAGCTGTTCGATACGATTATGTCTCTCAATTGTAAATTAATACGCGTGCAACTATACAAGTTCGAATAATAATGAATTTAAAAAAAATGGAATTCCTAAGATAACTAACTATGTACGTTGCAATTTTTTTTTCTCTTACACTTATTAACGTGATCGAAAACATTGTCACACATCGAAGTACTGGTTCCTGAATTAATTAATAATTTCTGTGATTGTTCTTGCACTTAAACTTACTTGTCCGTATCGAAGCGTTATTAGAAGGTTCTACAGTTTGAGGCTGCCTGACGAAACGATGATCTTACAACTTGCTGTATAATTATTCGTTAATTCGGATATTTATTATAAATGCATACTCCTCATAGATGTATCGCGTAACAACTAAGGCACTATCATATGCGCGCGTATGTGTGTATGTTTAATGTTCATTTATTCAATTGAAAGCACCGTTCGTACACGATTTGAATAATTAAACATGTACGAAGTAGCAGATCGCATGTGTGTGTATATATAAAAAAGAACTTTGAGTATTTAAGTAATATGATGTAAAAAAAAGATCTTTCAAAGCGTGGACGGCTATGTTCGATAAAAATCATACGCGTAAAAGGAATTTTCTTCTCGTTCGACCCCTTGTGCGAGATGAATTACAAATTATGAAAATATTTTATAAAGTGGTACCATAGTTACAACCTATTTTACACACTTATAAACCTTTCGTATCTTACATACACGACTTACAATTGAAGTGTTTAAAAGACAAGCAAGCGATAAAGGGTTAACTCACAATTAACCCCAAACGTTCATTAAAAGATAAGTGGAATTCATAACAGAATGTACATTTAACCTTTACACTTAATTTGTTGAAGTTAAGATTGCGGTATAAAATACAATTTAATGCAGATGTTATAAACAAGAACAGAACTGTAAAAAAGAAAGATTCTTCGGATAAGATTTTAACCCTAGACGTTTTTATAAATTGAATATGTTAGCAAGGAACTCGGAGAGCATGTTATTTATCGACTTTCTTTTCGAACTTAAGATTACTAAAATTTTTGTAACAAATTCGATCGTCATCTATCGCTTTCTTAACCAGAACTTTGTTCAATTTTTATATTGAAATTTACTTCCCTCTGTTTAAATGAAATAATATATAAAATCATGAACGATGATCGAATGTAAAACTACAAATGCGACGAATAAATACTCTAAATGCTAACAGTAAAATATTCTCAATATTTCAATTGATCTTGATAAATTCTCATATCGTGTACGACACCATCGTATAAAAATAAACGAACATCCGAACGATGGAATACCTACAATACTACTCCATTACAAACGATCCACCTCACATTCGTGTCACTGTATATGTATAAAAGGAAGTTCTTTTATTTGTATACTGGATTTTACTTATAATTTTATATTCCTATTTATATGTAAAAGCTGCTAATGTTCAGTCAACAATTATAGTATAACGTAATTAAACAAAATACACATTAGCTGCCATAGTGTTAAGGCATTTCTTTGGAAAATTTTACACTATCAATGAATTGCCAAATTTAAGATTTTAAAAAATGGATGCATAAACAGAAGAACTTCCTTTTGTACGTATACTGAAGCAACGATACCCGAATCACATACAAAATCCATTACTTTCCGGCCACATCAGGTAGTCTAAACATAAACGATTTCCTTCCTTTCCGTCTACGTCCAAGAATCTATCAACTTTAATCATTTTAATGTACCTAGACGATTGTCGCATGAGATGCCCTAGCTAGGTAACAATATAGTGATCGTATCAAGGTGCTGATCTTGTTCCTGAACCACAATTTCCTGTTGCAACTGTTGCTGCTGTTGCTGTTCCTGTTGCTGTCGAGCGGTCTGCTTGGCGTGCGTTTTCAGGTGCGAGTTCAGCATCGTTTTCGAAGCGAACGACTTATGGCAACAGGTGCACGGATAGGGTCGATCTCCCGTGTGACCTCGTAGATGCACCACCAAAGTGGTCCGCTGGGTGAATCGTTTCTCGCAGTGGGTGCACTTGTGGGGTCTCTCGCCCGTGTGGGTGCGTCTGTGAACGCTCAAGTAATTCTGCGAGATGAATCCTTTGCCGCAGAGATCGCAGATGTGCGGTTTCTCGCCGGTGTGCTTGCGCAGATGCACGGTCAGATAGGTCTTGCTGGACACAGCTTTGCCGCAGACCGGGCAGACGTACTCTTTCTGAGGTCCCACGTTCCCGTGGGTCTTCATGTGAACCAGCAACACCTGCTTCCTGGAGAAGCGTTTATTGCACAACTCGCAGTGATGCTTCCTTTGAGGCGGCACGTAATCCGGCTGATGGAGCTTCGCGTGCAGCCTCAGACCTTGACGGTAACGAAACGTGGCGTGACAGATGTCGCATTGAAACGGCTTTTTGTTGATGTGCAACAAATGATGCTCCTCGTAGCTGTCCTGCGATACGAAGCTGGCACCGCAGACGTCGCATTCGTACTTGTAATCGATATTGTGCCGTTTCTGATGAGCTATCAAGTTTTCCCGGCGTATGGTTAAGAAACCACACGTCTCGCAACTATACGTGTCATCCGTTTCGTGCTCCAACTGATGATCGGTCAATTCGGCCACGGTGAAGAAACTGCAGCCGCAGTGCTCGCAGACCAACTGGTCGTCTTGCAACTTAACGTCGCAGTCGTCCTGCATTTTAACGTCGCAGTCGTCTTCTTCTTCTTCGTGCATCTTTAGGTGCATGGCGAGAACTTGCTCGGATACGAAACCGTCGCCGCAGAGATTGCACTGAAGGATACCGTCGGTGATGATCACCTCCTCTACGTTCTCCACCTTAGGTACGTTCAGATCATCGTCTGTGATGAGTAGCTGCTCTTCTGTGCCTTCTTCTACGAAAATCTCGTTGGCCCCGCATTCCTGTTGCTGATCCTGAGGTAGCATCTCAAGCTTTGACACAAAATATCTGGAAAGAAGAGAGACACAAAACGGCGGTCAATCAATGGTCGAATTCGTGCTCGAGATCGTTATACTGTTACTCTTTCCTTTTTAAGGGATTTTTATTTTTTCTTATCTGTTTTAGCAAATGTTGTCTTTCGGGGACAATCGGTCAAACACCCGTCAACATCTTTACGAAATGAAACACAATTACAGAAGTGCCTCGGTGCTTTCCAGTATTTTCTTTATTCGGTTCTTGTATTTAAATTGTCTTCTTTAAAAACAATGGTATTCGTTCGTTTTGGTACACGTTCGTTTTAAAACTATTCGATACATTTTGTTCGGCAAGTATATTAATCAATACTTATCGATTAACAAATTATAATATACTTCTGAACAATGTTTTCATTGCTCGAATTCGCATTCAAGCATAGCCTTCAATTTTTAAACAATATATTTTATATTTATGACGGCTGTCGCGTAAAGTCTAAGTAAATGGGCAGTAGTTACAAAAAGAAGAAAAAAAATAATTAGTAAAGCTGAATTATATTTTTCGTCAAAAAAGAATATCGTTAAATATTCGACAAACTGTACATAAATGTTTATAATAACATCATATAATGCAATTATACTTTATATCGATAACTATTCTCTGCAACACACTTACCAACATGCTGTACTGTTTTACCGACGAATCACACGATACAATCCGCCATTTTGGATTTATCTACAACCCGATATGTCAAATATTTCAATATTTGTTATATTAAACAACAAATGAATAAAAATCTGAATTTTTAATGCACATCTTTTATATTAATAATAATATGACATTTAGTAATATTTATATTTCTGCGAACTAGATTACTTAGTTATTTGGTTTAAGAAAAAGGTACTTATTGATGATATTACATATCAAAACCTGTATTTTAAATAAAAATTTTGATTTTTCAGAGACGATAATTATACGATCATAAGGTCAACTTCATTTCAAAACTGAAACACTTTTAAAACTCGAAACTAAAACTTAAATATATTGTAAATGATTAGAGAAATACTGGTTTGCGAGTGCATTATGAATAATGAATGAATGATCAATTAAAAATCATTGTAAAAACTTCCAATAACATTGAAAACTTTAATTAGACAAAAAAATTACATTGAAGAGTGATAAAATTCATAGAAATTCTTCAGTAACGATTACGTCCAACGATTAATCACAACTATGTTATTTTAATAATATTAGTAGCAAAGATCTTTTTACGAGATTACATAGAAATATTTAAGCGTCTTCATACTTACGTTTTATGATATTCATGTAACGTGTAATAACCCTGTACTTACATTAATTCAGAGGCACATGAATTCATTGTTTAAGGCATTGTAACTCTAATCATTGTATCATTTCTATCTATCAATGTTAACCAAAATTGCCTGAAATAATTGTACATTTGTACGGTAATCGTATACTAATGATTTCCTATCGCTTTAACAGTATTTTGTAAACATCAAATATGATATTACATCATATAACTTCTATATACGCATTTACTTATAACGTTCAGCTTCCCTATCTAAAATGTCTTTTTTTTTCCTTTTATTTTCTGTCTATCGATCAAAAATTCTCAAAAATTCTATCTTTTTTTTTAGGCACATTTAAACTTAGCTCGATACACAGGTACTAATTTTAGTCGTAGTTCTAATTCCGCGGATTAAGTCTCGAAACTAATTTACTTTATCCTTTGAACTAGTCAGAATGTACACGAACGAACAATATCACAGTGACGACATGCACGTTATACGCAAAGATTAATTAATTACCATCTTTGTTTCTTCTCATAGATCTCTATAGTTAACAGTTAACAAATGTTTCAACTTAAGAACGCAGTAAATCATCATGATCGGTAAACTTTGTAAAACTGTCAACAAAATATATCTAATAAAATTCTATTACGCATCGTAAGATAATAAAGCTATCTACTTAATTACAAGCAATCTTTAGGCACCTTGATAATCCATTTTCAATAATTAAAAAAAAAGCTGTCTCTATTGACTAGAAATAAATACGAGAGTACCAAATTGTACTCTGAGCAGTTGATATGAATTAAATTGCTAAGAAAAAAAAAATTAAAAAAAAAATAATGTACTATAAATTGATCGAATACGTATCAATATCCAGCACGTCGAAACGTGCATCCGTTAAACAGCCTGTATCGGTCCATGATAAGACTTTAATGCTTTTTCATATGATTCAGCATGATGGTTCTGGTGACGAATCCTTTACCACACAGGGTACACGTGTAAGGACGTTCTCCCGTGTGGTATCGACGATGGACGGTAAGCGTGGACGCCTGGGTGAACGATTTTCCGCACATGGCGCAAAGATACGGCCTTTCTCCGGTATGAATACGCTGATGGACCACGTAATACTTGCGATGGGTGAAACCTTTGCCGCAGACGTCGCAAACGAGAGGTCTGGACCTGTGCACAGCCTTATGGGTGGTCAGGGACTCGATGGTCGCGAATTGTTTCGAACAAGAATCGCACGGATACGAGACTATCGACTTGTTCGAGGGCGCTACGGTGCCGCTGATACCGCCAGCGATCGGATCGCCGGAAGGCACAACCGTGTCCGCCATGATTCGATTGTTTCCGGTCAGAACTGGCTTGTGAGTTTTCGCGTGATGATTGTACAGATTTCGCGTCTCGAAGCGCATCAGACACCTGGGACAGGAGTAAGGCTTCTCCTGGCCGACCTCGTGCATCCTTCTGTGCCGTTCGAGGAGCGTACGGTACCGGAAACTGGCCGGGCAACGATCGCAAACGAACGTTTTCTCGGCGTTGATCTGCGTCGATATCGTCGGTATCGACGCGCACTGCGCTGCCGGCACGGAATGGGTCACCTCGTGCATCCGCAGGTGGCTCAGGACGAAAAAGCTCCGCGAGCACACGGTGCACGAATACCTCATCGGATTCTCGACATTGTGCTCGAATTCCGGCAGAGCGGGATGACTGGTTCTTATATGGTAGTTCAGTTTCAGGGTGCTTCGAAACTCGAGTCCGCAGGTGGAGCACGTGTGGGACTCGGTGACGAATTGCACGTGATCCATCAGATTCTGATCGGAACAGACGGATGTCAGGTGGGACGGGATCATTTGAAACGTCGACGGCATCATCGACGACTGATTGGAGAACATCGAGTTGTTCTGAAGCAAGGTACAAGTGACGGGTAAACCGGGGTCCCCCGTCTCGGGCGATGGCGAGAGTATCTGACGCAGCATCCCCGACAATCCGCCGAACGTCTCGCTTCCTTCCCTGAAATCGACAAAACCCAAGGACAATGCAGCGGCGAACAGTACCGGTACAGTGTGCGCATAGCGTTGCTATTTCGATTCGTTCGTTCTTTGGTGATATCATTTTGCTTTTCTCTCTTGCAACAGGCGGCGGCGAATAAAGATAGGAAAAGCAGAGAAAGAGAGAATGCTCAAATATTGTTGCGTGATGACATCTGCAAAGGTGACCGTGTGCAAAGTGCTTGGGCATTGTGATTTTTTTCTCTTCGGGACACAGCAGTGCACGGTGCGACCAGAGCGCGAGTGTGGTTTTCGAGCTTAAGACAGTTTTGTCGTCGTCCTTAAACATCTTCACAATTCTCTCTTCAAATATTCCTCTGATGGTCGTATTCGTTTCGGAACATCACAAAATATACATCACTTTACCTTGAAACTTTCATACGATGCCTTACCTTTTGATCGTTTAAATCGATCATCATCGTGTTACATTATAAATAAGCTATTGAACGTTACGACAAATACTTGTTGATTTTACACGTCCCGTGTTCAATCTTAGAATCTATTACTCCCTTTTCCACATGTTCAAACTCGCGGCAAACTAGCACAAACAGAGAAAGAAATGGAAAGGTTTCTCTACAGCAAACCAGCGTAAGGAAGGAAATAAGTTAAGCTACAAAACTTGGCAAAAAAGTTAGAGGAAGAAGCAAACCCTTGCTAAAAATTATTATTCTTTACTAAAAAATACAAGTATTTTTGGAGATCAAACTGAATTAGTATTATAAGAAAATTGATATTCTCACCTGTTGAGTAACACCTGATATCCATGCACTGTCTCTTCTTCTCATCTTCTCTTGGCACAAACTTCTCGAGCACATATTTCACTCAAAATTAATAACGCGAAAACGTGGTAAAATGGCAAAATATCAGAAGTTTTGTTTAAACACAAAACTACAGGAAAACATTTTCCTGTTTCTGATATCGCGTTGCCAAACCGCGATTCGAAATTTTGGTACACCTTGAGTGAACAAGGATGTATAAGGTTTGATGTTTTACCATCAATCCATAACGAAAAAAAAAGAATACAAAATGCAGCATTAAAGCTTGCTTTTGTTAACCGGCGTACAAAGCAGCCTGGTTACACAATGCACGAGCATTGAAAAAAAAAAAAAAAACAGAACAGTTTGATTTATCGTCCACCAAACTGCAAATGAAATAACGCGCACAAAACACACGGGCGTTATTGAAATTTTAAAACTAAGCGCATCGAATTTTCAGCAAAAAAAGTATGCTGAATAAACGCGCGCTTAAAAAGCACGAACAATATCTCGTGTATCTTTTTGCATCGCGTTAAATGCGAACGCGATGTGCAAAAAGAGATAAAATCGATCACGGATCATACATTTCATTCGATCTAAAATTGTATGCTTACAAACTATCGGATAAAAAGACGGGATATCGTTGAAGATAAAAAGTATAAAAGCGTAATACTCGCCTTAAAAGAGACACATTGCTCGATGTCCTCTTCGTGTATTTTCTCATACGATGATCATTCTTCGTATCTTCACAAGTCTTGACATAAATGATTACTTTAATCGTTCTTTTTTTTTCTCTCTTCGTAGTTACATTAAATGGAACGAAGTAATTGTCATTTAAAAAAAAAAGCACTTGTTTCAAAGTGGCATCCAACAAGATTGCCAGCAACAAACAGTAATGAAAGAAACCGAGACCGTGGCGCGATCGCCACATTTTTGTTTATCAGCGGATTTTTGTGCGCAATTAACAGAACGATAGCACTTACAAGCTAACCGGGTATACTAATATGTAAACTATATGGTCCTGACGATAATGTAAAAAAAGCGTAGGCATTTGGAAAGCACGAAGACGACAAGAAACGGTATATGGTTTTGTTTCGTTTTTTTTTTCTATTTTTACGAATTGTAATTACAGCTTGGTAATTGTTTCTCATATCTGCACCAAGCGCGTCTATTATCGTGACGTTAGCTTACGGAATTAATTAGTTTTGTGATATTATTTTTTCATTTGTCGGTCGTATTGTCGACCGTGTGCGGCATTTTTGTGCCTTCACGTAAGCGTGGGATATTGATACTGACAACATGTAAACATCTGGTTTCCAATTGAACAGAGGGATTAAATACTTACTGTTGCATATTACATAGTTAAAAAACGAGGACTGCTTATTTATGATTTACATACAGATTAAAAGATGACACGTAATGAAGTATAATAAAGTGGATGAGTAACTTGTTGAACCCCTCTGTTCATTTATTTTACACGTATTGAATAATAACTAGGATAGAGTTCATTTAAATAGGAATATGTACGAAAGATGTACCAACAATATTGTATGTGATGTAAGTTTCAATGATCAAGATATAACAGTCCTTATTGAAATGAACTCTAAATACATGCTATTACATGTAGGAATACTCAAGTATTTTGCAATTTGTTTTTTGTAGTAAACACATTTCTAAAGATTGTATTAATTTTATCATAGATTGAATAAATGGATTAAATGAATGATTTTAGTATTATAATTCTGGATATCAAATTGCAAAACACTGAGAGCCAAAGATGGTTGTGGGGTGTGTATGAACTTACCTCATAACCATACTGCACCTTATTTAAATCAGGTGGCTAACTCTTAAATATCAATTTTGAGATCAAAAAATTAAAATTCTACCATATATTTGTAATTATATCACTATTTTTACTGAAAATATTTTTGTATAAAAAATATTAACTTTTTAACACTAATTTTTTTTTTAATCATATCAACATATAATTATAATAATAGCAATAATAATAATAAAAATTAATAAAACTAAGGCAAATATTGCAACTACCAAATTTTTAAATTTTATGTAATAAACCAATAAATAATTAATTAAATTCATTAGTTAATTTACTTCAAATCATGAAAATTTATAAGAACAAAAGATATGAAAATGTCTGTGTAAGTGTTTGTGATCTCCACAACAGACCGGCACCTTTGGCTCTTAAAATACAAAGTATGGATAAAAGACTCACCCAGTTTTGGGATCCCCATCTGTTGGCTGTGATATTGGCATCTCAGGTATGTCTGAAATTTTCTGCTGTAGCCCTGAAGGACCTGCTTCATCACATGCCAGGGAAACATTTACAAAAGTTGTAGGCTCTATAGTTCTATTATTGGGATCTTCTTCACTTTCTTCTTTTACAGGTAGGCCTGAAAAAAATTGAAATTCAAAAATGGTTAGTGTTTTAATATTTCCATTCTAATAAAATAAAACAAAATTTAAAAAGATGTAATTAAAAAAAGTAACATAAGCTTAGAACATACCTTCATCTCCATCACATTCATCATCTGAGTTCTCTTCATCTTCACTACTTTCTTCTTCATCTTCTTGCTGTGCAGAGCTCGACTGATTCTGTGATATTTGGTTATGTGTGGTTTGTGAACTTGGACCAGGCACTGCCTGAATGGGTTGTACAGAAGTACCACTTGTGTCCATAGGAACTGAGGTTATTTGTTGCTGCTGATTAGCATTAGATATCATCATAGGAATACCCAAACCCATGTTATCCATCATACCCATGCCCATATTATTTTGATGCTCGCCAACTTGCTGCATCACATTGCCATCTAACCTGTTCTCTGAATTCTGTTCTTGTTTCATTACATTCTGTAACAAAACAAATAAAACAAATTTATTAATTTCAATTATTATATACAAAGTAAACAATAGTTTTGTATTTAATACAAAAATAAATGAAAATAATATTTCAATTACAGAAGTAACATAACCTTGATAAATTACCATGTTACAATGCATTGAAAATGTTAATGTATACTTCAAGTATGAAAATTAATTACATTAATAATATTAAAGTCTAATCAAACATCTACATATTTAATAAACTTACAAAAGTTTGTAATTTGTAATAGTTTGATCACTAGTGTAATGGTAACCAAGCAAACATGTAACTGAATATCAAAAGAATAAAAGAATATCTACACTGTCACATTTTAATACACTGCAAATATTCACTATGATCAATTACAATTAAAAGAAATATTTTTTATAGAAAACAAAATTACCGGATTGAGAACATTGGTAACATAACCCTGTTTGTCTTCTAAATTGACTTCTCCTAGCCATTGTAGAAGTTGTTTCTCTGCATTCGCTGTTGTATTCCAAAATTGATAAAATAGCTCTACTTTATACACACAATCATCACATATCTTTTTGGGTAACTTGTCTTCTCTCGCAACCTGTAATCAGACATAAAAAAAATTTTATTTTGCACTTCATGCTATTATTCAGGTAAATAATGCATGTGAAGTACAAAAGCAATATATGTCATACAAATGTTACATTTACATTTTACATTTGATCTATTCGTTTATATCATAAAATTACAAGAATATAGTTTGGAGTAAATGCACGGATGAATTATTGGACAAACAAAAAAAAAATATACCATACATAAAGTCGTTACCACAAATCATCTATTAATGGAACGACTTTAAGTTCAGAAAGTTACTTATAGATGTTTTATAATAGAAACAATGATGTCGAAAACAAGATGTCGAAAAGAAAGATCGTTATTCAATTCCATGCATTGTAAATAGAACATTAATGTTGCGTATGTTCGTTTTCAAATGAAAAGAAAGTCAGCCTGTTCTTATTCGAATTATCATGAAAAAAATTTGGGATGATCCACAATGCCTTAAGGTAGTAAAGAAGCGCGGCAAAATTCTGTTAAATAATTTCTGGCGTCGTGGCTAATTGTAAGTTAAACAGAGGCTTGAAAGAGAGTAAAAAAGAGAGAAAAACAGTGGAACATTGCCGTTCAGCTATCTTGATATCGTTAATGCGGAGATATCTTGTAATTTCTTGTCTATAGGGCGATCTCTTAAATAATCGAGACCAAACGATATCTACTGGGAGGTCGAAAAGTCGTGGACAATCAAGGAAACGCGGTGTAGCTATGAAAATGCACAAGATGGCGGATCGCCATTGTCGAGGCGATGGCGTAGTTGGCTTACCTTGACCGGTAGACAGGCGGCGATTTTGAGAAATATTTGCCGTACGTCTCCCTCACCCTCGAAAATCGGCACCGAAACACGGTCCTTCACGAGACACAGCCGACACAGGTCCAGATAATCGAGGGAGGACATTTTACCATGTAAAACGCCAGCTCGAGACGCAAAACCGCGCCCGTAGACGCGAACGCTGTTTCAACCCAAGCCGGAGAAGACCCCGCGTTCTTCGGTACGCGTCGTTTGCTCACTGTGTTTCGGCTTATTCCGTCGGTATTCGGCCGGTCTCGGCTCTCATCGGCTAACTTCGGCGACACTCGATAGAACGGTTACGTATCGATCACGTCGTGCTTGAACCCGACTTCTTTTACACGCAACAGTTTCGAATATTGCTAGAATCATTTTCTTTTAATTTTGTTATTGTTTAATATAAATTAATTGTATTATTATTGTAAAATTACTGTAATACAATGGAGATATGAAGTTTCACAATTCTAATCGTATATTTTGATTAATTTTGTTCTCTGGTACGGTTTATACTGTACTTATGATAAGTCGTAAATGTTGCAAGATGGCTACATAATCGTCGCTGATTATGTATTCTTTCCTAAACGATAAAAATATGTTCGATAACTGAAGAAATCATATCCATTATATATATATGTATCTTTGGTACATACCCATTGATCGTTCAGGTGTTTAAGAGGTCGGCCGAGTTAATGCAAACTTATCAAATTTTCATACACAATTACTCCCACTTCTGGGTGCGGATACAATCACGCATGACCAAACAGACGAGAGACACTTGTCGATGAGCAATGATTGTAAATCGGAGCTTTGCAAAAAACATTTCACATTTCTATTCATTATTTTATGCCTTTTCAATGCATATTTTCTCTAAAAATAAAAATTAATCATTTCATACCGTTTTTATTAGACTTAATAAAGAGAAATCACAAAAATTGTTGAATACAACTTTTAGCAAATAAAATATATTCGTTAATCGTGTTTCTACATTTATTTGTTATCTAAGAAGAGCGCTAAAAAACTATTGCTCGATAACAACTTAGATTTTAATTAATACCTTAAGTGTAATTGTTGTAAAAAGTAATAACAAAGGCACGGTGCTGCCAAGGTTCTTTTTCGTCCATACTTACCCTCAGATGGCTGGAGATATCAATGACCTGTCTTCCCTCTTCAACTAATTGCAGAACTTTTACTTTGAAACAATATTTATCACTTAGCACATACCAAAAATAAACAAGTAAAACGATACATTATCCTAAGAACTTTGAGACTTTGGAAAACTAAAATCTTCAGCTTGTACCTTAAAGAAAAAAAATGCCATGACCATTTAAAAAACATACATACTTTAAAGAAAAGATCCAAAGGACACCAAATATTTTACCATATAATATTTCCAATATTAAGGGACAAGGTTCTCTCTCACAATTCATAGAATATACATTTGAGGGATGTAAAAGAAATGACTGCACATTCATTTAGATAAAAAAAACTGCTTTATTGTGGCAGAGCACATGTATTATCATATACCAGCATATAATTAGGAAGTCCATAGTAATTTACAAATTACGATCCACTTAAACGTCGGTACACGTGGCGGTGTATGCAGGCAGATTTGGGAATCGATTTTCGATCGCACTCATGCTGTTATCATGTCCGTTCTCATCGGTTATCATCTTTCTCGTTCGTTCATCGTCTTAATGATCACTTTTTTTTTAACATTAATTTTTCGTTCGAAGACTCGGATGGGAAAGGGGGAGAGGGGGGGTTGGGATGGACCTTCTAAAGATCCTTGTAACGGCGGTGCATTATTTATAATACATGAAAACAAGGGATATGTGGTCATCCTGTTGTTTTATCGAGAAAAATTTTACCCGTACGAGCCACTGGGACTTTTTTTTTTTTTAGTTTTCCGTTCTCCCTCTTTTTATTTATTTTTTTCTTTTTCTCTTCAACGAGGACCTTGTTTCGTATCTTACAAGTACAGTAATATTCATGATTATCGCAAGTGACAGTATTTTCCAGGCATTTTTTGTTGGGATCAACAAGATTCTAATTCTTCCTTCGTCGATGTCAAATAAATGAATAAAAATTTAATTAAAACTATCTTATGGGTCGACGCAACAAGGTATACTCTTTGGAAACGCAGTTCGATCAAGAAGCGCTCGTTTAATCCTCCTATCGTGTACAACTCGAATGGAATAATTTTTTTTCTTCTTTTAAAGATAAGTTTCTAAGCTAAAGATTCATTTACAACGAAGGAGTTACATGAAATGACATTCTTAGTAATATATTTATCTAATTTATGAATAGATTGACGCGCTTAAACGTTAAATATAAAATCTTCTAATAGCTTCCACGATAAAATGATTAGGTGATCAATAAAATCATCTGTTGACACGTTAATAGGAGGATTAATTGTAAAAAAGAAAAAGAAAAGGAACTATATTGAAACTAGATATTGTTGCTCCTTTTGTTTTTACTTTTTTCTTCTTTGTTTCTTTTTTAATGATGTTCTCGTCTGACACGTTTTCTCGCAGTTAGTCTCTCGTTGTCGATAAAACCGCGATAAAACCGTATTACTTCGATGATCATATATGAGTTAATTTTAATTAGATGTTAATTAATTTGTTAAATTCGTAACTATTTACTTATAGCTTATGCTATAACGATAATAGCAAAATTGCATGAATGTGTGTCTAGATTTTCCTTCTTTTTTTCCTCTCGTTTAAATCTCACCATACTTCACCGAATTGTCGTAATGTAAATTTACAGCTATTACAAATATTATTGTTTATACTTGTGTAAGGTAACATTAATGGTAATCATCGTGTTCGTTATCTACTAATACAAAGTTAAAAATGCGGGAAGTTTGAAATTTTTTTTTTTTTTACGGGTTTACCGCACAGATTATATTCGTATGTATACGTACCATGCATCTCATAATTCTGCCATATGGTTTTTATTTTTTAATTAATAGAAAATCAAAATTATCAGAACGAGTCATAAATTTACATCACTGATTTTTCAAATAAATCTTTCTTCCAGTATGCTAATTATAAATGTAGGGTGCATAATACAAGGTAAAAATAAATTTAAAAATGAATTATTTTTGATAATGTATATAACATATAGAAATGAAGAGTATGACACATTCTCATAATTTCACTTTCGTTCACAAATTTGAAAGGCCAATCGATCGTTTTTAATCAAATTTTTCAGCCAATCGCGTATTCAACAGTCGAATACCGAGTGAAAATTCTTGCACAATTCTTCATCAATTTCTCTTTGATTTACATTAGCGTCTGCAATTGTTATACCTTAAGGTAATCAAACATATCGTCGTGCTAATCGTTTCACGCTTATTCAACAGTAAATATCGAATAACTGGAATGGTTTTGAAAATTTCGATTAATTCACCTACGTTTACGTTTACGTTTAAAGAGGTATATAAACGATAGTGTTACCTTCGAAAAAATTATTATTATTTTTTTTCATTTTTTTGGTTGAGCCCTTACGTGTCAATAGACGTCAGACAGCTTGCAAAAATTTTTCACCCGTTTTTCTCTAACATTAGGGATCAGAACGGCTGATTTTTTTTTTTAAACCGACGTTTCTCTTTTTTTTCGTCTTTTTTTTTTGTTTCTTTTCTGTTTTCTTTACCCTTAACGTCGACTCGCTTATCCAGCAGTACTGGGACTAATTAAGCTAGCGTTGGTCGAAGATCGTTGACAATTTATGCATTATATAATATATATGTTATGTATATATTTTTTTTTTTTTACGTTTCACACCATATCGATAAGACCTCGTTTGAACAAGCTAAAATGATTAAACAGTGATGGAAGAAGGATGGAAAGGGAAACGCAATTCTCTATCGCGATCCGACAGAAGCGCACGTCCGACTTCGAATGGTACAATCTCCTTTAATGCTTTTTCGCAACCTCGTGCATTCCTTTTCATTTCCTCTCGATACACTTCGATAATTCGTAATCGTGGACTACCGTTTAAAATACGTAATTTAAAATATTCCTTTATATAGTTCTTTTCCTTGAAACAAGGAGCCGGATATTTATTATACGCAAGACTTTTTATTAACATTAGTAAAATTTTCATCAGTTCGCAGTTACTTGTACCCCATCGACCCTCGAACGGCGAAGCCGGGTCAATCGTGACCCGAATCTACGAAACTATGCTTCCACTAAAATTGGTCTCTTGAATTTTTGTTCAACGAAAACACCTTCACTTATCGGACAAACAATATCTAAAAGGATTTTCGAAAACGAGGATGAAAACAGAGATTCGCCGTCAAAGGGTTAATCCTTAAAATATGAAAAAAATGTCTGCGCGCGTTTCTGAATTAGATGATTAATCGATAAACATGTTCTGAACGTTTCGTGTATATATTAATAATAATAATTGAATGAAAAAATGTTTTTACGACGAGTTCTAATCGTGGTTGAATTCTATACGTTTTCTCTTCTTTTTATGGCTATTTGTACTGCGATAATCTTGAAAATTGTATATCTTACATTTGGTCAAAAGGATCTGAAAAATTTGCAGTAGAATTGTGATAATTATTAAATTATTCAAAGTGATGAAGAGTGAATTAACATGAAATGTTTTTAAATATCAAATAAGTTCTTTCTTCCTCAAAAATTGAAATGTTTTAACACAAATTATTTTAGTATGCAATCTTTGTGTAAAAAATTATGCGCTTCCTGCAAACGTTTCAGATCCTCCGACAGCGTGAAAGGTGACGAAACGATGTCGTTAATTACAGATCGTTTGTTACTAACTCGTTCTTTAGCGATACTTTCTTCTTTACCAAAGTAACGCAAGGATACGAACATGCATATAAGAAAACGATGGCACTTTAATGTAATTCGTGACATTACCTTGAGCTTGCATTTTCTGTGGAAACATTTTGAACTGTTCCTCTTTTATATTTTTTTTTTTTTTGGTTTTCGATAATTATACCAGTCCATGGTTTCTAGTAAGCCACTTGGAACCGATCAATCGCCGTAAACAAGCTCTTGTTATACTTGCTCCATTTTTATCAATACCCGTCTATTAATGGCAAAGCAAATTTACCTTTCGTCACCTTGATCCAGTGACGCATCCGGATAAAAGACACCCTCGAAAGGAGTGAATTAACTCCCTAATTATAAATAAACAATGTTTTGTACAAAGAACAAAACACTGGATTTCATTTTTTAAATAAATGTGTATAATCGTTTGAAGAACCAGGCTTCTTGCAAGATTGAATCCTGGGTGCGCCACTGTCTTGATCATTCAATAGAATGTTCTTAGTCCGGTTGTTCTCAATTTATTACTCAATCAGCATCGAGTTAATTCAATTGGTGACAATGATTCAATGTTCGACGATGATTTTCAACTCGCAC
The DNA here is from genome assembly GCA_022405125.1 of Anthidium xuezhongi. Classification (NCBI taxonomy): domain Eukaryota; kingdom Metazoa; phylum Arthropoda; class Insecta; order Hymenoptera; family Megachilidae; genus Anthidium; species Anthidium xuezhongi. The sequence continues at coordinate 7,035,235 of CM039639.1, forward strand.
ACGGTCTCCCCTCGTTCACGAACTAAGGGTTGTAGAACTGATTAAGATATGCAACCATTACATCTTAATTTAGTGACGAACCGTTGGTATAAACGAATCTAGTTCTTCTTTTTATTTATTTTTTTTTTTGTTTCTTCCTCGATTTTTGTCGCGTAAGCGTCTTCCGTTGTATGGTTATTGAACGTCCGTATCGTTGCAACGATGAAGAAAGGGATAGAAAAGAAAACGAATGAACGAGAGAAAAAGAAAACGATACTCGTAAAACGCTAGACTTCGAGGACATTTCAAAGGGTTATTACAAGCTCACTTATACATTACGGAATCACGCTATAAATATAAAGTATCATCTGAACGTCTAATATAATCCTTGTTATTAATCTTATACGCCTCTATAACGTCCATTCGAGAATAAAAAAATGTATATCGGATTATTCAAAATTTTATTCTCTTAGGGTAGTAAATTTGTTCGTTTAAATTTTCTTTTAATTATAATTAAATCTATAATTTAGGGGTATAAGTCGATTGGGTGAGGGGAGGTATAGGTCAGTGGGGTAGGGGTGTTCAAGAAAAGAACGATCAATCTTAGACACCTGGTTAATAATTAATTATCTCGAAAAAGGCTATCGTTTTTCTTTTTGTTTTGTTTTTTTTAACTGCTAATCAGTGTAAACGATCAAAAAATTACACGTTCGTTAGAAGGAGCGTACAAAATGAAATTCTCCCTCACGTTGATCGAAAGAATGTGAAATTTTTGTTTCGTCTTGCTCCTTGTTTTATCGTTCCCCGATCGACGCAATCGTTGTTTGTTCCTACCCTAATATATGTTACAAATGGAATTCGTTAACGAAGATACAGCTCGGTGTATCGGATTCTTGGAATTTTTCTCGTCTCGTTTTGTCGATAGAATTTTTATCGTTAATATGGAATTATGAGAACGAATGAAACTTGTAATTAACGTGGCTGGTTCGCCGAGTCGCGAGCACTTCCAGTTCCGTGGTCATCTCTCATTTCTTAACCCTTGACACTTTAAACTATTTTCACAAGACATCTATCATCTACTTTAATGGGAATTTAAATGCTCGAAAACTTGCTTAGTATTATAAAAAATAATATATAGTCCGTAAGATATAATTTTGAAACTTTTAACAAAATCTTTGATCGATTTATCGATTATGAAATAATTTGCATTAATTTCAAGAGCAATCAATGAGCTTGCACCAAGGTACGTATCGAAAGTGACGCGACGCAACGGACTAGAATTAATAAAATTAAAAAAATGAAATGAACTATAAATGTCTGTCACGTTGGTGTTAATTTTATCGACCGTATTGAAATTCTCTGGTTAAGGCCGGCCGGGCAAATGAAAGTTTCCACTACTTACTCTACGCCTGTCATTGTGTGTTATGAGTGTGTGCAATCCAGTGTACGTCTTAAAAATACTCGAATACGTTCTACTTGTCGATAAAAGGCAAGAGAATTGTTCCGCTCGTGTTCGACTATAGTATGACGCGTTTTTTTTTTTTTTATTATTTCTTTATCATTTTCTTTAATCTATTCGGAAATTACGTGCTTTCTTCGTGTCACTCGATGGATTGACTTTTCGTAGGTAACTGTAACCAAGAAGATGACGATAAATTTAATTGTCGTGATCTACGGCGTATCTTTTCTTTTGTTTTTTTTTTGTTTGGTTTGGTTATCTTCGTTACATATATATGCTTGTGTGTCGTGTGTGTATGTATATATATGTATGTATATATATATATATTTATACGTGTATATATATATTTTTGTTTATTCATTTACTTTTATTTATTTATTTTTTTTTTCATTTTTAGTTTAAATTTAATCTTCCTGATCGAGCATTCGTGCGTGACGAGTTCTACGGTAGCTAGAGTTCTACGGTAGTTACGGCCACGATCTCTCAACAATCTTGGATTAGTTTTTTAATTAAACGGTAGTAAATGGAAAATCGAGAATGGGATTTGTCATGTACCCGCGCGCTCACATAATAATCATAATAAATATAATAATAATAATAATGATAATAAGTATAAGTATAACGTTATTTTTCGCCAAATTTATGGTATTATTATACACATCGTTAAGATCGAAACGCCTTAATTCCGTACACCTAGATTTTCTCGTACGTGTAATATATCTATAGTTCATATATACAAATTGTAAAATGCTTTCTTAATGAAAAAAGTCGTGTTCATCTTGTGTATATGTCTTTTGGTGTGTATATATATTTATATATATATATATATATATTTATATTTATATTTATATATATATTTCTCTCTTTCTTAGCAGTGTGAACGCAGATTACTCTCTTTGTTTTTTTTTTTACGTGCGAAGTGTTTCAAAAATTAATCACTCGCCGCGTGAACCGTAGGGTTCTTCGCGTTGAAACGAGCCGAAAAGTCCTTTTACCATTTCGAAATCCGTAGCTTCGTTATCGAGATATATGCTATTAAAACTTGGGCATCCGGTTTCCGGGTACGCTCGTGACAAGCCGGATGTTGGACGTCCAATTTTCCCTCGTTCGTATCTCGATAACGAAGCTTCAGATTTCAAAATGGTAAAGGACTTTTCGATTCGTTTTAACACGAAGAATTTGCAATTCTCGTCCGATGCGAGATTTTTTTTGAAACACCCCGCACATGTATATAGTTTTTTCTCTGTGTTTTTCACTCTCTTTCTCTCCCTCTCTCTCGTGCTTTTTTTTTTTTTATTAATGCTTCTTGGCTACGGAACACATGATCACTCGCACACCCTTTCTTGTTTTTTTTTTTGTACATGCATAACATTTGCTTCTGAGAATCGGTTCACCGCTTGATCGCCTCGGTGACAAGATTTCGTGGTTCTCTTATATAAAAAAAATGGTAATGGAAGATTGTACTGTTTTTTTTTATGTGAAAGAGATGTTTTTTTTTTTTAATGTTGAAAGAACAAGTAGAAATAATCGGAAGCACTTGGATTCCGTCCCTTTTTCGGAGTACTTACCTTAGAATCCATTTTAACATACATATTCTTTACAAATCCTTGACAAACAGGATTCATCTTCGATTCAATTGATTTTTTTATTGATAATGTTTTTTTTATCAAATCGTGCGTATTCGATGCGAGTTTAACACATGGCGATTAAAGGATGTTTACGTACAATCTTGTCACCCCTGCGATATTCCGCCATAAACGTGCCATTTTTTGATGTCCACAAAAAATAATAATAATCACGAGCATATTTCTTTTTACACAGAAAATTAAATTCGAGTTGTTTAATGTTTTAACGCCAATCTTTTGGTTCCACCCCTTTAAACCCTATGGTTCAAAGTTACTTTGAAACTTCTTAAGACAGCGTAACCCTCATAAAACAAAATCTTGTACCCAAATATTATACTACATTAATTTAATGAAAGGAAGACGGTTTATGATTAACAGCGCAGTAATTAAGGCCTAAATTAAAATGATCAAATCAAACTTTCAACCTCCATAACACCTTCTGGTCCTTAAATAAAAATACCCTTTAAAGAACCCATACCTATCTATCATGCAACTACCTCATTATCCAATTCACAATCTACAAAATCCAATAAATTGAATTTTCGATCTTCGCAGACGATGTACGGCACGGTTAATAGCGGTGTCTGTGAGGGTAGGCGGTGAGAGCATTCACGAGGGTTAAATTCGTTGAAGCGTTCACCAACAAAAGCTCTCTCTCTCTCTCTCTCTCGCTCATCTCTCCATTCCTTCACGATCAATCCGTTTTGTCTGTTATCAAAACGAAAGAGCTTCAGATGGACACCCGTCGCGGCAGTTGTTGTTGCATCAGCGTTCCGACGGCGGTCGACGATCGTCAGATGCTTGCCCGATGTTGATGCAACGGTTGCAGTTGCAGCAACGGCGTCAACGGGGGCGGGCGTAGTTCACTGCGCATATTCAACGTGGGCAGCTGCTGCATGGGCAGCAGGTGCGAGATCTTACCGGGCGAGCGACGGACCGTGAAACGTGGTCTCCGTCGTTTCTTCTGGAATCCGCTGCAGCGGCAGCTGCACACCGACGTCTCGTCGTCTAACGATATCGTGTCACCGTGGTTGCCCACTTGGCCCGATAATATCGAGCCGTTCGCCGTTATCACGTCGCCCTCCAGGCGCACTGCTCCTTGCGCAGCCTGCGTCATAACAATTTGCTTTTTTCTTTCGAATCGTTATGCTGCCACTTGCTGCGGACCGAATTTTTCTACAGGAATTGTTCGCAGGATGTTGAAGAAGAAAAAAGAAAGATGAAAAGAAAAGAAAAGAGAAAAGAAAAAGGTTTTTTAGCCCGTTTTCTCGGCTGTTCACAGGAGAAGGTAGGAGCGACACGTTTTTCTTGTATTGATTGCGGAATGGGTGACGAGGCTAGGAACACCGGGGGCGCGTTTTAACCCTTCACGACCGTGTCACGTGCGACTCGTAGTTGCTTTTCGATTGCAGCTCGAATGGTTAACGGTGGTACGGTGGAAACTACCTTATACATATTAATGAGAAGACTTAAGTGTTTGGATATTGGAATTTTTGAATTATAGAACAACCGTTTTCTTAGTACTGAACCGATACAGAGCTGTATCTGTTTAAACAAAAATTTCGATAACTGACAGTCAGTTTACATGTTTCTGGTTAAATTATAAAAAAATTGCATCCGAAAGGGAACACTCTGATTCTGGTTTTAACTTTGAATTAATAGAACTTTCGAATAATGGGTATCCGGATATGAGGGATTCTACCGTGACGGATTTCAAAATATCGAATATGGAGAGAAGAATTCTAAAGGAGGACATCGAATGATTTAAGTATGTCGAATGTAATATGAATTGAGAATGACAGGTATACTGTTAGGTCGCGAAGGGATATTGGAATCTATGAGCACGTTCGTTATCAATGATCAAGTAAAAACTTTTCATTATAAATCACTCCATTTCTGTAAGAAATTTTTGTTAAATAAAAATTTGATTTTCAAAGCTTGAAATATTAAGATCTCATACTAGAAATCGAAGGCATTATATATGTGTCATGCTGATAACAAACGTGTTAATTATTTTGTGCTGACTGTTTCAAGTTGTAATAGTTGAATGAAATTAGTAATACGTCTGTGTAACATGCTGCAGCAAGTAGCATGAAGAAATATTTAAATTATAAAATAATTCTCCCGAAAATCTAATTCATTAATCACCCAATCCCAGAAATACAAAATTTACCGTGGCTACCGAAAATACAAGCAAACGGTTCAATAATTCTGTATCTCGGTTACGTTTCAATCTGAAATTATTTTCGCGAATTTCATAAAAGGAACGTCGATTCGGTGATAAAACGAGCGAGCTAAAAATACAGGAAATAAGACCGATTCGTCAAACCGATCGTTTATCAGTTGATTAAAATTTCATGGTAACCTATTTCCGTGCAAAAAATATTTTCCAAAGGAGATCAATACCTTCGCCGCGAGCGGCGAGTTACCTTACCTGAAGAGCCTCAGCCTCGTCTCGCCTTTCGTCCTCGGTGTTCATTGTGACAAATCTTAGCACCAATAAATTGAGGGAGGCAGCGACGATGGCCAAACCGAACAGAATGAATATCAACGCGAACATCACGTACTCGGGCTTGTTGTCCAGCGCGTTGTCCTTCTGCAACGCGACCATGTCGCCGAAGCCGATGGTCGTCAGGGTGATGAAGCAGTAGTAGATGGAATCGAAATACGACCATCCTTCGTATCTGGAGAACGCTGCCGCGCCTCCCGCAATCGTTAAGCAAGATAAGGTCGTCACCACGCAGATAAGATTTATTTCTGAGGCCTGGAAATTACACAATTTTCACCAATCTTTATTGACTGTGACTAATAAAGTAAATTAATGTTACCAACGAAATTTTTTACTGTTTGTTCACATGGTTGGGATAGCATTATATTGAGAAATAAATTAAGTCTCGAATGTCCTTTATTAAATTTTGAATAGCGTAGCCTCGGGCTATCATGTCCCGAACCTAGTAAAAGTACGATGGTATTTCGATGAAAATTAAATAAAGAAGTTTCATATAATGAACTTTACAAAATTGTATTCACAAATGCTAAAAAACTATATAAAAGTTTTATGTGTTACGGTCTTAATAATAAATAGCAGTAAACTACGTTGAGTATTAGTAGAAGTGACTAGTTTCAGTGAAATTGGTCCGTCTTTGGTCAGACGCGCTTCGCAGTAACCAGCCTGCGCGTATTTATTTGAATACGCTCAATTGCACTTAAAGTTATTATTGTATTTCGTGAATAGAACACATTTCAAAGCTAAACTAGAATATTTAATACCTCTATCATAAATTTATCATTTCTATTTAATAAAGGATTCAATAACTCTTTTGACAACTCTTAATTGTTATTTTACAAACGAACATATATAATTGTATCGTGTTAAAAATTCAATTGTTAATTTCAACCAGAAAATTACATAAGTGAACAACTTGTACCAGTAATTTTAAAATTTAAATACAACCAGCCTGGTCCACTGACGATCGTAAAGTTTACAGTTTAATTTATACAGAGTTTATAGTTTTACCTGGACATCCTTACAGTTAAGAAGCTTCTTTACATTCCGTATTACGACGGACGAGAATTTATTCAAACGTTCTCCTATGCTCTGGAACATTACGAGTCCTAACGGGATACCGACGATCGCGTAGAACATCGTGAACAGCTTTCCGCTTATGGTGTTCGGCGTCGAATGCCCGTAACCTGCAAGTCAGATCGTGAGTACAGTATGAGAACCCTTTAACGGTTCATTTGCATTGCAAAGCAATGAAAATAAAATAAAAATCAACATCGCACCGTCTCTGAAACGAAACGACATTCGTTTCCTTCGTTCACGTTTACTGTAGTGGATGTGGACGTATGTGGTAAGGCGTATTTAAATTGCAATTATTATTAAGGATACGAATAATTAATTATTAAATTCAAGCCTTTAATTTACTGTTCATAATTCTTTTCCTTTTAATTTTTAACCCTTCATATAATGCTTGACAGTAATAATTAAAAAATTAATTAAATGATATTGAAACTGTAATAAGATGTAAATACAGAGAATTTATAGTTTCTATGACGTTTTAATTAGTTTTCGTGATACTAAGATTTGGAGAAAAATATAATGGTCATAATAAACGACCCTTCCTTTTGAAATGACCGAGGGTTTTGAAGCGTAACTTTTTGACAGGATTATGATAATTTTTAACGTCTGAATTAAATTCACAGAAGACTTAATTCATTTGGAACGTACCAATAGTGGTGAGGACCGTGGTCGCATAGTAAAACGCTCCGGCGAATTTCCACTGTTGACCGGCTTTATGAGGTTCCGTCTTCAGCACCACTGTTTCCATGATCTTGAAGTCGTCCTCGCTTATATTGTACTTGCGTATAACCATCTTTTCAATGGCTGTCAACATAGCAACACGGAATCCAATTAATCCACACGGCATTCCCTCTGACCAAAATTTGGTGAATTTAAATTACTCAAATAATTAAGAAATGAACACCAATTTTATCCATAAAGTCATTTTGTACTACAAATTTACTTCAGTGAAATATTTTTTGAATAACTAAAGAAAAATATTAATAAAATTGATTGTTAAATTAACCCTCGATATTCATCTGAGAACACGCTCCGTCTTAATATTTACAAAGATACGTTGGTAATTTTCAGAACTGTATTCGTAATCAGTGCACGTGAAGCTTGTAGTGGAGAGCTTGACATAAACGAAAGAGAAGCAATTCAAAGTTTCACCTGCCAGGCGACAGGAAATCGATACTTTTAACAAAATTACACCTCAAGCTGTACAAGTTGTTTCCGCCTGAACTGATCCTGGCTTAGTGGTCTGAAAGTGGCAAAATCTTCGTGATCGTATCATACTTTCGTTTAAACAAGAAAGAACTAAAAAGATTTAGAAACATTGCTGTGATATCTCCAAGATTTAAGATAGGGCTCAAATAATTCTATTTGATCAAACGACTTTCTTTTATGAAACGATTGAAATTATAAACTTTATTGTGATCGATCGAGGAAGATGGTTTAAATTTTCTGCTATAAATCTGATAGATTGTTATAATTGACAGAAATGTACCGTCCAATGCTTCCTTGCGTCGTTTCTCCGTCTCGGACTCGAGAACGTCGAAGATTGCAGCGCCGACGAGGAGGTAGGTGAACGTGAAGACGATCAACGATATGGTCCGGACGTTTTGCTTCTTCATTCTCTAGTGAGCCACATGCTCACTAGCAGGGCCCCGGCCCTAACTACTTGCATCGCTCAGTGGGGTACCATTTGATGTGCCGGGTCCATTACGACCCCTTTTTCTCTTTGACGATGCTCGGGGGGCCCTTTTTATCTTTACCGAGCGCTACAGACCCGGCACGCGACTCCTCTTCTTCAGGGTGTCTTCTTGCAGCCGCTTTCGTTCATCTACAAAAATTTATCCATCTCTTTTATTAGAATAACCATCGATATTCGTAAAAAGCTACACTTTTTTGTAACATTTGTAAAGAATTATTTATCAATTTATTTAAATATATAAGAGAAATATCCTTTTATTGCTTTGACACAACTATCGACTTGACAATGAATAATATTTAAAAAAAAAAGGGAAAATTGAAGGCAAAAATTTTCGTTAGAAGCGATACTAATAATCAGATAGTTTTTACATCGACAATGGGACAAAGAAGAAAACAGTAAGTGGTCAGACAGAAGAAGATCCCGTGACGGTAAAGTGGTTTCTCGAGCGAAGCCCGGATATTCCTATTGGTTCTGTAGTTCGAGCAACCAGCAAAGGATTTTTCCCTCTCTCTCTGTCTGTCTCTCTTTCTCTTTTTCAAACGTTCTGTGAACGCTAACCGGCTACGGCACGACGTTAACGGGCTTCGACGAAGATATAAAAAGGCATAATCGTCCTTGCCGCTAAAACGGGACTCTTTTGAGAATCGTTCTTTTTCTCCTTCCAGTGAGTTCAACCGAGAGATAACCGTGAGAAGGCCAGGTCGAGCAAAAAATCTGCTGATATCGAAGGACTCACCTGCAGCCTGTTCCGGGTTCTCCTTTACGTACGACAAAAGGTTGAGCAGAATGATATGGCAGTGCTTTCGCTGCTCCCACTGCCACGTTCCCTCCATTCCTCGGCTTAGCACCCAAACCTTTCAGTGCCGACTGAAATCGAACAGTAGAATTTTCATAAGCTGTTGGTTCATTCATTCTTACAATTATTTATTAATTACACAAAGTGATTTCAGAAAAGAACAACGTCTAACACGTTGGTTGCCAAGAATTTAATTTACATAAATAATTGAAGTATAAGAAAAATGAAATTACTGAAACGTTTTGTTGTAATTTATTAATCTACAATTTTTAAACATAAAACTATCCTTAAATAAATAGGATAGAAATCTTGATTACTCGTTTTTCATCAAATATTCAAGGATTATTATAAGCTGTTCCTTTTGTGTTTCATATTGGATTCATCCGTCAAAACTCCTTGAAGACGATTCCTTAATTGCCTTGGACACAGTGCAAGGGGGTATAAAAGGAATTGAGTATTCTGTATTATTAAATGCAAAATGAAATTGTTCAAAGAGAGGCATAGAATTCCATTAGACCGGTCTCGATTATTTCTTTAGACGTCAAAGACCGTGGCCCAGATATGAAATCGAGCAAAAATTGCAAGTCGGTGCACCTTTAATCTGTTACTGTCTGTACGAACTTACGTCTTAATGGATGTCGATTTAAGGACGCGAGAACGATATATCAAGGAATCACAGTGGCGATGTGCGGTAAATTAAAAGACCGAAACAAATCTGTCTGATTTACGGGGAAAATCTCTGAAATAGTTCGCCACGAATTTAAAAACTAAAATCAGTAAATTACTGAAAATCTTACAAATTTATTTATTACTCTCAGAAAATTTTAGGCGCCAGTCAACGTGTTAATAAGCTAAACAGCTCTATGTCTGACTATACGTCGTTGTTTCTACTGTGACGATCAGTAGATTAACTCCTTGGAGGCGATACTTTAAATTTCCGTCTCTAAACCTTAAATTATTCTTTTAAATAGTATTTTTCTAACATAAAAAAGTCATTTCCAAATTTGACATCTACCGTTTAAAGATTAAACTTCCAATTTAAAAGTGTGATATATAATTTCTAGTAAAATCAAATTTTCTTGATCATGGAATCGTCACCGGCTCGCTAATGAATTTTCTAGATTATCATAGAACCATGAATAATTCATCCCCTAACGTAACGGCAGTCCAGCGTGTACTCATTATTGTTCCCTCAGCCTATTAAATCTGGATTTACGTTAATGGGCGGCGCTTTGTGACGAGGACGGGTTTATCGGGAAAAGTCAACGCCGGACATTCGCGTAATCGTGATTGCAGCATCGTGTGTCGTTGTCACGTGTTTAATTATGATCCCCTCCCGTGTATCGTAGTCTGTCTTGAATTATTTCACTCGAGAATTTCGCAACAGATAAAAAGCCAGTTGACACAACTGTACAGAATCGAAAATTAAACCCAGCATTTCCGAAATGAATTGTAATCAAAACACTGTCGATCGTTTCGAGAGGTCTGTCATTTAATTTAACGATACGCTGTACACGTTTACGTGCTTTGAATAAATTATACGAAATTTAGGATAATTATACGGAATAAGTACTAATAATTGTTTAAAATACAAGAATGTTTGAACCACTTCACGGTTCGTTTAGCGATTATTAAGACACTGTGTCGATACCAAAATTTAGAGTATTTGCAAGTTGCGGAACGTGGAAATGTCACGTCGTGTTTGTTCTTGGAAAGAAACTCGAGGGTATGCAAAATCATTTTCTCAAACTGTAAGATCACACGGAACGGATTTAAACCCGTTACCGCGGATCTCTCTCGTGGTTTCTCTTCCGTCTGAAATCATTCTTGTTCCATCGGATAGTTTCTATTTACTTTCTATTTTCACGAATCGAGTGTCATCAGAGTTAAGGTTTTCAATCTTGGCTCTCTCACGGTGTCTCTCTAAGAGAGTGCCACGAAAGTACCCTCGAGATCTACAAGCTCTTGATTACACCACTTAGGATACGGTCGGGGCATTTCCAATAAGCCGGCCCCGCGCTACCTATAGAAACTCTCCATTCATGTTAAACGGCTGTTTGTCGGACAACTGTTCGAACGTTACGATCAGAGACAAGATTAAGGGTTAAGGAGTGTACTCGGGCGTGGAGAGGGAATCCGCTCTTTTAATTCGTACGGATTGCAATGCCCGGCTACGATTGTTTGATTTTCCTTCGCGTCTTGATGAGATCCGTTTAATGTCTTTAATTATCTGGACGATGGATCCTATTCAGACCGTCAAGGGTTAAATTCAATCGAGCTTTACCCGGGTAAGCTTCTATTTGAAAGTATTTACTGTACACCGGGAACGATTAAGCCGAGAATTTCACGGGTAAGATTGCCGTGATCTTTTCGAGTAACTGCAGTTAAAGGAACCTGAACTTAGTGGCCATTTTTTTCCCTTCAAATTGATTCTCCTCTTGTTCTTGGTTGCTTTGGACTGATTATATCGTTCTTGGATTTTCATCCAATTTTGCTACGTTCAAATGTGGGATTGAATTCAAAAGTGGCCTAAATACAAAATTATCCAATTATCAGATCCGATAACACTTCTTTATATCTATTTTAATTCAAGTTCGTTTCATAAAAATTGTTTACCATTCTGACGTTACATTTTGACGACATAATTGGAAAGGGTATTTAACAAAATACTGACAAAGTTTAACTTCGATATCTGAAATTGAAATGGATATTTTGGAAAACAATTTCGATTCAGTTTTGTTTAAATAAATCACGGGTACGGTAACGTTTTTAATACGTCAACGTTACATATGAAAAATGAATGGTTTACGAAACAACGATTCAACTCTCTGTGTTTACATGTTCAACAATGAACGTGTTAAAACAACGTTATTATACAAAAATCGTTGGATTGTTTTGATGAAATTACTTACATCGAAAGAGGAGCTGATTTAGTTATTCTGATAACGTGACGTAATTTATCGTCTGGGACATTGTCAAGAAATATTTGCCCTTAAAATAGCCGGGGATGAAACGCAAAGCGGTTGAAGTGTGTTTCTCGAGGAACTGACAGTCGGGATTGTAAATTTGTAACCGGAACCGAGGTTGCACGGAACCTAAGCCCGAACAGTCAGGAAACTTCTAAGGTTAATTTTGCAAGGACGCGACTCGCGATTGCTCGTATAATCTGGCTGCTGGTTAATTCGTTCTCCTGACAGAATTTAGTCTGCCGAGTTTCCGGTTAGCGGCACGAGATCTCGGCTGCTTCATAAAATTTGCAACGTTCGCGTTGCGAGTGTATCTGTTACCCCGCATTCCCGCCACCCCCCCCCGGAATTAATACTGATTTCCGCGTCCACCGATCTAAAATTGGCCTATACGAAACCCTCTTTGCATTCACGGGTATTGATCCGTAATGCTATTTCCGTCGACGTTTTTTTCACCCTTCTCGTTACGGTCATTTTTATTATTAGACATTCGTACACGTTCGTGCATTAAGTTGTTTCGTATAACGTTTTAATGATAAACGAAGTTTCGCGGAAAGGCAGTTTTTAATAATGAAATATTATGCATATTTAAACAACATTCTGCGTCCATTTTCGTACTCTAAAATGAAATCGAAGTTTAATACGCAGGTAAATGCAAATAAAATATATTCGAGATCAAACATTCGAGAAATTTCATATAATATATAACAATTATTTAGAATTCACAAAAGGAAAGGATTCTTAATTCATTTAATATTTTACTAATTGCAAAAAATAATAGACTGTGTCGATCGACGTATCAATAAAAATCTTTTAAACCGTCTTGATGGTAATTACTTGAAGCATTAATTCCCATGACTAAACTATGAAGCACAGAGGGTAATTAATAGTAATTACAGGCAACGCTTATCATTCTTAGGCGCTTACCGCGTTAAGTCTATCCAACGGGGTTAACTATTCCCTTCAAAACGAAAGTTGAAACGAAGTTTCCCGCGGCTGGGGGGGTGTCCCCTTAGATCCACGTCGCGTTTCATCGCGAAGTTACACGGAATCGAGCATAATGCGCTTTTAACAGCGGCTCTGATTATAAACTAAGTTCAACGACACGGTTGCTACGTGTTACCGTCACCGTCGATGTTGTGTAAATTTGATATCGGAGACAGTATCGCAAAACGATGGCCGCAAACGCGCCCCTTGAGCTTGTACGCTCCGCCACTAATTCCTGGTTACGTGAAATTCAACTAATTAGCATTAACGAGGTTTCAATTCTAACCGCCGGGGATCCACTGCCGGCCACGGGGATGACACAAACTTTAGGGAAACGTAAAGTTTCCGGAAATAAAATTTCTGCGTGATTTCGAGGAAAAATTCGTTCGTTTATTTTGAAAGTTGCTTGGAACCGGAGCTGGACATCGGTCGAACAACCTTTGAACGAAAATAGCGGATAAAACGAGGCCATTGGAAATAACGAATAAATATCTGCCCCAATCATTTTTTAATTAAAAATTCGTTCGAGAAGCATTAACAAATAATTTCGTTTCAGTCGCAATTTGAATTACTCGAATATTTCTTTTCTCGTTGTTATACGAAAATATATTAATTTTAATACTGAAATTTTACGCTTTTGGAATTGAAGATTCGTCTAAGCCTCAAGTTATTACCATTAACTGTTGCTTAATTAGTTGCTGCAGAATTCCCAAAGAAATTCGCGCTCTATCTAATTAACGAAGTGAAAAAGCTATAGATACGATAAAAACCTTAACATCTGAAATTTCAGCGAAATGGAGTATCACGGGCTCGTTATGAAGTCTCGCCGTTTCGCCATTCGAAACATTCATTAACACAAAAGATAAGTTAATTAAAAAAAATGGAGGTTTATAAACGTCCATAAAAAGGATTTATAAACGTTCATTGGATATGCAATATTCAGATTATTCCTTGAATTAACATAATTGTATGTGATCTTTTTGCCGCTACGTTTTTTACCGCATTTATAAATGTTTAAATGATATCTCCGGTTCGTGCGTCCGTAAAAATTTCGCGAAAATGATGGCAACGTTAGTTTGCTGTTCCCGTTACTATATCAGAAACCATGCTTCCCGTGGGATGTGTAAAAGCTGCGTGACCAGAGTTTCAGAGCCAACCACGTGCACTTCCTTCTTCACATTTCAATCGTGAGTTCGAGTTTTGAAATAACTTCGATTCTTACGGTTCGAACTTCAAAAATACAGGACGTTTCCTTTCGACTTTATGGATTCTTTTGAAAAAACAAATGGTTCAATATAATTTTTTTTGCCTTTAAACTTTACAAATATTTCTATGCGATGGAATTATTGTAAATTTGAATCTTTTATTACAGGGTGTAAAATTGCAACAATTTTCAACCTATGTGGAAATAAATATCCAAATTTCTTAAATTCGAAGACTATTCGATCTTTAATAATGAGTGTTAGCCCAATTTCGCGGTGACAATTAATGTGTTAATAAATTTCATTTTAATCCGGGATACATTGGCTGAATATTAAATATCTGATATATATCCGTCGGTGAAATCAAAGAACGATGACGAGTTTCATAAGCGTTTCACGAGCACTCGATCGTCCCTGTCCCGTTTCAACAACTTTAATAAAACATCCAACGCCATCTCGATTACCTTCTTCCCCACTCGTAATTCAGATCAATCGTTTCTTTTCGCTCGTTCAATCGACGAGAACAGTTTCCTTAACCGATAGCCCCGCTGTTTTTCCATCGTTTATTTTTCAACCTTTCCGCGTCGTTTTGCATTTCCTTTTCCAATAAACACGCTCGACTATTCCACCTTCCGTCGTAGTTTTATTTTCATCAATCCCATTTTTTCTCTTCTTTTCACTCCCGGTTTTCTCATTCAACGATTTCTGTGTTTCTTCGTCTTTCCGTTTTCCCTTCCGCTTGTCCGGTTTTTCCTGTTCCTCCTCCCCCCCCCCTCTGCCTCCTCGTCCCGCCGAAATTACCTTGGCCCCGGATAAACGGCAAGGGCTTTGGAAATCCGTTGCCAGGAGAATTTGCAATGGTAAGTGATCGCGGGACTTAAGATTAGTATCTTCGTCTTAACGTCCCCCCGCCCCTCTCTCTTCCCGTGTTATTATCCTTTTTCATATTCTTAAAAGCGACACTTGGTCGCAATTAAAAGGATTTATCGTCGGTAGCTTTTCATCCTTATCGTTTTAAGCTCATTTTGTTTCGCGTTCGGTGGATTTGTTAATTTCACGAGTTATGGCGTTTATCGCGGCGGGAAGGTAAATTATTTATTTATCAAATAGATGGGGATGTACGGCGATAAGTTACACCCCTGGCTGTAAATCGTGAGACACCATTAACCCTTTCGCTACAGCTAGAAGCATCGTATTTTTCAATGGAAATTAAGAAAATAAATATTACAATCTTAGAAATTGAAAAATTTTAAAAGATTGGATTATTATATTTTGAAAAATCTAGAAACTTGTAGGTTTATTATTAAGCTAATTGTACAAACTTATATGGACTAGTGTTTATTTTTCAAAAACGTGAAATTGTTGAAGAATTTTTGCAACAGAATTGTTTCCTTCAACTACTTACACCCTGAAAAAAAATTCGAGCAAAGAACAGGCAAAACACAAAGTATCCAAACGTCCTCGGTTCTCGTTGACTTTTTAGCTTACATTTGTTACGCCGTTTCGCAGTTTCTTGCTGTTCGAAAAACCGGTCTGATTCTTTCCCTCGATTCGAAATAATGCAACAACGTTTTCCTGTCGGATAAAAAGGAAAGAGAAGAGATGATTGGCCGAGAGATAAATTCAAGCAATCAAATTGTTCCCACCGTTTGAAGTTAACGCGCGATGAAGGCGCGTAGATTGGCCTCTGTCTTATTCGCTTTTCGTTAAATTGCTTTTACGGCGGTCGTTTTCCATTTTAGCCTCGCTGCATTCGTTCCTGTTGCGTGGACGACAAGGAAAACGCTGCTTCCTCGAGCGAAATTCACCGTGAAAATTCCGCGGCCACGTAAATCAATCCAACGATCCCGATTGCAATCGCGGAAACGATTTTTCACCATCGTCACGGAGGATACGGAAATCTCGACACGTCGGTGTATCAGATTTGTACCGTAAATAATGAAGATGTATAGATACCAAGGGGAGACTTTGATTTTAGCTGGCTATACAGATTCGACCACGTATCTGTTACAATTCTTTTATTTTCAAAATCGACTATGTAATTACTGTGCCTGATTTATACAAGTTACGTTTGTAACGTTTGTTAGATCGTAACGCAAACTCGGTCGTAAATTCAAAAATTTGTTCCTTTCTTATTTCACTGTACATGGGTCGTAATAAATAAATTACAGATTAAGGAATAAATATTCTAAAAATATAGTTTCTTTTTACAAAAATAAAAAATTCGAGTTATGGAAGGTTAATTAATCATTAGGATAAGTAACCCTTTAGTTGCCAGAGACCTAATTTTTATTACCCAAAGTTTATTAAATCGGTTTTCAGTCAGAAATAAATAGTGTCGAAAATCCTATTAATAAGCTTCCGGTAAAGTGTTAAGTAAAATTTAATCCTTGCACTGGTATAGACGACTATACTCGCCACGAAACGATTGCTATTTATATTCAATGGATCAATATAGCGACCATTCGGAGGAAATTCTCGAACGATAATTAAACAGTTCGTAGCAAAAATTCTAAGATAATTTCATTTATGACAAGCTTGGTACATTTTCTTTTATAAATTCGATACCTGTTCGTGGAACGACCTAATATATTATAAAGTGTAGATAGGGCCTGAAGGGGTTTAATCAAGCGGGTAGGTAAGTACTAAAGATCACAGTTGGTCGCCGATCGGTTTCACCGGTGCTATTTTGGGCAATAGAAAGCGATACGCAGACAGACCCCGAACGTTTCATAAAATCGAACGAGGGTACTGCAGTGTGCACACGCTGCATTGCGCACCGTCGAACTTTCGTCGTTTGTAAAAGTGTGCTTCCCCGCGATCCGTGCACAGAAACGCGTGCAACACGTTTCCACGAGCACGGAAATTCTGCTGCATTCACGAAAACCGTTTCATATATTTGTACGTAGCGTTGCAACGATTCTCCTTCGAATTCGAACAACAGCATCGAGATCGCTTTACGCGCTCTCGCTTAACCCACTTCGGACACGATTTTTCAAATATTCCTCGTAACTGTATCAGTCCCCGGTATAATGGTGGACATTTTGATTTATTCGCGCGAAGAGGATCTCGAATTTAATACAGTCTCTAATGGGGATTGTCGACTGGAATTAATTAATCCTTTGAGGTTTGTATTTATTTAAGGCACGTCCTACCGCTGGGAATTATATTGCGTTAAACTTCAATAGTTATAAATTCGTGATACAGGAAATAATTATACATTTCATATTCGAAATGGAACGTGAAACCTTTTGAAATATTCATTTTGTGGTTAATGCTTAGAACAGGCGAACGAGTGATACAATTAATATTAATAAAATAATTTGAACTAATTTATCGTTTGTCTTTGCAAACGTAGAAAAGATATTGAAAAACGTAGTGATTGTGGTTTCGTATCGGTTCACCAATGACCCAATCTTGGTCAGGTAGCGAATTTAATGGGTCCAATTATTACTTGGCTGCATCATTCAATAATATTGGTTATTATTTCTTTGATTGCGCCTTCAGAGAGCTTGTATCGTTCCGATAGGGACCTATTAGTTCCACTGAATTAGCGATAACAACCAGCTACCAGCACTAATTGAAAGAGAAACCGATCTTTCAATTTTATTGAGATGGACATTCGACATTAGTTCGGAACTAATATTTTATTTATGATAGAAAGTAGATGTAATAGATCTAAAAAATAAATATGTCGATTGTTTTGAATATACAGCAGGGTATCGTGAATTTTCGTTTATTACCACTGTCTGACCATAATCGACCTATACTACTTACTCTCTACTATCAATCACAATTTACAGATTCTGAAACTTACAATCGTTAGTTTCACAAACCAATGTCAATAATATTAAATTTTATAATAAAAAAATGGAAGAGAATTTTTTGAAGAAAATCAGAAGCACAATTCTCCATTTAAAATAGAGTCACTTCTGTGCAGTAGCCGAGCCGATGATGCGCCGGCAATCTACGCGGGCCATCAATTTAATTAACCTTATAAATCAAATTTCTTCGACGTAGTCGCACCGCTCGTAATGGGCCACGTGAAATCAACGCTGTTTCAAGCCGTATCTCGATAAACCATCTCGGGTCCCGTACTCAATCAAGCTAACGAAAGAGAAATAACTTTCGCCGAAACCAATTTCAGCTGCTTGAGCGTGCAACGTCGAGCTGAATGGTCGTAGATACCGTTGATGAACAGGCCGGCATTATACGAACGCAGTCTCGCCAACTGATATGCGAGACGATCGAGATAGATGGTGGATTATGAGGGTCGACCGTATTTTATGCGCACGTCCCGTTTGCAGAATTGTAGCCGGAAAGGGTGGAGATGGAGGGGCAGGAGAAAGAGAGAATCGTTCGTGCCCGTAATCGTAACTGTCGCGTGAATCTGACGACCTTTGAACAAGCTGTTTCCGTAGCCTTCTAATTGCAACCACTCTGTTTCTCTTCTAGATAACAACGATGTTCGCTGTGCGCGTTTTGTTCCGTTCAACCCTTTTGTTGCGACTTATGGTTATCTATGGTTAAGGAAACTTTTTGTTTTGACAGCAATTCTTACACGCAAGCAACTTATGGCAATTAGCAGGTATGATTTACCAACTTGAATGGTTACATTTGAAAATTAATCGATAGTATCCTTAATAATTGGAATTTTAGTGTGTCTGACCATACACGTCTGTATCCACTGTGGCAGCCAACGTGTTAAGGATACGCAAAAGTTTCAGTTCTCTATGTATTCTATTGAGATACCAAACGAAGACAGTGAATTAAACAAAAATTAATCCATAATAATTTTAATATGTGGTGGCACAATATTTATAAATTTAAAAAAAACGACGTGTATCAATAAATGCCAGAGGATGAAATTGTACTTCTGAGTAAAAGTAATCTGTACTAAACAGTACTTCGAGTGATTAACGGAAATGGATCAAAGGAAATGAAATTCGTTCTCCACCATGGATTTTCCTTTACGGCTTCTCCTAGATACACATTGTCACATCTCTAGGTGCAGAAATACAGAATAAGCTCGCCTCTCTGTTCCTCCTTTCGATTCAATTACATTAGAGGATGCCAAGGATCTTTCTTTAGATCAGGATCGTAGGACAGTGTCGTTTCTTATACTCGCACACACGTACATGAAAGGTGAGTCTTGTCGTTCCGGTTCTTTTCCCCCTTACGCTTCGACAATGGCGGAAACGATGCCTGGCAGGACTTCTTTGTCACGTGTTTAACAATTCAATTTCTTTGGAGCGTTATTGATTGGATAAAAGAGCAACACTTCGGCCCCGTGTAATTAATTGAATTATAAACAAAGTTACTCCATTCAATCTTAAGTCTTCTAATTCTTTTTTAAACGTAAATTGAAATGAAAATGTTCAGTACTTGAGAAATTTACAGATAATTTAGGATTGGTATTAAAAAAAGAAATTTCTCTTTATCTAACGATAATGTTATACTTCTGAAAACATTTTTTGAAGGCTGCAATTAATTGTATTTGTTCAAAAAGGAGAAGAAAATGTTCGACAAGAAGAAAGGGCTATTTACTTCTATCTCTTCACAGAATAAATATGATATCCCATTAGAAGCGTCAATGTTAGCGCAGGCAGGGGAATACGGATCGAGTAAATATTCGTCGAAACTTTTCCCTATTTTCCCTCGAAGGGCAGGAAAAAATGTTCGTATCGAGGATGCTCGAGAACAAAAGGGTACGTTAATGATTCGAGTAGCTTGACCGAAATAAAATTGTTCTCCACTTCTGATGCCTTATAAAAATATACCCGAGACGTGTCCGAAAATTTTGAAAGTTTATATGTACCAAGCACGTCACGACGAACTTCTCTTTTTTTAAAGAAGGTACGAAGTGGAAGGTAACTAACCTTGTCCAGCCGGTCAAAAACACTTCGATTCCCTCGCAAACGACCGTTCTGACGATTAATGGTCAGACGCTAAAAAAAGCTTTCGAGTTTTTAGGTCCTGTTACTTTTTACCTACTCCCTGCGACTCGTCGCCTATTTGCTGTTCGTTTAGCGCTTTGTTCTTTTTACAGGTTGCTTTTTTTTTCTATAAACTGTATCGACGGTACAGTTGCGAACGAGCAACAAACGAGCGAAAGTTTGATCAGCGATACAGCCTGTTGCTAACTTTACTCGGCGAAGTTTTGTCAGAATATGTCATATCTTCTTAACACGTTTCATGTTACGATAAAAAAGGATATGTGTGATAAAACGTGTTCAACATTTAATTATAATGGGTGCCAACAATTACTTTCAGTAATATATAATAGTAATGTTGTAAGATGGGCTTAAAACACTGGTATTTTAATTAACAGAAATATAATACCTTAATCTTTTGAGATATTATTTTTGTAATTAAATATTAAAAGAATTCAGGTTGAAATTTGAACTGAAAGATACTTCATAGTATTTTACAAAGTATAAACTGAGGGAACTGAAATTACTGATTTATGGAATTATTCTTTTTCAATTACAACTTTTGTACGCTGAAAGTATGTAAAACATAGCGAAAGCATTTACTTTTAGAAATGAATCTACAGTAAAGGATTAAAGATTAAAATTAAAATTGTACGAGGAATAAAAACGAAACTACATACAAGAGATATTAACAGTAATAAACGTGCTTATTTGTGTTTGATAGGTAGTATTTATCAAATATGAGCGAACAAAATTATTAATCTGCTGAATTACGCTTTTGTGATTACGATCTTTGGTGAACGCATAAAAAAAGAGAATACGAACCAATTTATTATAAACAGAAATACCGTATTCGATGATTGAAAGAGCTACGATAAAAACGAAAATTAGCAACATAAACGATATAAGTTTGTATCGTTCGAAGTATTATATCCTGTTCGACGATTCGAAGCTCGCAGTTCTCATAACAGAGTTAGTAAAACGCGCAGAAATCAGGATGAAAGTCGAAGCAAGGATTATCAAGGGAAATGTCATGAAGGTTTAAGCACTCCCTGTTGTCGTTTCGAAGATGCTTACGAAAAATCAGGCCAAAGATAAGGGGAGAATTATTGTTTGCCGTAAAAAGAGAGCCGGATCTTTGGAATGATTCCAAGACAATGGATATTACCCGGTGCATATAACAACAGAGGAATCAGCAGCAGTCACTTGTTAATTACTTGGCTTGCATTCGAAAACACCACCTTAATCCCCGAAAGAATACAATCGGTGCCAAGGCCCGTCTACGACCGACCAGCCTCCCCTTCTTCCGTCCCTTACGAGACGAGCAATTAATTAATGCAAACGGGTATAAGCTTAACGAGGACGGTAACGGATCTATTTTAAACGTGACGTCTTCCCCGTTTATTTCTATTCCATACGTATCGATTTTATTACATTGGCACCGGGGCGGATTGATCGTAAACTTCCCAACACTTCTACGGGAATAGATAAAAAAGAAAATTTACATGCATCGTGCAAAAATATTTGCCCGGGAAAATGTTTACCGTACTTCGCCGTGGCGCTCGGAATTAATGCGATAAGGAAAAAATCGTATAAAGCGTTTCAGATTTATGGTAATATTTATTTATTTTTTTCTCCTCGCACGCAAGATTATTTTCATCGCGCTGTATTACCCGGAATTTGTATAATGAAAATAACTTCATAGAGGAAAATGAATCATGCTCGGGTCGTTTAAAGTAGATCCGAGGTCCCGGAATTTAATTTGCAATTTTAAGCAATTTCACCGAATACGCAAACATTGCAGAACGCTTGCTACATTTGATTTAGCCGCCGCCGCTTCGAACGTTTCCAGCTTTATATGACTCCGAGAAAGTTTTATTAATTTACATTTCCGGTATAATAAGCCTCGATTGCCATAACTTGTATACCACTTAAATTATTCGCTTTTAAAATAACCAAATTCCCAGTCAGTTTTAATTTTGTGTGAAAGTTTATAAATCGTTTTCAAATTCGAAATGGCTAATCCCCAAATCGCAGTCGAGCAATCATTTCAGTCTAATTTCGCCTAAGCAGAGGGTAAGCATCAGACTTCGATGCAATATCACGATGCAAAGCGGCGATACGCGGAGTGCAACAAGTCTTCCCATTAATAAGCAGCCACGTTGCATCCCCCGTCGACGACGTGCGAGTGAAGTTGGTCACGCCAGGCCGGTAACCAGCCGGGAACCGGGGGATGAAAGGGTGGAGCGGGCGTGTGCGAGAATGTATGTACGTGGAGGAAGGGTGAGAAGGGTACAGTTGAACTGTGTGTGCAGTCAGACCGGTGGCGCGAGTCACTGGACGTCAGGGTGGGGTAGGAATTACGACGAGTTGTTTGCCGGAAATGAGAATGAGCGATGCAACAGGGATGTTTTAGGAGATGCGCTTGTGTATAGTCAACGGCTATGGCTAAATCGCGAGGGTAGCCGACTTCTTTCGAGATACGACTTTTCTTATCTTCCCTTTCTACGACCGAATCTTTCTCGCCGAATTTGTTTGCATGCTTACGCTCGTTTCTGGTCAGAAAATACGCAGAACGTAAAGAAAGTCATTTTCCAGAGAACAGTCAAAGTTGTAATAGAATTGGCCCTGAATGAACGAATAAAATAAAATAAAATAAAAATAAACTTCGAACATTAATATATAAATCATAAGAAAATTTGACCACCCCCTTTTATTATTAAATACCGAAAGGATTAATCAAAGCAAACTTTTAATCTTCTTAAAATCTTTTCCTACGATCTCGAGGCTCCAGGCAATTGTACATTTATAGAATAACGAAATCCAAACAAATTTATTGCTCCTGATTGAACTTCCCTGTGGCGAAGGGATTAAATGGAGCATTTATTTTTTATCCACGTTGGTGCTTGAATTATATAACTGATATATCGAAACTGATTGCACTTCGGGTTGCTTGAAAAATCGTATCCGCACCGAGCTTGTTAAAAATGAACAAACATCCTCGGATTAAGAAAGTTCCAGGATAAATGCAGTGCGGAAAACTGTGTTTCGTTTTAATAACGCAACACCGACTCGCCGGATTCGGTACGATATTTCGTCTTCACCGTTGGCGGCTAGGTTTTGGAACAAAAGCAATTCTCTGTTGCCCTTTATTCCTACTTCTTTTTTTCTCCCCCCCCCTCTTTTCTTCCAGCAATTTCGTTTCTGCCCAATGCAGCAGGGTTAATGGTAAACTGCTTGAAGTTAAATAGAGATTTTAAGATTGGAACAGCTCTAACAAGTGGAACAACTCAATGCGAGATACGCCTTTTGTTTTAATAACTTAGCCAACGTCATGGTACCGGTGGTGCTTTGTTTCCACTCGTTTCTCTCGTAGATGGGGCTTTAAAGGAGTTTATAAATTTTTCAATTTAAGATTACTTCTTTTAGCCCGTCGTGAACAACAGGTTTTGTTTCTGCGTCGATCAGGAACAGCCCAAAGTGTTCGTTCATCGATACTTGTTAATAATTTATTCTGTAAACCCCGTTTAGAAATTTATAAAAGAATTGCAGTTTTCCATTTCTATTTTTTAGTAAGATAATAATCCACTATTTTTCGTAAGATAAAAGATATATTTCTAACTTCATCGAAGCGGAGTTTCAGCAAAAGATTAAGAATCTGAAAAACAGCATTATAGTCTGATTCTCATCCATCTTCGAGGCAAAGAATTGTGTGGGAAGAAAACACTGTAAGAAAGCGAAGAAAGAGAAATTATATTACCTTCGAAAAAACTTAGCAAACAGCCAGTGATCAATCATATGGCAGAATGATTCGAGCCTATTCAAAGAAACTTTAAAAAACCTGCCTTAATGTAACCTAACTGTGAATGGAGTAGTTCAATCTCCAATATTTCAAATAATAATGCATCAAAGTTAAGTAATTCAATAATGTAGCGTCGAAAGTTATCTTGAAATTATTCAAATTTCATACTTTCATTACAAAGGGTTAACTATGAAAATTCAGAGGCTAATTATAACCATTATTATACCAAAAGTTCGTAGCAGAAAAATATAAAAATTCTGCTTTATATATATTTTTACCGTTTTAAATTATTGATAAATGAACTGGCCGAAACATTGATAAATTTTGCAAGATATCTAATTTTTCATTCAAGTTTTCCACAAAATTTCGCAGACATACACCGAAGATTTAGCTCGACCTTTCTAGAGATCTCCTTTCGAGTTGAAATGCTCGTCGCGCTTTCCACGTGTCACTTGTCACGGTGTAGAATATATTTCTGATGATGAACGTATTTTTCATGCGATGAAACCATAGTGTCGCAGAAACGGCAATAAATAAAGAGCGAACGTCTGACAAGTGCTTTTCAGTCGACGAATAGATCTTGTCTTAAATCCCATTCTAGAGTATTTTCAATTGTTAACAATATACATAGATAAAATTACAAATTTTCTTTCGTAAAATTTCGAAAATAAATCTGCGATTAATGATTATTGAAATTTAGAATATTCTAATAACTGAAAGAAAATTTTTAATAAATCTAACATTACCTTAATTATGCAAACTAATAAGTGGAAAACAAATTGTGGAATGATGGTATTACTTATAATGGCAATTATACCGTGTCTGACTATTCATGGCCTTTTCCACTGCGCCACTCAACGTGTTCAGACGTTGTTAAATTAAGATTAATTATACACTCAATTCATGTAATTGAGTGAGAGGCTTTGTTTTGGAAATAAAAGTTAACTTTTATTGTTTAAACGACAGACTGAATTTTTGTTTAAACTCTCCTTTAATTTACAACGAAACGTTTCGTTTAAAACGTGGAACTGTCCTTCTGTGATTTAATGAGAGCATTTTATTTCCAGAATACAAAACATTAAAAATTCGATATTTGTTTTAAAAAACGAAAACACTGAACGTTGTTTTCAAAGCAATTACAAGAAAATGGCCAGATTTGAAGCTTCCTATTTATGATACTGCCAAGCATTTTGATGAACATGTTTCACGGCTTTTTTAGGTAGTCGTTAATTACGATGTTTTTACGTTGAGAGTAATTAGCCCAAGCGCTGTAATAACGAGTATTTCACACTGTCAAGCGCGGTAATCAATTTTCGTAGTATCAAAAAGTATGATGAAGTATTCCATCTAATTATACGTTCTAATCCTCTGAATCTCGATCGCTATTGTTTTTACATTAGACACAGATTAATGAAATTTTCTCCGAAATATTTCAATTGTTTTTCTCAATTAAATCGCTATTTTAATAATTTTTTTGTCCTGAATAACGATGAAATTTAGATTACATTTAATGACGCATTTTTTCACAAAGAATGGTTAACAAGGTAACGTCCATTGTTTCCAACGATATAAAGATTTTAATATGCCCCCTTAAAAGAGCTCTCAGCGCGCTCAATATCTATATCCAAGTCAAACACTTGAGAAATGTGTAACAGTGGGGCGCATATGTTGCTGTTTATTGTCGCAATATCGATATTGAACACTCGCCAAGAAGCAATCCCGCCGCGCACAATCGATTTGTGTTTTCTTTGTTACGACCACGATGTCGCGAAGTTTCCAGGCTATTTTCGGCAACTTTAATGTAACGCTCCAGAGAAACGTCGTTGCAGTTTAACTTGTCAATAATGTGCTTTTCTTGGACTCTTTTAAAGGCAGTTCGGGACCGAAATGTGCCGATTTTTTAACACATTCATTACCATATCACTTATTTATTATGAAAGTAGGACAATTACATTTTTCCCAAGGCGTAGTAGGAGAACGCAAAATCGCGAAATATTATACACCCCTTTGGAGGCCTTGAGCAACTTATCCATCCAGGAGGATCGAAACGATCCTGTGGACGTGTCCTTGGTGTTCTGCAAGCGTTCACCCTCGTCACAGATACTCGGCGTCGATGTAATTACAAGATACACCGGTGTGTTGTCTTTGAGCCGGTGTTGGTGCCCGATAAAACAAACGTTGACGGTGTTACCCCTATATGAACGGTGCGAGCACGTATACAGGGTGATCTATGGGACAATATGTGCACAGGTTCCCATTCTACGACTTCGTTAAAAGTCCCCTAACAAACGTGGAACTGTGGCTCGTGTTACCTGTTCGTCCTCTAATTTTTGTTTAATTTCTTTCTAATGAGAAGAAACTTTATTATTCTTTAAAACTGATATTAATATTTCGCACAATTTTCTCACAGAAAGTATTCAAAAAGAAAATTGTAGAACTTTTACGAGTTAATTGCAATACAGGTGATTTCATTATTGAAGATTATTATAAATACCCAAGGATACTGCAGATTATCGAATTATGTCTGTAACGATTTTTATATGTTTACTTGCAACGCATGCAGTTCGTGATAGGCGAGGCTGATGAAAGTAGGCCAAGCAGTTAAAGTTTGTTTGTATAATTTAACAAACAGGTTGCTGAAGGTGTTGGAAATTCGGTTTCTGTAATAACAAGCGTCTAAAGTAAATATTCTACGTAATGAATACAGGATAACCATGCTCATGAATACTCAACGTTCATTATCTTATGTTACCTCATCGCAATAATAACTTCTGAAAACTGTGCATTAACATACGTAAATCAAACAATAGAGAACCGTTTTGACTCTGATTTGCACATCAATTGTTTTCTTTGTAAATTTAAGAAATTATTTTTCTTCACAAAAATGACACGCGAGATTCAAGAAAAAATTATTCAGAATCATATTCAATATTTTCTATAAAAATAAGAATAATTGTAAAATTAACTCTTACCTCTTAAGAATAATAAACTCTTAACTCTTAAAAGAATAATTTTTTCTTTAAGTTTGTGATATTTAAATTTCTCAATATTTCGTTATTAAAAAAAAACGGTATACTCAAGGATTAGAAGAGCTGAAAGATGCTGGTGTTACGAGTATCACCCTATATACGTATGTACATGTATATCGATTGGACCACAGGGTGAAGGGACGCCGGGCGCCACGGCGCCCTCCTTCTAACCCCTCCAGACAACAACGACCGAATATAGCTCAGCCGATATGGGAGCTAATGAACCAATTACGCGTAATAGGGCCGCCGCCTTCGAGGAACGACTGTCTCTCGGTTTTCTTGATTCCTTCAAGGACCTTCGTCATTCAAATAATACCCTCAATTATGGCTACTCTGTCCTGCACTTAATCGGTTCCACGGTGCATCCGTACCGAGAACGCACTCCAATTCAGACGAAAACGGGCTCACTCAGTTATTCATGGTCCAGCTTTTCCAGTAACAGATGCTGCCGTTCCAGCGGAGCTACCGATGGAAATTTTCGGCATAATCCGGGGTGAATCTTCTCCCGGTTGCGTAATACGTTTTAATGAACTCCCTGAATGCATCTTAACCCTTTCGCCACGATTATTTCCCTCGCAAAACGGATTGAAACGAAATCAAATTTTGCGAATCTTCTCTTCGAATCAGATTATATTAACAATTTAAAATTACGTTGGTGATTCGAGATACCGAATTATCAAAGAAGAAGACTTCTAATATTAGCAAAATTTGCAAAATTTTAAACTGAAAATTTTACGAGAAAGATAAAGGTTAACGACCCTGCTGTAACTCTGGCTACCTAATCTTTGAAACGAAGCTTGCGAGCATCGTAAGTACGGCTTGTTAAAGGGCGGACTTGGTAAAAGAGAGGATGGAGGATTCACGCAAATTACGCGAAACCGAAGCAAAGAAACGCCACTCGAAATTGAGCTGTTTAAGGGGCGAGGTCCTTTAAAAGCGTACGATAATTAGCTAGCGGAATAGGAACTCCGGTCGAGTCGCGGCTCGATGCGAAAATCGCTCATTTTCACGGGCAAGAGAGTCCTTCCTTTTTTTCTTCCTGCGGACCAACTTATGCTCCGTTGCGTCGCAGATTTAATTAATACGCTTGCGGTAAAAAAGAGCCTGACGCAGCCGGCACGGCGTGCCAGGGCGAATTCGAGAAGGGAGGGAAATTTCATTCGCCAACGTACACAAAGGAGAATAAATGATTTCTTTCGTAAAGAAATCCACCTGAACTATATGTGACGGCACGATCTATCGTGATTTACTTCCGTTTAATTATTCGATGATACTAAATTCGTAACGTCCCACTTTTAATTCCTATTTAACGTACGGACCGTGTTAGGTAAACGTGGTCATCAAAATTTCATTCTGAAATCTAATTACGTTAGGTTAATTAATTCTATGATATACGGTAATGTGATCATTTCGTTCCAATTAATTTCAACTTCTGATATTTTTACCTTTTCACCTTATCGTGTGGTATTTTTGGATTAAATTTTAAAGTAACTTAAAGCGGAATATAGCAATTTTCTATAATTAATTATCAGAACAAAATTCGTTGACCTATTTTTAAACACTCGATACGGGTTAAACGGATGTATATTAAAATAATGATATCCGAGTTTATCGAAGACACTCGAAATTGATGCCCGGTGAATGGGTGACCAACAAAATCGTATCTCTCGACGCTAACATTTCTTCTTCAAATATAGACACCGGTGAAATCGGAGGCTTCACAAAGAGTGGTCTCTGGGTATTTAATGTCCACCGAGTCCGATTCCGTATACATTAGCTGGCATATCCAGCAACTTGGCAGCGATAACAATGGCTCTTTGTTCCGGCAACCTATAGCCGTGTTGCTTCAACGGGGCCTGCTTACGCCACAAAGCTTGACAAAAAGGATAGCATTATCGGTAATGTCCGCAGCAAACGCGAATTACTTAATACGAAACCGTCTGGATGCGTCTCGACACTCTTCGTTAAAGTATCCATACGCGTCCAACCGTGCGACTTGATGATCCTTAACGCTAGTAATAATCAAAACCCCTTAAAGTAACAACTTTCACATTCCCCATTTTAAATTGTAAAAATTATTCTGTATCTGACTAAAAATAAAAACTTGTTAAAAATTTATTTGTTTGAATTTAATGTAAAAAGAGATATCGAATTGAATTTTAAACTCGATAATGTATCGAATCTGTTTTATTCCAGATTATACGGTTCTAATATTTCCGTTAATAAACGGCGAGTGTTTTATTTTTGGGGTGAAAATATTAAATCGCATGAAATAGCTTCCGTAAATTGGCTGGAATTGCCTCCACGCCCGAATAAACGGCGTCAAGTGAGTAACAGACCTAAGGGAACGATGAGAAACATTTGCTGTAGCCAGGTTGGAAAATACTGGCTGGAACCTGGTAGCAGTCCGGCACCGCAAACTTCAACTAATTACACTTTGATCGCCTTAATTCCCTTTTGCGTGAAAGAACCGCGAAATTCGTACCTCGTTTCGCGTTTTCGGGATCCCCCCTGGATCGTTTCGCCGATACGTGACCATGAGCAAGGCACTCCTTTTGTTTACACGAAATTCCGCTCGATTACACCAAAAAATTGCCACGAGGCGAAACTTGCAATTTCCTTTTGGAAATACCAGAGACGATACTCGACGTCTCTGGAAAAGGAATAAAATGAAATGAACATAGTTTTACTTGTTCTGTAAAAACCTGAATAACAAAAAGAATTAATTAAGCCTTTTTTGATAAAATATTCAAAGACTAATAGAACGAGAATTTATTTTAATTTAATTCTATATAATCTGTGATACTTTTATTTGAACCAACGTTTGAAGTGCTTCAAAGACAACTGGTAATTAACTCTAAATATTTTAACGTCACATCATTTTCGAGCGTGTGTAGCACGTTTACTTAAGAATTATTAATAATACGATC
The DNA here is from genome assembly GCA_022405125.1 of Anthidium xuezhongi. Classification (NCBI taxonomy): domain Eukaryota; kingdom Metazoa; phylum Arthropoda; class Insecta; order Hymenoptera; family Megachilidae; genus Anthidium; species Anthidium xuezhongi. Next base: position 7,065,222 of record CM039639.1, read on the forward strand.
GTTTCAAATTTTAATTAATTATTGCATTTGTTTTGGCAATTTAATTCTTCGGATATTTTTCCTACAGTATTTATTGAAACTCAACAAATAGCAATTTTCGATGAAAGTAATCACCGTAAGAATTGATAATAAATGATTTATCTCTTTAGAAAGGAATTTTAAATTGAAACACGTTCAAAGGCCGCAAATGTTGTTACCGATCTAATAATATCAATATCATTGCGAATTATTTATAAGTATTTATCGGTTCGAAATAGAAACGAAAATAACAGCCGATCAATCGCGTATAATTGCGCGAATATCCTCTGAATGGAAATGGAGTATCGATTTCTCGCGCGTGTACAAATATTTTAATCGAAAGATTTGCAATGTTCTTGCTGGTAACGTATCGTCGATGGCGCAACAGCGTAATAATTTTCCGACTTCGAATATTGATTGAACACGGTAATCGGCTTACCATCAATTTACACGCGTTCTAATTTAAAGTCACCGATGCGGGAATATATTTTAGGTTCGTTCAGCTTTAAACGCCGTTCACGTTTGCTACACGATCATTACACGTTCCTAGCGCAAATTCCCCGAAGTAATCGTACACGTACATTAGCATAGGGATATCCTCGAGCTTAATGTAATCATTACACAAATCTCGAGTAATTCGGCTTTCGATCAGCCCAACTTTACGACTGTTGGTTATTGAATCAGCCGCGCGTATGCAAATTTCACTTTTACCCTGCGACCCGATCACGTGTTGCTTGCTAATTAGCCAACCTTCGAGTATAATAGCAGAGTTAGAATCGACCCTTTTGTAGCAATTGCTTACGTTATTTATGTATGGTGGTAAGTGCATTACTATTTCGAAACCATTTAGAAAATTGAACGGGTTTGGGACCTTAACCTGTAACCCTGTACTAGTGTTACAACAGTGGCGCCAAGAAATGGGGAGCTTGAATTAAAAATCAAGACGATCGTATTCTTTGACTGCCACGCTGCAACTACTAAAAATTTTATTTTTGACAAAATTTATATTGTACTTCCACAATATTTTGGTATTTCTATTATTCATAATTTCAAATATCTACCAGGAATATTTTCAACCAAATAAACGAAGAAATTCTTAATAATGTAGGCCATGATTTTTTATGGAAATTCAAGTGTCACCCATATATGGGTGCCGTGACAGTCGAAGTGTTAATACATTTTTTTTCATGTTAAGGATATCGAACATTAACTTTTTGCTTCAGTATCTTTTTTCTATATTTCTCTATATTTCCTATACTGTGTGCTAAATTTTCTAGTCAGCTCCTTCCTCTTAAAGAATTTAGCGAATTTGGAAAAGGTATCGCGAGACACGTAAAGGAGAATCGTTCGAGTAATCGAATAAATTCTCTTCAGAAGTAACGTTGAAATTCGACGTACGTTGCAAGCTAGAAATACGATCGTATTGATTCCAGCTCTAATAATAAATATTACTTCTACGTGCAGGGGAGAATTTAATGCAACAATGTAGCTCGAATGTCAGGAATTTGTTATTTCCACAACGATTCCTTTCTTCCTTTCAGAGTATTTACCAATTCAGCAGAGTACTTTGAGATTTTAATAATTTAAGGGGTGAAAACCGTGGTGGTTTAAGTCAAGTTTTATCTGCAAGTTGTTTTCACGTTTTTCATGTTGTTTTAAAGTATTATAAATTTTACTATTTTTCTTTGCGATTTTGATAAATTCAAATTTTTAATTCATTTTCATAGCCGATGAAAAAGAATTCAAGTCGTGTTGTTCATTTTTGATGTTCGTGAGTCAATTTGGTCTTGTCTGTCACTGCACGCATGAATATTTTCGCCTCGTCTCGAATTCGATCGATTCTAATGTGGTTAAATGAGATTAATCAGTTAATTCTTTAACGTCAACGGTTTCCTCCGGTGCGCAATACCATCTGCTCCATTTATCGACCGCCGTATGCGTCATGGACGAAATTTAATTAATCATTTCGGTGAAAGGATACCGCATACATGGCGTCGTTCATAAATCTGGGAGCATTACTAAAGGTTCATTTTAACGCAAATCCTCTTCATTTCTTCTTTCAGTGTGCCAAGAATATTATAAAAACATTCCGTTAAATGGTTTTAATCATCGATAAAGCAAAACATCGTGAAATATTATAAATAATAAGAAAACTGAATGAAAGAAGTTGAAGATTAAAGTATTTAGTTATAAATACGAAATAAAATAGTAATGGAATTACTCAAACAAGTTGATGAATAAATTAATCGCGATGCTATAGAGTCTTTTGTGTGCTTAAAAATATTGACCTAGTGTTGGAAATAGGAAAGCCGGGATATAATATTTCAAGCGAAGCTTTTGGTTCTTTTTGGTACGTCTTCAAAATCGATGTTCACGATGCGGAAAATACGGACGTACGCAAACACACGAACACACAACACGTTTGCGGATAACATGTTGCGAGATGAAAGCGAATTAAATTACCTTGATAGTTGGTATATTTAACCCAGCTATCGTAAAGCAACCGGGGTATCGAAGAGTCGGCGGAATAGGCTGTCGACACTCTCATCGAAATTTCTGTTTGAACTCGGTTTTTCGACGTAAACCCCCCGACCAATGTACATTCTTCGGTAATTAATTCAATACAGAAGGGGAGGGAAAATTTTCAAGCATGAAAATTAATTTGAATTTCGTCTAAATGAATTTCGAATTGTACATATCGTGTTTTAAATTAAAATCAATGGTTCGTGCACTGCGAAAGAAATTAAAAAAATATATTTCATCGGCATTCTCGTCGAATTAAAGTTTGCCTATCGATTTTATTCATTTTTTCTTTACACAAAAGTGTATCGCGCAGTTACCCCTACAGCGTTTCATTAGTTTACAAATTATCAATGTTTTTCAACAAGTTTGCGTACCGCGCAAGGTAAATGGAAAAGTTTCACGTATGTTTGGCGTGTAAAAGTTTAAAATAAGCAAGCATACAGGTGTTTCAGCGTGATGCCGTTTGAGCGTAATTAAAATCAGGAAAGCAGGAATAACCGCAAAGAAGAGGCGATCTATGATGCATGATTTAATTAAAGTTACTTAAATCCACCTTATCTCGAATTACAAAATATTTAATTTCTAGCAAATCTGATACAATTAATGACATTTCATTGTATAACTATTTGATCGAAATAAATTTAGAAGATAAATCAACGGCGAGGTTCACGACAACCAACGTGTTAATTAAAATCTGCATGAAAATCGTATTTCAGATCTCCAAAAAAACCGAGACATGATAAACCCTCTTGACGAAGGTGCCAGATTCAATCCCTCTATCAATCAAAACGAAGAAATAAAAAAAAATTTCCAGATAATCCAGCCTCGAACCCCAAACGATCCACCCTCCAAGTAATTCATACTTTTTATTCATCTCCGAGGCCAAGCACATTATCGGTGTTTTTCCAATCGCGTTTCACGGTCTATCCAAAAACACGTACCCCCCAGCCTGGCTCCCCCCAACGGTGCCAATCGAGCAGCCACTTCACGAGCCCCACACGAAGCCATTCATTTCCGTGCCAGCGAAGTTGGAACCAATCCGGTCGATCCTCTCTCGTAGGAAAGACACAATGGTACGCGCATCCGGTACTCCGTTTCCCGTCGCGGCGTTTCAGGTTCCCGCAGCGAATAACAGGACGAAAGGATGACGAGGTATCGAGGGGTCGGCGAAGAGGACGAGGGGGATAGGTGGCGGGCGATGGGCGGTTAGGGGTGGGTGCTTGGCTTACGAGGCCGTGGCCCATTTCCACGCAGTGACGTCAACCCGTATCCCCGGATACGTCACCGGATCCGGTAAATGTGTTAAGTTTTACCGACCATGGGGGACCCCCACTGTACACGATCGGTTCTAACGTCTTCGTTTCGGGGAACGAGCATCTTCTACGTGCCGTCACGACGAAATCTACGGGGCTACGTGCCTTCGAATCGTACCCCGGCCGTCGAACGTGCATCGCTGGAAATTCTGCTGTCGCGGTTTATGGGAGCCCGAGGGATTTAATCCTTTCGATCATGAAAAGATAGTGCAATGACCGTTCGTTCGAGGACAAATAATAAATAATATTCCTTCAAAATAAAAGTACCAACCCGTGAAATTTGAATAGGTTCTTTAACTAAAACTTCTGAATTTTGGTTTTGGCGGTTTGTATATCAAATCCATGATATAATATTTAAGAACTAAAAATTAACAAACCCTTTGAAATTATACTTGAATCGTTGTCTTAACAGACGTTCATGAGACAATTCACAAAGGAGGGATTAAATAAAATAAATAACACACAGCTAAGTATTTGAACGCGGAGTTACCATTTTCAATTGACAATTAATATCGGGCAACATTACCATTGGGCTACCCGTAGTACGATCTAATTGTGAATTTAACCGGAGGTTTCTATACCACGGTTAGAGATTATCGTCTCTATGTAAATGCGATCGGTTCGCATCTGTCGGTTGTCCCTGATCGCGTATAGAATATTCAGCAGGAATACACTCGAGGTACAATAGCCCGAGCACAGGAATTTCCTGGAATCGAAAGCAGGTGTAATATTCGACGAGTGCCCTAGAAATTTCAGGGTGAAAGGTTATCCGAACATGTTAATGCCACACGCCGATACCAATAAATTATTCTGTGCATCCACGTCACATAATCTAATTAACCAATCGACCACTTTGTGCTCGGCTGATTCATTTAACAGTCACAATATTCGTACGACGGTAGCCTGGTTAACCGTTTTATTTTAGTCCTTATTAATGAATTTATACCATTTATTTCAATTAAATTAAACGCACTGGGGAAATTTGTAGAGGAAAACAAACGGAAGACCTCTTTAACGTTATAATATTAAATGCTGAACAAGGAATTATAGTAATTTTTTAAGAGCCATTTTGCGATACTTTTCTGTCATTAAATTCTGTTAGAATTCCTTCCTTTTTTCCAAATATCATAACTACTGCTAACGATTTCTCGATAGTTATGTGGTAAATCGAGTTCTAAACGAGCTTTGCTCAAAGTCTTAGCGAAATCTTGAATCGCAACGTTTACTCAAGAACTGCTGTAAGAGCTCGATGTTTAATCAGCAATAAATTGTCACGGTATTGAGCGATGAATCGAGAGCGGTAACCGCGATCAAATTTTAATTCATCGCCGGTGTATCGAAAACGAGCTTCACCTGCACGAAACACGGAGCCAGGATAATCGAATGACGTAGTTGACGCGTAAAATCAACAGCTCGATCGATCGGACGACCGATCGCGATTCCGGGCTCCGTTGCAAACCGAACAGGTGCAGGCTGCAGGTACAGCAGGGAAAACGATTGAAACCTCGTGTCCACACACGGAGAAACACCTGTCAACGCGACACCCAACGGACACACAGCTCACGAAACAACAAACACCGGCTCCGTTCTCTGATTTTAATCGAATTCTTGCCAGCGTCCATTCAATGAACCGGCCGTGCTTTAAACATCGATCGTTCCTCCCATTGTCTTCCGTGGACAATTACGGTCGACGATGATATTTGTTGCGAACATATACGCCGCTTTTTGGCCGGAGTTACTCATTGTTCCACGATAGGGTACGATCGTGCCGGAGAAGAATCGTTGTTGTTCGCCAAGTACGACGGAAATTGCTGCGCGGCCAGGACACGTCTGTCGTCACAAGATTGATATTGTAAAATATTATGAGATTTCACTACCGATATTAACTTTGCGCTCAATTTATACTTCGCGTGTATGTTAGTTAATTCATTGGTGAATTTTAAAGTGTTTAGTTCAAATTTTATTCATCAATTTTATTAAAATTTTAATCAATCTTGATGCAGCATACGTTGCCCCTGATAAAATTATCAAACTATCCATTGTTCGTAGAAAAGTGTCTGACATTGATATCGCTCGAAAATTGAACAAAATTCCCGATATTGTGTGCGAATTCAATGAAACGTTTCAACAAAAAACTGTTGCGACCGTGATGCGATTTTTGTCAAACCAAACAATTAAATTTGACGCGTGCTCGTTATAATTGACGAGTGAAAAACAGTTTAACGAATCAAACAATACTACAATGTACACGCATTGAAAATCTCTTACGCACGACAGTAGGACATCGAAAATTGTGAAATGGAACGTTGACGAACGACGCATAGAGCAAAAATCACGACAATATACATAGAAATAAAATTTGATCGACACAAGGACCGGATTTATGATGCCACGAGCGAAACGCGTGCTTTCGGCACTTTATTCCGCCTGTACCTTTGACATTGCCTTTTTCTCGTTGGAAAAAGTTGAAATCGAACACGGGACGACAATAATCAAGAAACTGTACTGTTAGAATGAGCTACTTTGATGCATCAAATGGTTCCCTTGATATAGATTTAAATTAGATGAATTATTATAACTTTTAAAATTTGTGGACCAAGGTTCTTCTAAAATTTCAGATCTCAAATTCTAAACGGATTTCTGAGAAGCTATTTAAGAGTAGGAAAAAAATTTCCAATCTACCGTACGTCCATTTTCGCGTGTTAAGAATTTATATTTGTTTGTGTTAAATCAAGCTGGTAATGCGTTTTATAAATCCACTCAGAGGCGAGTGTGTTAGAATTCAATCAAAGTAAAGCGTGTTCAGGTACTCAAGCGAAAGCTTAACTTGCTCAACATACTTATTGTTAGCCTATCTCTGAAAAATTGCCGTTGGTTTGCTCGGCTTATCAGATTGTTCACGCGAGCTGACCCGTTATCGATAGTGCTTTAAGCCCGAATAAAAGCGGCACTTATGAATGATAATATCGTAAAATGAACAGCTACCTCGTAGATCGTGACAAATTCATTTAAACACGCGTTAGATAACAAATCGTATTAATTATGACACGATGATCTTTGCTATTCTAATCAGTACAGTTCAAAGAATAGAATGCCTTTAATTTTTAAGCATTCGATTTATTTCTCGCCTATCGTTGATTAATTATTATCGCGATTTTACATCAGACATTCGTGATCAAATTTTAAAGCAGTAATAAATTTATCTTCGGGTAATTTGATTTTGAATCGATATTAATTTTTTATGTTGAAAATATTAGCAATTTTTTAGAAGCTGTACTTAACTATTCGCATTCGAATGAAATTTAAGTAACAACTTATACACTTTTTACCTGTATCGTGCTACTTTTATTATTCATTATTTTTAATCGTCGATAGTTAATTGAATAATTATTGGAAATACGAACTGTACTGCATGAAAATAATCTGAGGCGGAACTTAAATAAATTATTGTATGCTTTCAATCAAGTTTTCAATTTCTTCGGCGCAGTTACATCCTGATTTTACGCTTTCAGAAGAAGATAAATGAAGTAATTACAAACAAGTTTTCATTTCACTTTAAAGTTTTAATGATCTTGCGTCGCTTCGTTACTGTGATCCTACTTTTCACGAAACAAACGACTTATCAATTAACCAACAAGCGATTTAAAAAAGTAATAGTCTAATTATAAATTGAATCAACATAATCAATCATACTAACAGCGTTTCGTTGTTGATAATCTTTTAAAGTAAACTAAGCGAAAACTTGATCTGCTGCAGTAGAAATAGTCGTATATGGTCAGACAGGCTTGGTACGAATTATTGACTTAGATCACTGAACAGAGTAACTTGGTTCCAGCTCATTTGAATATTTTTCTTTAAATTTGTGCAAAATTTTAGAATTTGAATATTTCGAATTTTTATCAGTGAAGTGCTGATATTATTTACAATGTCCTTCTTCTTTTTATTAACTAATTATTGTTGTGCTCATCAAATTCTTGCAGTCCAGTTCGTAATGAACAACAATGCGAAATGAAAACGACGTTTCTTTGGTTCAGTTATCCCGAAACGAGATCACGGATTTAAAAAAATACAAAAAAATAAAAACAAAAAAAAGGAAGAGGCACGTGGAGCATCGAGCTCGATGGTGTGATAACACAGCCGCATTGCGGCACACGACCACCATGCCTGAAGCACACAACGTTACCCAAAGCGGCCGTACAAAATCCCCCTAACACCCCTCTCTTTCGACACGGCAACCACTTCATTTCCACTCTGGAAGGAAATTCTCGGTTACTTCCATTCCTATTGATGCCAATAGGTACTCGTGAAATTCATTCGGAAACTCCTACAAGTGTCGGACAAATTGGAATAATTATAAACAAGTATCGTTTTGAATCGTTCACCGGAAATCTTTGGTCACGAATAATTTTATTGTGAATTTGCCATCCGTAACGCAAATAATAAAATTACCAATTTATATACTAAAAAAAGTGTAGAAGAATGATTTAAAAAATTCATCCTACGACTTAAGAAGAATTGATATGGATAAAGTGCATTGGTAAAACAAACTTCGAAATCGAACAGAAGTGGCCGGTTATCCTAGCTCACATATTTACCCAAAATTCTAATACTCGTTCAATCCATCGAATCGATCGATCGATCATGCATGGTGTTACTTCGCGCCACGCGTATCGCTCAATTTACCAGCGTCGAGCCCGCTCTGTTAACGGAGTCGTTTTCCAAGCACGATCCCGTGGGACGTACGATATCGCAGAGTAGAAAAAAAAGTGGCTCGAATGTGGAGCATCGTTACACGGATGGACTGATGCTCGCTCGTGGAAACTCTTTCATAGTTCGAGCGCGCGTATTCGTTGTTTTCCAACGGAATCCTCACGGTTGGCTCCGCACAAGCGTAACACGAGCCACGAGCACGCTCGTTAATTGCTTGAAACTGCGGCGAGCCGGTGTTCATTAAACGAGCCGAAGCGACGATCCTGCTAGCCTAACACGACCAACCATCAGGACCAGACACCTACGAATCATTCTGAATCGGCTCGATTCACGATTATCGCGACGTTTCTGTCCTCCTTTCAACCGCGAGTCGCGTGAAAGCTTGCCAATTCATGCGGATCGATCGAACGTAAGGGTGTCTCGGTTTGATAACCCGGAAATCAAATGTTTTCCTCTTGTTAACCCCTTTCCTTACGATTTATTCTCAAGTAGATTTATTTTTGATCGTGTGGGTTTACAAAGCTAACATAAAAATATAAAACTGGTGTTAAAAACTTGTTCAAAACCTCTACTACAGATTATCTTTTGAATTTTGAATTTTTCTAAAATATACTGTATGTTTTTAAAATTACTAAATTACGTATTAAAATTACTAAAAGTTTAAACAACTGTTAACAAAATACCGTTTGGAACTTTTACATAATGTTAGAATTTGTTTATATACAATTCCTGAAAAAAAGTCTGGCGGCGCCAGACGGGTCTACCCCTTCCACCCTTCCGCGCGGCGGCGGGCGCTTTGTAAACTTTAAAGCCCTATATCTCAGGAACTAATTAAGATATCGCGATGCAACAAATTGCGTTATTATCTGCACACTTTCCTCTATCTTATGACCGACTATTACGTGGAACTTTGCATGTTGTTTGTGTATATTACCAGATTGTTTCACACTATCTTGGACATTGTACCATTGTCTTAGGCATTAACCCAGTATTGTGGGCCAGTAAGAGTTTGAAAAATATTTATAACTTGAATTATTAATGTTAATGTGGTAATATAATACTAAGTGTGAGAAATTCTCTTGAATATTTAACTGATTGTTAAATACCAAACTCAGTTTTGCAATTAATTACGATGGGGTTAATATCCTAATAATCAAAAGGATGTCTCGATACGAATAAAAATAAAAATCAATGATCGTGCTCGCAACTAAAACTACGGCGGGAAATTTATTGAACGAAACTAATGCGTTTTTTTCATAATTAAGTGGGACGAAATATCGAAATCCTGAATATTCTATTCAAACCAAAGTTGAACGTTCGAGAGATAACGAATGCGGTTGGCATTAATTATTTCGCCGTTTCGTTGGCTACTAATTAAAGAACAACGACCAGTCCCGGTTATAAGCTTGATTTTAAATTACGAGACCGGTGGCGTGAAACCTCATTATGATTTTTGCGAAAACGTGCAAACATTTCTTTACCTCCAGCTCAAACTTCCTGATAATTCAACATGCTAATAATTATGCACGCAGCCAGAAACTTCGATTCAACCGGGCATAATAATTAAAATCGATTTATTGTTTGAACGCTGGCTAATTAACTGCCGGTTGGTGATCGACTGTTTATTTTTCCGCGTTAAGTTATACTGTGGCCGGTCGGGTGACACAAAACAGGGCGAAAAAAAGTTATTCATTTATGACGCTTGATTCTGCGGCGAAGGTGTTTCTTTGACGTCGGAAAAAAACGCAACAGAAACGAGAACAGAACGCGAGTTATGAATATTCAGAAAGAAATAAGACGAGTATTTGTCCGTGTTTATTCTGCGGTGAATCCCTGAAATCGATGTGCAACACGTAACGAGCATGATTAATATTAATTGCTTTAACGCTGAACCAACAGCTAATTAGGGGAATGTGTTAACGTGATAAATGACAGCGGCATGATTTATCGTCAACAGGATAACAGCGTTGAAAACGGTGTACGGACAACAAGTAAACAATTTTCGGTAGTTTTATACGATTTTCAAATTCAATTTGACTTTGAGTGCCGATGATTGATTGGATTTATTTCGACTACGTGGATTTTAATTAAGTTACCTGAAAGAGTTGAGTACAGTAGAATACATTTGAATTTTTATGAAGAATCAAAACATCCAGTGTAGTTTCTGTTTAAATTCAAAACAACAGGAAAATAGGTCGCCGGTCAACCTCCCCTGGGCGATTGGAGTAACTTGTTAAAACAGTATTTAAAAAGTCTGTTATAAAAACACGAACCGTTCGTTCTTGTGAAGTGATTTTCAATTTCAGTTTTGGTCTTCAATATTTAACATTTTTTGTGTAAAAAATACAGTATAATATTTTCACATATTTAATCGTTTTGAACTAATTGTGAATCATTTCGAAAACCTTAATTCTCGTTTTATAATAAAAAATTACAAGCTTTTTTATGACGCAATTCAAACTCATGTTAAAGGTTATTACTGTGACAATTATTTATTATACCTCAACGTTATAATTTTCATACTGCTGTTAACCTCAAGTAATAAATTAATAACGTTATGTTACTACTTTGAAATATAATTTGAGTGCACTTAGAGACACGGATGTTCAAAATGGTATTTGAAACGTCTTCGAGGGGTTAAAATTCGTACAAAAGATGGATACAGCTCGATAAATCGGATTGGAAGAAGAGCGAGCTCACTGCGGAGATTTATGGTTTGTCAACAATCGTACGTATCCAATTCGTGAAACAACCGATCGGATCTATGACGAATCGAATCATCTTTGGCCGGCTCCAATCAGAAAGAGGACAACAGTTGCGACCGAAACGCTTGATGGAAGAGGGTTGCGAATGGTCGACAATGTTATCTCTGGTAATTAAACGGTCTCGAGGTTAGCTATCGATCCTAACTCGGTGAATTAATCGGGTGCGTATGTCGCGTGCGACTGCAAATTCTCCTGTACACGTGTGCATCTACCATTTTTTTCCCCCCCTCGTCTCTGGTGTCGCGCGTGTCGTGTGAACGCGCCTCGTCGCCTTCGTCAACGAAGTTTTGTTAACGAACAGTTTGCTGCCTAATCTCGTTTAAAAATGTTCTGGCTGATGTGAACGTCAGCCGAGAATGATTCAATTTCTTGTTGAAATAAAGTTACCGCACTCGACATCGCTAAATCGCATTTTCTTGTTACCCTAAATTATTATACCGCGAACGTATCGAGCAACGTGTGTGTTAAAACCAATAAAAGTATCTATTTTTATTCTATTTTGCAATAGGAATTCTAGCAAACTTTTGAATTAAGCACGTTGTTAAAGTCATACAAATTTCGAAAAATTAAATACTCAATAAAATGCAAATCTGAGGTTTCATTTCAACGTGGCTGATCATCGATGACCGTCAGGTGATTTGTCGATCTCGCTACTTCCGTTCACCACGGAGACGAGACGCGTCACCGGTTTCACGACTCCGTACACAAGGCACAGTCGTCCGTGCATTAATTATCTACTAATTATGCGCGTACAGCAACGCGTGATCCTGATTAACCGCATCACGTAGACTCACGGATGGAGCAGGATTGGGAAACGCTTCCAAAAGTGATTATAGCCAGCGTGGTTCAGCCGTGGTTAGGTATATCGGTAATCTAATACGGAACAATCTGAGACTAATTCAATTTATATCGACAAATTCCGGCGAACGCGAGATAAGGCTTATCGGGGGGCTGGACGTCGTTTTATTACGTTTATCTGCATTCCTCTTTCGACCCAGCCACCACCTACCACCGCCCAATATATGTCCAAACATGGACCTCGAGGTTCAAAACCCTCGCGATAGGTACATACATTCGAATCATCGATGAAAATTGAATCGGTTGCATGAAAAGCATGTTTCAATTCCATGAAATTCAAATACACGTATCGTACTTGTTATTATAAGGATTCACGTTGGTTTTTCATTTTTGGAGATTTTTTAGATTTTGAATATTGGAGGCCTGAGTTAGGCTTACAAAGAAATTTAATTTTTCACAAAGAAAAATAGATGAAAACACAATTTTTTTTTCAATCAGAAAATAACTTAGATATTTATTAAATTCGTCTGAAAATCTCATAATTGAATACAATTGAAATATTATTTTAATATATGCCAGATACGATTAAAACAAATCACTTTGTCAGAAGTGTGTACAATGGGTGAAGTGTACCTCTATGATAGAATACGTGGATGAAGTTAGAAGACCTAGAGCGATGTTGTTAAAACGATTGAGAAAGTTTAATATCCGGCAAGAGGTTCCAGTGATCAAGCCGAGTCAATGAGCCAGAGAAGTACAAGACATAAATTTAACAGTCCGTTTCGCGCGAGCAGCCCCGCTGCCCTAACTTTCGCGTTTAATACACGATTTATCGAGAAATCGCCCTGGGAGATGAATCTCCATTACCTTCATAAACTTTGTACACGTTACTAGCTGTGTATACTTATGTTTATGCATTAGTCGAACCTTATATAACCTTTATTCGGTCGAACCTTTATTAGGTATATTTTTAAATAAGGGTCCTTTATATAAATAAAAATTGGGGATGGAATCATTCTTCACTCTTGAATTATTTGTCAACGTTTGAGTAAAACAAGGTTAAATATTATTGATGAATAAATTAAATTGTTACCGTTCAAATGAAATGTAATTATCGTCAAATTGTTACGGTTTATCGAACGATTAAGTGAATTCGAACAACAACGTGATTAAAACCACCGGAGGGAGAATTACTGTTGCCCGCCAGGGCAAAACAGTAAAACTAGCTTTTCTGGTTAAGGGAACTCGTGTTTCCATTCTATTTAAATGAATTGTCTTTTTGGACAATAAGACGAAATTATCCTTTGTACTCGATTCGTCAGTGTGTAATCGGAGCTTTACGTAACTGTACACAATAAGTTCATTTTCAGAAATCGAGGGGGAGGGGTGTCTGGTTTCTCGAGATCCCTACGGATGATCGCAACAATACATCCATAATTTTTGACGTCAGTCCCTTTCAAATTAAGACAATACTTCCAACGTCATCTACGAACTTTCCTCCTTCGTGAATTATTACAAATTTTATGAACCTGTTAACAACGCCACTCGAGTGACGTAAATGGTTCCTTTCAAGATAAAATGAATAAATTAATAAACATAAGAAGCCGAGCTCCTTTCAAATGTTAAACCTACCCTTAATTCAACATCAATATTTTATACATTTAACTAAAATCTTAAAAAACCCTTTCGATTAATAATTTTGTTTAATTTACCATATAATTTTAGTTGGACAAACTTTGAAATATTTAACAAAACTATCTGCAGTTATTTAATTAAGATTTCACCTATTAATGAACATTTGTGTGTTATCCATTTTGTTAGAAAACAGAATTTTATCGAAGAGAATGTATCGTTCGACAAAATCGCGGGGATGATCGGAATTTAGTATGGTTATTTTTCATAATTCTCGGATCGTCACAGCTGCGTTCGCTTGTTCACGTTTCCATCTGAAAATTGATTGCCACGAAACCAAGTCTGTTTCGTAATTGAAGTTCAACAGCACTCCTCTGTTCGCTATGAATCACTTACACAATCTGGTAGTATAATCAACGTACTTGTTGCATAGCCGATACGGGTAAGATGTTTTTTGGTCGATGCTCGAGCAACGAGGAGTGATTGATCGGTGCAAACATGCACTTGATGGTTTTTTAAAAGATGCTTTCCTCTGCGTTTCAAAGACGAGCCGTGCTCGATGAAAAGTGCAACGTATTTGATCGAGCACCGTTGTTGCACCGACACCTGATACAATATGAACGATCAGTGTTGATTTTATAGATCGCGCACTTCCCTGCCTTGATAACAGCCGATGGAACTGTATCAAATTTCTGCAGCAATTTTTACTCGCCACTTACTGCAAAAAAACGAACTCGCAATTGCACACTCGTGTAATTGAAATTGTTACGCACACCGCAGAGCAAATAAAAATAACCATTTCCACGTTTATATACGTCAGCAAAGTGTTGTTCGCGATTCTGCATCTAACAATTGCAGTTCTAACGAACAAGCAACTGCAGGAACACGCAATTCATCGTATAATCGCGAAACATGATCGACGATCATAATTCAATTTATTTGCATGAATATTTGCGTAATCTCGTCACATTTCGACGTACTCGATATATTTGAAATCGTAAATCCCGTATCGAGTAAATATAAGCGCTCTTTCTATAACGTGTTTAAATAAATCAATCTTATCGATATCGGAGCAATTGTGGAAAAATTGACAATCGAGATATCATCGATTCATTGATAAGTGAAAAAGAGAGAAAAAGAAAACAGGGACAAACTCCCTTTTTTCAATTCTACATCTTATCAAAATTCTCTGAAAACGGAGATGTATTCTACACCATTCGAAACATTCAATCTTCCAATATTGTTCAATATTTGCCAATGAAAAAACGAAGAAGGGAAAATAAAAGAGATGTTTTCTTTGAATTTTACACGATAACAAATTTGCCCCGAAACGAACACGTATCTTGAACTGCGCCAAAATATCGGTTGTGGCTCGTATCAAAATCGATCAAGAAGCGTATCAATTGGATGATATCCGTTGTCAGTGACAGGGCGGATCGAAGTCCGGGTAAAGCATAGGTAGCCGGATGACGCTCGTCGAAAGTCGAGGATCGGTAGCAGCGGAGCCCCGCAGCAGACGTGCGTCATCGTCCGGGTCGTGTGTGAACGTACCTTAAAAGAGGCTGAATGGGTGCTGTATTTTCACGTAAGAGGGATGTTGCAATGGAGGGGATGCTGGCCTGGTTTCATTGAACCTGCACCGCGTACACCTCGACCGGCCGCAGCCCCTCACGCCCCCCCGCCCGTTGACGTTCGCGGTGCAGCGAGGTCGGTGGTCGGCGTGGAGGGGTGGGTTGGGGTGAGGCTATGCATAGCCCGCGACGTCTATATATAGGTCGTGCTTTCTATAAATAGAACTCAGACCGCCCCTACCGGTGGCGCCCGAGAGGGAAACACCGAGCGTCCAGGAGAGGGGGGAATAAAAACGGAGCAGACGAGAGGGGCGGCCGTGAGGCGAGGGAAAGGGACAAAGGGTGGAGTACGAGGCAAGAAAGGGCCAGAGGGAGGAAAAAAAAAAGAATATGATGGTGAATTTCCGGGGAATGCGGAATTCACCGACGAAACTTGACGAAGATGGAAGGCAAAGAGGGCCACGAGTCGCCGCGACCACGAGGGCCGCTGGTTAAACTTTACGGCTAAATATACAGCCACCCCCCTCTCTTTTTTTTTTCTTATCCGGTCTCAACCCTCCCCCTCTCTTTTGCTCCGCTTCGTCATCAGCGTGGTCTGCCGTTTCCACACTGCGGATCGACTTCGTTGCGTTGCGAAATACCTTTTTACCCGTTCAACCTGCGCATTAACCCTTTCGTCACCGGCACCGCGTTTTACTTTTAAACGCGTTTTTTAAACGGATTATCCTTGTTGAAAATCTAGTTACACGGATAAATTTTGTTACATAAGATACGAAAATACACAGGCACGTTCAAACTCTTTCTGTGTGGTAAATATTTGCAGAAATATCGGAGATTCGGTTTGCAATCCCAATTTCAAAGGATGTTTTCATAACTTTGAAATGGATATTTGTCGATAAAAAATATGCGGTGGATATTTCTTTCGAACACTACGTCATGTTAATGGAATTTTATCTAG
Source organism: Anthidium xuezhongi (assembly GCA_022405125.1). Classification (NCBI taxonomy): domain Eukaryota; kingdom Metazoa; phylum Arthropoda; class Insecta; order Hymenoptera; family Megachilidae; genus Anthidium; species Anthidium xuezhongi. The sequence goes on from CM039639.1 coordinate 7,081,510, forward strand.
AAACTTTATTTCCATATATCTAAATAGTATCTAAAAAAGGTTTAAAACAAAGCGAAAAATGCATTTTTTTTTTTAAATTTAAAAAGCGGATCCCTCGATGATTTGACACCGAAAAATAGGGTGCCGCCAGTTTCTACCACCCCCTCTGTCACGTGTCCGTTTCGCGATACTCGCGTATTGGGTTTTTAGGCTTCGCTTTGTTTCAGCCGCGTTTTTTTTTCGGGAGCACTTAGCTCTGTCTGTGTGGCAACCCGTTTGAGCCACGCTCCCTTTTCGCGTGAATACACGTCGTCCTTTCAGTGATAATGGACTTCTTGAAAGGAAACACGCCCGACCGCGCTGCCACCGTGAAGGTTGCCGCAATTCTTGCCACGGATTTCTTTCACGGGTGATTAGAATCTTGCGCTGATATTTTCATGTTTGTTGCAAAGAATTCTAATCATTCATACCAGCGTTACAAAAATTTTGATTACTAATCGATTTTACCACGTTATTAGTCAATTTTATATTATTTGATAGATTCAATTTTACAGTATAATTATCGATATATGTTTGTTCGCCGCAAACGTTGACAACAAAAAGCAATTATTTTTTATAGGGAAACGAGAGAGAAATTTCAGCTTGATATGGCTGGATGGTATTCCGCGAAAACAATACGGGGAACGTGTGGAACGTTGATTGCACGGTAACCCGCGAAGAAACTAATTAATTCGCAAAAGCAGACGCGATGCAGCTGTTTGAACGGGTTTCGATGGGTTGCGTTGAACAGTTTCGCGCGTTAGGTAATTGAATCTCGAGAAATAAATGCATCGTAGCCCGGCTACGACTCGAATCGCTGCCCGAACGAATCCTTCGTGTAACAAAATTAATTAGTCGACGACTACGACGAGAAGTGGCTCTGAATTGGAACTTTCTTCCGGCAAATCGGCGAACAACGAACAAGAATAAGACGAGGAAACCGATGACGCGGAGAATTCGATTTCTATTGCCGATAAAATGTCGATTTCGCGATATCTTTATTATATCGTACTGTATAGGGTGTCTCAGACGTTTCTCCGTGAGGTGAATATAAAGATTAATGATAAAAGTAATTGTAATATAGATTTTTATGTAATCTATGTTTGTGCAAAATATTTTCTCAATCCGGAATTGTTAACACGTAATATATTCCATTACGTTAATCAGTCGATATTATGTTTCATGTTTGTTCACAATTTTATAATAAAACGTTTGCTACCGACCTTTGCGCGACATTTTTGTCTTATTTTTACCCCTGTACTTTGAAGGGAAATCTGGGTCGTCTAAGTTTAGTATAGGGTGTAAAATGACTTAGAAATCACGTACCCTGTATAAGATGATCTAGAAAAGCATGTAATTTGGATAACGATGTAAGTTTCAAATCTATTGAATAGTGACGTAAGTTCAATATTTGTCAAATTTTTCAATAAAATTATGAATTTATTCTACTATATTTTTATTAGAATAATAGATTAGTTTCATTCGATGACATTTATATTCCTGACAAGTTAATAAAAATGATGACAGACAACTGATAATGATATGGCATTGCAAATTATTCCAGATGGAATAATAGGACATTTATTTCGCTCGAGGAGATTTATGGTTTAAGAAATTTATGGTCGCGATAAGCTGGCAAAAAATTTCGTGTATAGGGCGGATGAAATAATGAAAACAGCAATGAATTTTATGAACGTTCTCGATTTGAATATCACTGAATCAGTTTGATCAGTTGCGAGGATTAAAAGGAAAAATTGATAACTATCTTTACTGTCTCTGAAGTTACTTGAAAATATTCGTCAAGAAAAATTATATAAAATTCCGATATAAATTGAATAAAACAATTTCGAATGACAATTTAATACTACTTTATTAATACCATAGATACCAGGAAAAATTAAAAAGCTAAATTAAGAAATTTGTAGTCAAATAATTTTTCTTCGTCCCATGTTTAAATATCAATAATATCTTTCGCCTGCACCTTAGAACGTTATCCTACGACCCAAAATTCCAGCTATTCAAGATCATTTTTCACGATATTGGAAAATCTTTCTTTTCGTACAGTGTAAGGACGACAAGGGAACGGTTGTCAAGGGTAGTAACGTTATTGACGTTTCTATAAAAAAAATCATGTAAAACACGAGACACTTACTACTTGACTCTTTAACGGCCTTCTTTGTTCGTGCCAGTTTGCATACGTTACAGAAGCCGCGAGAATTGTTCCAGAAAAGGTTCGATTCTTGTTTTTAATGCTTTATACAGTGATCCAGGGCGAAATTACGGTCTCGTGCAACGTTATAATTAGACAAAAGCTATTTCGAATAGGATGAGAACACGCGATGCTAGGTCCACCGGTGTGGCTGAAATTCTGCGTGCATTCAGCGTATATCGCGTATAATAATGTGCTAAATGCACATGGTGCACCGGCTGAAATTTTACGAGAAAATAATTTTCGAAACTTTACGGCACACTATGCAAAACTATACGCCGAACAGGTAAATGGAACGCACATAAATGATTAACAGTCTCCATATAATATAGTAATTAGGCGCCTGATTCATCCATTTCACTTTATATGAGCTACGTTGTTATTATTATTCTAAAATTTAGAATTACTGATGATTCAATTTTCATTATGCGCCGAAATTATTAAAACATTATCTTTTTAGAGAAATAAGCTGTTGGGAATTGAAATAAAGAGGAAAGTGGTTTTGTACATTATAGGCGATCTTGTATGGCCAATTTCAATCAATCGACAAAAAATTCAATAAACAACGGGATTGATTGCCAATTAACGAGGTGTGAACTTTTGTGTGCACCGGCGACGTTTCAGACAAAGAGTACTTTCAATTTAATTGAAAGAGAGCTCGCTTTAAGGATTTGCACTTTTAATTAAGGCTTGATTAAAACAAAATATCTTGATCCCTTTCAATTTTATGGGTTTAATTATGATGTATTGTCAAGGTCGAATATTATCGTGCAACTTACGTTAAGTCAATAAGGAGATGGGACAGTAGACAATCATACCTGAAACAGAAAAGAATTATTCTGATTAGATTATTTCAGTAAAATATAAACTTTTCGTATTTTGTATAAACTAAAAATATTATAATACAGACATAAATTTTATACGTAGACGAAGGAAAAATTTTAATAAAATTTTCATAATACACCGCTGTAGATTAAGATTGCCGGTCAGAAAACAGAGCAGCGACCGTATCATAAATTTGTTATAAAAGTTAGCTGAATATTTTAACATAAAATAGGAAAAAGGATCACATCCTCCGTGTACTAAATTCTTATTGTACTTCCCTATTCACAATAACAACACTCTTGCAAGTCCTCATCTGGCTGTCCACTCGAATACATACTAAACATATTAATAATACATGTAGGAATCAGTAGAAGCAAGACCAGGGGCATCAGGAAATCGAGCCTTAGTGTTTTTCCATTACACGCGGCTGTTTCATCCACCGAACCCTCGCCATTTTTATCATCCCCATTTCCACGATTCCTCTTATAAGATCTCAGGGTATCAATCCTACAGAGCGTTTCAATAAAACATATAAGTACTTCAATCCCATTTTCACTAAAAACTTCTTTACTAATACCCAAATACGGTGCTTTTCGATCCAAGGTTCCTTTGACTTTCCCAAGTTACGTTATTCTTATTTTTCTTTTCTCGCGCGGTACAACGATCATGTTAATAAAAACGAGGCAAGGAAGCCATCTTAATCGCTCACTCTTAAAATAAGATTCCGCAGGGTCAGATGTGTAAGTCGTACCCGTGGCCTTACGACGGTAGCGGGACTCTCGAGTGCCGTCAATAAACATCGACCGTTCGAAGAGTGTACTTTTATCGGCACTCGACCCGAAATTCCCGCTCGCGTAAATGGATGGCCCCGCTTGTATCCCAACATTTAACGTATTGATCAACGAAGGAGCAATAAATAGAGGTACAGGCAGGCAAGTCGTGAGCCTGATTAAACTTCACTCTCCGTTAATGCTTTATAAATAGGCTTTTTCTTATCGACGCTCTTCCTCTAAAAGATATAGCCACCGACGTGAAACCGACGTTGTGTTTTTTGCCCATTACCTTGCTTCGTTGCCTCTTCGTCATTATTAGTCATTGATTTCTTTACCGTTCCACGGTATCATTAGCGACACCGTCTATTAATTATTTTTTGACACGATATCCATAGTCCTTGGTCGGCAACGAAAGCTGTATTAACTTCTGAACTTCGAAGAAAGCTGACAATTAAACTTTCTTGCGTTTTATAATCGACGACCATAAAAATTACAACGTGAAACATCTACCGTTCCAGAAATATTGGTACCAGAATATTTTTATGATTTTTTATACAAACTCTTCGTGCCATTATCTTGAATTCTCTAAAAGTTCCTTGAAACGAGACGATCTCGAGGCACGACACAAAACGGGAGATTATTCCTCCCGAGAGTTAATAATTTCCGTGCTGCTATTATGCTCACGGTAAAATTTTAGCCTAACAAGTGGAACGAAGAGCAGGAGAGTTTGGGATTTATCGAACACTGAGAGCGCAGACTGTGAATTCTCCAAGTAATTTCTGAATGCGGACGTCCACGATTTAAAAATAACAATTAAGACAATCGTTTAGGAAGCACGGCGAATAATTGGCCGAGCAAAGTTCAATGCAAATTGCGTAATAATTTAGAGTTTAATTTTCGGACCCTCGTTGTACCTCGAAGTTTTAATTACGAACACAAAAAATCCATTTTACCGAAAAACCAAAGAATTTTTCGCTTTGATGCATGTAAAAAAAAGGAACACAATATCGCTGGCTGTTTCAGATTTCATATACAACGAGAGAGCACGTGAACCATGAAACAAAAAAATATATATACTAAATCTGGATGAGAATTTCAAACCTGTACAACATGCCCGATTTTACTTAAATATATTTCACGAAACGGAAAAAAAGAACAGTGAATTATACCGTTTAATTATAATTAGTATCTGTAGAATTAATCCCTGTTAGTTAGTATCGATAGAATTAATCTTTGTTGATCGCTATCCGTAAAAATAATCTTTCCTGTAACATTAATCGTTGGCTCGAAATCAATGACGGAAGATTAACGAACGAATTTATCCGAACACGTTTCGATCTTGCAATTTCCAACTAATACGCGACGAGCTGTAGATAATTTTACGTATCTATCGGCCTTTCTCTATCTCCGGGTCTATCGATGAATTTGGAAAATACCTAGATTAATGGAAAGCCGAAACCGGATGGCCGAGCTGTCGGTGATAACTATTTCGCATTTTAATTGAATCGTTCTTTATCGGCTCTGGTGCACAAAGGACTGACAGCCGATGGAAAAGGAAGTGTCGTTTAACGATGCCACGATTGAAAATTCCATAGGTAACACGACATCGTTGTAGCTAAAATAATTATGACGTACAGTACGATTCAAAGATTGTTTTTTTTTTCCAAACTTATTAACGCAAAATGATTTAAAACTTGAGAAAAGGTTTAAAATTGAATTTAGGTAAATTGTCAGCCATCCAAGGGTTGATTATTTGATTACGTTTGATTTGAAGTGTCGTGGCAGTCAAAGTGCTAAAAATCGAGTTCTAGGTCTTATAAACTTGCAAATGTCAGAAGAGAGTCAATACATCCTTGCTTCGTTTTTTTTTTTTGTTCCGCTTTTGACGAAGTCTATGAATAGGCTGTTTGCAAAGGGGCGTAGGTTGGATCGATCGACGAAGTAAAAGTGAAAGGATGTCCCACGGGATACCGTGTGGGGTTCGTAAAATCGTTCATCGTGGAAAGAGCACTCACTGGAAGAAGAATTGAGATTTCCTTACGAGATTCGACAGATTTCCTTCAATTTTCAATGCTCTTTGAATATTAACCCATTAAGCACGTTCAGACTTGCTTAAATATTCTTGATCAATTTTTTAATATGGCAAATACTAAAACATTCTTCTAAATGAGACTCACGCTTTTTGAACTACCAACAATTTTCACCCTTTTTATTTTTAATAACAAACTAACCTGTCATAAAAGGTGGTTTATTTTGTTAATAAAAATATAATCCTGAGGGATATGGAATTAAATAAAAGAAACTGTGTTGGACAATTGGCCACCTCTATTTTTTTACAAATTATAAACGTTTTTGCCAAAGTCTGAACAATTTGGAAAATATGGGAAATGTCGTTTTTAATAACAAGTAATTAGGAAAGAAAGGGTTTATTTAAATCGATGTACCGTATCAGAAGTCGTGCACGAAGAAAATGTAATTTATTTCGTTCGACGATTAACCTGCTCTATTTTCCCATAAATAGCCCGTTTTGATGAACTGCAACGACCATGCGTGAGAAAATGCCATTAAGACGGTCAGAAAGAAGAATTACCAGCAAATTTTGCGATTTACTTAATAATACGCTATTCATTATAGCAATTCTTATTCGTGCAAAGTGCTCCTTTTTTCCGTTTCGTGGTCGTAAAAACGAAATGTTTAAATAAAACTCTCCAAGACACGCGGAATGACTGTATTAAAATTTTAATGCAAAAATAATGATTTCAAATCTCGAATATCCGAGGGGATATTCAGTTCTTAAAAGTTTTGAAAAGTCCGACTTCGCGAAAATGCGGATTTAGTCGGAATTAATTAAATTATATGTTAATTATATAAGGCGGCTTGGAACTTGCATCGTATTTAAGAATATTTGAATTACCACGACTTTCCTTAATTTTAATTTAACACAAAATTTTTGCTCCATAGTTGTTTTAAATTGTATTAATTTCATGTGAATATCATTTTTGTAGAAATTAGTGAAATTAAAAATTAACTTATCAATTAAATTCGAGCTTTCAATTCGATTGATGCTTACTCCGATTGAAAATCATTATTCGTTAACTCTCAATAAACAATTGCAGGAGGTTGTAAATTTTCAGTTCAATGTTTTTATCTTATTTCCCGAGGGAACAGTTTTAAATCGACAGGATTGCTCGCATTAATCACGGTACATACATTTACACACGCATTCTCTAAAGCGTTTTCTTATTCAGGGGCTCAGTTTGTTCCATTAAACGTGCATTCATCGTACGGTGAAGGTATAATTTTCTCGTGAACAGTGCCAGATAATTGTTGGTTAACCGAAAATTCGTGAGCACTATTTAACGCGTAATTCTACCGGTATCGAAATAATCCTTCTATTCACCAGTTCGTTATTATTCTCACCAACACAGGCTTTCATTTACATTTTAATCATGTCGCTTGATGGGTCGCTGTGCGACTGATTGATCAATACTTATGTCACAGAAACTTACCAGGACACGATTGAAAACCAACCTTCCGCATCGGTGACTGATTGAAAAGAAGAAAAAGAAAAGCAGAAATACATACAGCCAGAGTGAAATATAAACTAATCATTAAATGATTTCGAATTTGCTGATTCAAGATTACAAATTAAGAAATGTATTTATTTGACAAAGATTAATTGATTAATGATTACAAAGCAATCAATTTCAGGGCCAACATTGAAAACGTCTCTGAAAGAAATTCTTCATACAAATTGCGGTCTTAAAGTAGACTTTCATCGCTTTGAATATAGAGGACTGAATATTCAAAGGCAGGAAAACTGTTCAAGAAAATTTCAACAATTTTTCTTTGAGGAAATTTTTGCAACAGTGACGTTGTTTATATTGTATTCCGATGCTGTGAATAAATTTTCTTCATTTAATTACATTGACAGTTTGCGTTTAATCGAAGGTAACAGTGACACAAAGGGATGCAAATCCACCCGATTAATTAACCATTCTTTTCCAATCTTTCCCCAGAGCAAGGATCTTCTGCTTAATGACTCATTAGCCAACAACCATCTTCCTTTCACACTTATCCTTTAGCTCTTAACACCTCCCACTTTGAGAGATCACTCACTCTCAATTCTGTATTCCTTTCCTTTATCAATTAAAACTCTGTACTTATTATAATTGTCTAAATAATTGTTAAATAACACTGACTGATTTTACAGTTGAAAATTATGGAACAATTCGGTGTAATTACAGTTTAGTATTCGGAATCAATTTGATGTAGCATAATTGCTGAATGCTTTCAAACAGTTTAGAATTTCGAAGTAGTTTATGATTACTAAATTTATGTTGATTCACATTATTATATCAATTAAATTTCCTCTGCTTCAACACGAAACAAATATTATACTCAACATTGACAAAATTCTTCTTTTATTCAAATCATCAACTTATTTAATTAATTTATAATTTGGAAATTGTGATAAATATTCCGTATATTATAAGAATTTTATTACACATACGTTTTAAATATTACCAAAATAGAAGTTGTTATTTTATGAAATGAAAAAAGATTTGCACAAATGTTTCAAGAATTTCTGTTATTGGTTTTCCAAAGTTTAAAATTGCCTCGAACGTACGCGTATTCTCTCCAGAGTCCTTATTACGTCGAGTAATAAAATTTCGTGTCCTGAGATCTAACGTTTTCCAATTTTTAAATCTCCCGTTTTTTTCCGACACGCGAAAAAAAAGGTACCGTTTTTAATCCCAAAAGGAACAATTCGGGTCGGCAAAGGTTAATCCTCTCCAACTTTTTCGAATTACTCTCTCGGTTTCCAGTCAGTCACAAAAATTGTCCGTCACGAACTCTCGATAATTGAAATCTCGGCGAGTAGCGGCTGTACTTGCTCCACATTTCGCTCGCGTAGAACGAATCGGCAAATAAAATAACTCGAATGAAAGATAGGAAACTCATCGATCGAAAAGAAACGTTCGAACGAGAGAGGAGAGGGGAGGGGGAGAGGGAGCAAAGTGAAACTCGCTGAAACGTTCATAAAGTAAACTCGAGCACAACTTAGGAAAGGTTGTTATTTCTTGGTCGCTTGCTACCTAGACGGCTGGCACGAAATTCAGCGAAGAAAGGAAGTCTTTGGTCGCTTTTCCTCACGGCCGATTGCACCCTAACGAGACCAATCATCGCTCATTTTCCCGCATCGTTCCCGGAAGCTTACAAGTTTGCGCCACGACCTTATCTCGGCGAATATGAATAGGGCGCCCTTTATCTTCGATCTATCGATTCAGGGAGGGGGCTGAAGATTCGACGCTTCGCCGAAGGGAAACGAAATTTCTCCGACCGAGGAAAGTGATATCAGCCAGGACCTGTCAAACGCAATTTCGTTTCTCCTTAACCCTTTCATTGCGGCAAAACGTATGTCGTGGGCAGTAAAATAGCAATAACATTTTAACCCTTTAGTACCATGGCAAGGTTCAAATTCGATCTCGTCAAAATTCAATTTAATATCTGTTTGGTTTGAGTAAATACCTACTTACAGTGTGATAAGTAAATAATTATTACATCCTCATAGTATTCTTCTAAATTGAATTTTATCAGTGCCTTTGATTTGGAAAATCAGAAGCGTTCGAACCAATCATCGGCTGCATTGGCATAAAAAATATGTAACTCGTTTAAGGAAAATTTCCAGCCGAAGAGTTTCATCGGCGACTCTCGTGGAATTCGATGGATTGAAGAAACGATCGAGGAATCGTCGAATCCGGGATTCCTCGAGCGATCTACAATTTCCCTATCGGTACGAAGTCAAGTCGTTGAAAATCGAAAGAAAATCGCGCCACGTTGCGTCGATTCTTCGAGCGTGAACGCCACGTCCGCCGCGCCGTGCCGCGTTCAGCCAGGCGGAACGGCGAGATAAGTCGTTCATCTTTTCGCTCATCTCCTCGGGGTCCCTGGGGTGCACGTGGAAAGGTCCCTCGAGTAACGCGGCTCGGCCAGGAAGCGGAGTAAACAAGAAACAGAGGATGGATTCTGTTTTCTTCGACCACCGAACCGAGGCTCCCCAAGCAATGACGTTTGAAAAATAATACTTGGATACCTGACAGGCTTCTCAATTGAATCCTTCATCAAGGTAACTCATTTTGTTGTTCCGCTCGGGCTTGATCGTGGTAATTTTAACCCGTTAACGTCACCGGCAAGGAAATATTCCTTGCGATTAATTAAACCCCCAGTCGACGGTCCACGGAGAGAGCTAACAATTTAAATTGAATTTTGAACTATGTTTGACTTTCATTTCTACAATTTTTAAACATTCCTTGAATAAATAAAGATTACTTACTCTAGATCTGGGTTATGGTTTGCCTAGATTAATATGCCATAATAATTTCATAAGAGACTGTAAACATAGTTTATAGCGATAAATTTATCAGTAACTCTATTTTAGATCTATTTGGGAAATTAAAGAAGTGGGACCCTAAATTATTTATTAACAATATTTGTGTTATTAACACACTGGATTTTAAAGAGATGGAAAGAAATGATTCTTTCAAAGGCAGTTAATTAAAATTGTACGGCGCATTTGAGTTATAACTGGAAGTAGAATTGAATGTAAGTTTCTCGCAATTTCGGATGAATTTAGTTGAGTAATTGCTACGAATTTGTACCAATTAGACGAAATTGAATTTCAGAGGTAGCTAGGCTACCTTTATAAGATTGTAGTAATTTTAGCCATTTAGCTGGAGAAATTTTTCAACTGTAATTGTTCGATCAATTTTTAAAGTTGCTTACACTATTCTTATCGCTTTCTATTCATATTTTTTTTGCAAAGTAACTTCTAAAGACATATACATGCATTTTCATCAATTTGAAAGTGCATCTACATTTCTCTACCTTTTAACATTTTCTCCTAATTGCACTGAAAAAAACAGCTTTGACTTTTAACAGTCACACATGCCACATTTGTTTCGTTCAAACAAATAAAATTTGCCCAATTGCTTTTAATACTTAAATCATTGAAATTTCAATTTCAATTCATTAGAAAAAAAAAGGAAATGATGAAACTAGTCAAAGGGCAGATTGGCTATTTTCTATACAGTTACGTTAATTGTAAAAGATCAGGTTCTACGAATACCGCTTTGATCCACCGTGTGTCCCTCAAATAGGAGTCGAGAAGTTAATTTCGCGTCAGTCAATGTCGTCGCGACAGAACCGACAAAGGAAGCAAGATCAAGTATCAATTCCAACCTTCGTATCATTTTTTACTTTCCGAGAACGCTGTGCCGTCCTGTCCGTGCTTTGTTCCCTTCACGATTGATGACGAAACAAAGAAAGTCCCGGGTGGTTAGGGAAAAGAAATTCGAATTCCTAGAAGGCGAACAGGCGTAGAAGAACTAATATTCCCCGGGACGCCTATTCGACGTGGAAAGCGTGTCGTAGGCGGCGAAGAAATGAGAAGAAGTGAAAAAAGAAAGTCCTTATCACCATGGAACATTCGATGGAACGAAGAAGGAGCTGGCGATGGAGGAAAAAGGACCAAAGGCGTCGAGACGACGAACAATGCCCAGAAATATCTGCGAAAATTTGCTTGGCCTGTTGAACGTTTCGAGCCTCGTTACTTTGTTTTCACGCCAAATTTCCTCGATTTTTGGTTCCTTTTGTCTTTCAATCTTCAATAGAAGATTCGAAGCGTCTTGCAATGAATCAGTGTTCAATGCACCATTCCGTTCGATAAAGATTTGCTGTCAAAAGCCTTTCTTAGCTAAAATAATTCATTTAAGGATCAACACAAAATTTTCTTTTTTGTTAAAATGAATAAAAATGAAATTAATACTGAAACTAAGTTACAGTTAATTTCAAAAGTTAGTATAATTTCTTTGGGAAGTCGAAGCAATTGTTACCAAATAATTCCTCCCGTCGATAATACAGTATAATTTCTTTAGAGAACCGAATTAATTAATTCCTTCTGTGAGCTTAATTACCGCTCGAAAAAAGAAAAAAAGGAGGGGGAAGAAAAAAAGTCGTCGGAGAGAAAAGGGGATGAAATTAACGTTGTAAAATTCGAGAAGGGAGGAAGAACGAAGAGCACGAAAAACACCAAACCTAAAGGAAACTCTTTTCCCGAGCATAAACTCGGCTACGAAACCCTCGTGCTTTTATTTTCTTGATTTTCCTTTCAGTTTCTGCTGCGCGTTTCACTGCCACGGGTTTCCTCCTTTTTTTTTTTCCATGCTGGCTGCACGAAAGTTTTGGAAACGAACGTGTAATAGATTAACGTTCGAGAGAAACTTTCCGCAGAACTGTTAAGTCGAACCATTTATGCTGATAAATGGAGGGAATTCAATGATCTTGATCGAAATTTCAGATGAAGATACAGGAACTGGGTAACTGGTAGTTTAATTGAAAAATGAGTGAGGACCAATTACAATTCCTGGCCTTATAAAATATTCGAAATATTTTCTGACGTTTATAACAAATATATTGTTAAATTATTCATAATTTAATATTTCATCTAAATTTTAAATGTTAAAATTCTTCAGTTCTAACATTAACTTTATATATTATAGAATAATTAATTTTTTTTTATAAAAAAGGAAAGTGTAAAAAATTCAGAGAAATTTAATTTTACAGTTTTCCATGATAATTAATATCATTGCAATTACTGCTGTTTAAATTATTTTATGAAAGTCACTCTATCACGGGTCAGTAATATACAGAGCAAACTATTAAGCTGGATGGAATAGGATGAAATTTAGTTTGACGTGATCTTGGAGTAGCTAATTCATTGACCCGAATAGCTTTGGCCTAATTCGAGATGTCTCATACAAGAATCGATGGAGTAAATACCGATCAAAACAGATATATTTGTACTGATAAGAAACTGCCTGTGGTTGACAAAGTAAAAGAAGACACTAATATAACATTTCTAGCCGAACCGAAAGGATTATTACAATATTAATGACATTTAGAATTTTTCTTGTCTTTTTCTCTTACAATTGTAATTAATTTCCTAAGCCAACGTATTAAAAATTTTAAACTGTGCTGTCCATCGAATAAAAAATGTATAAAAAGACTCTGCAGATTTTGTTGAATTTTACATGTTCCTGTTTGTGACATTAAATCAACGAACTGCGCCCAGAGCAAGCGGACGATAATGTCAAAATCCCCTTAAACGAGCCTTTGAAAATTCCCCTTCATCATTAAATCTGGCGTGCACTTACAAAAAGAAAAATTAATATAATATATAAAAAAAAAAAAATACACAGGGACCTACGAAACGACCTGATACTCTCTATCCATAACTCACGAAACGTCTCTTCAAAGCAATCCATTTTTAGATCTTAAATCGTCACAGTAAACGCGATACTGATCCCCTTTCGTGGGGTCCACGTCTGCTTAAATAATGCAAATGCGCATACGTAAAACTGCACCGGCACGTTCTACTCTGATTTCAGGAAAGCAGACAGAAAAAAAAATCCAGTCACGGTCTTTCCGTCGTCATACATAAATTTGCCATGATAGAAGGTCTGGCTTCGTTTATTCCGCCCGTATTTTCTCCCCTTATTTTCAAGTCTGAGCAGATGAAAAATACAGGAACGGGTTCAAAATCAATGACGATGATAAATATGGTATATCACGGGGTATTTTGGACGTGAGTCGCGATCATGATCAGATAAGTACTTGTGTACATTGAAAAAATAATATTTAAGAATAATATTCTAAAATTATAATAAATTCAAATTATTGTTATTACAATAATAATAGAGATAGTAATATTAGCATTAATGCGTTAATTCTATACAACAGATTCACTCTGTGTCTGACCATGTGCCGACTTATACTACTTGTGGAGCACCAAAGCGGATAACAATTTAATAATCAATAGAATTACCATTGGTTAATATTATTTCTGTAATAACGAATAAATAATATTATTTCATAATCTGATAATAATTCAATTTTGTAATGACTGATAATTTGTAAAGGGGAACAAGTTGTCAATTGCTGTCACTCAATCGATCAAACAACCGTCAATAACAAATTAAGATTGATTGTGGAGTACATTTTTTTAGTAGTTACCTGACAAGAATTTCGTATTTTTAGTCGTACGTTTAGAATTGCGATTCAATATGTTAATTGAAACTGACAATCTATGACATTGAGATCGATGGAAATTTATCGCCACAAGGTCCGACATCGTTTTCGAGTGTACGAAATTGGTTTGACGAGAGGATCATGGAAATTTCGAAAGGGGAATGCAGGAACCGTGTAACCCGTAGCTATAAATTACTCATGATAATAAATTGGACGCGATACGGCGGATGTATTTGAATAAGGCAACGTATTTAAACTGGGGTAACTCGACTGCGAAACGTCAAACGGTACGCAGTTTCGGTAATTCTGCTTCCTTACAAAGTCTAAAATAATTTTCCATGAGTTATGGGAAGAGTATTCGGTTAGCAAACATCTTCTTTGAAATATGTCTGCTCTTATTGGGCTTACGATCCCTTTTCAGTAATAATATTACCATTACGTTTCTATACATCTTAAGTATCTCTCAAGGAAACAATGTTTCTGCTAAATATTTTTACATTGACATTTTTCTACACAATTTGATATTCCTAATAAACATGACTGAAACTACAAATTTAATATAACTTAGTAAATTAGAGTTTTAATAGTAGTAAGATAAGTTTGAGGTAATTTTTATAATTTTCATGCTCCAAGTATTCAAATTATCCGAATACTAAACCTAAGATTTTTGTTTTAGGCTTAATATTGAATAGTATCATCTGAATTTTAAATCTTTCAAAAAATGGGGTACTTGATGTATTCTAATTTGAAATTTGGATTCAAAGTTACCCACTAGAATTTTAATATGCCCGACGCTATATATTCATGTTTCGCTGTAGCAGCCAGCGTCTTAATAAGATATAACAGTAAATTCGCTCCGTGCCTGACTATGCGCTGACTTATACTACTTGCGGAGCGCCACGGTAGAAAACCCTATCAAATCTTTCTGTAATCGTTGTTGCTGCAAAATTTGTGTAAAATTTATATTAATTACAAACTCTCAAAGAATTTTAGCATAAATTTTTTATTAAATATTCAAAATTTTACCAAATAATTGAAATGTAATTTATCAAACAAATTCGATATTTCTACGTGGATTCGGCTTCGTCCTTTAACCTTCACCGCGTTAATCCGCCCCGTGTCTTTTCCCTTTCACCTTCTGGTCCCTTTGACCCCCCTCCCCCTCCCTCCCCTGCATTTTCTCGGCCAGCGACTTTCTGCTTTTCTCGCGGATACAAAGAAAGTGGAGCGCCGAAAATAGTCCGTCTTGCCTGGAAACGAGGGTACACGAGGGTAAGAAAAGTTTATTACGCCTCTGCATGATGGCTTTCCGGTGGCAAAGACGGTCAGAACAGAGGGGGAGGAGGGGTGAAGGGTGTAAAAGCACTCATTAGGCGAACGAACAAGGAAAGACGAAACCACGACGCATCAAAGAACAACGCCAAGCTGAAGACCTTTTAACAGTGTACGAGAAAAGGCAACGAAATATTTTCTTCGCGAGGAAAGGAAAACGAGATAAGGAGCAGCGATCTTTTTCTTCTTGTCAGGTCTGGGAGACAATTTCTCAGAATTGCATCGATTAACAGTCGCTTCTCTTGATTCTTTGCCAATGAAGTTTGTTTTTTTTTTTTATCGAAGAGGAGAAAATAAAAAAATGATTCAACATTATTGGTATTATTGATGATACCCTGATTCACCAGAAGAGAATACAAAAGAATGCTAATACTTTTAGTATTTCTAATATTTCCAGAATTAAAACATTAAACATTTTAAACACAACCAGGGCAGTACCAATTCAAGGATATAAAAATTCTGAAGGATACCCATCAGAAGACCAGTATCAGTAAAATCAGGAATCAGTGTCGAGACAAATGGATTAATGGAGGATCTCATCGAGCATTAGTGGAAGGAATAGCAGCAACGACAGTCCTGGTAACAATGGCGAAGTGGCAAGGAGATATCGGAAGCAACCGATAATGGAGGTGGAACTTAAATTTCCGTCGGTTGATCGGACGAGCATGACTGCAGGCGAAAGGAAACCGATCCTTCGTGACTATTTGCAAATGAAAAGGAAACGTTTAGACGAAGTCAGAGGCGGCGGGAATGGATTATTAGAGCGGCGTGGCGTCGGGTAACGTCTGCACGTTCGATGTAACTGAGCACCGGCTAATTGGAAAGCTCCATTAATGTCATAAACAAACGATGCGAACGCGATTCTGGAGGCCAGGAAGCGCAGGGTGTTCCCCGGTTATTGGTACATCGTTAATTGGCTAGCAGACCATCTGAATGGAATATCATTCACGTGTGGATCTATTAAGTTGACGACTAGATCCGTGACCTTCGTCTACTATTTTTTTAAGAATAAAATTTAAAGTGCCAAAAGTAAAAGGATAGAATGATGCTTATTGAAAATAAAATATTATTTTATTATCTGATTCTATGTGGCTGTTATTCTACGTCTTATTACTTGGTATTATACTTACACAGCAATATTTTTATCATGAAATGTTTACGATACTTGATAAATGTAAGGATGGAGCTTTGTGCAAGCTGGTCCGATACGTTACTTTAGGAGAAGGAATTTTGTGTGTTGCTCTATAGCTTTAAAGTGTCCACTAAAGCTGTCCAGTTGCTTGAAACATTCGAGGGGTTTGAAATTCTAGCCAAGTGAAACTTGTTCTATCCATCAGAGCGGAGTACTAGGATATTCGAGTAATAGTTTAAGCAGCTTTAAAATTATGTAACAGTCTCTACAGGTTTTAAATGAAGTTCAATATATTCAAATAACCTGTGAAAGATTAAAACGACTGAATACTTCAATAAACATTTTTTTCATTAAAGCGTAAAAATTTGTTGGAACCTTATGAGTTCAAGATCTATCATTGATAATTTATCAAAGTCGTAGCCTACTGCAACTTCAAATCTTAGAAGTTCTCTTTCAAGATTATAATTAAAAAGTTGACGTATAATCCGGCACGTAGTTCTAAGTATCACGCAGAAGTTTCCAAGAACAATTCACTTTGTAAGAAAAATATTCAGATACTACTCGAGCCAATTAGCACCAGCCAGCCACGTTCTGAGCTGCGTTGAACCTTGTAAATTCTCAAAGTGCAATTCCTCACGGTTGTGCACCGCCAGAAATCTTAGCCGTGGAGAAACAGCATGGTTGAGAATTATCTTCAGGTTGCCTGGAGAAATGCTTGTGGGTCACGTATTCGACCGAGCCAATTTCTTCCGGTATGGTTTCCCTCGAAAACGTTACTACTCTATCGAAAATAGTCATCGTATCCAGCCTATAACACCCCCATTCCTCTTCCTCTGTCTCTGAATCAGCAGATCTTCTACATTCTTCGCGACATTATCCTTAGAGATATCCCTTACTGGTACACTCGATTTTATCGCTCTTTTATCTTTATGGGGGCAAGTTGTTCCATTGATCTATTACGGACGACTTTGTTCGTAAAATTTATGGAATACCCGATATCCATCGTGAAAAATGACAAAAAATTTAGATACAGAGAATTAAATCTTCGATTGAATCTAAAACGAACGCAATTAATCAACGAGATCGTGCGTTCTATAAATTGAGGAAACTTCAAATGCAATTAATTCATTTCCATCCTCAGCGACAAATCAATTAGCGAAGAAAATCGTTTCAGCTTATCGAAAAACTTCGTTTCCAATTGACCATGGTCGCTGACCAATTTTCGTCAAAAGCTTCACTTAATTTTCAAAAATTCGGTAAAAAGGCAAGTGCTAAACGTTTTATGTTTACTTTCGTCCAGGTTGCTCGCCAATGAAAATCCAACGGGAGGTTTATGATTATCGATCAGACTCGAACAACTACTGAAATTCTTGGTATTTCTGGTGTTGCTCCAGGGCCCGATACAATTATGACATTAATATTTACGTGCACGGTTATCGTTGCAGACGCAACGTTTCATTATGCAGGCCACATTGGCGAAAATTTAAATTCCCAAGAGGTTTATCCTTCAGTATGTTTCCAGCGATAATTCTCCGCGTCGAGATATGCACTTTTCCTATTTCCTGTCGGATTATTTAAATTGCCTTAGAAATTTATCGTAATTAGAATCTTGGGATTCCCAAGTAGTTTGCTAACAATTTCTTTGGAATTTCCAGGGATCAATCGATATCGAAGTAGCGATATAGTAATTATAAAGTCGAGTAAATAGATTGCTTCTTTGTGGATACTAAGCATTCCAGATGGTCGACTTAGAGTACAACTATTTTGTCAACTCTTCCATTCAAGGACCAAAAAACTTTTCCTTTGCTTTTCGATGCGACACTTTTCTTAATGATAAAGTACTACCGTCTTAGATAATAATTTCACTGTGGAATTATTCTGAGGTTTATGAAAAAACGAAATGAATTGAATTGATCATAATAACCATTTAATCATCGCAGATATTCGCAACAATAAATAGGATAATATGATTAAAATTGATTTAATCCGTGCCTCCGGAATGATGAATATTCACAATACCGAGTGGTCATTATTAAAATTGCACTCGTGTGTCATTTCGATCGCAGGAAATTACCACTAATCAGGCATTTTGTATAATATTTTACTCCGACCGTACACGATAATTACTTGGCAATTAAAATATAATGTGAATTTAGATATCTTCCTGTTATAATTTAATTAAATTTATTTAACGTTCTAATTAGAAACGCTATAGAATTTCACTTAAGGACATTGAATTTTTAATCCGTTCTCGAATAAATCGTGCTTTTAATTTATCAATGAACTACTTATATCGTAATTTATCAACGCGTATTACTTTCGCGGGATAATTATTGATAAATGGTAAAATAATACCATTTCTTCTTCCAGGTCTGATCAATTTCAATCTAGAATCTTTTTCTAATTAAAAAACAATTAGCCATCGCGAATACCTTCTCGCGCCTCCATTTATCAAATCTTCATTCGAGAGAACGATCGCTCTAACAACTTATCTTCTCAAATTAAAACCATTATCATAATCCCGCTAAATCTAAGCTTCAATCATCCCCCGTCTCATTTTCCTACCGTATCCCCATTCTAACTAAATTTTCAATCCAAACGTCTCAAACAAAAAAAAAAAATAACGTTCGAAGCCCTCTTTCCAGCCCGAAACGATCTCCCTCCCAACATCAGAAGATGATTCAATTCGAATCACGTCTACGAAGAAGATCAAGCGACCCTTCGTCGAAGTAGTTTGTTCGTCGAAAAAAAAAAGTCGATTTCATATTTAATATCGCGCCCCGTGGCCAAGGCATCGTCCCCTTAATTGTGTTTATACATCTATTTCACACTGGAAAGGGCCGGCTCGACGCGTGCGTACATCAGCCACGTGTCTCGGCTCTTCAGCATCGACCGGCAAAGCTTGTAAATGACGCGAAGAGGGAGGCAAGTCAACCTGCTGGCTGGAATATGAACACCAGAGAGAAGAGGGGTGGAGGTTGGACAGGGTCGACGAATATTGGACGAGGAGAAAGAGAGCCGTGCTCTGCAGCACAAACACCCGAGTACCTTCGTGACAATGGCCACTGGGTCGACCTTCTCCACCCGGGTACCCTCTCTCGTGCGCCCCTTCGAGGGGGTCGGTTCGAAGCTGGGTACACCGTTCTGTTTTTCATAACTCCATCGACGGAAGAGAACGACTCGAGAAAACGGGGGAATCGAAAGGAACAGTGGTGGAAGTCGAACAAGTTTAGTCACAGTTTCTACGTCGCTTCGAGGGGTTAAATTTCCACGACAAACTTGGACCGACCGGGCTGAGTTATTCTCGGAACGTCCTCTTCGTGGCCCGCCCGGCAACAGAATTTTCTTCCCCGATCACTCTTTGTTAGGATAACCGGTCTCTTCTGATCGTTCTCTAATTTTGATCGGAACATCTCTGACGCATGGAAAATCTGAAGAGGGCTGCGGTTATTTCGGCCCGTACGTATGAATAGGGGTTGGAAACGTTTCAGATGCAAATACGAATTAACTGTACCCTTCAAAAAATACCCTTAACTGTAACTAATGAATTCATTATTCTAATTTATTACCCATTTATACAATGAACTATTAGAGTCGAAGGACAACGATGTCTGTAACAAATCGTAGAAATCGTCGAGTTATCTGTTCTTCCAGACAACGAGGGTGGGTCGAATTTGTCAACATCCTCGGGACAAAGTCCTGTTGACCGTGAAACAAACGAGACTGTCGTGAAAAATCTTTATGGTATCGCGTTCTCGTCTCCTCCGGGCCAGGCAGGAGGGCACAGGAATCGATTCGTCGAATGGGATACGCCTGTTTCGATGTAAACGAAACAAGGGTGGAAACAGATCTTCCAAGAGATTCCGGGATATCGTTTTCTCCACCCTTTCCGTTTCTCGTGTTCCATCAGAATATCTCTTCTGATTCTACGAGAATTCGAAATCGCGACGAACAATCATACTCCTGTGACGTGCCCTGACAATTTTCTTTGATTTTGAATTTCAAGTACGACAGCCAAATGATTTTTGACGAATTGATACAGCTCGATGGTTGGAGAAATTCTAGGGGTTGTAAAATGAAATAGAAAATTATGGTAGTTGCTAATATTTTAGAAGCTTTTTAGAGAAAAATATAATGAGAAAATATAATTAATAGAAGTAAATAAATTAGCGAAATAATGAATTGAAAATCGATCAGCGGTAAGAAAGTAGCATGTTTGTTCGGTGAAACTGCTTTGATGTTTTGCAATTTTGAAACAACAATCTCAAAGGTGGTCTGAAAATATCGCAATTTCAGCGTCTCGGTTAAGGTTCTTTTTCCAAGCTAAGAATTTCACCTTGCACAGTATCTTTGCATAAATGCGGGTCTGACCTCCTTTTTGCTTGTAGAATAGTTACATTCTTCTGGTTTTACGTTTTTCACGCTTTCTCCTTTTCATTTTTCCTTCAGATCTAACCGTAAGGAAACTTCGCCTTTTTCAATGAATTAATTGCAACATTCCTCGAAAACGCCGTGTACGCGTACGTATAACGATAATCAGCCAATTTCATGAATAAAATTATAATTATAATTTTAACTGAAACAAGTGGTTCGGTGTACTTTCTTGGCGCTTAAGCATTCAAACTTCAATAAATTCCAAGCACATGTTTAAGAAATGATTCTACTTTTTTTTACAAAATTACTCGAGAAACACTTCTTCGGACTTTAAAAGAAAAATATCGACTTTTTTTTATTCCAACAATCCGAATAAAGATTCAATAGTCTCACAAACTATCGAGTTGTATTAATTTATGACAATTCGACCCAAGAAAAATTAAGAGAAGAATTGAATTTTTTGGTTTCCGCGTTACCACGTTATACAGTCATCGATTGGTAGTATCAATTCGAGCCAGGGAACAGAGAGAGAAGGGTGGAAGATGAGAGAAGAGGAAAATTGTCCAGGTTGATGGAGCTTCGTTCCAGGATCGCGACGAAACGAAGGGTGCGAGCTATCGTCTAGCTTCGCTATCCTCTCGTTTCCGCAGGGTCGTAACCGCGACCTTAGCTTCTCTTCAGTATTGGTCGGTTGTGCCCGGGTCGATATCGGCCCGTAGGCAAGAGGCAGCATCCACGCGAACGCCATTCGGCCTCCTACGCTTTGCTTTGCCCTCTTCCATCGTCGTTTCGTCGTATCCCCTATCCCCATGCCCCTCTCGTTCTCCCGCGGGCTTGAAAGCTCCCAGGAAAAGACGGCTCTCTCTGGCTCGAGTGTTCCTCTTTGTGAGAAAGGACGCGGGTATGGCTCGTAACGTGGTCATCTGACATTTGCGCCGACAGGAAGCTCCGTGAACCCGCGTTCAGTCGGAACGAACCCGCTTACCTTTCGAGCCGATTCACCCTTGCACGTTTTTCATTTAACCCCCCCGACGTGTTACGACATCGATGCTTTTCGCGTTTCGCCTTTTATCACCGGAGGCTTCGAATGAATTTTCAAGGGAAACCCTCTTTTCCTTCTTCTTTTTTTTACTTCATTATTTCACGGACCGAGGTACACCGCCGTTCAAAAGCGAGGGGGGAGCGTATAACGATAAAGATATAAAGTGAAAATTTTCGAATGTACAATATTTTATTATCGTCAGTCGTTTTTCAAGACCTGAAACCCGTTAATATGCTAATTGCCATTCCAGACGAAACGTCTGTACTTAAAAATAGTAGACCTAAATTTTCAGACGACAATTAAATATAAGAACGAAAGGTTGAAACGAAAGGAGGACAATGGAAATTACCCTTTGCGAGTTACGTTATGAAATGCTGTAATATAAAATGAACGAAAAAGAATTATGAGCAGATTTTCGTAAATTACATTTTGGATTGCGACTCGTGACTTTTCGTTCCCGAAAGAAATATGATCAGGGCTTACTACCGAAATTCAGGAACTGTGTTCCAGACGGAACAAGTTAATTTATCTTTGCCGTGGATACGTGTTAGCGCATTTGCTACCGGCGTATACACGTTTCTATTTCCTATATTATGTGACAACCATAAGCTCGCGTAAGCAGCACGTAAAAGAAAAAATATATATATATATCACATAAAAAAAGAACGTGCAGGACTTACAGCAACGTTACTTTAAAATTTTATAGGAAAAAAGAAGTAATTCGCAGTTGAATGATAAAGCCGTAGTAAAAATTTGATATTTCCTTGGAATAAAAGTTTTTTTACAGTATTTTTTCGTACCTTGATTCTTTGATTTTTAAGGTACTATACTTTTATGATTAGAAAAGGGAACAGATGTTTGAGGACGTAAAACCGTGGCTTCGTGAAAAAAGGACTTCTCTATTTAAATCTTTCATGAAAAGAATGTTCGCTGAAGACAGATTTTAAACACTAAGAGACTGTGACAGTATTTAATCATTTCTGTACACAAGCTCGCCACTTTGTACGTCTAATATGCAAGAATCCTAGTAACGTCACGTGCGACCAATTAGCAGTGACCAATTAGCGTGCTGAAGTGCATCACTTAATTAGACGCTCAGCCGACTCGTTTGTTTCATTCAGTACCTATCGCGTGTTACTTCAGTTCTCTCGAAAGGATATAACAGAAGTACTTTACTTTCTGTGCATCTAATCAAATGATTATCGAGATTTGCAGTAGAAAATTATTGACAAAATTAAGTTTATCGAGCAACGATTAATTCCATCAAATAACAAATTTTCCACTAATAGACTAGATTAATTATTATTTATTAAAATTCAGTAAATAATAATTTCCAATTGAATTGACCACCTCTGTTATATTTATCGTAACTTTTGCGGTAGCACTCGAAATGTTAAAACAGAAGAACACTCATAACTCAAAGCAAAACCAAACAGAGTACACCTTTCTCTATAAAAATGTTTCATCATAAAACGAATCTCAGGTGTTGCGGTATACCTCGCCGTCCCAGCGCGGCTGAATAACGAAACAAAATCAAACGTCTGGATCCCGAAGCCCGTGGAAAATAAAAAAACGAAACCGAGGAAGAAATCATATTCCGATCGTAAATGCAATCCACGTTCCGGGTCCGTATCGGGGAATCGCAAGAAGCTTCGAGTTCAGCGAGACCGGAAATTCGTACACAGATATCGAAACATTGATGAGAACAGATACGAGGGATCCTCGTGTCTCGATTTTCTTCCCTCTGTTTTCTCGATTTCCAGCTTTCGATTCGGAGATCGTGTCTCGCGATTCTTCGACGAGCATCCTCGCCGTTTGTAAAGGCAACCTGTGGAGGAACACACGTCTGTCATTCGTGCACGCACGACCACTTCCGGTCGCGGAAAGGGACGAAAAAGGGATCGATCAGTATGCCGACGACGCGCGGCGCGGCTCGTGAAACAGCAAAATCTACTTTGCATTTTTCATACAGTCGGTGAGCGGCGGGGTGGGGGGAGATGTGTGTTGACAAAACGAGCACGAACGGAATAAAACAGTCAAAAGGCGTTTCGCGGCGGGGAATGAGAAAAATGGACGAGTTTCAGCGGCCGGCTAATGAAAAACGACCCTCGACTCCTGTTCCACGAAACTGAACGAAAGTTTCTGCCCTTTTCTTTCCTTTTAGTTTTTTTCGTTTTTCTCGGAGTGACGCTGTTTAATTAAATTTTCCTTTTCTTTGCGAGGGACGGGCTAAGCAGGGGCTTGATTGTTAGGGACACGTGTGCCTGCTGGATTTTTCATGTAAGGACGGAAGTTCTTTTAGATATTGAAGTTTCATGTAATTCTTATGGGAATAAATTTCATCGAAATAAATCGATCAGCAACTTTGTAATTTTTAAGAAACCTATATCTAATTTACTCAATCTTCTTAATAGCAATTAATCTATACGCTCACGGAAATATAAAAAGCTCCAAAATTTGAAGAACCTGAATTCACCCCATTTTCGTCATCCACTTCGACCCCGCGTACGTATCGTATTAACTTTTTACGATGATTCACGCCGACAAAGAGAACTGTGTTCGATTTAACCGTTCCCCCCCATTTTAGTAATTAATTTCTTGACGATTAAGTAACACTCGAGGTTACCAGATCCACTTTCTCAAGTTTCACCGCTGTTTCGGGACTTTAATTTATCATCGTCGAGTCGCTCGATGTTTCACGGCAAACACAGAAAAAAAAAAATAAAAGCTTTGTCAATCGAGGTGGAACGAAGAGATATATACTGTTCTACTTACAAGGGCATTGATTTATTTTAGCCTGGCGTGCCTCTATATATTTTTGACACGAAACTGTCATTTCTTGTTAATCAATCGCTGGTAACCGAGCGAATGACTGAGTTTCTTTCTCGCCTAAAAGCGTCCCCTTAAACGACTTTCGTCGGATAAAAAATAGTTCTCCAAAATCGAGCTTGAATCGAGAAAATAACGGCAGAAAATCGCATGATCGAACGGGAGAAGAAAAATTTCTTGAATGTGTGTGCTGCGAACACGAGTAGCGCGAAGTACAAACGATTTAACATAACTGAATATTCATCGACCACCTTCCTCCGTCTCGTTTATTTATTCAACCTGATAAATATTAGCGATATTTGGTGAGAAGTGTTCATTGATCCGTGTCTATTGATGCTCTCGTATATAAATACCCGATAAAATGAGCATCGAAACGGTGCACGGGATAACATTTAAACAATGATACAATATATTTCAATGGCGTGAAGATTTTCATCACGTGGGAAGACTTGTGGAAAGATTTTGATCAGCCAAGTGGAGATAAACTATGAACCCCTATCGAAAGGTCAATCGTACCTTGAAAGTTATATTTAAGTTGTAACATTTAACCTTACAGTGGAAGCGTAATTTATTTGGAACGTAATTAATACGTGTTCGGTGAAAATTTTGTTTACAGTTTGAAATATTAAATTAATTAAAATAGGGACGATTAAAATTCTAAAGTTAAGAACCTATTACCACTAAATGATTCGAATTCAGGAAAAAATAAAAGTCGAATTTTTGTAAACTATAATAAATAACAAAATCTACGCCCTTGTTAATTAACTAAGGCTTGGGAAAATGATTAGATTTTTTCACGAATGAAAAGAAGGACTAAAATTTTCTGAAACAATCAACTTAATCGACGTCAGAGAGCATCTTTATTTCATTCGTCGATTCGTCTCGTCAAAATTTCCCAATCGATCCTTCGATGCACCGTCAACACATGACAAACTCCGCGTTTGCCTTCTATTCTGGCTCGTCTTTGCATTTACGACGGGTAGCGTGAAAAGCGACAACTAACGGTCCGTTTTACCGGTGACAGAAGTATCGACTTCTATTCATGCGCCGAGTTTCTACGGTTTTTTAGATAAAAGCATTTTCTGTCCTGCACGCAGCTGTAAAGCAAAGCTTTTAGCTGCAAAAGCGCCGGTTCTCAAACGACAAGTCACTCGACCACTGATACACCCTAACCGATTTTACGTTACAATAATCAACCACTATCAAAATTGCAGGGGAGCTTTAATTTTGAATGGCTTGCGGACCGTCGGTAACAGGTAACCCAAATTCGATTGGAATTTTATAAATAGAACATGAAACTCGTTCACTTTGTCGAATAAAAATCATTTATTTCCAATCAATGCATTCATGTTTTTTCATACGTTTTTGCCATTTTCATGGTACTTTGTCTATGCCATTGCTGTGAAAGTAATAACTGTCACAGTTTGCATTTAGCCATTTGTCAGGTTTTATAGTTAACGACCCAACAGATTGGCTTCACATTGTTTCCTCTCAGATTATTTATTGCAATTTAACAAGTAATTTTTTTAACCAAATCAATAAAATGAAGCAAAAATGGTTTGCTGTCCAAAGGGTACAATGCCATGCCAAAGGAATTACCGAAACCTACTACCTTTAAATTTATAGGGTGCACGTAGACTTTGATGACTGATTGTGTATTACCATAACTATCGTATCAACAGTTAAACGTGCTTTCAGCGAATGGTAAGTATCGACTGGCCGCGATAAATATCAGGAATTGTTAAGGAGACCAAGGAACCGACGAAGGTTGTACGGTCTGCCAGGATGAACGATAAATCTTTATCGGCTTTCGACGTGCCGTAGCCGGCGCAGTAATAAATAAAACGGACAAAGGAGACCCCCCGACCGGGGCCAGAGTGCGGACCAATAAATATTTTCCGCACGGTCATCGCACGAAATGTATAATAGCCGGGGCGAGCGTGATACCGGGCTATTTTTTTTCTCGCGGTTTTAACAATTCACAAAAACATTCGTACGCGCACCACAAATCTTGCACTTTCCCAATGTTTTTTCTGCTCGTTATTCCTCCGAAGAAATACGAAAACACGCTCGAGAGGAAGGAATAAAAGTTTGATTGGACGGAATCATCTGGGTCAGTTGTGTATTATTGACTCTCGTGCCAGAACTCTGTGTTACCTTGTTTCCCTGTAGTTATAACACTTCCACCGTTAAACACCGTACGGAAAATTGTTTTCGCTGCGTTATTTTATGCTGTTTTAATTGCTCAATCCGCGATTCAATATTGAACCGGCGCTCGGTGAAATTCGAACGAAAGATGGGTGAGCAAATATTCCACGTTTATGCAGAATTTCGTTCCGAGCGAATTATCGATACACCATTAACATTTGATATTTAAATGTATTTGGCAAAACATTCGTTTAAGTCAATGTTTTTTTATATTTGAATTTTTATCATTTAAACGTTAACATCTGTTTATAATCGTTCTTGATTTCTATGTGTTTACTGAAATAATCGATTTTAAATATTTGCTAATAAGAAGGTATCAAGTATGGTAATTTTACAGAGCTATAACATATTTATGTCGACTATAATTGAAAAAATATTAATATTTCTTCTTGTAATGAACTCACGAAAATTTCGTTTTTGAAATTAATATAGACATCATTGCTTTACGACCATTAAAAGCCTTAACTCTGATAACTTTATTACAACTTTTCGTTCAATTTAATTTCACTCACGGTTCCGTCCGTTTCACGTTTAATTTCTAACCTGGCGTCATATCATCATCGTTGCGAGATGCAAAAAAGAAAAAAGAGGAAGAATAAACTAACGCCGCGACGACCAATTATCACATATAAGGGTTAAATATCGTGGCAACAGCAACGGGTCGATTGTTCGACGCCTGTATATCCGCACACACAAGCAGTAAATTGCCCGGCAAAGGGTTAAAGTGTCTGCAGTACGGTTCCCTTCTCTCCTCTCGTCCCGTGGCAAGGTGAGTGTATCACGTATTATTAAAAAAAAAAAGTAGTTGATCAACTCTGCTCGAGAGGATGCTCCTCGATAACACAATACTGCCGAGCTCGATGGCTATCTTTATTTCACGAGAGAGAAAAGGCTCGACGTAGTCGAGTATCCATCGTCGGCTTAACTTCATCGAGACGGTTTTGAAAAAGAACCGATATCTGCGAATGTGTTCAGCAACGCTTCGCTTATTCCCAACGAGAAACATCTTCACTATAAATTCTGAATTTATATAAATTTATGGAATCAAACTGGTGAAAAATAACATTCGTTTTTACTGTCTGTTTTTTTTTAAAGGAACGCTAGGACGCTTTAATAACTCTCGAGTTTATACAAATGTTGAGTGGAATGATGGGTGCTTCGTCAGACAAGTAGATTAAGAAGAACTGGCCAAATTTGAATTAATTTAAGGAAATTAGTTGCACTTGTTGGAAAAGCTTATAAAAATGTAAGAAAAACATGAAATAATTGACTGAGTAAGGAGTACTGGTAAGATAAGTAGATTAAGCAACGACTGGTCAGACAAGTAAACGAAACGAGGACTGGTCAGTCAAGTAGACTAAACAGCGGCTGGCGAAGCAAGTAGATTGAGCGGTAACTGGTCAGACAAGTAGATCGATAGGCAACTGATTTGACTACGACCACATTTATCAACTATCTCTTTGATATTATTTAATTAAATTTAGATTAAATTGTGTAAATAATACACATTTTAAGAAAAAGGTCAAAAATATAAAGTAAGTGATAAGAATGTTATATGGTCAGACGAATAAGTAGTCGTGTAAGTAGAACGAACATTAGCTGGCCAGACAAGTTGATTGAATGATCTACAGAAATTGCTTATTAATAAAAATTTGTGTAATTAAGCGAGCACGGTGAAATAATTTCTTGTGCGACATTTTGGTGGCACTATAGAAAGTATTGATAAGTAAATATCTGAAAGATACGACTAATATTCAGAATTTACAAGAGATTCAGAATGTCGTTCTATCTATGTCTCGAAGTAGGTCAATTACATCACACTTTAAAGCCCTGTTGGAAAATCTACAGGAGAGCCATGCGTTATTCACGCATAT
Source organism: Anthidium xuezhongi (assembly GCA_022405125.1). Classification (NCBI taxonomy): domain Eukaryota; kingdom Metazoa; phylum Arthropoda; class Insecta; order Hymenoptera; family Megachilidae; genus Anthidium; species Anthidium xuezhongi. The sequence goes on from CM039639.1 coordinate 7,110,215, forward strand.
CCATATTCACATTTCAATTACAAATTTTCCATTAAAATAATTCGATATGAATAATGTATAACACATTACAATGAACCGTCTTATCTGTACTAAATAAGAACGTAAGTGCCATTGAATAATTATTGAACAACATATTTTTTTACCAACCCTTTCTCGCGGACCGTGTTCTGTCTTTCGTTTTATTGCTTCTGGCATTGAAAATTCGCTCGTTCTCGTTCGTATACGCGTAACATACCGTGATACGAGTGTAATGGGGACACATGGAGACGCGACACCATCGGCTGGGGATCATTATGCAAACGTATGCTAATGCCGACCAGAACGATGACGTACAGAAAATGCAAGAATATTTTTCCACGCTCCGTGTACGGTAACTGTCGCGTTGAAATGCATTCGAATTCGTGCACCTTTCAACCGTAGACGATTTTTTGAATTCTTTATTCGAAAAGGGGGAGCAAAATATATTTCTCGATAAAAACTGTAACGGGACACAATATCGAATTCAACTCTTCAACTTAATACCTTACATAATTAATACAATATATACATTGTTTAAAGTAATTCTATACTACTATCCATGGTAACCACTGTGTTAAGAATTGAACGAGGAATAGATGGCTATTGAAACTTTAAAGCCAGCCAAATGAAACTGCCAAAGACAAAGAGCGAGAGGGGAAAAAGGATGAATAAAGAGAAAAGTATTGCTGGCGTCAGACAATAGTGTTAACAGGTCTCTAATCAAATAAGCTCTGCCAGAAGCTCAGAAGCTGGAACAAGGCAAAGCAAGCCAAAGCCTTGAAACACTGTTTGTTCCGTTGGGAGAGGCCTGTTGACATTCGTATACCCCTCACCGTCTCATTGATAAATAGGTAAAGGGCACTCTGTGCCAACCAACTTGTCAAATGAAATGTCTATTTACTGACGAATTGAAATTTCTTTGACGGCCAAGAAACAAACACACGCTAACCCGCACCGGAATCGTCGAAATCGTGAATAGTTAACCCTAATCCCTATAGTCTTTACAACCCTCGTCCATAAGTCATGGGACGTATATCAGTTACAGCTTTGTACTTAACCCCTTCGTTATGACCGTTTCTAACACTAAACGTTTCAACGTTTCAACATTTTGGTAATTTTTCATTAAGTCATTTTAGCACATCTTCTTGTAATGAATCTTCTATTTCTCTAGTCCACCCAAAAATCTCTTAATAGAATCGAACTTCAATAATTAAATTAATAATTTCATTCTATTGTAATTATATGCAGTGACAACAGACAGAAAGTTAATAGTACAATTCAGATTTATTTTAAAGCGTGCATAATATTTTATGAATGGAAATGTAAGTAGACAAAAATTCTGCCACTTGGATGCCGTCTTTATGATAAAACTTCAGGCTGAAATGGATTTAAACGAAACTGTTCGCCCGATTATGTGGTTGCATGTACGGATACCTGGCAGAGGAACCGAAGAAAAAGGGAATTTGCGAAGGCACCTGTTGCCTTGGGAAAATAATAAAAAAAAGCATCGTTGAAAAGCGTCCTTTTACACCGTCCGTGTTTGATGGGAGTGGATGGAATTGTGGTTCGTTTTCTTTCTTCTGTTTTATGCAAAATACGCTGTTTTAAGTAATCACGACTTCCAGTGCTTCAAAAGATACTTGTTCGGTTAATTTCCCTGGACTTCGTTAATATTTTTAATAGATGTTTTTAAATTCGTTCGAAATATGTTTAACGCCGTGATAGGAACAGATCTGACCTTTTCCGAATTAAATGTACAATTTTTTTTATCAAACTTTATGAAAAATACTTCATTGGAGGAACATTTATGCATCAATCGTTAATACAATTCGCTGTCGATCTAAATCGAAATTACAGAATTTAAAAGCATATGCTAATTGGCATTTCAATGCCAAAATTGACGTTTAATTAACGTCCGAGCACAATTCATAAACGTAAACGATTATCCGTTAAAAATATCGAAATTCAGAGTTCATTCAACCAAGCATCACATTGCTTTTTAAAAAGCAATCGAAATACAATCGTATTTGAAAAATAGTTGAAAAACAATCTACTTAACTCCGTATAATCCTTCGTCGAAACGTAGGATATATAAAAAAAAGAGGTAAATACAACGAAACCTCGACAGGTTTTAAACTGGTTTTCATTTCTGTCAAAAATTTCAGGTCAAATAACGAGGAAGAAACAAAACGAGAATCAAGGAAAAGGACGAAGGAACTCGCGATCTATCCGAGATGCCAGATTGCAAACGATAAGTTGCATCAGGCTCCGTACCGAGTTAACGGAAATGAGAAAAATATTAACATCAGGAGCACCGAGACGGAAATAGAGAGCCGAGTGGAGGGAGGTGTTTACTGCGAGACGAGACCCGGCTCGGAGCAATTTCAGGACAGCCTGGATGAAACGAGGAATCACGATCAAGGAATCGTTTCTTTTCATCGGCTGAATTAAGATTTCGTATATCATCCCCCCAGGAATTTTCGTGAATCCACCGAAAGTCATTAATTTAATGAATGTCACAGGGTGTATATTATTTTTGAACAAAATTTCATCAATTATTGACTAATCCAGGATGCAACATTCTGTCTTCAGTTATTTCTAATTTGTTTAGTTCGCGGGGTGAAATTGTTCTTTCGCAAGATTTTATATCGCAATCTTCTTCGTTCCCAGCGAAACCACCCTCGATTTCTCGCTGGAACCGGAGTTCCGCTCCTGGCGAGGTAAACTTCTTAATTGTTGCAAAATAATCTACGCTGAGCTGCGTTTAACGAGAGTTTATCAAGTGCGACTAAGTTTCCGGGATACGTGTATATATCATCGTACGTGCTCGCGATACGCTTTTGCAATTCTTCGTCGAATATCACTGTTCCAGGAAGTTTCGGTCGGTCTACAAACTTTTGACAGCGATATTAAGTGACCGAGTACTGAGTACAGGAAAACAAACCTATAATTCGATTGGTTCTGAAGTTTAGATGACCGGCAAGTGTTCTGTAAGGAAATGAATAATGATTGGGAACCAAGATTGAGCTTATCTTCAAGATAAACTGTAATTGTCTTGGCCAATTACGTTTCCAATTTCTCTTTTTGTTACTCTTCCAAAACAAAAATAAGAATAAAATTATCGTTAACTAAAATTTTTTCAAATTTCTTCTCCCACCCTTGGAAAGATTGAACGTAAACGGGTCCACAATACGGCATAAATCATCGTGGAATAACGTCGTCCTATCGCGTTATTAATTAACACGAAAGGAACAGCAAAAAAGGAGGGGGTGGGGAGGTAAGGAGAAGGAGAAACATCCTCAGCATCTTTCTCCTTGGTATCGGTCGGGTAACTTCAACGAACCGAGATTTATCATGGATGTAACAACCGTTCATTACGTAAGATCGAGTTTCTTATTTCGTGTTCCCGAGCATACGATAAAAGCGTATCAGAGGGGCCGGTAAACCCGTAATTAATATTACAGCTGCTACTGTTCGCCGTGGAATACTTCAACAACCACGAACACGCCGCTCGTAAATTTGTTTTGCTGCACCGAACCAAGAAAGTAGCGCGATAATTGCACATTTTACTCGGCTCATCGTCGTTAATTACCGTGTCCCGTTTTTGGGACCCTACTCTAAACATTATATTACATATTTAATATTTTAATTATAATATTTTAAGAAATAAAATAAGGTAACCCATTATGATTTAAATACCTTTTTCTGGTACCCTAAGTTACAGATTTTTATTAAAAAATTTTTATTTCAGCCCCCATATGTAATTTTAAATTACTGAAGTAAGGATTGAAGGAACACCGTTCGAAAGCTGACGATAGAAATTACACGGAATATCGGTCGAAAATTCGCGCTACCTTCTTATTGGCAACGAACACAAGGGAGCGATACAAAAACGTGCTCGTTCGAAGCATTCGGAGCCAGTAAACCCGTGGAGCACATAAATCTAACAAACACGCGGCTCAAGCTAGAAACTGCACGCTGATAAAGCGCCTTCGCTGGTGTCCGGCTACACATAAATGAACGCGCGCGAGAGAGAAAAATCGATTTTCCAAAATACGTTTAACAAAATCCAACAAGTTTTACTACCGCGCCATTGTGCTTCGGCGCCTTTTATGGCGGTTGTGTGCTGCCGCCGAAGTATCAATTTCGCGCAACGACACCCGACTGCGATTAATCGACAAGTTTTAATTGCTGACCGTGCGACGATGATCGCCGAATGTGGTCATGGAAACGGAACGTATTATCGACAGAATTTCGTGACGCTGCATAATGCGGCGTGGAAGATAATACGTTTGCCATGTTTGTGTCGCTGTTTTATTACGCCCCGCGATTGTTTGTGCAAACGGAATTCAATGTACATTTATTAACAATTTACAGCCTTGTTGCCGGGAAGAATACATGAAGAGGATGGTTAATGAATTAGACGTCACGATTTTGTAATTATTTAAATCACAGGATGTCTGAATAATCTTTTCACTCTTGTATCACGATAAATGTAATTATCGATAAAACCTATAAAATATTTACATTTCATATAATTAATAATTAACGAAAACAATTTTTGGATACCAAAAGTTTTGTTTTGGAAAGAAAAGGTTCTAAATAGTTATGAATTTATTTATTTTTGCCATTATATTTTAATCTAAATAAAGTTAAAGTAAATTATGTACGTATGCTAACGTAGTGTAAATGGTTAACATGTTAATTGTCACAGTGAGAATGGACACGTGCACGAATCTAATATTTACACAGCATTAAAAATGCATTATTCACGCGGGGTAGCAACTGGCAAGCTTAATTTAATAATGTATTGCAGTTATGTTAGGAATCGTAATTGTAACGTGTTGTACTGCATTTGGGAATTTCCATTGCAATGATCAGTATGCTAATTGTTATAAAAATGAATAATCAATTTTCAAATTTACAATTTCCTACCTTTTCATTATTAAAATTAATTTTCTAATAGAACCACAATTAGTAAAAAACAGTTGTACCATAAGTGTACTAAAAATTGCCCTAAAGGGCAAGTAAAACTTGGCTATACCTAAAATTATACCAAAAGTATAATTTAATATCGACGTACTAAAAGAAAGGGAAGACGGACAGAGGTTCCCAATTTCCTGTTTCCCCGTAACATATTTACTGTAACATCATCCAAGGAACAAAAAGATATTCAACTGGCTTCCAGTCCACAGCTTCTGATATACACGGTTCCCAAAGGAATAGCGATGATGTATGAGAAAGTAGTGCCATAATTCAGAAGAAAAGTGCGGAGAAACGTCAAGGTAAACGACGAGGGTGAATTCTGGCAACCGCACGACGATGTTCATTACTAATATCAGTGAGCCCAAGAGTCTCCTTTCTCTTCGGACCTCTTCCCTTTCTTCTTTTTTTTCCTTTTTCTCCCTGAGTGCTCTCAGCTTAATTACATACCACTTCCGCATCTAAACGTTTCGTCCACTGTTCACTGCATTTCGAATAAAAAAAAAAAGGAGGAAAAACATTTCCCAATTTAGCAGCTGCCACGTTTTCACTAGAACAAACAACCGCTTTTTCACTGAAAAATGAAAGCGTGAACTTCCACGAACGGTACGTGTGTAACCGTCTCCAGGACGTGTGGGTTAATTACCCTGAACCTAATTAAGTTCATTCGATCGATTATAACATTTTCAGACTCTCGTGTAAATTGGTCAATTTTCTCGTTGCGGTATAATCATTTTTTTTTAAATGTTAATTTAGCTTCGTCAAGACATGTATCGGGTAATTAATTAAGTTCAATCATTGCGATCGTACCTATTTAGATAAACTGTAGAAGGTAAATAATTTTTAATCTCTCGTCGAAAGTATCAAAATATATTCTCGTAAATACTTTTGAAAATAAATTCGAAGTAAAGCGAAAGGATCTTTGACTGGTACAAATCCTCAAATAGGTACCACTCTCCAATTTGTGCCAAACGGATTATGCTTTCCTCGAAGTTGTTCGAGCCAACTAATACGACCATTTGAATCACACGAACCCGCTACAACCACCCCTCGACCGTATAACAAAGCAGATTACATTGGTCCCGTAGTTTTGTTACTCGATCAGAAAGATCTCTAAGCCGTATAAATCGATTGCGACGACCCCTCAAATTCAATTCCCATTCGAATAAAATCTCTGAAGCGTCCCCAAAGCTCACCTTACGGATCATTCTTACAAAATCAACAAAAATTGCAACCAATTTTTTTTAATCGTACGTATACGTCCCAAAAGGATTTTGACTGTTTTCAAAAAAGAAGAGAAGAGAAATTGTGGCCAATTGACAATGTTGTTTTGAACGCATTGATCGCGTATCATAGAAATCAAAATTTGCACAGAGCCTCGCCGCCGCCGACAAATTTATGCAATGTTTTACGAGCGAGAAATTTTACATAATAAAATTTCTGTCGGAAGCATGCAACAGCGAATTAAACTCTCCTGTAAAGTGGCCCGAAGCAACGACGCGCGTGTCAATGCATATCGCGCCGATGTTCCGACCAAGAGAGTGTGACGCGAGCTAGCCGCTATAAAATGATATCGAAAACCACCCCTCTCCGCTGCCACCCTCCATTCGGTATAGGGGTTGCGCTCGTGACGTCACCGAGAGGCGCGCAAGCGCCCAAACATGCTTACGTGTTGATCGTTACCCATCTTCTGCACTTTTCGGGCTAAGCAGAACATAAACTTCTGTCACTATCTGAATGATCCAATATTCTTTGGTTGACCCGTTGAATCTCACGATTCAGTACCCTATTTCCATCCAGCGTATTAATATTTTATTAGGTTGGAAATAAAATTCGCGAGCCTGGAATTTCTTCCTCGCGAACAAATCAGAATTTTCAATCGAGTCGAATAAGATTCTGTGGGAAAATGTTGAAGAATAATACGTGGAATTTCACGCTTATTATTTTATCAATATTTTTAAACAAGTAGTAGCTTTGTATAAAATCATTGCTACACGTAAGCTGTTTCTTGTATTAATAATTGAAAATTTTGTACTTTCTGGACCATGGTCTTAATGGTCTTAATGAAACTGCTTCCGCTGCATGAATTATTTTACACGCGAAGGTTGATCCAAAATATAAAGGAACAAAAGCAACCGAGCAAAGAACTTTTAATGATGCTTTGATTCAAGATGTTAACAATTTTCTGCAGATTACACCAGTGCCAGAAACTAAACCGTTGTATGGTTAAATCAAGTTAGATCGAGTTCCGGAAGCACCTAACTATTGTAAATTCTGTAGTTGGACAAGATTCCTAAATCCTATTGACCAATTACTACAGTCTGAAGGTATTCTACTGTTCCGGAAAATTTCGTTATCGCGCTAACAAGCTGGCGCATGTACAACCATTTCCACTGTTTAGACTTGAGAATATCTTTGATACAAGAAGAATAGCGTTTGCTTTAATACACTAATGAGCACCTGGAGGACTACGTATTGCTTGATGAGAAAAAGTTTCAAGGCATATCAGATTTCTCCCATGTGAGTTCCAAAGATTATAATACCAAATCTAAATATAAGACAATTTCAAGACAAATTAATTATCAACGTGTTACTAATATCTAGAAATTTAATAATAAAATAGATTTATTTTTCATGATAAAAACAAATGTACCAAAAATGTCCGCTTGATGATATTTGATTCGATGGATGTGTAAAAAATGAAACGAGCGATGAAGTTAAATGACTGCCCGACATTCTAAATGTTTGTACTTCAACAGGGACGGTCAAAATGATTCGACTAAGCTGGCAGATCATTAAAATGAATAATATATACGCGTTCACAACACACGTATGTGGTCGCATAACCGGACGATTAATAATTTCGAATTGTCGACGACAATTAGAGCGCACAGCCCATACAGAGTGATTAAAATTGATCCCATTACGTCCTTTGTGGCTGTGGACCAAGCCTGACGGACGCTTGTATTTTGCATAAGACAATTACTATTGCTTCTGACGTTCATGGAACACTGGTCTTTGAACCACTATCATTTATGCAACTAATGAAGGCTAAATTTAGCTTTGTACCAATCCTTCATACTTTGCTTCCAATGATAGATCCATTACGGTGGATCTCTATTACGCTCAGATAATGCAATGGTATTGGTTTCCAATTGATAAAAAAATATATTTACACCACTTTCATCTCACAAATAATATAAATGATATATTAATAAAAAAGTTTAAAATATATTGCAAAGTTTTCTTATAAGATTTTCAATCACAAACAAAATTTCTACAGTAATTAATTGACTCATGTAAAAGAAATTCCTGTAGTTAAAATTGTATCAAAAGAATATTAATATTTTAAAAATAAGTGGCTCGATTGGCAGAGTAAAACAATTCAAGAAATATCATACAACGAATCAGAGCAGGTCAACAATTTTCCAATAAAACTGCAATCAATTTCAGGAGATTATTGCTCGTCCAATTAACGACACCTTTGTAATCAAATGGCTCGTGTTAGTTTAACAGACTTAGAACAAGTAGGCAGGGGTGCCATTTGGAAATTTCCACGGGAAATTTTTGCCCTTAACCAAGGTGGACACACGGTTCAACAGATCCTGGTCTCACGAGGTTACGAACGGGTGCAGTTGAATTTGCATCCCGTATACATTATGTAAATAGACACTCTTCTCTGGACGAATATCTTTGACTTCCGCTCAATCGAGGTTCGAGATTTTCGCGGGGAATCCGCGAACGGCTTCATTTTATACGATCGTTGAAACGTCATTCAGGTATCGACATCGCCGACCGATTTCTTCCATTTCTCTCCTTCAATCCTTTCCTATTCATGGACCAGATAACTCGCGAATGAATTCTTATCTGTTCGACCTTTAACCCTTATATCCGTAAATTGTTCCAATAATAAAAATTTCATTGTTTTTAATTCGTTTTTAGATGGAAATTTTATTATTCGATGATTTTAATATGGTTCAATGCCTTATGGGTAACAATCGGTTCGCAAGACATCTCGACGACTATGAATGTGAAAGGGTTAAAGGAGCAACGTAACTGTTCGACCATGGAGAGCTATCTTCATCTGTCTTGTTCCAGGAAATTATTCGTGATAGGGCGTTCTGTTCGAAATTACCGATGCTAATTATCGATAGAACAGTCGATTGTACTAATTGGTCGAATCAGACGAGCGATAATGTGGTAAGTGATAAAGGGAGCTTCGAATTATTTTATGGTCTACAGGTGTTTCGTGACATATGTAGGAATATCGTACATGAACATATGATAGTTTATCGTTTCAAAATTTCAATATTGAGAGAAATAATTTCGTACACGAATCAATGCGACTTATGAAAAAAATATAGAAATTTAATAGAAATTAGCGAAAACTAGCATTTGAAATAATGAATATTAATAATAGAATATCATAATGGAACATTATTGAAATTAAATAATATCAATACTTAATATCTTATAATGAATAGGTAAAAAATTCCAAGCAATTTCTAGAAAATGCAAATCAATTCTTTAATTCAGCCTCAGAAACGTTGTTGATTATTGTGTTGTTAGTACACGGTTTATTATTCGACGGAGAGTGTTATTGCACCGTGCAAGTTTCTCATAATTACGAACTTCGAAGACACTCGTTAAACTAAACGGATGAGAATCCCAAGTTTCTGTTACGTCCGAGAAAGAACGGGAACTACGAAGTTCCCGCGGGAGTAAGAAAATAAATTCATCGGTGCATCACTTGTTAGAAAATCTCTCAAACTTCTTGACTTACTGTTTTATTAAAGAAAAAAATTTACGATCCCCTGCTAAGGTGTTGCAGAATATCATTAATGTTGAACTGTAACATTTTGTATAAGCGATACCAATTAACGATGTTTCGCGAAAGGATCGAGCACACTTGGCATGATTTTCAGAAAGTATCTCGAATCAACAGTCGATAAGGAATCGTTTGTTTCGATTAACTTCAAAGGAGAGAATCGTATCAGAGCCAGCTCTAGAACACGGAATCGAAACGTTCAATTTGTTCATGTTTTCCGTTCACGTTTGGAATTAAACCGAACGACTTTGGCGGCACCGAAGGAGAGTCATTTCCCGCCTTTCGAATGGTTTCTAATTTGCCTCCGAACGAAAACAATGAAACCCGATTCGGTACAATCTCTTCTCGCTTCGATTTTCATTTAAATGTCTCTTTGAAGAGGAACGATATTCCAGTTAATAGGTAACAAAGCTATCGTAATATTGTTCCATTGAAAACGTGCACGAAACAACCTCTAAAAGGAAGAACGATTTTAATGGTTAAAAAAAGCAGCTCGATTCTTTTGGTTGAAAGAAAAAAACAACTGGAGAAAGGGGAGAGAAACGAAGAGACGGATTCGAGCGGAAGAAGAAAATAGCGCACGAAGAACCGCGGACAATTTGTCTACCGCCGTTACGTTGGAAAAATTTAACTTAACTCTATCAGTTTCGATTTTTCTTCTCTCTTCCAGCTCGATTTATTGGCAATATTATCGCGGTGATCGGGGTATCCTTGCGGCGCTTCAATTTCGCAGGAAATTCGCGGTTAACTCTCTGATGGTTACACGTGAAACTCCTTTTCGCGGTAAAAAAGTTCATTCTCTCTTCGATGCGAGAAGTTTAATGATAAATTAAGCGTAACTTTGGATGTTGGATAAGCATCAAACAAGTTAGCAGAGGAAATTAATAGATAAATTGCGATAGCATGATAAATGTTTCCATTAGCGACCAATTATTTGTTGAAAGTGGTAAATAAAACGATGCACAAAATGAAAATTAAAAATACACAGTGTATTACTTCAAAGGTTATTAAATTTTTAATAGAAATGCTTTCAGCGTAGGTGTTGTTAACTTCCCCTATTTCCAATTCTAATTCAAACTATATGCAAGAACTTTCTTCATATTTTCCATCAAAACTTCCCAAACTTCAAACTTCAAATAATACCTGCTTGAATTTAAATTTCCTATTTGTATAATTCTAATAATTTTGTAAGGTAAATATATGGAGGTTACTAATTTAATTCTCTATCTACTGAATCTTGTTAATATCAATTCGAAGAGAAGAATGTAGAATACATATCGCTGATAAATTATTTTGAATGTTTCAAAGGGGAGAATAGAATTGCATCGGTAAATCCAAATAACAGTGGTACCGATACGAAGTTTCAGCTAGGCGAACGATCCCGAAGGAAGAATCGAAAGAAATGATACAGTAAGTTCGAATACAAATGAAAAAGATCCATGGTCGAATAAGCGACACTCTTCTATTCGTCTTCGATAAAGCGGACGGATATCTCTGCACGGAGGGGGGGATACGGTGAAAATATAACAAATGAAAGCCATAAGCCAACGATTGGTAAACCTCGGTCTTCCGATAATGCAGAAAGTTGAATGTATCGATAACGATTGCATACGTATGCCAAATGCACGCGCAACGGAAGAAACAAATCCCTGGTTCGCATTACTTCCCCCGATCTTTCAACAGAATACCCTCGATCTGCCCGTAGAAGCATCAATGGTTCCCCGTATTTCATCAATCGCGAATATTCCTTCTCGAAACTTATGGTAATACCTTCCCGTTCGCAGACTATGGAATATTGCTCTCCAAAATTACAATCGGAACGGTTACATGATTGATTGTTCGGAAAATTATTTACCCTCTATACGGTGTACTTTGTTGATGTAATTTACAAATGAACTGCATGAATTATTTACGATATACTCTTTGTTAGACTATTTCGTAGGCATAGATAAGAAAAGAATCTTTTATAAAAATAATTGAATTTTTTTTCCAATCAAAAAAAGAAAAGTTCGAAAGTTTTCAAACAAGACTGATGTCACAAAAATTGATTTGATCATAGAATTTTGAGGGCGTGATCGATGCAAGAACGACGTGTCCAGATCGAAACGGCTGTCACATATGTAATGATACCTTAAACGTGGAAACAGGAAAAGCTGGCACGGAATTGCAATCGCATAACGCATGAATCGCGGACAATTTGGCAATGATTTTTCCGCGAAGCCGGCCAGCAAGAGGATTTTTACAGTCGATTAAACCATGACAAACATTCAATTTCTCCGGGGAATAAATTTTATTCGGGACACAGTTTCACGGGGTCAGCTTAACGTAATCCGGTAAAGCTCTCCGGTGGTCGCCTTTTATTTTCTGGATCTCTGTTTCCCACCCTTCGATGTGGTCGAAGAATATGAACTGCAATGCTAACAAAAACTGCACAACCCGAAGCATGTGTACCACGCGCCCCTTTTTTTTATAAACATCGAACTGTGGGCTCGATATGAAACCGTACGAAAAACTTTTATCTTCTATTGTAACCCGCAAGAAGGAAAAAAATTTCGATCGAAATGTGTCCCATGTGTAAATCATTTGCAATAAATTTTGAACACGTTTTACTGTCGATTTAGATTTGTAGAAAATTGAAAAATAATTTGAAAAGGGATGAGAATTATTTTAAATAAATTTGGAAAATATTCGTATTTGCTTGCATGAAAGGGTTCATATTTGTAGAAAATATGTATTTCTTATCCATGACTTATCGTGGCGTGTAATTTTGGTAGCAGTTCAAAACAATAGAGCTTTCTAATTAAGTGAGAGCGAAGGGCCAGGAAAGCTCTTTTACGATCCTAAAGGGACCAGAGCGTATAGAAGTAATCGAACCACAAAGTTGCCGGTAATGTTTCATTACCTAATGTAAATTTACCTCTCCGGGCTACGATATCTTTCGAAATATTAGGCTGGATTCCATTTTGTGGCCGTTACCGAATCCGCTGGATGCGACGGTGTGTCTGGCAGCTCCTCAACCGCGATAACACTTTTCTTACATCGATGTACAAAGAGTTGCCAAAAGATAATTCAGACAGACAAGAATGAATTTATTGCGTGAAACGGCCTTAATGGACCGAGTGGAACCAACATGCCACTGCATAAAACGTTTTTACGTCGCCGTTGGGAGCGTAAATACGATCTTTACACGCTTGCCTATTTCGTAAACGAATCTTCAACACATTAAACACCACCCTTAACTGAAACCCACGAATCTATTACAATATAATAGGAATTTAAAAGAAATTTAAGGCAGTACTAAATATTGTAATTTTATAAGTTACTGATCTTCTTTTAATATCTGGCGGAGTAAATAAAAATACATTACATTTTAATGCACTTAGCGGAGTACTAAAAGCGGAGCTATGCTAAATCGATCGCGAAACTTTCATTAATCAAGTTCGTTCTAAATTGATCCTGTGACCCTGCTGATTGTGAAACGATTGAACGACAAATCATCGAAACGACACAACGAATGCACCTGACGACCCCCCTACCCTTCCAAAAAAAAAAGCCACCATTAAGCCATAGGAAACGGCCAAGAATGAGGCTCGAAATGGGCTGAGAATTGTAGCGACAAAAAATGGCTTTATCCAGAGGAGAACATATCTAGGGAATGGGTCTATTAATATCCATTTTCCGGGCCATTTTTAAGCACACGAAATATTCGTCTAAGCAGATTTATTCGCCGTGCCTGACAGAACCAACGACTTCTGTTTTTTAAGAGAGAGAATTCTCCTGTCCCTAAATCATCACAACGAGTTGTAGTTCAAAATTCTGCTTTCATTTATTATTAATAACCGAGGCAATTACTTTGATTTGGAACAGATACAAAACCAAACATTACGTATATTTGTTATTACACCGTATCAGCATTGAAATTACTGCAGTAATTATACGCGTAAATGGCACAAATAAACTATGAAGTGCACACGTTTGCACGGGAAAAAGCAACAATGGCGCAACTTATAAATTGCAATATCAAACTCTCGTATTTTATCAACTACACGATAACGGCTGGAAATTCGATGAAACAGAAATGACAATTTACGCGGTAATGAGCACGATACGAGACGAGAGGAAATAGCAAGAGAAGGTATGTCGTTTAAGAAAAAAATTAAGCATCTTCTTACGCGCGGACCTATTCGTACAAGCAAAGACGAATAATCTCATTAGCTGCGACCTAAGCGCATTAATGTCTACAAAATGAAGGCGAAAGAGGTTCAAGTACTTTGTGGTCGTATTAAATCGTTTTGTGTTTAACAGGCACTTTATTCTTTTGAGGCGGCGCTGAAAACAAGGTCAAGTACATATAACGCATGTAATTACTGTTTTTTTTTTCTTTTTTCATGCCGAAGCTACTAAATTGTAGTGTCATAAATGTTTATTAAATAAACCTTTACTTTACCGCTCTCAATATTGCAAAAACTAATAAACATAATGCTAAATCGTGGAACTTTCGTCTCAGTATTTATTTTTAACCGCTGACATTACAATATTTTATTAATTTTTAGACAAATTTTTGTAGTCTAATTATTTATGAGAACTACATTTTTGCGAAGTTTGACTTTAAATTTCATACACCAAGTTTCATTTGATTTATAACAATCTGTGACTATAGTATTTGCTATCGATCATCCACCTACGGAATTCGGGATTCAAAAGAAACAACTCAAATAGTATCCTGAAGTTGGAGCACGAATCACGGAGCACAATGAAGTATTTGTTTAACAAAATATTATACACGACGGGGTATTTGTTTGAAACGTTAGTCGAGAAGAAGTTTAAATAGAGTAAGCTAAGTGGAAAGCCGATGTCTGAAGGAACTACCAACAATAACGAAACTTTCGTATCGCAAATAGCGGTCAAAGCGTCTCGTAGCCGTTAGAAATTCAACGCCGTTGGGGGAAAGTTTGATAACGAAAGTAAAGTTTTATAACATTCAATGATCTCTACAGACAGACTCTACCCGATTATTTTTCAAAGTGTACAAGTTTCCCCGATAAAACCCGGCGACGTGTTAGACGTGGCGCGAAGGATTTAAAAATTAATTTCAACTTCGGCACGACGTCGATAGGAAATTATAAGAGCGAGATAGAGCATCGAATAACATTCTTACGCCGTCCTTTAACGAACTATACCTTGAATACTTAAACCGAACGAAAGGATATTTTTATAAATACCTGTAAAAAAGATTAATCCTTATCATATTAATCTAAATATGACAAGTATTTTTAAACTTTATGATTTGCAAATATATACCATTTCGGAATTTCTAAGTTACTGGGAATATAATTTACTTTTCGTAATTTCCATTTAAAAATATGATATTTCCAGCCGGGACGAAAAGGTTAAATCCATGGAGATTACATACACCAGTAAAACGAAATCCGGTTATTTCCTGTTTTAAAAAGCATTAAAGGACTATCCTAAGCGGATTTCTTTGTTGAACGTACGAAGAAAACCTTTTCTTTAAAAAGATATATCCTCCAAAATACGAGATTTACCGGCGATTTTTATAAAGCCCGCTTTGCAAATTAAATTTAGCGGAATATTTATTTGTTACAGTACATTTTACTACATTCATTACTTTTCCTTTTCTCACCCAAGAAAATTCCTCCTATGCTTAATTGACACATTAAATACCGCGTGTGTCACCCGTTACTGGATACAGACAAATAACCGGAGCGATAAACAATTTTGTTTTTAATTAAAAGTGATCCTGATATTGTATTACTCGTAAAAATTATCGAATGAGAAGCCTAAATTACAAAATAAAATAATCCTGTTCCAAATCGTTGCAAATTCGGTGTATCACCCTACACTTACAGCACCCAACGTGTTAACCCCTTAACCTATGATTTATCCAATGGGTGCGTCAGTTAGAGCTCAATATTTATTGAACGAAAATCGAAATGTTATTTATACTTCACACTCGATAAGTCCCGGCTGCATTAATTATAATTACAATTAAATAAAAATTTGAAGGTTACATCTGAACTGTAGTGTGCGTCACGAGTGTGATTCTAAATTATAGGGCAAGGGGATAAATTCACATAACTTTTCCTTCTACAGGATTCAGACTGTCAAATTTCCTTGGAGCCCTCGAAGGAAACAATATTTCTTCGAGCGATTTAAACATTCCCGTTTGGAATTCCATTAAAGATCGAAATTCCGTGTTTTAGGCCGGCATCGGTGGGAATCCAATGCGGCGCGTGATGGAGCAGTGATCTATGAGCTAATTTTGGAGACGATTTTCGAGATCTTTCATCATTCTGCCTGACATACCGACGCTTCTCCGATAATTTATTGGAATGGCTTACATGCTCCGCCGTATCGATCTCTTTAAAGGCCGAGACACCGGGCGAGAGAGAGTTCTCCAATCCTTGAACTTCTCTCCCAAAGTGCAACGACAAACTTGAAACGGTTCGAGTGCGACGACGGGTCACTTAAACGAATGAACATCCGGGAAAATGCGTCCCTCGTTCAAATTGAATGAGAGAAATGAAAACAAAGCGAACTTGGATACAACCGACTCATCCTGTACTTCCTTCGAATAACAATAACGCTACGACGAACACACACCTGGGACCTAGATAATTTCTTTTGTCACTTTATTTCTTCGCGTATTCACGGTCTATCCTCGCCGTTATTCGACCAGATGACTAGATTGTTTTCAATCGTTTTTGCATTGTAGGTTCGTTAAATAGTTTTCTAATTGAGAGATTAGAGCTATGGTCTGTGTTATGGTTCCATGTTTTAGAGATAATGAAACACGTGTTATTCGCGAAGGAAAGAAAACATCAGAGGTATGCAAAGTACTCATCGTCCCGTGCCTAAAGTTATAATTTTATCAGTTTTTAATTTCGTAACTTTAAATTCTTTTGAATTTTATCAACGAATTTAAAGTATAATCATTATCGTGTCGTTGTATGAAATATAATTAGAAGCATAAAAACTAGAAATTTACATATTCATGAATTCGGTACAAAGGGGACGATACGGGGTGTTTTATTAAAATTTAAAGCGAATTTTGCTTTATAACGTTGTTTTGTTCGATTATTGGTACTGTGATGAACATTTTTCATTCTTCCTGCGTTCTTTAATAATTGACTAAAAAGTAGATTCGAAACGTCGATCATCGGTGACCCTCATGACAATTAACGTGTTAACTTTCATCCCTTCGAGTCGCAGTTTTCACAAGGGTTGAAAGTTGCTTTTTGAACACGGTTCAACGAAATCCCCCGTACGGTCACTATATCGCAAATACGGCGGGGGAAACTTTTTTCCACGTTGGCATTGACATTTTTCATGATTGACGTTGAAGCATCAGCTACAAGGCTCTGAATGAATAATAACGAAACAACTTTTCTGAAGGAAACAAAGTTACACGTAACTCTAACCAACATATCAATATCCAGGGGTTTAATGATCAATGAAATAAAAAAATCTCTAATGTTTCAATAAACGAATCAAAATATGGCATTTGCTTCTATATGTAATTAAATTTCACTGATTTAATGATTAATGAAATAGTAATAAATTGTAAAGTGAAATATTCTACATATGCCAATTACAAAATATTAAAAAATTTAATTAATTAGTGAGTTCTTATCAGAGGATTAAAATATCGTTGATTTTCAGAACAGCGATAAGTGAAATAATTTTCCGTGAAAAATATTTGACCGAATTTTTCTGATTTAATGATAAACGGAATAAAAACAGAAATATGAGTCAAAATATTCGATACAATCCACATTTCCATGGCATTCGCACAAAATATCAACAAATAAATTAACGAAGAAAATATCAAACGAACGGAAACAAAGATATCCCGGGAAAGCGTGTCCGTGCCAATTACAAAATATCCGTACGCCAATTATAAAATATATTCATTTTCGAGATAACGAGCAGAAAATTTTTCATCGAAAATACATAATTAAATTTCCAAAATTGAACGATCGATGAAATAAGGAAAAAGTAAAGCTAAAATGTTTCAGAAGAGCAACACTTAATTTAAAGATAACAACGTTCGCGAATTAATATTCTTCAAACTGTTTGCAAACCCACTATACATCTGTGTAACTTTGAAATGACATACTAAATTTCTATTATGAATACAAAATCTTTCTCTGTAAGTAACATAATGGAGCCAAATATTGTATTTTAGGATTTTCTTATAATTTTCAAATATAAATATTATTAACAATTCACAAAACTAGTTAAATTTCTGATTGACCGAACCATAGCAATTAAGTGTTAGGGAAAATTCGATGTTCCCGAGGGAAAGGACACGCGCAATTTCGTGCTGGTCGACTGAAAGCATCAAAGATGAGATGCTCCGAAACGTTCGCATAGAACCTTCTAACAAGATTCCTGTTTCGCTGCCACAACGTATGCTTGACACGTGCTTATCAACGTCACAAACGGCCACCTAACGCGTGGTGATAACGCAGTTAGGGTGCTACACCGATCTGTAGTGTACAACGCGCACAAAATACGTCTCGCGGACGTCTGCGTAATGAAATTAACGGGGACAGTTGCTGAAACGTTTTAGATCTTGTCGCTGGAAGAGCATCGATACGAATCGAGTTACATCGAGTTGCAAGAATCCTTTAATAAACAAAGAACTCAAAATTTTGAAATATTTAGTCAAATTATTTTGAAGAAATACGCGATATTTTGTTTGACATCAGCTGAATACCAATTTTAAATTGCATTGCAAAAAGGTTCAGAAAAATTATTACTATCCATTAATTATCGATTAAAATAAATAATTTTAATAATCAAACAATCGACAGGATCTTCAAAGCCCAATACTATCGATTTTGAACACTTTGACTGCCACAGTGGAAACATACGTGTATGGTCAGACACACTTAAATTCCAATTATTATGATTTCTATCGATTCATTTTCAAATGTAACCATTCGAATGAGTACTTAATGAGTAGTCAACGTGTTAATAGATTGCATAACTTTTAACCAAATACAAATGATTTTTCCTTAACTATATATGATGTTAAGCAATATAAACATTGCAATGGCTTCGATATCGCAAAACATTCAGTATAATTCATATGGGATCCTGTTACACCGCATGTAGTTATCGAAACGATTTCCCATCTACACCTTGCTTGATCCAATTAAAATGAAAATTCAGCATTATAATTCAAGTGGAGAAATGTCGATATTAATCAGCGAACGTTTTCATCCTTTCATTTGTAAGGTCAACACGTTAAGTGCCATACATTGGACACCACTGACCGGTGTCTCCAATTTTATATAAAATAATTAATAATAGAAAAGAAGTTTTAAGTTAATAATTTGATGAACTAAACGAAGAATTCAAAATTGAGAAATATACGATTGCGGTAAGACACAGTAGATACAGCCATGCCACAAAAATTACAAATTACCTTGATAATTGAATGCAATATTTGAAACAAATTCCTAATTTCCATTTTCCAACAAATACAGAAAGAAAACGATTCGTTGGGCTCAAATGTTGAAAGGTACACTTCGTACTCTAAAAAAAATTATTAATACTCCCTGGAAATTAAATGATCAATGCACATGAATTAAAAACATTTAAATATCGCGTTCAACGTCACACGATTGTATCCATGTTCGATATAATCGACCGAGCCAATCGGAACGCAGCATTTCTAAACGGACAATCGCGCTAAATTCCTCGCGACCGATACCCCCTCCGAACGCCGCCATATTTATTTATCTCGGCATGCTTGTCAGCTCGAAAAAAAAATTCCGATAACCTGTAACTGTCGTGGATCGGAAACGAGTCAAAATAAAGTCGACCGATTCCGTGAACGATATTTCGTGTGGTGAAACACACGGCGAGGGTATACAATTTAACGAGTAGATACAGACAAGATCAGACGACAGAGGCAGGCGCACGCGGCACCGGCGAACGACCCTTCGGATCATCGTTCGAATCGAAGCCAATTATCAACGGTTGGCGGGCAACCGAATGACAAAACTGTATCCCCGTGTTTGTCGCAGCGATTAACGCGTTTCGTGTATACGAGCATCGAGTAATTAAGGAGAATTCTTACCTTTCCACGTCACGGCAAGGTGCACGCGAAATCCGACCACGCCATTCTCTCTCTCTCGAGCACGGCACCGCACTGCACCATATATACACAGAACACACTTCAACACATCTCCACCCCTCCCGTACAGCTTCCTTCCGTTATTCAGTGCTTCTAGTTATTCCTCGTTACTTGTCCATTTCTATCTCGCCCATTTCTGTGTCTCGGTTTTTAACCGGTCTCTCGCTCCTTCTCTTTCTATCGGTCGTTTCACTTCCCCTCTATTTCATCCCCCTTTCTATCGCTCTCTCTCTTTCTCTCTTATCTGTCTGTCTCTCCCTCTCTCACCAACCGGCAAGAAAGCTTTTCCAACACGTCGGGCCTCCCTTTTCTCCGGCACCTTTTCTTCTTCTCGTTTCGGTTTTATCCGTAGCCAGCCGGCGTGTTCGTGATAACGGCACAAACGGCACAGGACGAGGTTAGGAGGAAGAGGAAGAAGAAAAGGAAGCACCTCCCTGCGACACGCGCGCGCACGAGAGAGAGAGACAACCCAGCATCCAGCTACGCCCGTGACAGCGTCTGGGCAACTACTGAGGACGATCTGCGCGGTCCGGCGCAAGCTTTCGTTCGAATTTTGACCGCGCACGGCGCTACCGTAGTTATCCCTTTTCGTCCGACGGTTCAGAGATGGCCATCCGGAGCTGAGCCTTGCTCCAGCCTACCCCCAACACCTTCGTAACCAACCCCCCTCGCGAAATTTCACCCTAATGACGTCGGTAACGTTGTTTCACCGATCTTTTTCTTCTCTATATCAACGCGTTAATTGTTACAGAGAACGCGGGCGAACAAAAGCTTTGTTAAGGATGCGGTTGATTAATTTTCGAATTTAACATTTCCAGCTTGATACTGACTCCAATCCAGATTTATTTTCTTGTTTCTTTTGATAATTGTTCCGTGACCGTGAAAATTAACGCGATTTTTAATCCTGAAATTGATAAATATAGTTTGGTAGCAAATTCTCGCAAAGACACGGAACGATCTTCCTCTTTCTATCGTTTCCTCGATCCCTAAGGTTTTCTCACGATCGCTGCTTCGTTGATCCGTGAAGAAACGCTTGGGAATCGGAGTATGCGACACGTTTCCCGAAATTTTCTGTGTACCATGCAAATATTTGGCAAGAGAAGAAGGTGGTAGATAGAATCGGTAAATTTCGACGGTTCGGGCATCGCTCCCTCCATGTTAGTACCTCGTACAACAAAGTGCCGTGAATCCTCAGTCATTACATTCTTTTCTCTCAAACTAATTATGAAACTTCAAATTTTTAATCACGACAGACTAGATCCTTAGAAAACTCCCTAAAAGTTGTTTCGATATCAATTAATGACTCGAGTAATTAATCTCCTTCGTCCGAATTTGGGGTGGTCGATGGAGATCCCTCTTCGATTTGTCGGAAAACAGCGAATGCTATGATAAATTTAATCAGTTGGAACACAACACGGGCTGGTCGTGTGTAAATTTCGCCAAACATTCGTACACGGCGTACGTACGGAGCACACCCCTCAGGTGTATCAAGGCTCAATGGCAAATCAAACACGGCTGGCGTTTTATCACTGCGTTACCATGGTAATTATGAGACAGATACGCATTGCGTGCGGTTTATCATACGAGCCTGCCGGGTTCGATTACGACCCCACAAGGCAAATCATTCGATTCCAGACGGGCCATCAGCTTTGTCCCAGTTCTTCGTTGATCTTTCATCCCCTTCAAAGGTTTAGTACTATAGTTAAGCAATTTCTTTGAAACATTTGAAATTGAAAATTTATAATTGGGAACGTTCATAGAACTATCCGTTCGCAATTTTCGTGATACTGTTGCAAATTGATTTGCGGATTTTGCGAATTATTTAGAATCATTCGCGGTTCTGTGAAACTTTTCTGTTTTTAAATTGTTGTATTTTGGAGTTTAATTATCGGATCTGTTTCAAAGTCCCTTGTGCTTTGCCCTTTGAAACTTTTATCTAATGTATCTTTACAGTAGATTGAAAACCCGAATTTTATTATTGTTTTTACTGTCTGTGTGATTTTATAGCAGTAATTACAAGCAATTATATTAATAGAGGTATTGAAGTGGATTCTCTTTTTTTTTCAAATTGTAAACAAGATTAATATACACGGGTTTAATTTTACCCATAGAAATTTTCTAAGTTTACTGATGTTCAGTTATTAGATTGATATTAGTGCAATTTATAAAATACTGTTGATTTATAACAATTTCAACAAATTCAATACATGTTCTGAATATTGCTTAGAATTTTCGACTTAAAAAAAGAATTAGCTTAAGTATTTCTTGGATTACAAGATTGATTTTAACAGCTACTAAACATTTAACTTTTAGTTAAAATCAAAGCAACAATAACCCCATCAACATTTTTGTAATAATATATAAAATTATAAATTAACAATTGGTATTGTAATGTAATTAGAAAAACTAAAGGTACATATAGCGAATGCATTATTATATCAATTTATATTAATAAATAAAGCTGTACGGCCATCAAACTTATACAATAGAAAGAGAAAACATTATATTTTTATAAAATAATCCATTTAATACCGTTTGAATTTTATTTTCGACCTTTTTTTAACTTTTTGTGCTCAGCGCCACTAAAACGGTACAAGTGGCACCATCTCGCGGTAAAAAGTGGAACTATGTTTTTAATTTATTAAATTATATTTATATCATCTAATCCTTCTTATGAGTGCCCTAGAAATTAAATAGCTGTTATATTTATATTAATAGTGTAAAAGACTCGTTCAATAATACATACTCTTTTTCCATACACACAAATTAAAATGGAAAAGAGTTTTTCATTACAAACAATTTAAGACGTTAAAAAACGAAATGAAACTTGCGGCAGTCTTTTTAACGAATGGTATTTCATCCCGCAATCTACCAATTAATTCTGCTGTGTTAATTTAATAAACAAAAAGTATAGGTACCTAAAATTTGAAAGTAATTATAAACGTGATTGTAAAGTTTGTATATTTTCTATCGAGAGGGTTTGCCGGTAATAATATTACAATCATCACAACTTTACAAATAATGTAATCACTTTATTATAATATATCACAATTTCTACTGTGTATAGTGCTGAAAGCTGTTTGAAAGAGAATTGCTGATGAGATGCCACAGAAGTACACACTGTGTTAGCAGTGATCATATGTAATCCTATCATTTCGTTTATTTAAAAAAATTATATGATTAATGAAATACAATCACCATCTTGTAGCATTCCCTTGCAATAAAAGTAGCTATCAGCCTTTCACTTATTAAATAATGTTTTTAATGATTTGCTAGGATTGATATGAAAATATTTCACTTTCTTTTTTTTTTTTATGATAATCATATTTAGTATATAGATAATAAATGTTGCATCTTCCTGTTTCTCATTGGCTTTCGTAATAATGTTTAGTGCACACAGAATGGAAAATACAAGTCCCCAAATGTTCATATGACAAAAAGAATACTCAACATGATTTTAAATAAATAACGTTCGTGTTATTTGATTAACAATATACGTTGAATTCTTCTTTTTTTTTCTTTTTTACAAACACGTTAAAAAATAAGTTATAAATTATTCATTTCGATTTTATTTAGTAAGTTCAAGTATCATTATTGTATAATATAAGCATTTCGTTAAAAATCAATATAAATATATCGTATGATCGTAGATTTGATTAACTTGCGTATAGTATCTTTGTTATATCTTTACAAATATGTTGAAGATCCTTAAAAACATTTTAATACGCGTCATTAGGTAAATTTATTATTACAAGCCAGAAACCACTTCCTATAATATACAAACTGAAAAACAGCTTATGAATATTATCCACCATTTTGTTAACATAATGTTTACAATTATTTTCCGTTCTGATCGATTCTAACTAAATCGTCTTCAAAACATTCTAGATCGTAAAATAAATGAAAGTAGATCGTTTAAAAATGATTCGAATATCTCGGTAAAATATCAATACCGACGTAAAAGAGAAAGTAATGGCAATGTAAATGATTAATTAATTTCTTTTCTTTCCTCCTGATATAGTATCACTGATTTTTAAAAACCGTACGTTACTTCTTGCGAAGAATTTTCGAAAATATATTCTTTGTATACGATTGTAACATAGAAGCTACAATAAAAGGAATACATCGTGGTGACTAATGCCGCTTTACAAAATGCAGACTCAATGTTTTTATACTTTTATTTCTCGTTTGATCTCGTTTCAATCGGCGGTGATCTGAATCCCCTCCTGGGAATCCCGTAGTACAATTTCAGCCGGTAGAATATTTTTCGTTTCGTTCGGACGAGGAACTGTATCGTCTTTTTGCACGGTCGGCGTGTTATGATGTTTCTTTTTGTGACACATCATGGTCGACCTTGACACGAACGTCTTGGAGCAGGCGTCGCATTCGTACGGACGTTCTCCGGTGTGCAATCTCTTATGAATAGCCATGGGGGTGAATTGCGTGAACGTTTTGCCGCATACGTCGCATCTGTAAGGTCGTTCTCCCGTGTGCAACCTTCTGTGACATCTTAACGCGGCTCTTCTGGCGAATACTTTTCCGCACATATCGCATTTGAAACTCTTCTCGCCGGTATGCATGGTCGAGTGAATTTTGAGATCAACCCGTGTTAAAAATCCTTTACCGCAAACCTCGCACAAGTAAGGCTTTTCACCTGTGTGAATACGCAAATGGGTGTTGAGGTAACTTTTACTAACGAACATTTTATTGCATACTACGCACGGATATTGTCGATTGTCCATGCCCGAATGTATCTTCTGATGGCTTTTACACAGTCCTTTAGTTATGAAACCTCTACCACAAATCTCACAAACGTACGGCTTAACGCCAAGGTGTCTGTTCTGATGATCTAGCAGAGATTGTTTTGTTTTGAAATGTTGGCCGCAGGTGTTACACGGGAACGGTTTCAAGTCCGAATGCACTCTTTGGTGAAGGACAAGGTAGCTTTTCGACTGAAAACCTTTGCCGCACGTGGAACAATTGTAATCGAACTGTCCCGTATGCGTGGCCGTGTGCTGTGCGAGCCCTATTTTGCTACGAAATGCTTTCTCACACGTGACGCATTGAAAAGGCTTTTCGCCAGTGTGTTTTCTCATGTGTTCTTGCAATTTGTAATTCGTTCTGTACTGTTTTCCACAGTGGGTGCAAACTTTCGGCGTCCACTTCTGTCTCATCGTCGCTTGTTTCTTCTCCTCCGTGTTGGTATCGTTCTGCGAAAGCGTTAGTTCCGGTTCTACGACCTCCTCCCCTTTACTGGCTGCTTTATTTTTATGTACATCGCATCCCTCTTTATGTACATTCAGTGCATCTACACTTGTAAAATATAGTCCACAGGGGCAGTAACAAAAATACTGTTCGAAATGTGCTATCATATTGGTTGACCCTAATATTGCCTCGTTGCAAAACGGACACACGAACCAATGCGATCCTGTCTCGTCGATAGTGGGATTATTTAATGTTGTTTCTAATAACGCGTCTTTCGCTTCTTTTGTATATTCGACTAAAATTTCGGAGTTTCCGGTTGTTACTTGACTCGTTGATGCTAAAGTATTTGTTTCGGTGGAAGTTGCGTGTGCAGGAGTTTCATTTTCGACAACACGCGATTCCTCCATGTCGTTCGAAGCTTCTTGTTGGGCAGAAGAGAAACTTTCGTGCGGTACCTGCAGATCGAAATTGTTTATTTAAAAACTTTTGAATTATTCAGATATCAAATGATCGAATGAGTATTAACTCACGTTATTTTCAAGTACATTTGTTGAATTTTCAGTAGTCAATCTATCGTGTAGCCTATGATATTCTTGTTTGATTGGTACAGATTCATATTTTACATTATCACAATAATGCACTATTTGCTCTCTGCTTTGATCTTCAGGATTTATTGAAGTTACATAATTTATTCCTAATTGACTCAAATGACCACTAACTGTTAAATTTCCAACTACAGTCATGTCTCCCTCCAGATGCATTGCTATCTGATGATTAGAAACCTGTAACAGAAAAATGAAACAAATTACTTTTAATGAGATATATATTTAAGAATGTTTCTATTTAAGAAATTACTGTAATAAATATAGTACAATTTATTTCAGTAAGCATATTTGAGCCAAAAAGAAGGTTGTTCATTTACTTCTCGTATATGTTCATCCACCATTCTGACAGTATCTCCATCTAAGCAGTCGATACCTGTAACCTCAATATCCGTGTCCTGTTGTCCTATTTCTTCTTGCGTGACAACCTGTTCACCACCTGCTAAGTCTATTTCATCCATGACTTGCATGGTATGTATAGCAGTTTCTTCTGTTTCCTGAGAAGTTACATGGCTTTGTACATCTTCAATATTATTCTGTATTCTATCAATGTTCCTTTGAAGTCTATTCATTTCTTCCACTTCTTCTAGATCCCGCTTCGATATACGAACAACCTCTTCCTTGGCAATTTCCTTTAACATTTCCATGAACATTCCTTCAGTGTGTAAACATTTTTCACGAAAATCAAACAATTGGTCCAATTTATAAGCACATTCCTCGCACACCACTTTCGGTAATTGATCAGTCATAGACACCTAAAAATAATGAATAAATTGATAACACTGATATTTGCTTAGAGAGTATATTAAATGACATCACAATCATCAGCCTTCCTTGAATCTATGCAGTTAAATCTAACATACACCCTGATCTTTTGTTATAAGAACGTGAAACCTTGCACCAATTTTCTTTCTCTATTTATAGTTAAATTAGAAAGAGGGGGTGAAGGCAAAGCACTGAAGATTGCAGTGATATTGTACCTCTATCTTTACGCATGATTTTACCTGCACTGGCAAACACGCGGCTATTTTCTTGTCAATATTGCGCATTTGATCGCCGGCTTCGAAGATGGGTAATCCCATTAGAATGCCTGTTTTAGTCGCGCATAGACGACATAAATAATCAAATTCCTCAACGACGGCCATATCAAACCGAACAGAGATCGTCTTGTTGCCAGACTAAACGGGCGACCCAAGGCCCGATCCGGTTTTAATTTAAAAGATCCAATGAGAAAGACCTTTTTACGCGATTCGATAAACTCGTATCGCGCATTACGATATTTCTTTGATGCGCCTTCTGTAGATCTTCAGTTTCAAACTATTCTACTTTAAAGATATGCATTATCCGGGGATATTTGTCAAATGAATCTGTGTTCACACCATCGCAAAACCTCCTTCAATCAGTCGTGGCACCCGCAACGGGGGAATTAGCTTGCGACGCTCTCTTTTCATCTTGAAAGAATCTACTCCGTAGATGGCGCGCTATACATTCTTTTGATCGATTTGCGAGTTATCGCAGATCGACAAATTTTTAAAACTATATTTTTTAAAAATATTTTATTTTAAAAAGCATATATCGACAAAAAAGAATCAAATTATTCGAATTTCATTATATTCGAATTTTAGAATAATTAACCAATAAATAAAATGAGTCAACTATGAACATTGTATGTTAAAGGAATATAAAAGTCTCAGACAAACTCAATACTTTTTAATCCTTCGTTGAAAATTGAAATAAATATTTTTTTTATATAGAGAGTCTGTAATAAATTTTATTGATGTATATATTTTATTAATAATTAAATTGTAATTTTTACTATGTTTCGTTTAAACCCAAGCCGGAAATTTAGAAATCATCAATATTGTTTGTTTTTAAATATATGTTGGATTAAGTATCTATTATTTAACACATGAACACATAATTTAATAATATCTTTTTTAATTTGACAAATACCACTTTATAAAAGATATTTATGCTGATTTCCAATAAAAATGGCGATGAATAAACAGGGGAATCAACAAAAACGAAAATTACTACAAAGTAAGAGTAATTTAAATGAAGAAAATAACAGTGAGTATTTGCAATTACATTTTTCAAAATTTTAATTATGTTAGAGTTCAGATACTTGTTACAAAGGTAATGAAATGTTTGTAATTTATTGTTTACATGTATGAGCTTTGAGGTTAGGTGTTCTTTTTATTTTAATCATAATAAATCAATTCATATTAAGTGGAATACCATGTTTATTTTTAACAAAACACTGTCATTTCCAACTTTAATGAAATTCGTATTGGAGTATATAAATAGAATTGCTTACAGACGTTAATTTTATGTTTAGTTAAAATTCCTAACCTGAATACAGGTTAGAGTTCTGTTTAATCATTTTGCTTCTTTACAGGAAATGTTAAAATTGCCAAAACTAGTTTGGATGCACCAAGATTGTGTCCTTACTTAGATACAATAAATCGTCAATTTTTAGACTTTGATTTTGAAAAACTTTGTTCAGTATCATTATCAAGAATTAATGTTTATGCTTGCCTCGTTTGTGGAAAATATTTCCAAGGCAGGGGTACTAATACTCATGCATATACACACAGTGTAGCAGAAAGTCATCATGTCTTTCTTAATCTTCACACTTTAAAATTTTATTGCTTACCGGACAATTATGAGATAATTGGTAATTAATCAGTAATATCATCTTCATATTTTATATCCATTGAAACATATCAGTGTTTAATAACAGATAATTAATATTTAGATTCATCATTGGATGACATAAAGTATGTTTTAAATCCCACATTTGATAAAGCACAAATTGCTCAGTTGGATAAAAGCGACAAATTATCAAGAGCCATTGATGGTTCATTGTATTCTCCAGGGATTGTGGGAATGAATAATATTAAAGCAAATGATTACTGTAATGTTATTTTACAAGTAAGTCATTTGTCAGTGTTTATAGCTGTTTGTTTTAGCAGAATAATAATGATTAAGTTTTGCAGGCACTTTCTCATGTCACACCTTTAAGAGACTTCTTTTTGAGAGAATCTAATTACTCCCATGTAAAAAGACCACCAGGTGACTCTTCTTATTTATTAGTTCAACGGTTTGGAGAACTAATGAGGAAACTATGGAACCCACGTAACTTTAAAGCTCATGTTAGCCCGCATGAAATGTTGCAGGCTGTTGTATTATGGAGCAAAAAGAGATTCCAATTTACAGAACAGGGTATATTATACATCAGAAGAACACATTAATATCTTGCTAAGTTGCATGCTCATAAACAATATTTTGCAGGTGATCCAATCGATTTTTTGTCGTGGTTTATGAATGCTCTTCATTTAGCATTGAATGGCACTAAAAAGCGCGATTCTAGTATCGTGTATAAAACGTTCTTGGGCCATATGCGTATATATACACGAAAAATACCGCCTCTTGAATTAGACGAAAATCAAAGAAGCGAATTGCTTCATACGGTAGAATATGGAGAAACAGTAACAGAAAGTCCATTTTTATACCTAACATGTGACCTTCCTCCACCGCCTCTTTTTAAGGACCAATTTACCGAAAATATTATCCCTCAAGTAAGTATTCGATCATTTGTATATCATGAGAACATTAAAACATTTGTTACTTTTATAGGTCAATTTGTATACATTATTAAATAAATTTAATGCCGTAACTGAGAAAGAATATAAAACTTATAAAGAGAATTTTATGAAAAGATTTGAAATAACAGAACTTCCGCCTTATCTAATACTTTATATAAAGGTAATCGTTTTATTATGAATTTTATATGGGACAATCATCTAACTTTTAAGATTTAATAATTATACTAATTATTTTATACTTTTGTTCAGAGGTTTACAAAGAATACGTTCTTTGTGGAAAAGAATCCCACTATAGTTAATTTCCCAGTTAAGTAAGTAGCTTTTGTACTATTGAAAAGTTCAAATTTGTTCATTGATTTATTGATGTTTATGCATTACAGAAATGTAGATTTTGGAGATATTTTAACACCCGAAGTGAAACAAAGACATCCTTATACAACGTATGATTTAGTTGCAAATATAGTTCATGATGGTGAACCTGGTCAAGGAACATACAGGGTGCACATTTTACACAGAGCAACTGGCCAGTGGTATGAAATGCAAGATTTACACGTGACTCAAATTCTACCCCAAATGATAACTCTAACTGAAGCATATATACAGGTACGAATTTAATTTTTCTTTACATATTAATAAAAGATAAATATTTTTCATACTTCCTCGTTTCTAGATTTACGAATTGAAAAAAGATACACTCTCGGAAAACGGTGACAATAAAAATGAGAAGACAACGTGATAAATGTAATTTTTTAAAATAAAGTATTTCAATTTTTCACTTTTTATTAGTCTTTATTTCCCTTCGGTCTAAAACAAGCCTAATTTTGATATATGTCTTTATTAATAAACAATTAATAAGTATTGAAATCTACGTAGTGAAAATATTAATTATGTCATGGTATTTACCGTAAATTGAACTTAATGAAAATAAAATTGAAAACTGCTCCATTTTATTAGCATTTGACCCTGTAGTTTGCCGATCGTGCCGAGCGTAGCCGAGTAGAGCCGAAAGGATCGGAAGTACAAACTGGAAGTGGAAGTTGCCACGGTAGTAGGGGAATTTTCGTATAGTGGGGGTTGGAGTGTCGCGCCGAAGCCCGAGCGAAACGGAGTGAAGTTACAGCCGGCCACGCGATACGGTCACGAGCGAACGTCTTTTTGTATGCTTCGCGCTTTTTCTATCCTTTATTTCCGTCGTGCCTTTTGTTTTCCGGAGTGTGTATCGGTAGACCGCGTGTTACGTGTATCGCTCGTTTACACGTTAGTGATACTGACCATAGCTCTTCGTCATCGTAGTTCATTGTCGCGAGTGCTTTTACCTCTGTGTGTATGTACGTTGTGTTATCCAGTGTGTTCTCAGCACGTGGATTATCACCGGTTTGGAGCGACGCTGTCTACGCAAGGTGAGTGTTTCCTTTCGTTTCAATAAAAACCGTACGAGATCCTTCGGTCGGTTAAATATCGTTCACGAGTCATGTGCGTTAAGAAAAATATGTCCGAAAGAAAACGCGAGGCGCGTGCAAGTTTTCGAAAAATCGTTGCAGCCTGCTGGCGGTAACGGTTCTGTTTCGTGCAAACGGCACCTGACGGAGAATCTCTATCTCCTTTAAAGCGTTCCCGCGTAACGTTGTCCGATATTGTGCGCAAGCTTAAGGCTTTACTGACGATTCGCGAAATAATTCAAACGTTTTCAACGTCTACAGGGATTAAAGTGACAAGATCCGCCATTTAATGCTAATTCGATCGCGGTTCGGTTATTCTCGTACACATGGCTCGTGGTAATTCGGATTTGCGTCGGCATCTTGCCATTACACGCTACCTTCCAGTAAACCGCTCCGAATACCTGTTTCTCATACGAATCTCAAAAACGAGTCACAACGTTTCTCGTTTCAAAAGTGGGGAGGTACATTGACTCTCGTGGAAGCTGCGAGTTTCGGATTCCTAGTATCTCGCTTGTAATCGTTGCATCGTGTAAACCAGTTTCCGCGTACGAGACGACACTCGACATATCGAAACTACGTCATCGACCGCGATCGGTATACTTTCGAGAGTATCTCGATATTTGGCGCTCTCGAACGCGCAGTTCGAATTCGATTGAAAATATTTCGACAGCTTGACTTTTTTCCTCGTTATTCTTTATCTTACGAAAATATACACGTAAAAACAGCTTTTGACATTTTTTTAATCTTCTTATATTTGTATTTTAATTACAATCTAAATGGAGACACGAGTGCAGTTGTTTATACAACTTTTAGAGGTTAACAATTGGTAATATCAGGACGTACATTATAAACAATTTTTTCTTCGGTTAGAAAAAGAAATATCAAACTAAAAGACCGGTCATAGATCCCGTCGGGTGTACGGTCGTCAAAGTGTTAACAGAAGCCGTTGAAAAGAACTGAGAAACGAAGGAGAGCCTTGGCAGTAATGGCGCTCGTCAAAAAGAACAAAAACTAGTAATTGCATGCTTTTTTTTCCCCCTTGCATCGCGTTCGTAAATCGAAAGAATAGGTGGAATTCTCTAGGCGTGGAAAATGTTACTGACACGCTTATGGAATGTTTTAAACGTGGGTGGTATATTAAGCAGAAATGCAGCGTATGATGCACTGTTTCGTTTCAAGATCCTCCCTTGACGGTCATCCCTCGTCATGCCTAATATCACGCGGTTCAGGCAGATTTTAGAAACTGCGTCAGAAATAGCCAGGCAAATTCTTGCTCCTTTTTCACGAGGTTGCTTTTCGATGTGGATACAGCTCGACTGACGGTCAGTTCGTGGGCATAAACGTGTCAAGGATAGAGATCATGGTTGCATTCATCTACTTATGAGATACATCCTCGGGGCACTTGAGTATCGATCGAGGATACGGGAGTGTATCGTTGAACACTTCCTGTCTGTGCAATTTGAACATAACGCACCTAACTCATTGTTTCGATGCTTGTTTTCGACCTTACTGCTTTGTTTTCGATCTTAGACTTTATTTATAGTAGACTGTTACGAGAACGAATACGTATGGCAAAATATACTAAAGTTCCAATTAGTTCTTGCAATATTATTCTTCTTCTTTTTATTAATTAGTAGGTTATAGGAAATTCAAGATGTCTTTCGTTAAAGCATTAATGTCATTTTTGATTAGGGCATAAATCCACTGAACGAAGTCTTAACAGATCCAATCTGATATTAGGAATTCATGACGAAGTTATCAATTACTCTGACATTATAAATATTTTATCTCCTTTTCCGTCTGTAATTAAATACGAAAGTATCATCGAAACAAGATATCAGTCAGTACGGATTAAACACTTTCCCCGACCGTCGTTGATTTAATCCGGCACAATGGTATTGTTAATTAATTCGAGTCGCTTCTGTAGTTGCTTCTTGCTCGAATCGAAAAAAGACGGAAAAGCAATAAACCGACCGATCGTTCGTCGAAGCTGATTAGCGAAAAAACGCTCGTTACCGTCGTCTGATCGACACCGGTCCGCCTAATTAACCGACGTGGAAGAAAGTCTCGTATATTTTTCTTATTCCTCTGTTTTCTTTCCATTCACGGACGATTCTCCACGGGAAGACAAGACATTATTGTTTTCCCCGTTGCAGGAAGTCGCTTGCACGCAAAATAAATCCGCACAGAGAGGAGAAAGTCGCGAGTTCTGTCGTTGTACTGACGTATGTGTACGCGAACGAGTATAGGGTGACACAAAGAAGAGGAACCGAGTCTCGTATTCCATGCAGGTAGAAGGAAGATGCGGCTTGCCAGAGATAATAACCTGAAGAATAGCAGGTGGCCAGCTGTTACACTACGTAACAGGTACACGCGTGTACGAGAAATGGGCAAAAGTAATAGGAACTAGTCTAACTTTCGTCCAACTTTATCCAACCTTTGCATACTTATAAAAGATGACAAAAATAACGATTGTGCAAAATTATGGCTTGCTCTTGTGCAAAATAAGGGAGAAGTTTATATTGAAAGTTTC
Organism: Anthidium xuezhongi; assembly: GCA_022405125.1. Taxonomy (NCBI): domain Eukaryota; kingdom Metazoa; phylum Arthropoda; class Insecta; order Hymenoptera; family Megachilidae; genus Anthidium; species Anthidium xuezhongi. Next base: position 7,143,602 of record CM039639.1, read on the forward strand.
AGTGATATATACTTAAGGCTGCGGTCACATTGGAAGCGTTGAATAATCTTTATAACGTGTGTGGTATAATTAAATTCTAATTGGAATATATCCGTTTAATCGTTTTAATGTATTCGTCAGAAAGTACTTGCAATATAATCATAGCCTTAAGCAGACATTGCAGAAATTTTAAATGCAAATTTCTCCCTTATTTTGGAGTGATGAGAGTCAGTTTTACATAATTATTACTTATAATATACTTTGTAATTTTGCAAAGTCTCGTCGAAATTGACGTCCCGACGGTCGTACCTTCTCCTTGTTGGTTAATCTTGAATTCTATTATTATTAACCCTTTCGTTACCAAGGGTAGCGGTAGTCGTCCATCATTAAATGCTTATTGCGTGCCGAATTGTGGAATGAATCTAATAAACTAGAATTTATATCAAAATAGCTTCATGTATTTTTGAGAACTTTAGATTGGGTATTGTTGAACTGAAAGGGTTAATTAACTTGCAAATTGTGTTTGTCATTCGCCTGAAAAGGGTCGAAATAAAGGTAACGTTGTATGTGAAATTCTATACAATTAAATCAATCAAAATCAGGTACAGGCTATGATAATTCATTCGTAATATTTCAATAGGGATTCAGTGATAGAACGATTCTAAGAATTTATGAATCGTTCCTGAGAATTTCCTCTGTTACGATTCGTTCGAGAATCTTTTTTAGTCTTTCTAATCTTGCTAAACTTACGTTAAGAATCTAGTATCCCGGTGATGAAGTATTCGATCATCCGATGTTTTTCGTAGTACCCGAACGGAAATACAAGTTTCTTCTTACTATCATCTGAAGAATGTAAGACCGTCTTCACAAATAACCGCTATGTTAGGTCGTTCATTATTATTATCGCGTTTGAGACTGGTTCTGCCAGCTTGAAATCTATAAATTTAATGATAGCCAATGCTTTCGATTCAACGGACCCGGCACACCTTATAATCGTTGAATAATTTCTGTTTTTACATTGCCTATAACTTTTCTAATGTCAAGGGTTTATAGCATCTTTTTTGTGGCTATTCATTTTTTGTACGTAAAGCAGTATTTTGTAAAATTTCATCAAACACTTCATATACCTGTTGCAAGCATACAGTATACAATTATTTTGGTAAAAATGTACATGATTGCAATTTTTGGAACACAATTCTATTTCTTCAGGAAAAATAAATTATTTTAATTCATATTTGTTGGAAAAAAAGAATACGTCGAGAAGACAGCGAAAGTGTATGCAAAGGTATCAGGTAGTCGGGTATTCTGAATGTTTCCTTAATTTCTTTCGACCGAGAGGCTTCTATTTCACTCGGAGTAGTCGAGATCAAAGTTGGTGATATAGTGGGAAAATACTTCCGGAACTTTTGAATACCATGGACAGGTTTGGAATGAAAGAATGTCACTAGAAGGCAGAGCCGTCCCCTCGGATTACGATTGGGAATACGTTTCACTTCAGATTCGCGTATCTCACTCGCATGACATTTCTCGCCACGAAAACGTGATCTAAAATCGTCCCAAAACTGGGGCATACAATTTTAAAGAGTCTTCCTTTGAAGATAATGAAAGAAAACTCCGGGAAGTATCTCCTTTTTGTATTTTAAACGAATCCATCGATTATTTCAAAAATATAACTAATGAGAACAGAAGATAAAATATGTTGAATAAATTAAAGAAATTTATCAATTTTAACGTAGAGAAAATAGAATTTGGAGGGTTAAGCAATATTACGAACCAGTTCGAAGAGGAAGCGAAACAATTAATGCAAATAATTTCTCATAAAGTGTGGAAGCGTGTTTTAATGACACAAATGTCGATAACGTCAGCGAGGCAAAGGTTCGTCGATTGTTAGACGCGGAAGAAATTTTCTTTGTATCGAAATTGCATTTTTTTCCATGTTCGTTAGCACAAGAATACACTACAGTGATTCAGTTCAGCTCGAACAATTGTCATTGATTAACCTCGTTACGACAATGGTGTAATGATGTGTAGTAACGTGTCGAGGTTGATGCACCTTCTTGCCCTTAGAAACAACGCTCATTAAAAATGAATTACATTTATAGATGCAATCGTTGAAAATTAATACTAGATCGTTGCCTGAGTACCATTTAAAAAGTGGAAAAACACCACTTATCAATTTTTAAATAATATTGTAAGATAATTATTTAAATATCACCAACCAAAATTTCGTTGACAACATAATAGACAATTAACTGTAACAGACGTACTTGTTAAAAACTGACAAGGCAAAGGGTTAAGGTGTTAAGGTTGTCGTCGGGGCGCTGACAATTGGTCTTGAAAGACACGTGTACGCGTTGTTCACGACGAAAGGGTTAATTGAAACGTATAGAAGTCCGTCAGAGAGGAGTTGAATAAAAACGGTGCAGTTGGAAACAAGTTGGCCCTGTCGACGATACGGCGCACACTTTCGGTGTTCTTCTTTGCGCGATGATTAGAAGCGGAAGGACACCGTCGTGACTCGCGCAGATTGAATACAATGGCCACGGTGTGTACCCTCATTTACGTAATGCACTACGAGAAAAAGACAATGCCGTCTGGCGCTTCTCTCGTTTATGATTCGTTGCCCGGCAGACACGAAAAGAAAAATTACAGGGTGGTTCGTTGCCGTGTCGTTACCGCTTTTCGAACGTAAAATCTCGAGAGTTCTTCTGTTTCACTTGCTCTCGTCTCTCTTTCTCTTTCTCTTTCTCTTTCCCTCTCTTTCTTGATTTGCTTGGAAATAGAGAAAGAGAGAAAGAGTCGGTTAAGTGCGTCCTTCTCGTGGAACATGTGGGTGCAACGGCGCGTCGATGACTCGATTTCTCTGGAGACTGTTTCCTTTTTTTTCTCTCCTTTTTGGTTGTTTTTTTTTCACGGACCACCGTCTGATACGTTGCTACGCCTACTAGAGGCGGAAATCTCGTCGACGAAATTGCAATTAATTGAAAAGTTAAATGGGCTCGATGAAACACCGTTCGTTACTTTCCGCGTCTCCACGGTAATGGCTGTAATTCCCCTTTCTCTCGTTTTTCTTTAATGAGCTGATGCCGTGGTGTCTTTTGTGACGATGATCCTTTACCATCTTAACGCGTCGATCGACGTATTGAACTGGTTAAAAATTTCATTAAGTGGAACATTTATTTTTAGGATCTACCTGGAGGGTACTTTTAATTAAGTAAATGAAAGAATTCTCAATAATTCAGGTGGCAGCTTTCTATGGAAATTCAAGTATGATAGTCGGTGAGATTGTATTGAAATTAGGTATTAACTGCGAATAATTATATTTCTGCAAACTCGAACATAGCTTTACAGCTTCCTTAATTAAACACATCATTACTTGGACACAAACTTGTCAATTTCGTTCCACGGTTCCACAAATGCTATAAAGTAAATAACTTCACTCGCAGCTCGTAATAGTCGAGCATTTACCGTAACCAGTAATTTAAAATTAACGATCGAACGTAATAACATTAGATCGCACACTTTTGTAAACTCTCTGTTCCATGAGTAATGTCTCAGACAGTCGGACAGTTGCATGTGCATCGATTTCTTTAAAGATTGCTTTGCACCTGTACGATCGATAAACGACACGGCATCTACCTTGCGAAAAAGAAGAGGCTACCAAGAAGGAGCGCTTCCTCGAAGAAGAAAGGCGGAAGATTGCGTTCCTCTTTCGCGATAGAAGATGCTCTGAATCAGAGATTACGGACGAAAGGTCTGGGTTGCGAAACTAAAGACCTGGAAAGTTGCACAATATATTTATGTCGTAGCAAAAATGTACTGTTTTCATGAGAACAAAAATTAAATCGGTTTCAAATTACTTAAGTACGTGTAGCAAGTTCTTCTTTTATTTCAAGATATTTAAAATTTCTAAAGCTTAGATAGGCCGCTCGGTAAAAATAAAGTAATGAATATTGGGATAAAAATTCATACTTCGAAATTACGACAAAATGAGCTAAATCGTGAAAAAAATTAACGTTTTCAAATGTTATGACGGAGTAAAAACCGAGTACCTATTTGAAGAAATGAAAGAAGCGTATCGATTTGCTGGTTAATGTCGTGCAATGGCCCTTCAGGTTGCCCTCGGTGAATCCGATATAAAAGCTTCTGTCTTCCGCGTGTGTGTGAGTTTGTATGGGTGTATAATTCATGCGAACGTACATATGGAAAGAAGCAACTACGTGTATGGGTGGTTCGTCATATGGGTTACCTCGAAGCAAGATCGCGGCTAGAAGGACAGGCTAACGGAAGTGGATTTTTTTTTTCTTTCTCTGCAGTCGCGTTTCAGTAATTTCTTGCGGAAAATAGGGGAACTTGAAATATTCTAGCCAGATAATTAGAGACTTAATGTGTTTCAAACCCTTGGGACTCACGGTCTTTTGTCCGTGAAGCGAAGATTGCGATCGGGGCCCACTTTCCATCGTTTCGTTCTCTTGTTTCCTGCGTTTCTTCTACAATTATTCTAACTCGCTATGCAGATCGAAGTTTCTCTCTTGTTTCGATGCTGGAACACCTTTGAACCCTTAACCGAGAGCGTGTTTCTTCAGAAATTTCCAACTCTTCAATTTACAAATTTATTTTTCAAGCACGATATTCTGAAAATATTTTCTCAAATTAATTTGACGAACGTTGAGGTACATGTACTCTTGCAACTCTTATTTGGTAGCATATTTTTTAATATAACGATCGTGAAAAGCTAAAAATATATAATTATAGAGTAATTTGAGGATGAATGTGTTAGTAGTAATTAATATGGTGTCAAGATATATGTTGCGGTTCATTCAGGCGTTTTACGAGTGTCAAATGGTTTAATACACACGAATGTTCACGGTTCGTTCATGTTGCGGTGTATTAAGTAACATTTCAATTACACTGTCTCTGGGTTACGATACTATCGTAACTAGATCGCTGGTATAAATCCAGCGGTATCGATTCTTTTCGAGAATGAATTGCAAATAAGGAGCGCAAGGTTTAGAATTTTATATTCCAGGAAGTGGCTTATCGTTCGGGTACCGATTATCTTGTTTTCGTTAATTCACGAATTTACTGCATCGTAATCTAATCTATGGTTACACTGCGATAGTGAACTATTTACGAAAGCTACTAAAACGCTTGGGTATTAACTTTTTAAGCTGTGTACACGTGATGATGATTACGCAATTTTAGAGCTGTTCGAGTTACGGTCAAACTTTCTGACACGTTGTAAAGTGATTCTGAAACTGGAGATTAACTTTAAGTAATTCGAAGTGAGATAGTTTTCGAAGAATTGTTTTTAGTTTTTTCTCAAGTCTTTAAATAACTGAAATGTTTTGAGCACTGATTAAAAGGTATAAAGATGTTCATTTTAAAATTGGGGTCTAATAGTTCTGCAATTTTACAAAATTTTGTAATTGGTAAAGAAAGATGAAGCAAATTACTCGTTTCTAACTCACGCTGTGAAATTCGTAAGGACAATGGCAAATTGTGGTGGCCTGAACCATTGTGATCCACGGTTTGTGTTTTCCGACCCACATATTCGTGGCCTCAAAACGTGATCCCAATTTTTGAAAGATCCTTTGTAATTCGTAAATTATGCCTATAGAATTTTTACTATTGTGTGTATTAACACGTTGACTGCCAGTGTGTGGTAAGATACACTGAAATTCCAATTATTAAGGCTTTATTGAAAAACTTGAATTCTGTAATAGTTTATCGGTTGTAAATTACAAACGGAGCGGCAGAGTCCACTCATAGAAGCTGCAGCGATAAAATGCGGGTGCATAATCGGCTATTGTGACCCAGAGACAACGTTTTCCGTTAGACGTTATTATCCGCACCACCTGTCTTAACGTTTGCGCTCTTCCCCTTCCTCCGTTATCTCTCTTTTTGTATCTAGACACTCTCCTTCTTCACGTTGTTCATGGTCGTCTTCGTTTTTCCCTTCTCTCTCTTCAAACATCGTCTAGTTAGCCCCCGCTTCCTTCCTTCCTATCTACCTTCCTCCTTGTCGTTCTATCGGCTACCATATTCGTTTGCGGTGTTACACCTGCGACTTTAAAGGCTCGGTGAACTGTTTTATTTAAATTGCAGGCTGACGGTCGTCGTCAGCTGGTTACCTGACCAAAATCGGGAACGCTGTTTGTCTACTCCTGATGAGTTTCTAACGTGTTCCGATCGTCAGGAACGTCGATGCAAAACCACCTTGAAGTTCGTAGTTTCGTCAACTATTCAGGTGGTTTAATTTTGGTCGAATTTTGTTTCGAGCAGACTTTGTACCACTCTTGCGGTTCTTGTATGTGGAAAATTAACCTTTAACCGATCGATATTCAAAGTTGCGTATCTGCAGTATCATGTTATGGGTTTTGTGTTGAAAATTTGGTTTTTTGTCTCAATAATGTGAATAATTACTAATTTACTTTATTAGGCAGTTTGTGTCATAATAGAAAATGCTATTTTCAGAATAGTGTTTCATGAGAAAACAAATTCAAATATTAGTGTTAATAATGATCATGAAATTTACGAAAGGCGAATTTTCACTTATAATATTATTCTTCAAGAACTAAGCCACGTGAAAAAATGAAACAAAAGTATGCAGGATGTAAATAATTTATAAATAAAATAATAGAATATTATTACACGTTTAGAACCCAGAATGTTCAGTTTTAGTAGGATAAGTTCGCTGTTTTGTTGCAGTTTGGAAACCGGTTGAATTATTCATTGTTGCATTGGATTATTGCAGTTCTATTTTAGATAGCAAAATAATTAGGGGATCTCGTGCGTGAAGAATGAACCAAATTTCAAGAACCAAGAAACACTGCCTTCTTTTCAAATACGTCTGAATCGAACGTATAATTTTCTTAATTTATTTAATTCAATGGTGTGTTCAGAGATCTTTATGTAAGAGATGTCACGATTATACTCGTGGAAAGTTTTTCCATTCTATAAGGACAGTTTTTAGAGATTCAGCCTTCGAATTTTTACACCCACCATAAGAAACATTACGAAAACGAAACGAATCCCACTCACGATACGTGTCAATATCATCGTACGCATTAATCACTTGGTAAAGACGCATTCTAATCTGGAGACCGTCGTGTAATAAATATACAGGTATGCTAATTCGTGTGTACATTCGTGAGTAAATTGTGCTTGGGTAACGCACAGACTGGTTTCGATTGTCCTCGATGATTTTTAAGTAGTTTCTCCAGAGGCGTTACGGTTAATTATACTTTTAATTATTTCTTAAGTGATTTAAATTAAAATATGTGGGTACCACGCAGCGATTAAATTCTGAAGTTCTTCAATCTTTAGTCAAGCGTATTACAAAATGATACTTTCAAGAAATTGAGAAGTTAAAATTTTGTATCAATTTCTTATTAGTTAATCAATCGTTATCAAAGTAAATTTTCATCATTAAATAATATATTATCTAACCTTAGTGCATTTGCTGAAGTAATACGCAAGTCAGTGTGGTACAATGAAAACTTCACTTTTCCTCGAGTTTTGTTTACAGCAGAATTACAAACGGGCGAAAAACATTGTTTCCTCGGTGGAATCGTTCTAAATCTCTGCGAAAGTGGCCGACAAGTCGTGTGCCACAGAGTACAATAGCAAGTTGAAATTACACAATCCTAGACAGTACTGTCGTTGAGCACTCTCTGGAACTGATAGCAGAAGGAAACTCGGAGATAAATGTTCAACCACGTTGTATACGCATATATATTTTCGTTTTTTGGTATTATCAAAAAAGAAGAAAAAAACCTCGAAACGAGTCCAGCCTTCAGGCTGCGCATCACCTTCGAGGGGTCCTTGCTTCCGGCCAATTGTACCGTCCGATCGCTTCCGGTCTCACGCTTCGCATAACTTCTCGTCGGTCGCGTCATCAGCCTTCGTTTCTTACTGTCGCCGTTGATACGCCCGCAGATTGCACGGAATTTCTCGTCAGGGCTTTTGGTTCGTAGGCATTTTGTCCAAGTGGTCTCGTGGAATTCCTACGGGACTGTTCAACGGCCGCAGGAACGTTGAACGATCGCGGCGAGAGAATTCAGAGATTCTACTTTCAGTCGACGGATTAATTCGTTCCCACGTGAGATCATGAATTAGGCGGTTGACATTGTATCAGCTTGATAATTAAATTCACTATCTTTCCAGGCGTTTTATTCAAAAATTGCTCAGATCGTATCTCAGGTGGAGAATTTATTGTAGTGGGAATTTTCGAGGTAATATCTTCTCAAGTATTTGCAAATTCGTTAAAATTCATTGCTTCTCAAATTTTCAATAACGTTTCGTGCAAATCATTTTCTACAAATGATATCGTATAAGTAAACCTCGTGTTGATGATTTTCAATTCAATTTTCCCACGGTGAACCGTCACGAAAATTATTCGTTATTCTTTCATTCGATTTCCGAGCCAACGAGGGAAGAAATTTCAACGAGGATTGAAGAAATTCAATCGAGACTTTCATCACGTAGCCAGAATGTTAAAGGCATCTCTATGCTCGAATTACGTTGGAAATGAAAATTCCGGATGGCTGTATCATACGTATAAAAAATAAAAAGAAAAAGGAGGGAAATATTCGTGATCCCCCGTTGGGGCGGATGTGGTAACGCGTTCACACATTCGAGGGTGTGTTGCATCAATTTTCGAGTAATTTCATGGCAATTTCCTGTCCCCTTCCCAAATCTCGTCAGGGGGTAAAGGCTTGAGGGATGTTTGCGTCTTCGCCCCTTGTTAGGAGGTTGCCCGTTTCTGCATTTCCTTTTCACAATTTTTTTCTGATCTCGACAAAATATTATAAATATAATCCATAGTTTTTTCGATTAAGGTGTATCTAAAGACTTTTGATTGCTTTCAGACTCGATTGAAAAACCTGATGGGGTTTCGTTGAATGAAATATTTATAAAAAATACACCATTTCCGTGGTACATAATTCGCAGTTGATTTAACCCTCGTTACCGCGTAAATGTGAAGTCGCAAGTGTAAGGGAGGAAAATCTTAATTACACCTGTACTTGTGTCATACGGAAGCTTTGACGTAGAAAGGGGCGAAACCTTAATTACGGGAATGGGTAACACACTACGTCCGTTCTCACCCCACGTGTATTACCTATCGTGGTTCTTTAGAAGTGCGGCTCCTTTCAAAATCATAAAATGACAGATTCGTCTTACCATGGTGTATATACCTTTGAATATATTTCAAAGAAAAAGTGGCTCTAATATTGATATATCATATCATTATTATTTAAGAAGCTTTTCTTTTGCATTCATAATTAATCGTAAAGTAATTGTAACATTTATGGGTCTCTCTTTTGTCTGCTTGAATTCTTTCCTTTATCAATTAAGGTGAAAATTCATATTAATAACTTCAAATGTCAAACTGTGACATTGCGTATCACGCAATGCAGTACATGTTAATAAATATCAATTAATATAGGATGTTAATTGAGGAAATTTATATGGATTGAAAATATTTTGCCTCGTGCGTGTATAAAAAACCACATTCACCCGCATAACTCTTCTCCGTTCACGCGTCGCGTTTTCAAGGGATGTCTGCGGAGACACGAGGAACCGGAAGTGGTCGGCTAAATATGCGCGGCCACGTATAGGCAGGGTTCATTGTCGTTGGAACAACGACCGTCGAAGAGTTTGTGAAGTGGCATTAAATCGCTTGGTTCGTGCACGACATTCAGGTGCGATCGACCGTCGAGAGATCGATCGTGAGCAGCATCGGGACTGAATGTAATCATCGTGGTGTATTTCCAGAGGGAAAATGTCATCGCTGATGAAATTCTTCAAAGGACACGGGTATGCACGCCGAACGACGTTGGCACAGGTGCAAATACGAAAAATCGAACCGTCCGTCGAGTCCATTTGAAATTTAGTTATTTTACGATTGATTAGCAATTTTTTTTCTGTTGCAACAAATTTTTAAAAAATTTCATTTCTAGGTTTTAATTTTGTATAGGAAGTGACAATTATACTTTAAAATTTTGTAATTTTGTATTGGAAAGGTTAATATCAAATATTTGACTGCAAAGTGTAATAATTACAAAAACTTGTGTAATAAAGTTTCAATCAGTTTAGATTTATGAAATATCCAGAGTATGTAGGTTGTAATATTTGAAGCAGCTCTTGCTTTTCCATGAAGTTGATCATTTTTGAAGCAGAACATTAATCTTTCAGCTCGCTAGCAACGGAGTTAATATCGTTAAAGTAATTTATCGTGCTGTTTCGAAAATTTGATGTAGAACCTTCTCATAAATTTTTGGAACGACGATGTTGTTTCTGCTATTAATTACTTATCACTGTCGTAATAGTAATTAAAAAAAAAAAATACACTGGAAATTAATTAAATACCACGAATCACCAACGAAAGTAATGCAATTGCAATTTATTTCAAAGGAAGTTGAATTTCTTGTTATAGGATGTCTTTTTTACATTGCATGAAGAGCTTCAGAAATCGGAGCGTTCAATTCCTTTCTCGTAAATTGAATAATTTTCAACATGCACGATTATCATTTCACTTTAATCACTCCATGTATCGTTGAACATCGAATCCATGAATTTTTCATATTTCTATGTAATAATCTAAGGGTTGTTACAATTATATGTGGAATAACATTTCATTTACATTTTTAAATACTTTCAGTTTTCTCGATAGAGTTGTTCGACACCGTCCTTTACTATTTTTTATTTCAAAATATACATTTTTGCATTAATAATTTCACAATAATTTTTATGTATGACATAATGTCTTAAAAATGTATTATTTCTATTTTTTAAGTAGAAACACCTTTGTAATAACTTGGTTTCATTTTTAAGAAACAATTGACTAACAATTACATCCAACATATGAAAATGATTGCATCGTTCGTTTGCACAAATTTGCGCAGTCCGCCGATAAGAATTAAATTTCACGCGGAAGAAACGTCAAAGCTTTCCCATCGGTCAGACACAAATGGAAGAAGCGAGAACCTTTGTGCAAATTTTGCGGAAAGGCTTTTCCTCGTCTGTCGGGAAAGGTGTTCGAACGCGGTGCAGACGCAGCAAGCTCTTCCTTTAATTACTTCCGGCTGGAATGGTCGGCTGTTTCGTCGAAGAATTTCACGCGTACCACTCGCTCGACACCCGTTCCTCGTCGATGTTCTTCCTCTTCTTCTCCGTTTTCTTTTTTTCTTTTTTCTTCTTGTAGTCAACACGAGACAATTAAGTTTCCTACGGTGCCAGGTGCGCCAGTCTGGAAGTTCGATCGTAGAGCAGGTGAATAGTCGGTCGCGTGCTACTCTTTGACGACCTCGCGTGCTTCTATTGAAAGCGACTCGGTATCGATTCGCGTCCGGGGGAGGTTTACTGACCATTGCCAGACGAACCCGGGCCCCGAAGTCGTTTCTCCATTCCCTCCGTTTCTTTTTAACCCCTCCGAGACGGAGGATTTTTTATAAGACGATCCCCAGACACCGAAATGTTAACACTTTGATTGCCACGCCGGAGCTGTTGAAGATTTCATTACCTAGTCAGTTTATTTTTTAATAAACTCTGCACTTTCTCAATATTTCATTATTCGTAATTTTAAATATCTATTAAGAGTATTTTTCATTTGTGACTTCCACGATTCACGTTGTATTTTAAACAAAAGTTTTATACTTTCGTGGACAATTTTTTATTGATTTAAAAATTGTTCATTATCTAACATAAAAACAAAGTTGGAAGTCCAGATTAGCACCGCGGAGAGGAAATGAAATTTTAGTAGCAGTAAAAACGTTAAACGACGAACTAATTCGCCCTCTTCAGTTAAAAAGTTAAGCCCCATTTTATCTGAGTTTCGAGCTGAAAATTTTCCGGTAAAATGAAAACGAACTTTCCTATTCGCGGAGTTTATTCTTCTCGGAGATTGTGAATAAACGAAATGGAAGCAGATCGTCTTCCCCTGTTTCACGATATCGATTGCTTTAGATATTAATATCGCCTTATAGACGTTCGACACGAGTCGAATTATAAATTTTTAAGCATCGAAACAGTCGAACCAAGTGTTCGTAATTTGCCTCGGCTGAGGTATTATTGGATACGATCGTTAATTTCAATTTATCGATTTGATGGATAATTCTGCCACTATTGTTCCGAGGATTTATTATACTTCATTTGCCTTTGTACCTTTATTGTGAATTCGCTGATGCGTTCTCAAGCGTTTTTCATGATTTTTCATCTACTTACGTCTCTGTGACGGATCCTTCAAAGAAGTTTAATTAAAACTCGTTCGAGCATAGATTGGTTTTGATCATCTGGATTCTATCGATGATTTAAATGTCAAGATAAATATAGGATTGTTTTAAAAATTAAGAATAAATATTATCGGTAGCTATTTCATAACGAAGCGTAATGTAGGAACAAACAGAGAGAAAGCAGTTTCATTAATCGTCGTGTAGAATTTTAAGCACCTCATTGGCTAGATATAGTTGCCTATCGAAAATATGAAACACTTCGACGACGAAAAAGAGACAATCCCTGCATTTTTAATTAACTACGGCGCGAAGAGAAACGTGCCGGCATTATCCAGTGTGCATACCTTCATTCTGAGTAATCATCCTACACTTTCAATTATTTTTCACTAAAACATCAATGATATAATGAGCATCAAAAGACCGCTAAAATTACAAGTCAGTTTCTAAGAAACGATTTCGAGCGAATAATTAAGCACAGGTACAACTTCCTTGTACCGCTGTCTGATAATATAATCGTAGATGGAATATAAAATAGCAGGACGGTTTGTTTCAGAACGTAAATGCAGACATTTCGGTATGTACACGATATCCAATCGGTAGCATTTAAATTCTACCGGTGTTCTTTTTGACGTATGATTAATAGACACGTAGAATGATAAATGACGATGACAGTGAAAATGAAAAGAGGACGACGGATAAAATACGGTGGAAAGCTTTGGCTGTGAAAGCTGATAAATACATTGTCGATTTATTCGCTTGATTATGTGCTGTACCGTTTTGAAATCGATGTAACTGGAAATATTAGTGGCAAATTATTAAAAATTGACATTTGCAAAACGACAATACACATGGATGTACAGATTTCTAAGAAATCCAGTCGTTCACGAAATTTGGTATTTCTGGTTCCCAAATACAAGAATTGTTCATAAAACAGACTATCCCACAAACGATGGTTACTTTTTGGAAAAAGAGAATGAAGAAGTAAATAATTTTTGGGTCACCCTCAAACGGAAACCATCCATCAAGTATTCACGATTCCATGTTTGATACGAACTCATTGCGCTTCTGTTTGCATATTTACATCTTTTTACCCTCGGTTGCATTTTCAATGTTTTTCACGGTACGTCATCGTGCACAGGGGTTTATTAATTCTTTTTCAGCGTACATTGAATTTTTAAAGAAAGAACGTGCGTAATGCTTCAAAAGCTGCTGTGTAAACTTACGATAAAATCTCGACGTGAAATTAGCTGACTGTAAGAAACTGCAAAGTTGTATAAAATTGATAAATATACGTGTCATGAGAATTGTTTGTTTCAATTTTTAATAAATATTGATATTGTGCGTGTATCAAAAACAAGTCGATATCAGATATTGGCATTTTTATTTAGAGTGGTTAAATGTCTTCTGTTTGTTTCGACCACAGTTTATTAAAAAATGTTGAGCTTTCCAGTATCCTATATATTCAGATGAAACTTTACTCATGACAAAATATGGACTTAAAAAAAATGTCATAGTGCCTTGAACGACCTAAATAAAATTTTTTAATAATTTTTAAGATCTAATATATTATTAGTGGCGATCGATTATGGAAGCTTAAAGTTTCGTGTAATAGAAGTTGTACGAAGTGATACCTGATGCAGGCAGGTAAGAATATACACAGTTTTCTACCTGGGGTGAAAAAAAAAGGTAAAACGAAGGGAATGTTGGTCGTGCCATTTCCTGACAGAAGCCATGCATCATACGGTCATGGTTCTGCATTCGTCGTAAACGCACTATGGAAACCAACACACGGGCACAATTGAAACGTGAAACTTAGCCACGAAGCTTTAGTCATGCTCGTCGATTATCCGGACATGATATTGATTGTGCGACCGTGTATTATGCTATGCTTGGCCATTTGCTTGCTATGCATTTCTTGACCATCCTTCTTGTTGTTGTTACTCTTTCTATATGCTTAAGGCGACGAATTTCAATCGAATTACTTAATTCCTCTTAATACATAAAGTTAATGACTAAATTCACACAATTTGCTTATAATTTGCCAAAATTCTACTTCAAACCAATCGAACAATTATTACGAGCAGTCCATTCGAATAGTACATAATTTAATTAAAAAATTTTAATTATTACCATTCTATTTTCCTGCAATTATATTACACTTGTAATTACAGTATTCATATATTAATCAAGGTATTTCGTTCAACAGAGAGGCATATATATTTTTTAAATTTATTTTAGGTAATGATGGTAAAATTTAATTAAATCTTAAATTAAACATAGAAAAACAAGTTGTTGACGATAGAATACTGATTCATTTAAAATAATCCGAGTATGCATTTAATTAGATTAAAGGAATCTTTTACCTGATCTTTTAATTAAGGTCAGAATTGCTTTACTTCGACAGTTGTATAACGAGCATTTATCCTATTAGCCAGATTAATGTTGCTTTGATAGAAGCCATTCGATTAACACTGATTGTGGGTTCAGTGCTTGCATTTCCTTTTCAATTTTTAAGGAAAGAATCTATGCGAGAAAAAAATTATTATAACTTCATTAGCATTTATCAACGAAGTCATTGGGTGTTCCAATTTTTATTGATCTGAAATCAATAAAAAGATCTAAATCAGACTTTACTATTCTGTAAAAGTAATAAAGTTAATATATTTCTTAACGCAATAACAATAAATAAAAAAGAAAGTAGCATAAACCTCGAAAACGGTCTTGAAAGTAAGAAAATATTCACATCTCCTATATACGTATGATACATTCTATTTTATTGCGAATCGATGATGTCTGCAAGTTTCATGCCACATTTATATCTTTCATCTTTGCTTTTCATTTCCACTCTTCCATATTTGATGTTCGATTCCTGACTACCGTCTAAAGAAATTGTTGGCTTTCCCCTCAAAAAAAAAAATACTTTTGAACAACTTGACAATTTTCTCTTTAAAATTCAACCATGGTTCAGCGGTCGCGATGAAGGAAAAACCGCAAGACGATGAGCTGTTCGCATGAGCCCGCAGGATGGTGATCAAGCTGTAATTTATTCAAACTACGACTTAGCGGCGGCGAATTTCCTGTATAAGTCATCGAATGATATGCAGTGTCGCTGGTGTATTTTCGAACGACATCGCAGAATTTTCAAGAAAATACAGGATACCTTATGTAACTTGACCGACTCGATTTCTTAATGATTGTAATTAAAGGATCTGAAAAAGTTACATAAAACCTGACGTATCAGAATTCAAAAGCCGTTACCTTGAAAGTACTCTGACATCGGATCGTCATCCAACATGAACAAAAATTGATAAATATAAAAAACACAACACATAGTAATTTGCAATCGAAAGGGAAAGAGTGTTACAGCGAGGAAACATTTAGATAAGGAAGAAAGTTGAAGGAATGCTGGCAATCCAACGTGGATTGCCAGAATTTCCGTGGTAAAAAATGAATTATGCGACCTCCTGTAAGGGTCGAGAACGTTTTCCTGCTGAAATCGGCAGATGGTCAAACGGAAACGACTTTTTACCTCGGCACTTGGTGCCGACTGGTGCGTGAGTGTACAAGGGGTGTCCCATTTTTAGTTCTGCTTCTTTTCACCGGTTAAGTATCGATAATCTTGCGATTTCGTTAGAGGTATAACTTTAAACGTAAATTAAGAAAAGAAACACTATGTTTCTGGAAACTTGGAAATTCGAAATATTCTTAGAAACTAAAAAATTTAGAAGTTTCCATTCTGAAAATATAAATTTTGCAATATCTCCACAAGAACGCAAAACAAATCATAGAATAATAAAACAAATCACCTACGCATGGGTTAAACCATGGTTGATTTTTAACGAACCACCCTGTATACCGTCTGAATAGCGAATCAAACAGAGCGCCACGAATTCTCACGATTTTCGGGCGCGCTGTCTTTCGAGAAACAAAACACTTCATTCATTGTGCTCGAAATAAAAAAAAAAAGGCATGCACGCCCTGTATACACGCGTGTGCACGCGCGCGGGAGCAAGCATGTATCGGCGTACCGCGTGCGGAATGCACGCGTACACCGTGTACCACGTTAATAACACGATGAGAATTATCCCACGCATCGCGCGGGTTAGGTGTATACAGGGAGAGTAGTCGGTCGTTTTCTAGTCCGAGACCCGTTTTCAACTTGATTTCCCTCCTATTCCTTGTCTCTGGACAGGATCACCGGCCACTAAGAAATTGTTATCACTCCAGGTTCGATGCCGCAGGAAGATCATTGCGATATTCTGTCGTCTCCTTTTGATCATCGTCCTGTGATCCGCTTGCAAACACGCTCCTCTGACTGTTATTTATCATATCCCTCAGGTATGAATCCCTCGCAGGAAATATTGGTTTCTTGCTTGGAAAATCTATTTATCTTGCGTTTGGTCTAGCTACAGGAATAATTAGTTTATATATCGTAGGGCGTGTCGTTTTTATCTTTGATTATAAAAAGAGGAATATCCATGTCGATTAAATGGAAATTCGAATTTCTCTGGAAGCGGTTAAGGATGAAGGATTATTAAATTGAAAATGATTTCTGAGACAAAAATTCCAATTGTCTGGCACAATGTACGGCACTGGCGCCGACTTTAAAGTGTACACGAAGTGGTGTTCTCCATGCGAACGAAGTACCTGTCGCAGGTGCCCTTCCGGCTGGAGGACTCGACGCAGCTTGAAGAGGAAAGGGAACAAAGTAGGTTGAAGATCACAGAGGGTCGCCACCCCTTATTCACCCTTTGCGCCTGCTCTCGAGGCGCTTTCCATGGTTTTGGTACTCTGAATTCGACGAAAAAGTTGCGCATAGCTCCGGGTTGTTTTAGTTTCTCGATGTATTAAAAATGTTTGATGACTATATGAATCACTTTTCGACTATCGCAAATATTGAACGTAGCCCCAGGATTTCTATCGTTTCTTGCTTCGATTCGTAATCGAATATTTACAATGTTTTCGGGATTGTATACTTATCTTTAATCTGTTCGACTCGTTTAAAAATATCTTATTTGGAAAAGAGATATATTTTTAGAATTTGCAATATTTGGGATGTTGAAGACTCACAAAATTTGAAGCTGGTCTAATAACTTAGGGCACATAATAAATAATAAAAACTGTTTTCCTTTCTTATTAAAAACCATCGTAAATTTTAAAGGGAGGAACGTAAAGACATTCCTGGTAGTTTCAGCATTAAATAACTTTCTCACAGTGTACGCGAATTCTAATTTTATTTCAGAGACACTGTGATTCCTCGAGCTAAAAGCAACTTTGTTCTCGGAAGATGAGTCCGAGTTCCGCCGCTGCTTTTGCTTAACAGGTTTATTGAAAGTCTGCTCAAAGTGGGCCCCGGTTAGTTTCAGCTGAAAAAAATAAAAAGAAAAGAAAATTTCACGTAACTGTATCGTACACGCGGGGAAACCTACCAAATAAGTTTCACGTTATTCGGTTACACATTGTCTATTGTTGAAGAGTTTCTAGAAGCTATTACCACCCATGGAATTGCACAGGATTCACATAGAAGTATGGCAACGGGCTTCCCTCGCGATTATCACGAATTTTCCCAACTGCACGCCGATTATCGTGTTTTCCACAGTACGAAACTCACTTTTCCTCGGTTCGCACGCGCGACTAACGAAATAAAGGCTCTGCTAGCTAACGGCACCGCGATCTAATTATATCGTGGCCAACAATTTTCACCAGATCTATTTGTTTCGTTGGTACCACGTGCTATAATCGACCTTTCCATATAATTAACGCGATAACGTAATAAACCGGTCGGAAATAACCCCCCAACAATTGGGTTACCAGGAGGTTTCTCTATTCAGCTTTTGTCTCAGTATCTGTTTTTGTTAAACAGCTCTTTAATAATCTCGTAAATTCATAGATACACCGTGCAGTAATTATTATTTATAATTTATCTGCATTATACTCGGGACTGAAATACCTCGATATCCGTAAAACGGACAGAGCTTTCCGGTAGACCTACTAGTTTACCGTGGTTCGAGGCAGAACGAGGGCGGGCAAAGTCGAATTAATAAAATGTTATAGAAAAAAAGAAGGCACGAGGGACGAATCGGCCTGTTAATGAGGATGTACACGTATTATGATGGCGTAGGCCGGTCGTTGTGTTTCTAATCGCGCCTGTGTGTGGGGTGTGTTAGCGGTGCTAAATGGTAACGGTAGCGTCGGCTTATTACGTTGACGATGATGCGCGGACCCGTGGTAGTAGGCCAAGGATCTCTTTAGAGGCCGTGCTATCAAAGACGTTCGATAGCCGTGTTTCAGCTCCGCGGAGGCGATTAAGACACGTCGACAACAAGTGTCCTAGAAGTCTAGGATAATTTCCATAACGGAAGAGTTTCGTAATCGCGTTAATAAACACAATTTCAAAAAAAAGGTCTTCTCTTCTACATTCTTCGCAATTTATTTATGATAAGTCAATGTTAAATTCTTTCAATGTCCAAGTTGATTATTACAAATAGTGGAATTATTTCGAATCATTTTATCCGTTTCATCAACGATTCGATTCGGCTCGGCTCGGTCCGAATAACGAAATTGCCGCACCGTTACTTTCTTGATAGGGTTTCATAAATGATTGACAGCGCGAAACGGGACAGTCCCGTGTTTGTCAGCAGTTTGTCGCCACTCGTGTACCGTAGGGAGCCGAATGAACGATCTAGATCGGATCCAGAGATGCTGTCAACGATATCGCGGACAACGTTTGCCGCCACAAAGAACCGTTTGTGTGCTACTGCACACACAACGTGCAACATTACGTTGATCGTTTCGTGCATCGTTGCAATACGCGTTGAATTTTATAACCCCATTTTCTCCCTTGATATCCTCGTGTAACGCGAAATCTCCGTTACGATGACGTATCGTTTCCTCGTTTTCTATCCTTTTGCAAAGATATTTATGACGATTTTTGCATCCTTCTGTGATGGAATTTGCGGGGGGTCTTTTAATCAAAGTATCTAAATAAATCGCGAATTTCATCGACCAGTGAATATTGTAACGAACGATATACACGCGGTCTCGACGAGCATAATTATCTGATGCGGCGTTTTATTGACAATAACAGAGAAGCATGAATTATGCCAACATCTATTATAACAAGTTACAATAGATGCAGTATCAGAATTGCTTATTAATGCGTCTACCATTGGCCAGAATAGCCCAGTCGGGAAATGAACAGTCTATTATAATTAAGCAAAATTGCATTAAAAATCACCCTACTTTATTATATTTTCCGGCTGTTTATTATAAAAGTTTCACAAATCGTTTACAAAATATCAACGTTTTTTTTTTTAAATGAAAACAGGTTACATATTTGCATCGAAATGCAACGAAGAGTGAAATTATTCGATATTAAATATTCATTATGTAACAAGTTCGATCCTGTATGTTCACGGGTGAATCAATGCGATTAATTAATCTTACGGAATTGTAAATCGTTTTTTTTCCCCAACGTTTCATGGCTGATGTGCAAATGGTGACGTACCCTCTCGCCTGATTACCCCATAACGATAAGCGTAATAATTCGTTCTTTGGTCGTCGTTTCGTGTCTGTTTCACGTTTACCGTAGGTATCGTACACGTTCGTTCCCGTGACGGTCACGCTACGTACGATAATTCGTAGATCGTCGAAACGATCAACGGTTCGGTTGCTTCTTGCGTGTTATTTCGAGCTTTGTTATTCGCTGAACGAATTGTATTTTCTGAGAATTGCTCTTGAAACTGGTCATTTCATTCGTCATCAATATCTAAGATTCAATTATGCAATAATATTGGTCGTTGATAACATAAATGAAATTTGATTTTCTTTCGAATTAGTATTTTTACACAAAAAAGAGAGGTAGTAGAGGTTTTGACAAATAATTCAGAATTTTATAAAAATTGGATTAAAAGCGTCATTGCGAAACAATGCAAAGCGAACTCTTAAAAGTAAATTATGAGTACTTGTCTATAACTTTAATAGATTCTCTGGGTGCTAAAGAACGAGTCAAGACGTGTTAATTCGTCCTCTCCACAACTCTATTTCCCTTCCATTGTAAATATAACGTAACGATTAGAAGTAGGAATTTCTTGGTAGACGTATTACCACGATTTCAGCGTTGAATATTCTATTTGTAAGGTAAGTCGTTTTCTTGAACAATAAATTAACATCAACGTCTTCTTCGAAATCTCAAATATTTGAAAACGTAATATCTTTAAAAATATCCTTTAGCCGTTCGATAAAGGTAAATGGATGGAAAATAACGATATACAAGTAGGATTAGTTATTAGTGATTCTATTCTTCGACGGTATTCGATATTCTTTATTTGAGTAACTAATGCATCCAGTCTTGTAGGATTTATGTGACTGGAACTACATCATCCGTGTTTACTAGTTGTCTGACAGCAATTTGTTCCATCGTATCTCCACGAATATTCATCATTCTGGAGCTATTAAAAGAACGAACTTCCGTGACGAATTGTAAGCTGACGAATGTGTGAAGTCGACTGAACAGAATGCTTTTCGCACGAGAAAAAGTAATAAAATCAGGAATTTCTTTTATTAGAATCTATGTCAGTCGATTCCATGAGGTCTGAGCAAAAAATCTGATTTCGTAGCATGAAGGACCCGACACTGTCATATAAGAGTACTTGAGGTATATCAATTTAAAATTCAAAGTATAATATAACAATTTCATCAATATAGTTAATGCAAAATGGCCCGCTGCCAGTTGTATCAAGTATTCAATACTGAGCCCTAAATTAGTTGATTGGTTACGTTTCAACGAAGAATCAATCAAATCATATTAAAGTATTGATCAATCATTTACATAGCCATTTTTAATAAATCTTAAACTTTAAATTGATATATCAGAATTGCTATTTTACTCCAAAATCGGTCATTTGATACGACACAAATCTGATATTATAGTTAATAATTCAAGCTAATTTTATTGCGTCTAAAATGCGTTCGAATCTATAAATGACTCATAGAATCACGTACGTAATGTGGAACTAAATAGAACAAAACCGTATAAAAAATTGCTTCTAAAAAGAATCAAGTATACGTAACATTTCCCTTATCGAGCTGAACAATGTCAAATGTTATCGATATGCTCCGGAAAATTTGCCGAGATAATCGAATGCCGCGAAATGTCTGTTGTCCGGCTTTGCCGTGAAATTGGATTCTATTGATCAATACTTTTTTAATTTATTTTTCTAACTAGGTACCTCCCAACGAATCGTTTCATACGTCGTAAGAAAACATGTAGCGGAAATGGAATTTTTAGTTAAAATGTTTTTTTTGCAAGTATAGAATGTTTTGCTGGATGTCGATTGATACGATCGTTAATAAATGTTTTCTCGGAAGATGACGCGGTTGAGGCTTGATTCCATTTTGTACAACTTTTTTTACTGATCGATGCTGCGAGTTAAACGGCGTGGAATATGATTAATGTCCGTTTAGGACGCACTCGTTGAGAATTTATTCAACTTTTGACATTTAGGTAAAACATAAAATAGTAAAATATATACGAAACAAATATTGTATATATTAAAGAATATTAAAAAATATTACAAGCAATAATGCTTTGAAATATTAAACATATTTTGTTTTATTTGATTATTATGGTATATTAAAAATAAAATTCTTTTTTTGAAGATTAATTAATAAAATTTTAAACTTGTTAGTATCGTAAGTGTTGGTCCTTATTTGGCTTTGTAGAATAAGAGTCATCACCGAGGCGTAGGATTCAGTTTTCGGCATGCAAAGGGTTAGAACAGACGGCAAGTCAGTTCTGTCGATGCCACAGACGAATAAAGGTCACGTTTTCAAATTACACGGATTAAGATTATTAAGCACCCTACCCTCTTAAAGTGCTTGACTAATTGCTTCAAACAGATAAGAATAGAGAGACATTTCTTTACATTTCTTTATCAAA
Organism: Anthidium xuezhongi; assembly: GCA_022405125.1. Lineage (NCBI taxonomy): Eukaryota > Metazoa > Arthropoda > Insecta > Hymenoptera > Megachilidae > Anthidium > Anthidium xuezhongi. Next base: position 7,165,757 of record CM039639.1, read on the forward strand.
TCTTAGAAATTGATTGATATCCGCTTAAATTAATTTTGGGATTAATAAAGTGCAATGTTGAAAACAACGCGTTCGTTTCTGAACAATAAGCGAATGAAAAATGGGTGTCGAGGAATTAATAAGTATCCATTAAACCGAGCGTGACAACATTATTTTCCAAAGATATCTAATTAACGCGACAGTGAACAAGCCCCGTAAATCATTCCCGTTTAAAAGTACATCTCCAAAAGATTTATCGACTTGTTTAAACCTTTTGGAATTTCCTCTTTCCACACCGGCTTGTTTAACCGCGCCTGACAGCAGATGTAGGTTCATGAAACCCATAAAACTTAGGGCAACGACTGATATTATTTCTAGGTACGCATATCTTTTCGTTACGTGTCGATTCGTAATCGATTCGATTACCCCTCGAAAATTTATCGCGAAGAATACCTATTAGACGTTAACGAATAGAGTAGTGACAACGAAGATGGGATCTTCCTGCCGAATTTTCTGCTCGTAAATTCGTTTCGATGATATCAGCCTAAATAAACCGGCCATGTTACACACCAGGAACGAAAATGTTACGACCGGTGATTTCTCGTGTTTCTCCTTTGCGTTGGTCCAACACACGGTGTCTTTTAACGACAGGCACCAAGTTAACGAGTCACTGTTAAAAATATCCCTGTATATAGGGCAGTTTCTAAAGATCGTTTCGTATGCTGAAAACTCGAAGCTGTAAGCTAGATGTTGCATTTTGATCTTTCAAGTATCCATGATGAGGTAGCTCATCGTTCGACCGATCAATTTTCAGCAGATAATACATTTACCACAAGATCTTTAGCAATACAAAAATATTTTAAATTTAGTTAAGAAAGAAATTTTTTAACACTTTAGGGACTATGTCTGCCATTTTTAAGAATTTGATACCTACTTCATAAATCATAAATTTGAAAGATTTTCTGCCTATCCATTTTAGAACAAAAATTCTTAACTCAACATCGAATTATCTAAAGTAACATTGTCCCATACTCAGGGATGGAAAATCTGATCATTCGAGGATCGTAGCAATTAGCAAGGTCATATTTCTGTATCGAGCGTGGAACCCGTCAGGTTAGAAGGAGAAAATGAAATTTGGCTTTCGATAAAAATAAGTTGCAAGTGGTTCGCAAGAAAGGTCACGGAGAAGAGAAGAACAGGCGGAGCCGAAGTAGAAGAACGGCTGCATCGACCTTGCGGGATCGTTTCTGTCGGACTCCTATTACTCGTTTTACCCTTTCTCTGCTTCTTCTTCATCTTCTCGTAGTCCGCCCGGCTCTTTATTCCTTTCGAAAAAGAAACTTGCTGAGCCGGCGTCTCGTTCACAACTCGTTCGTGGCCGTACACGTACTACGAGCTGCGTGAAATGGAATGTCAGGGGAAGAAAATCGTGCATACAGGAGGCAAGAAAACAGCCATCGCCGATCTTTCGTCGGTTATCATCGATGCGTTTAATCCCTTCCCCTTCACGATCGCTCGTATGACGAAACGTTAGTTTCTTGCTGTATACAGTGATTCGCATATTTGCTCACGTACCTTGAAATTCTAATAAAAGTAGAGAAAATAGCCATAGGCTATCTTTCGTTGTTTATTGGCGATGTATTTTAATCCCTTCCCTTCAGGATGGGTCATACATGTCAGAATTCGTATTTTCATTCGTTTCTTCTTCTATACAGTGATTCGCCTATTCGATCAAATATTTACCTTGAAATTCTAATAAAGATATAGGAAGTGTATTTTACACTTACAAACAGTAGTTGAGAAATTGGAATTATTTAATATTAACTAGCATTAGTTTGGTAAAATTTAATATTAATATTAATACTATAGTATTCCAGTATGTTAAGATGAAATTTAGTATTTTTCCTATAAATGGTAGTTCTTCTTACTTCCAGAATTTAATTCTATAAAAATTAAAAAATTTTTAATCTTTATTGAGAAGATTTTCATATATTGAGAGAATAATATTTAAATAAATAGCTTAGTTCTTTCTAACTTAGATTCCTTACATTTTTGAAGGAAAACGGTAAAGTAGTTTCAGCGATGCTTATTTTCCTACATTATTTATCAAATTTTTCCAGCTGTCAGACAAAACATGGGTATTCTTAGAACTAGTTTCTCTCGGTATGGTTATCGTATTTCCTTAATAACTGTAAAACTTTATGCATATCTAACTTTTAACTTTATCACTTCGGAAAGGTTGTTCCGTTTTTCTGAAATTGTTCGAAATAACTGTAAATGTCGAATGGAATACAAGCAAACGAAATAGAAAATAAATTCAGTCCGTTGAATTTTACGCGGTGTTAAAGATCTGCTTATGATCGCTGAAAATACATTTATTTCAACTGCTACCTCGAGGCAGTGTATTAATTGAGCAGATAGCAATGCACACGAGGAGGTTTCACTTCAGGGTTACGAGATATCATCGCAACCAAGTTCATACGAGATTTCGCATTCAAAGAATAAGATAAATATTATCTGACTAATTATCCGCGTTTAAGTGATATGAATTTTTCTAATTATTTAAATATAGGTACATGTTAATCTGCTGTCAGAAATATTGTTCCGTCGTAACGTGTATCGAGATTAATAAAATTTTGCAAATTTTAACATAAATCATTTTGATCCACGATTTACTTAACGAATTGTAATTTATTGGAAAATGGAATAATTTAAGCCCTCTAGACAAGTGACGAACAAACTTTTTAGTCGTATGCTAACAAATTAATATTGGCACAATATAGAACGTGCTATACACTTAGTTTTGCACGTTTCAAAAAATGATTTTTCCGACTGGGAAGGTTAAGTACAAGATGAATGCTGGCCAGGGAACGCAAAAAAAGTTCAACGTACAACAGATCGGAGATTAAAAGTGTCTCACGAAAAATCCTTTGTCACGGAAGTCGGTCCTGGCGAGGCTTATTATCGGCTTCTGCTTTCTATCTCCATTTTCTGCAACGATAGAAACCCGTGGGCCTCTGTTGTGTACTCGATTCACCATTCTGAATCTCGCAAAATTGCGTCGAGCTGATAGAATCGCTCGAGAAAAATTAAAATCCCCGCCGATTGCGCCGGCCAAATTTTCTGGACTTTATTCCTTTCAGGACCGTAATCTTTGTTCGAACGGGAAAAATCATAAATAACGTAACAGATCCTATTGATAACCAAGAAGAGTCAGATTCTATGACATAGTATCATCTATGCGGAGCTCCAACTTTGGAGCAAATTGGAAAACCATTTTTGTGCAATCGATATCAATTCTGAGGGAACTTTAACATTCCAGAGTAAGCTTTGATCTTTTATGTCTGGTTACCACGACATAAACAAGCGGCTAATCAAACTACCATCGTCGCAAAAACTGAGCACCGACTACATCGTATCAGGAAAAAGTAAACTTTGAACGAGTACGAGTGATATTGAACCAGTTCTCCACAAGAAAATTCGCGTTCTTGACTACCAAGAATAATTTTGATAAAATTTTTAATTATTTTTATTTAAATGCGTTTTGGGATATTTTTCCACTTTTTTCTATGTACCGAACAAAAACAGGTTCTTTTTTGTGGACACTTCGTTTGATCCGGTTCCAAGTTGATTGTGAATCGTGATTCGATCAGGAGAAAGGTCGACGAGCCTATTTCCAGTTGGTTTGATATCATTCTTTCGCATCTATTTCGCAGGTGCAGCACGCCTTAACGAGCGACTTCCGTCGCGCTTGTAATTCATCCAGTGTTGTTTCGCGATTCATTCATAATTCGTAACGGTATTTCTTTACGTCGTCCGACCTATCATTCTTGCCGCTCTCGATACACGTAACCGTAGGTACATGTATATCGTTCGAGACAACTCTCACTCTATTGCTCTATAGGGCTTCGAGATTACACCGAAACTCCAGTTCCGTTCTAGATTCGCTTTTGATCCTTTAGACGTGCATTAACCCCCTTGTCTGATATCAGATTGTTCCATAAATAAAACCAATTAAATCATTCAGACTGGAGGAGGCTAGACAATAGCTCCAAGAAACCGTCTAAGTTTAGAAATCCAAAAAGAAAAGTCGTTAGATACGGTATAAAATTTTATAAGAATTCGATTAATTATGGTTTGATAAAAATTAAGAAATAGATGTCACTAAAATAAAAAATTGCCAAATTATATTTTTCTAAAAATAGAATAACACAAACAAGAAATCACTTACGATCTGATGAATAATTTTTAACAAATTTTCCTTGTTCTTGTTACAGAATTGATCGTCATCTTGGACAGCTGGGAAAACCGAAGGACCGTGCATTGCCATGGAAATTGAAAATCGCGAGATTCGATCTCAAACGGGATGCCTTTCGTTACACGCCGCCTGAAAAGGTGCCGCACTTTTCCTGATCGCATTCTCTGATCGACGAAAGAGGAAATCGCGGAACGAATAATGAGAATGAAAATAAAAATGAAACGTTCCGCGAAAACCGACGATACGAGGCGATCGGCCTTGTGAATGGCCGATAAACAATGCGAAAGTGAGCGATCATTCTGGCGGCGATGTCCAGGAAGAGGTCCTTCGACAGGACACAGGGCCACGCTGTTAAAAGGATCGCTGAGTAGTCTGTAGACGGGCTACTATGACGGACTATTTGGATCCACATTTCGTCAGGGCTCTCTGCCGTGATCCAGAACGACGAACGCTTCAAGTAAGTTGATTAAATTGCATATTCATGAGTTAATGAGCGTATCTTGTTTGTCGAACGAGTTCTACGCCGGAAAATTCGGAGAACGTAGATCTGTTGCGACAGTGTGCTCGTTCAGAACAGAATTATTCAACCATTTTTCGAGTTTGATTTTTTTTTACTTAAGATACATTTAATATTATAATACAGAATTCTTTTTTACCTAAATAATTAAAGAAAAAGAGGGAAAATTAAAATTTTCAATTAAATTTATTACTTCTGGGTTGACTCTGAACAGTAGCAGAAATATTTAATGCATCTCTATCTGTCGTAAGATCATTCTTGAATTGATCGTTTTTAAATGGATGGTTGAAGCATGAAAGTAAATTACCTCTGGTCACGCGTAACTTTCACCGTGCTGCTCTTATAAAACAAATAAAGCATATACGCTTGAAATATCTTTAGAAATTATCAATAAAAACACGAAAGAGACAATTCATCATCTCATAAGAATTTCATGTGTCGATCACTTCAAATTCCTCGGAAAAATGTCTAAAATTATATCTCAAAGTTTCTAAGTTCCTAAAAATATAATACTTTTTCTTAATTTATTAATTTCTATTTATATTTACGGAAGGAACGAAAGGGTTAAGTTATTCACCCTTGCGTCTCGTTAGTAAACAAAAGCATTTGAAAACTGTTCATTATCTCGGTAATTGCGATTTTAACCAAGAGTAAACACACGCACGAATGTGCATCCGTGACTTGGTTCACGGTGGTTCGAAAGGTTAAAGGGCATCGTCAATATCCTTCAGGAGGAACGCTTGAACTTTCCAAACGAATAATCTGCCGCATCTTATCTTCGTATAATCGTGTCGGACTTCTGCGCACAGCCTGGAATTTTATCGTATAAAATTCGCCATATTTCCATGCTTAAATCCAATCACGGGGTAAAAGGTTAAAAGGGTTCGCAAATTTTCAACAAAGTTAATTCACGTGAAATACATTCGAGACATGATAAAAAGTAGAAAAGTTTTAAAATAAAAATTGTATTTTACTTCAAAGTCACACGAGTGTCAAAGGGTTAACAAATATTGGCTCCCGGCCCTTGTTTCGTATTTCGAATATTAGCACTTTCGACGAAAATTCGTATCATTCGACCAGGCGAGGTACAAACTTTGCAAAGTACTCCTTTTGGTTAACTTCGAGACCTTAAATTTTCCTGTCGAATGAAGACCGATCTTTCAAAGTTGGCGAAGAAAGTTTCGCGACGGGACGGGGACGATTTTAAACAATTTCAGCTGGCGTATCGTTAAAAACTTTTCCCCCTGGAATCCTTCGTGTTCGTCATTGGACGTTTTCCTTTTTTTTTTTATACGGTATATATATTTACCCCTCGGATGTTCAAAGTTATCGGAAACGGATGAGGAATGTCTGAAACGCGGGGCAGAACATTTCAGGCGGAGATTTTTTGATAAATAACTTCTGGTAATTGCGAGCTAACGGTTTTTCATTTCTTCGTTGAAATGCCGGAAAAAGTGTTTGCGTTGCTCCGAAACGGTTCAACGTTCCGTGAAAACTCTGTTTTCCCTGTTAACTGCCTTTGTTTCCACCGGAATTCGGACTAACTCGATACGTTTCTAATTCAGACGTCGAAAGGTTGATTGCAATCGGGAAAAATCTCCCAGTCTTTATTCGACGTCTGTTTTTTTTTTATCGGCGTAGTTTATCGACGTTATCAATGAATTTTTCTTTTTCCAATGCATTTTTTTGTACACCCCTGCGATGAAAAAGAATTATGCAACACATGTAACTTCCGTGAACCGTGAAATGGCATTCGTTTTATTCTCAACGCACTGGGTACCATGCATGTTTGAAAATTGGTTGAAAAAATGTTATTCTATAAAATTATATTCGAAAATTATATTTCTTCTAATTTTGTCATTTGTACACGCACGCTGTATGACACCGTTCAAGAAATTGTGCAAAATACTATTTTAGAATTCGTAGAATCGAGGGTTCGAAAATTCCATGCAAAGGTAAATATATAGTTTCGTTTCAAACTTCGGTGGACCATTTCGCTAGGAAGACAATGCGATTCTATTTTAACCCAAACACCCATTCTTATCCCCGATAAATTTGTCCACCCAAACTTCCTGCTAAACGCGTTTAAACTTTGTATTCTGCCAGCGTGATTCTACCAGAACTCGTTCCCTTTATTGTTGCTGCAAAATGAACTTCAATTATTATAAACAGAACGGATGGAGATTGTACTGCCTGAATTTAGAAACAGCATATTTTTAAAAAAGTTTAAGAAATAAGAAACTATCTTGGATCGAGCTTAAATCAATGTATATTACTTTTTATATTTGATTTTTAATTTATCGAATATTCTGGTTTTTGGAATTATTTTATCAAGTGTTTATTGAAATGTCAGTCAAATGTCGTGAACTTGGTATAAAGTAGATTCGTGATTGAGTATTGAATAATCCAACATCCGTCATCCAAGGGTTTAAGTATACACGGTGGATTTAAGTATTCAACGCGTCGGGGAAACTAATAAGAATATGAATTTAACAGCAGCTATGTTTAGAAAGTGGATGAACACTCTGTGCAACAGAGTATCATGAATATTTCAAGCAACCGTGTGTACGTATGATTAGCACAATGGGTGCAATCTGATTTATTAACCAAACAATTCATTGTTCGAGGATGTTTTCTCTCGAGTGAACTTTTTTTCACTTGTTCGTGCTTCTTGATCATTACTTGCCTTTTCGTTGTGATCAATATATGTAATAAAAAAGGTAGCAGCTGAAACCATACAAAATTGAGCAGGCAATTATAATAATTATGCACTGTATTCTGAGAGGGGTAATTAAGACACTTCACGCAAATAGCCACTAGAAAAATCACAGAGGGTGCGGCAAAGTTTTTCAAATATTTAATTTCTGTTTCGAGAATGCAAATGAAAAAAATTCGTCGAGTATGAGCTTGCAAATAATTGATGATACTTTTGCGTTTTCCACTTTTCGTGAAATTTTTGCACGAAAAATCATTCCCCTTTGTAAACTGGATCCGATGGACACGGATTTATGGTACCAATCACCGGTGACTCTCGCGGCGACCAGGATGTTAACTGTATATCTAAAAACGAACACGGTAAATACTCTTTATTGACAGCCGGAGCAGCCCCGATCCATCTTCATAGAACGAAATGCACCGCGTCATAGGGGTAGCGGTTTCGTTTCGCGTTTACGACGCTCCGGAGGGTCTCGATAATTGATATTTACGCGATCTTCGCGTCCGTCTCCCCAGCCCCGTCGAAATTTTCTGTGTCGCCTTCGTAACTTTCGTCCACACGATCCATACGCGAAGGTCGTCTGGTGTTCGCTCCACTTTTCGTTACCGAAAGACGAGCAAAATGAACCGAGAGTCAACGAAGTCGAACGCGCCCCTTTTTCTCCGCTCGACGACGTTTTTGGAGACCGAACGGCGCCCGTGGAGAAGTCTCATTCGCATACTTTGCGCTGGCCAGGTTATTTTACAGAATAACAGGAAAAAAACGTGATTCTGAGATCTGTTTCAGCCTGCTAGTTTGAGGGACGAGGTTGAGAAAGGGCGACGCTGGGGAAAGGTCAATTTTGAAATTGAACGAGAGAGACAAATTCTTTCTTGACGTTAGGCTATTTTTATTTCGCTTGAATTCTCTGGGAGCAAGAATTTTGGGAATTAAATGTGTTTTTGTGGTCTCTGTAAATAAATCTGAAATGTAGATACGTTTAAACGGATTCAATAAAATACGAAGCGTACACGTTTGTTCTCTCTTTGTCTTTTTTTTTTTAAATTAATATACTTTTTGGGGATAAATGGATTCATGGAATCCATTTATAGATTAAAATGGGTCAGCTGGTACATAACGTTGACGCTTTTAAAATATTGCCCGCCTTAGCGGGCGATAAAGTAATTTAGGCGAGCGAACCTCTTAATTAATTCCAGCCATTTATTTATCGTTCCTTCGTTGTTTCGTTACGATAAATCTCTCATTGTTTGCGAAAGGAATTAAGAAACACGGTGTCAAAAGTGTTAAAACGTAAATTAATTTCCCTTTTAATGTTTGCACTTTGTACAACTTGTTAAGTGGTTCTATTTCTTCACAATCCTAAATCATAAATATCGCAATAATTTTGTGATAATTACACTAATGTGTTTTCAGTACAATGCAGAAGTTGGCAAGGAAAACAATCATTATTTAAAATTCACGAATTACATAATACTCTACATTTTCGATCGATTTCCACTCCGCGTTTCAATTTCTCCGATTTCTTCTTCGCCAAAGTCTCTCCCAATCGTTAGCAACACTTTCACAGTGAAACTCATCGTAATATTTCAAACGTGCACCGAAACAAAAGGAAACAGGAAGCAGCTTTGTCTCACATTCAAATCACCCAAGCTCCCAGAAGAAGCCAAACGCGATACAGAAGCTTTCCTTTTAGTCCTAGATTATCCGATCCGGCCGAGAAAAACGATAATTTAGAAGAAAAATGTATTTTCTTTCGTGCCGCGTAGTCTAGACACCAGGCTGGAAATTTAGTTTCAGATTTTTCTAGTATATATATACATTTATCTTCGCCGAAATCGTAGCAAAAAGCCCCTGTATATCGTAAGAACGATAATGGAAATCCTCTTACGGGGTGTCTTATCTTGGCTGGCACCATGGTCAACGTAACATTACGCCACATTTGGGAAACCTGATCTTGGCTCGTTTTTGGAGGGCCATTTTGGGTGTTATAGTAAATTGGCTGGGTTTAGCTGCAACGTTGGTCGAACGTGTTGCTTCGGTTATGACATTGGCTCTATGGATGGATATGGTTTTCTAGAAGCTTTTTCGAAAAATAATAATTTTGGGTGTAGTTTCGATGCAAAATATTTTTTATTATAAGCTCTATTTGGAGGTTTCAACTCTAAAATTGTAATTATCTTTCTTTAAATAATATTTACGATCATTTTTCAATCCCTCTGCGATAGAATCGAACAATGTTAATGCAAGACACATGCAGAGGTTGCAAATTTAATTATCAACCGAATAAATTTCAATCCTAGCTCGGTCAATTAAACTTGAAAATGGGGTTAATAAAATATCGCTATCGATGTAAGGACGTTTATTGCGGCTCGTCACGAAAACGGGTTCACTGTATTCCAAACGTGATTGGAAGATAATTTTAAACATATCACGGTGCAAATAAAGTTTGTCAGGCAAAGTCCTTTGTTACTTAATCTAATATACGAACGTTTAGAAACGTTTAATGGCAGAGGAGACCGGTATCAAAAGAGTTAAACGGGGTTAATTTGAGCGTTATTCGACCGTTCCGTCTATCTTAATTTAATGTTATCAGACATTTTCACGTATTTCGGTACATTTACGTTGTCGTCGTGTTTCCGTCGGGCCGACACCATAGGAAAGCGCCATTAATTATTCCGCAGGTTATAGTCGTTGCACGTTATAACGCGAGTCGAGGCCACGTACGATTTAATTATCGTTATAACGACGCTACTAATTCATCGTTCCTTCGACTGAACTTGGAATTACGCTGATGAAAGTTCGCTCTTTCTATATGGAACTCGATCGACCGAGCTTGTCCGTGTGGCAAATCAAGCGTGGAAATTGAATCCTTACTCTTCTCTCGATTGCTTGCAACATCGGCCCTCGTGTACCAAACAAGGCTTTAAAACGTGCCGTTTGTTACGAGTGTACTTTTTCTGATAATTCGTAAGGCACCGTTCCGTGGCCAGCCTGGTTCGCGTTGTAATTTGTTTACACAATGCATCGATATTACCCTCCGTCCTGGAAGCAATTCATTTTTCCAACGAGTTTTTAAATCCTTGTATCTTTATTCATCCATGATTTTTTATTGATTCTCGTTCAACAACTAATCGAACATTTCGTCATTTTATATACTTTTTCCTACGAACACGCGAAGACTGAGGATAGAATGAATTTCAGTAGAACGAAATTAAACTGATTGTACACGTAAAATTAGTGAGAAGTGTTAAAAAGATAATTGTTTCATTCAATTTGGATAACGACAATGGAGAGATCAGGGTGGAGGATAACAGGGGTACATTAGGGTCGCATTAGAGACAATTGCGTTGGCGCGCGCCTCGTTCGAGTTTGCACTGGATAGATTGCCTCACACCGACACCGATATGTCGATACTCTGCCACCAGATTCAAATGGTACACTTCTGACAAGTACACTTGTGCTGAAACTTTGCAAACACGGTAATCCACCTTGGGAGAACCTTTCGCGCGAATTTCCTTCGAAACACTTCAAAGTTTTGCACGACAAGGATTATTGCTCCAAACTATCGCTCCCAAGTTTAATCAAGCTTCTAATGTTATTTTGTGTAAATATTTTGACTGCTTTAGAACATTAATACGGGCATATTAGCGCGATTAATTATAATACAAACAAGATAAATATTGGTGTAATTTGAGGAAATAATTTTGACGATATGCGACAGTTGTTAAGATTAAAAGTAATAGTTTTGCTATTATTAATTCCTGAATGCGTTAATAATTGCATGAAAAATTTCAATTATTAGCTCTTTGTCCCCCACTAATGCCACTATGGCGCCATACGTAATTTATCAAAGCGAATTTCAAAATGGGGAATTAAAATTAAATAATTAGTCCAAGAAATTAAAATAAATGAATAAAGTAGTATCAAATATTGAGGGTGCAGTTAATTTGTCGTAGTATCTATGTGATGCGAAGGAATGACATTTTAATTTTGATAATTTTGTACAAGATTGTAGTAGTTGCTTATTTATAAGTATACAGTTATTATTCTTTTTTTTACAGGATCTACAGATCATATATTATGGTCTACTAGGTCTGGAAGCATTACGTCCGTGCAGAGATTCCATTCTCCGTGGGCTTTGCAAGATTGTACGATATGAAAGGCATCATGCGAACCATGTTCTCTACTAGTGAGTACTTTCTTTATTTGCATAATCGATTTTTACCACTTATAAGTTCAAAGTTTTACATATCTCCGAGCTTGATACACTGTGTGCATGGAATATTATTTCTTTAAAATAAAGCATATAACATCTCCCCTTTTACAACTTCCATTCTTCTGTACATCGAAAACATAATACATTTGCATAAATTTATAAATCATAACATTTTTAATTGAATACCTATATGCATCAATTGTTCATAAAGATTTAATAATAATCTCGGTAACATGTGTACATAAATTCATATCAAATATTTTCGCGCCAATGTTTCTACTTTACCTGAAATAGAAAATTTGTTTATCAACAGTTTTGTAACACTCTACCTTGCCGACGATGTAGTTCTTTCTTATCCGCTGGTAAAAAAGTAGAGTAAATAGATGTCGGATTAGATTTAGAACAAGTCGGAAAAGTCGACTTCTGTAACGGAAGTATGCAAGATTCGGATTCGTTAGTACCGAGCGCTTGCCGCGAGATGGCCTGGGATTACTGTCCCCGCGAAATGAAATTATTTTTATTATCGATTTTAGCGCGTTGATCAAACTGTGTCACAATCTTTTTGAAAGCTTTGGGATTGTAAACAATTTTAATTATTGTAACAAAGTTCAAGAATCGTTTGTTTGGTGAAGAAATGAAATTTTCTTGGATTACTTTACCCGCGAGCTATTGGATGGCGCCAGCGGTATTGCTTTGAATGAGCGCAGTGTTATAAAATTAAAAACTGATTATAAATTAAAAATAAGAGTTTAATATAAAATAATATATTTTAGCACTGGTGAACTGGCCACAAGCTGGTACATACTGCTTTCCGGTTCTGTGTTCATCGATGGTTCCATGTTCCTGCCCCGATCAAGGTAAGATCATTTAATTAATCAGCAATGCTTATGATTGAAATTTGATCTTCAAATCCAAATTAATTTCAAAATATAACTTCCCAATTTCAGTCAGTTTGAATCAACGTTTATTCAAACTTATTTAATTTAATTAGAACAATAACTTGGGCATACTTTAAATCTCTGTTCATAAATTTGATCGTACAAATCAGTCCGTGCAAATTACAGAAGCGTGCAAACCGAGCTTTATGCTGCTTTCCTTTTGTTTCTTTCTCTGTCTATCGTCCGTTCATTCTCTTCCCTCTTCATTCTTCCTCATTTTTACACTCGTTCTCTTGCTCTGTCCGATTCATTCCCTTACTTTCCTTCGATCTGGCCCTCCTTCTCTCTCCAGTGCCGAATAAATGTTCTTACGCTCACTCGCTCCGCATTCTTTCTCGTACGCTTACTCGCTCGCTCCGTTTCTTTCATGGCACAACTGTCCTCTTTCGACTTGTACATTTGTCTCCTTTCCTCTTGTTTGACTCAATGTGCCCCCCTTTCTCCGTACCCTGTAATCGTGCCGAGAATTTACGAACGGAGCCGAGGCGAACGGTGCAACGAACAAGGACGGACGAATAGAATGAAAATGCAAGAAGGAGAAGGACGTATGTAGAAGGTGTAGTAAAGAGAGATAGTTTCTCTGGAGCGACGAGGAAGGAAGTGGAGTGTAACGTAGAGCATAGTAAAGAGGAAGTGAGAGAACGTGGTAGAGAGAGAAAGGTTTCGATTTACAGGGCCGTGTTAATTATTTTCGTTCCCCTTGTTTCAATTTATGTGATATTAAATTTACGTGTATGGGATGAAATCACAAGGACGTAGCACATTTTTAATATTTTTGGTATTTTATCATTTTCAAGTAATATTAGTGAGTGATGTACTGTTTTTGGGAGGTTTTCTTTAAAATATAAAATCGATGGTGCACCTGACACTATAAAACTATTACACTTTATAATTTAAAAAAATCTAATGTCTGGTGTTAATTTAAACATATCACTTATATTTTTGAGAAGCCCCCAAAAGCTGAGTACTGTTCATCAGTCAAAAAACAAGGAAAAATTATTTTGATTAATATTACAATAGTAGTTAGGTACTTGTACCCTTAATAATTAGAATTCGAAAGTGTCTGATTACATATATCCAATTTCACTGAAACCGTGAATCGAATTGCACCTAATTGTAGGGGTGGTAATATTTTTAACCCCTTCGATCCGATGACTGTAACTTGTGATAGTCAAAACTATTCATTATTAAATTTCAGGTAATTAAGTTTTGTACAGTAAACTTCAAAACAATCCTGTAACTCAAACTATACGTAGCGTACGAAAATTTGTGTATCGATACAGTATACCAATATCGGGTTAGAAGGGTTAAATTTAAATATAAATATCCATAAATAGCTTCAAATACTAAAATACCGATTTTCTCATACCCCATATAACTTAAAAGTGTCATATCACTAACAACGTACAACCTACAATTTTAATTGCAGATAAGACAGTAGTACATAATCAACAAAATAAAATTAAACTATATTGTAATATTTTGTTGAAATTCTGCAAGCTAACTACCTTATATCGTCAAATGAAATCATTGAAATTAGTAAACCAAAAATTATCATTCCAAATATTTATATCTCATTATAAACTTAAATAAAATTTGGCCAAATTTGGCCACGTGATCGAGGGGTCACGAACGGCTCGGTACAACACTGAAAGCGCACAAGAGGGCAGGGTAGGGGGGGCCTCACCTACCGAGAGACTCCAGTCTTCTCGAGTATATCGTGGTGGCTGGCGAGTGTTGCGATTAATACCGACTGCACCCGCGGAATTGCATTCCGATCCCGTCGAATTCCCGTTCGCGTCAAACGATCATCGACCATGTAACCCGTGTCCCATCGAGTCACCGACCAGTCGATTCTCGTTTCGATAATATCGAAAAAACGTTCTTGCCCCATCGTCGGGAATCGAATTCGGAGCCGAAGGGGTGTTTTGGTCAACGGCGAACGCGTGTCCCTCGTCCGTGAACCGATGCACGGCGTGTTCGAACGATCGATTTTTCGGATAAGAAAGAAAAGAGCGTGGCCTTTTCCGACACTGCACGTGCGCGCCGCCCTCTCTGTCTCTCCCTCTTTCACGGTGGATCCGTTTTCGCACCACTCGAGGGAGGCGCGAGTAAAACAACAGGGGCGAGCGCGTACCCTTGGACCTGGTCCGATGCAGTTCTTCCGCACCTCCACGTTGACGTAATTCCTCCACCACCACCGAGGGAGAAAAAATCGTCATCGACCACGACGTGTGCGTCATCGGACTTTCGACGTCGACGAAAGTTTCGCGGGAAAAAAAAGGGAGAGTCTCTTTCCGTCGGAGAAACGATACACCGGGATAAATCTTCGCGGAGAAGAAGATACTTCTTTGAGCTGAAAGTCTTCGAAAGATAATTTCCCAGCCAAGGGTTACTTCATGGACGCTTCTCATGGACGTTCGCCAACGCGAGAGGCGGACTTTATCATCGTGGTCGATCTTAACGAGCGTTTGACCGTGGTCGCCAAAAAGTAGCGGAGAGGCTGGCGGAGGAACTCGTTTCGAGGCCGAGCTGCAGGCGACGCGTATCGAAATCGTGGGACCAGTGACCCGTGGAGGAAATCGTACCTCGATCCCCGTGGCTTGGCCATACGGAGTGGAAGCATCGATGATTGCTTTCCGATCCAAGGTGCGCGAGGAGGCCGCCTCTTAAAGCTTCGTGTTTACGAGGGCGCACGATCGGGCACACGGCGAGCCATAGCTGCCTTGTCTACGCTGCCACGATAATTGCCGTTCGCTTTCACCTAAGAAGCGAGCCAACTCTCAGAGGGAACAGGTCATTCCGCGATAAATCTAATAATCGAGGCAACAGAAGTTTTGCGACACGGTGCAACGATTCGCAAAAATGTCGCTCGATTAACGAACACTTTGCCCTGGATCCGTGATAAATCCAATGATCGAGGTGACGATTCCTGGAGAAGGTTCGAACAACGTTTAATTAACACGTCTGAAGGAAACTTTCGATGACACTGATCGAAAGAGTTTAATCGATTACCGAAGAGATCGAGGATCGTTGAAAGCGGAAAGTGATTCGCAAGTGGTCGAGAGTTTATAGCAAGAGTACAGGTATACGTAACGGTGAAAACATTGAAATTGTGTTGGAATCTTTAGACAAGCTTTGAAGCTCTCTCGAGCCGGTGGATTTGATAAATCACGATCTCACGAAGGTTTGATCCTCGAGTTGGAAAGGGGGATATAAATCAAGCGAGGACATGGTGATGTCGGTGTGAGAGGATTGTGCCCGTTGGTCGAGAGTGGTTCTCGCGTGATACTCCAGCGTTTCGTTGGACCAATTTAAAGACAAGGGAACAGCGAGGAAAAAACAGCCGGCAAACTGGATGCTCCAGACGGTGCCTCGCCTTCCGCGCCCCCGCCTGACATCACTGTCACCCAAGATGACCGGTGAGGAGCCTTTAATTTAACTTTAATCACCCTCTTTATCCGGCCACGAATACCCGACGTTGATAGGCTACCATTGACTTCGTCCCGTGACTTTTTATCTCCGCACCCCTTCGAGTGATGCCTCGAGAAATTTTTGCGAATAACTTTATTTTGTTGTTCGATCTTCGTCACATTTTTTAATTAAATTTGTCGGTTTAAATCGTCCAAGGGACAAATTTTGTTGTTAATTATCAAAACAAAATTTTCTATTGCATAATTGGAAAATCGTTTGAGATAATTTATTAGACAAGATTGAACTTAATAATTAATAGTATCGGTATTTAGAATGGTCAGCGTTCAATATTAGTGTTTGATTTATCGGCCGAGTTTATTTTAGTTTATAAAGGCTAATATTGGCCGTATTGCATAAAGGGTATTTGGTTTCTGTTTGATTGATATCATCAAGGATGTGGATCAATTCCAGTGGTCACAGTTTTTTGCTCAAAAAATGAACTCGATATCGTCGCATAGAAATTGTTTATTTTAATGAACAGTAAAAGGATATTTGTGTCCAATGACACTGTAAATTTAGATGTAGGTATTTAAAAACTTTCCACGTTTGTTCCCTCGTAAGTTATCGTGCATTTTAAGCTCTGACAAGTTCTCGAAGGATATATTACTCGAGAGTAGACCGTTCTTCATAGGAGGAATTAAAAGCTCATTATTTATTGCCAGGAACTGCAGAATTTTTGCAATAATCTCCTAAATATTCGTAAAATAATTGAGAATGATTGAATTATCCACGAATCTTATACGCGTCATATTCTTTTCCCTAATTTGTTTCGATGTTTAATTAATAACCCACTTCAATGCCCTCGCTCTGAATATACACGAAATAATTATTTTAATAAGGGCTTTCACGGGTACAATTTGCACCTGAAATCAGATTGCCAAATGCACTCTATAGACACACGGAGATGTAGATTATTAAAGTGAAAAGTAATAACCGTGTCAAGTGTAGATTTTAAATCAAAAAGAAACGTAGGAACAGGGAAACCGGCGAAAATTGTTCGTCCGCGAACTGGTGCGTAATGGAAAGAAAGTAAAGTGCCTGAATTATTTTCTTGCATAGAATTCCAGTTGATCGTTTTATTACTCGTTAAAACGAGGAAAGAATGATTGAATTACATTGATTGCTCGTTTCATTGCTACAATTGCCTCGGTATTATCGAGTCAAAGGTAACGAAGCAACAATTTCAATTTTTCAAGTATGCATAGTTTTCGCTCGCCATTACGTGACGCGAATGAAAATCCCTTAAAAACATAGCCCAGATTAAAAGATGCCGAGAGCAGAGCTGGAAGAAAGGTCAGGGAATTAGAGATATGCAAAGTAATGCTTGGTCTTAAGGCACCCACGCTCTTGTATTCATGCATCAGGCTCATCCAGACGCAATGCAGAAGAACGTACGGCGATGCGCGCACAGGGACACCACGTAACACACGTATCTCCATCGGAAGATTTAAATCGCCGAGAAACAATGTACAACAACAGAATGGAACAACACCGATGCTTTCATAAATATTCAGACAACGATGGATATCGGGGCTGAGACTCGATCGAACACAATTGACCTCCGCACGCTTTAGCGGAATTATTGATCGTCGAGATTTTCGGCGGGCATTGTTGTTTCGCGGTTGTCACGGGTGCGTGCACGTGACACACGAACTGTCAATACGACATGTCACGTTTCAGGCTACGCTTGATAAACACGCGGGCAGATCGCATTATGACGAAGCTGCGAGATTTCATGAAAATCCAGTCCAATGTCGCGTTCGCCGGCCGGGAATCGAGGACGTTGTTTTCTTGTTGTTCGATGATTTACCCGGAGGCTGTTGTATTATCGTCGGCACAGTGCTCTCCCTTCTCTTTGTTTTCAATTTTTTGAATGCGTTGAATTTTCATTTCTGGCATTTTTACTTTGGACTACGGAATCGTTTTTAATCCTCGGTTGCGTATTTGAATATAGGTAGAATTATTGTTTCATGCAAAATTATTACTTAAAAATAATTGAATAATACTATGAGTAGTTTGGGTGATTCAGAGGATGATTCAGAGGATTCCTTGAAAATTGATCTGAGTATATCAAATTTCAAAATTTTATTAAGATTGGCAAGTTTCCTAAGGTTTTCAAATTAAATTAAGCCATCAAGGCTAAATTTGACATTTGATACCAGCTTCAAATATAGTTCATTTCGAATTACGATTAAGATATATTTACAAAAAAATTAATTTTCCAATTCTTTATAATTGTTTTAATCAGAAAGCTTTTTGTTCCCTCTTGTAAGAGCGTCACATATTAATTGTGTAACAAAATAAAACGATATTCAATTGTGCAAGTAAATTTGAAAGGGAGAAAGTTCCAAATGAACGGTGTCGGTAAATTGCATCAAGAAATTGGAAAGGGTGGGGCCAATACTATTTTCATTATTTCCACGTGGCATCCTCGATTTCCTATTTCGATAAAGGGTGCCGGCACCCTATCGAGGGTTTCTGACGGTTCTTTTTTTGTTATAATTAAATTTCAACCAGGAGGGAAAGTTGACCGTGGAGGATACCCTTCTCTGTTTTTTTACATCAGAATCCACGTCGCTTTTGACTGTATTTTAATGGCACCAATCTATCGACCATTCCTTTGATAACGTTTATAGAATCACTTATCGATTTCCTATTGGTAGCTGGAAGCTGGCTTGTTTTACTTTACATCAACGTTTTGTGGTGACTTAGAAAAAAAAAATAATAAATGAACTTATTTACTGAAGTGCAGGCTTTTTTCTCAGAGGAGACATGAATAAATTTAACCCCAAAGGAAAAGATCGATAAAAAAAATCGTATTCTTTTTTCCCTTCGCGCTATTATGGTAATTAAGAGTGTTCGAGATCATTTGGCAAATGTAGGTTTTGATCATGATTAGTTTAACATTCGTTGTCTTACTTAATTCATCATGAAAAAAGATTATTTCACTTTATCATTTTCAGTAAAAAATGGAATTAAAAATCCAAGATCGTACAGACGTTTATATAGGACGATCCACTCGAGCCCTTAATCATCATCGAGCCTCATTTTTTTCTTCCACAATTCTATTCGACGAGTGTCCCCTCGCTGTCAGATCAATTTTTAATCAGAATCAAAGCTGGCCGTTGACGCAGCACGAAGTTTTCTGGTCGCCAATTTAGATTCTGATCTTCGGCATTATACTGGTAAAACGATAGGGTTCGCTGGATTCTTTCTCTAATAATAGTTGCTCGCGTTGTTGATCACCCTGTATAAGAGGGTTCATGGATACGGAGTGGCGCGTAAATGCGAAGGAGGGTTGTCAAGAAAAGCTTGTTTGCCGTCAGCACGTGCTGTTCCACACCCTATCGATCTCTAACTAAATTAAATGGCCGGCGTACTATTGCTTAGACACCGTTCCTTGCAAACAGAATCGTATCGCGGCCGTTAATCGTCTTAAACGCGACGTATCTATCATTTCTCCCTGTCGATCGGTCATTTTTCCAACAGCCATTCCAATAATGAGCTTCTGGTTCAATATTATATTAATATCGAAAGTAATTAACCCTTAAACACCGTGGCAAGACCACATTTGACCCTGCGGTTTCTTTACTCAAACGTGGATAATGGTCATTATATTTTTATGTAGGAAACAAAAATAAATGTTTATATAATGAAAGGGCGTAAGGTCAACGTTTGCCTCACCACGTGTTGTTTTATAATTATAATTTTAAGTTAGGGGTTAATATACAATCAAAGGAAAATAAAGCAGACGGAACGATTGATTCTGGGCTTATTGGTAAATAGGGATGGTATCAAGTTTCCAAACTTAAGTTTCAGTTATTATTACCTTTTGAAGTATTTGCGAACTATTCTGTTGAAAACAAGCTTAATTTTATATTTATTAGTTTAGATCCTTGAAAGTTCTTAAACAAAAGACTGTTGTATTGGAAAATAATATATTTAAAAATGGTAGAAATCTAGAAAATAAAAATGAAATCAAGGGTGCATTGTTCAAACTTCTTTATGATCTGAAACATGAAATGATATAAACTTGAAGTGTTGAAAGTAATATTTTTTAACAATCTTTATACAAAAATGTATTTAGAGGCAATTCCATTTTTCTTCGATTAGTTTAGCGACCCCTGAATTTTTCTTGAACAATGCGTACCGAACGAAAGAGTTCCTCTATCATAATGCAATTTCCCTTTCGAAAATATACGTATTCCTGGCGGTTACGAACGAGGAAAGGGGATCGATGGAATTATTCAAGGAACGTCTTTTCTCGATGCTGCATCTTGATCAAGATTGCGCTACACGTAGCACGTTAGCCGCGTATATATCCAGCGAAAATGCAGTCGGCGCATACGGCTTAAAACCCGTCTTACGAGCCAAGGCTATCGAGTGCATTCCGTTGGTGTGCTCCTCGGTTGCCGAACGATTTCTTCTAAGGTTCTAATTTTCCAGATTCGATCGTTTTACGAGGTCGCTTCGTGGAATCGGTTCTATTTCTTTCGTTTCCTGGCAAACGGTGTTTACCGCCGTTTCCAGTTACCCGACCGACGTCCAAGTCCTAGATTTATCTTCAGGATCCCATGATCTGTATCCTACGATTTCGTACACGAGTTATGCTTTTCCGTACCGATTAGAGAACAGCGTAATATCGATGCTTTCGTTTCCTGTCGATCGAAGATGTTCCAGGTGTACGATGGTGAAGATTAGATTATCGCTAAATAATATCAAGACACAATCCCTAGTCTGGCATATTCGACGGTGTACCTTATGGTGTCCATAGGTACATTGCCACGTGGCCGAGTGTCCTCTTCGCGGTTTGTTGCCACGGGACGCACGTGCCGCGATTAACAAACGCGCGAACTCGCTCGATTCGTCCCCTCTCGCGGTCAGATAATGGGGATAAAACGTCGGTTATAAATGGAGAGGGAGGCGAATAAAAAGTTGTTCGAAGGGTCTTTCGAGCATTCTGCCCCCCCGTACCGCGATCACATACGGTTATGCGCGGGCGCTGCTTCGCCGGTTGTTATCCTTTGTGCCCTTTCGAGGGTCCGTTGCAGCGGGCCCTCCGGGACCCGAAACGAATTCGACGAAATGTTTGCAGCCACTTACAATCACCCTTTCGCCCGACGCGACATCTTTTGTCTCGTAAACTCGAGTGGCGTACAAACGATCGCAAACATTCGTGGATCCGCGCACGAGTACCGGAAGAATCGCATTGTTCTCGAGTGGGTTCTCGCGTCTTCCGTTGATTCCCGCGGGATTTCACGGTCAACGATTACGCGAACCGGGACGCAGGACCACTTTCGTGACTTTGTTTTCGAATATTTTAAACGAATTGATGGTATCTCGGCGAGAAACGGGCTAGGCGCTTTCGCTCATGAATAATTGATCGATAAACGGTGTAATTATAAATACTGGTAAAATGGCGTGTTTGCAGTTCTTCTGTTCATGGATTTCTGGAGAATGGGTATTCTAAGGTCTATCATGGTTCTTAATAAACTATGAAAATTTAACTTTTCTCAAGGGAAGCAAAATGTATTAGTAATCTAAAGTTGCATAGTTGTGCATATAACGCGCGGGCCATGGATTGTACAGGATTGGCGGGAAAATTGTGAAAAATTTGCTTAAACTGAAGAAAGTTCGCGGTAAGCCGAGTGACACATGCCCCGCCAAAAACGTCGTTTCTCATGTAACCAGATTTTCGCGAAAACTTTTCCCGACAATTTGCTCGGAAGGGTGGAAAACGAGCCGTGAAGCAAGTTTCGCGAGGGTTGTACCGGCGAAAACTTTTTTAATATAAGGATTCAGACCGGCCCGGTGGTATACCTAAGCGTTTCCCTCTTTCTCGGGGAAAACTCTGTCTCTTGGTCGTTTCTGCCACCCATCCGACTGATTATTTTGCATTCGAGGAAAACTTCGCTCGTTCCGTGAACGCTATGGCTCTGTTTGCAAAGTCGATGGCATAACGTCGAAGTCGAGCAAGTTTTCAATGACCACTTGATGAGTTTTTCCTCTCGGGACGGCTCATGCGAGTGAAAATCCTGGTTTCAACATGTGTGAACCATTTCACGATAAATCACGGTAATGATGTCAGACCTTACTGTTCTAGATTCCTTTTTGCACCATTTTTCAGATAGCTTCCTTTATAGAATTTTTGTTCATTTTATTTTAATTGCAGTTCCATTTTCGACAAAGATCCCTTTCTAGTTCAAATCTGAAAGATATGCCCTCTTTCGTGGAAATGGTTGACTTATCTTAATCGTCTTTGTTCAAAGAACTTGCTCAGTTTATCTCAGAATTATCAGAGAACCTGAAATAGTTCCTTGTTCGACAAAAATATTAAAAATCCAAAGTATTAATCTCCGTGATACGTAACGAGGTTAAAAGTTAGAAAGAAGCAAATGATTTTTTAATTTTTGGATGTGTTTTAAAAAACGGCCTGTACACCTGAATTTTTCTAGAGTTTGCTGCTCGTCGAGCGTGTCTCGTTCATTGCTTTTAATTGAGAGGGAACCTGTACGCGTTTCACAGGCTGGAAAATGAAAAAAAAAAAAGAAATTTCGTATTCAAAGAGCTCTTTGTCGTGACAGCCTTCCTGTGGTCGTACATTTTACCTTTGACAGGGTTTGCGAACACCACAAAAGTTTGCGTTTTAGCTAATTGGCCGAGATTCTCAAGATCTTTCTTTTTGGGCCGAGTATTAAATGAAACGAAATCGACGATTGATCTTTTAATAAATTTCCAAAGATTGAGCAAAATCAGTAGCAATTGGATGCCTTTTGAAATGAAAATTTCAAGTTTTAATTTATAGCAGTACAAAATTTTTAATAAAAATGATTAAAAATTTATTATTTTTGGCTCTTTCAATCTAAAAAATTACTATTAATATTACTATACTTTATTTTATATTTATATTGTTAGTCCAGTACCATGTTCTAAATATTAAATACTCTATGATAATTTTAAACATATTATTATTTTGTGGGTCGTAGTACAATTTTTTTAATATTACACAAGTCAAATGGGTAGAATTTAAAGAAGTTTAAAAAGAATCCTTTGTGCATTGTCGTACAAAATGTAGGCCAGAAATTCAACGATTTTAGCACAATTATGCTTCATTAGATGATAATGGTTAATATGCTCGGCAAATGAATAGAGCAATGCCTTTGTATATCGAATCACGTAATTTTGCAACTGTCATTCAACCTACAAGAAGCACGATGACGTGTAATGAAATAGAGGCGAAGCACGTCTTCGAGCTAACGGATGTTCTACTGACGGAAGTGAAGAAAAGGTATAATTCTCCGAATGGTACACATTACGACACGGCTGTATTATAAACGTAATCTATGAATTCTGAAAACTGGGTATCAAACACGGCTTCATTCGTGGCTTGAATATTGTGATTTAGAATAGCCTTCAAAGTAGCACTCGAACCTTTCACTTAAAAAATCGTAATACAATTTCGTTAGTTTCGTTTCTGTCATCTATAAATTCTTTTTGTCATCAATTTATCAATATACCCCACGATCCTCCACTTTCTGAGGGTGTATTATACTCTCTGTATGGCGAATGGGTTAATATGTTGCTTAAAACAGATAACCTATTCATCCTTCATCAAATCACTCAATCTTATAATAAGACGTGATTGAATTCAATTCAGAAGTTACATAATTTTGTCGCCATATTGTTGTATCAGATATCGAGTTGTCCATTCCTCCTTGGATTGGTTTCAAATTTAATGAGAAATGTTTCAAACGACTCTAACGAGGCAGAAGCTGCTTCTCAAATATATCATTTCTTCTATTACCACCCAGTGTCGTTTATCATAGCGACCTAGAAACATCGTTTCTCAAAGAAACCTCAGATTCCACAGAAAAACTCATCATTTTACTGTCACACAGTGTATTACATCAAAACATCCTAGAAACGTCAACTCTCCAAGGAATCTCCATAGATTCTCCAGCAACCTTATAATTTCGTCGTTTGTTAATTCATATTTCCAATAAATTCATCAAAGCAACCTGGAAACGTCGATTCTCTAAGGAATCCCCTCACATTCTACGGTAACCTTGTAGTAACTTATTAATTTTCATATTTCCAATATGTTCGTCAAAGCATCCTGGAAACTTCGATTCTCTAAGGAATCTCCTTAGGTTCTAGAGGAACCTTCGAATTTCGCTCGTATTTCCAATAAATGATAATCATATCAGTTCCAAACATCCTCGAAAAGATCCCTGTAGACTCGGTCCACCCTTAATTATTCTTAATCATTAACAATCAATTTCATCGAAATGTAAAAGTGAAATTTTCACACGTGGGGATGATACGATGCGGATGATCCAAATGGATTATCTGGTTAGTTTCCCCAGTGTCATCCATCGAAGTGGACGAAACTCTTGCTTCTCAAAAGAATCTTCACGAATCCTAAAGGAAACTGTCGAGAGCTCGGAGTTTAAGGCTTATTGTTGGAGTGTTTGGTCTCACGGGAACGGGAGCGTTGCGCAGCGGCTCAGGATACAAAGGAAAAGTGCATCGAGGTGCAGTGAAACGGCCGATTGGCTGCGGAGGCATCGTGGAACGTTTTATAGTGTATTACATTCTATCTTACAACTATGCCCGGCTTCGATGCTCCTTTCGTCGTCCGTGGCTCGCGAGAAGCCCAGGCCTTTTACTTAGCGGCCCGAGCCGCGCAGCCATTAGCATGAAACCTCTGCGGCCCGCTCCATCTTGGTACAAGAGTGTCACGCCTCGTACGTTTTTCTCCCGGTGGTTTTGTCGGCGGGAGAACGTCTATCGTGAATGGGACTGGAAAATTGCTCGGCCCGTGGAGGACACCGAGGAAAGTCGGGGTCGCATCTGCCTCAAGATCGATCCTGTTGTTTAGAGTTAGCCGAGGGTTGCTCTAGATAATGCCGAGAATTCAATCTCCTTTGGTCGCGAACAGAAGGTCCTGTGATAAATTGAGAAATTGAGGTACAATTTGCGGGAGATTCTTAATTAACGGGTTGAACAGTATGGGATTTCTGGTGGCGCCAAGAATTCATGTCCTAATCTTATAAAAAAAATGATTGATTGTAGTAGATTTGTGGTTGTTTTATTTTTTATATACAATATTATTTGGTAAAAATTTAGCAAATAACATTCCTGATCTTAAGAACCTGACACTTGACCCAATTGGAAAAATTACACATCGCAGTTTGACATTAACAGTGGCATAACTTAAAAAATCTCGGACTTGCTTATTCAAAAAGCAGAATAACTTATGAATAAATATGCATATTCAATAAGACCGACATTTGGTATTTTCAGAAATGCAAATTTAAAGACGTCTCTCTCCTAAAAATTGACATTTTTATATTTGTGCCAAAAGCGATACGCAGAAGTTATTTGAAACAAAATAGCTGACTCTATTTTCTCGAAGTTCGAAGCGTTAACAGGTTAAGGTCTCGTAATGGTTGCCAAAATACGGTTTATCCTTGCCACGTAACTTGATTCTCGCGTTCGTCGCATGTGTCCTAGCGGTGCAGCTCGATGCACACAGGAAAGCGTCTATTGATCGTGGAAACGGTACCCGTTTCACGTACCGTCGTTCCCGTCTGGCTGGAAAAGTTCCCATTACTTTTACGTGGTCCCGGGGCACAATGATGTAATCGTATTAGGCGTTTTATCGCGGCCAGAAGGCAGAAGGCATCAAATATGCATTCGAGCTGACGGCGAACGGTCACGTCTCGAACAACTACCGTTCTTTTCGGTCGATTTTTCTCAGCACGTTTCTGTCGCGGCCCAACCGAAAGTAGGATGAATAACGCCCCTTAATTTTGCCTCGCCTCGTCTCCTGCATTTTCGTAAATCGTCTTCGTGGCACAACACTGATGGATATCGATTACTGTCTCTTCATGATGGAATTCGAAATTATTTTGATACACGGTTAGGTATTATCGTAAAACGAATTCTGTGATACCTTATTAGGGTATATGATCCAACTTGATACCTGTTCACACTTTTTTAAAAGGTGCTTTTCTTTTTATAAGCTTTTTCAAAGAACTTTTTAATTTCAAACAGATCTGTGTCTAATAACGAAAAAAAAAGAAGAAAAGAAGGCTCAATCGTGGCAACGTTAAAGCTTTTCCAAGAACTTTTATCCACGACCGCACAAGTGGAACATCGAGCCACCAAGAATTAATGCATACATTCTTCTGCAGCCGCGGTTTCAGCGACCGAAACCATAGCCGCAGAGCCTACCTACGGAAAAGTTAATTAAAAGTGTCCATGTCGCGGGGACCACGACAAAATAATCACCGCCAGACACTGTAATTGCGTTCTTGTTTCCTTTCTATTCGTGGTTAATCGTCGAGATAACTTGATTAATTTAAGGAAGAAGAAAAAAAAAAAATTGGGGGGAAAAAATTTTCGTTCGAAACGATCGTGACTTCCAAATGCAACCAGTCGAACGAGCAAAGAGGTACAGGTTTTCACCGACACTTTCTTTCGCTTTACGAGTAATTATTCTCCGTGACGTGTAATTTCTTCAATTTCCTGCCGAGGATGTTCGCAAAACCTAGCGCTGTTACAAATTGAATTCCTCGCGCTGAAGTTTCTCGAGGAGAGTCGTTCATCATTATTTCCCCGAACACCTTTATTAATTAAATTATTCGTTAGTCAGATCGATACAGACCTGTGCTATCTCTGGACAAGTTTCGTGGAGAATCCGAGAATAGATGGATTAAAGTCGGAGAATTCGAAGCTTGTTAGCACCAAATAGTTATATTATTGGAATATTCTTTAAATGGATCTGTATAGTTTGCAATACTATTTTATAGCCAGGGAACTATATTTAAGTCTTCAAGCTACAAATGGAAATTTATATATTTAATATTAGAATGCTTAATAAAACTTCTCTAATTTTTATAATTTTATAATTGTGGGCTGAAGTTAAAATTAAAGTCTGCAAGAAATAAATAGATCTAACAATTTAAAATACCACTGAATCATAATTTAATCGTACTTAATAATTGAGCCAAAAAATTACTCTTCAGCATCAATTTTCTTATTTTATTTGCAAAAAAGAATTTAAATGATGATCTACATCGATCCAGCGAGCACTTCATCATGTACCGTTAATTTCAACAAGAAAGTACGTTCTCTTTGCTTCTTCTGCTATCTTGCAAAACTTCGGTTCGCCCCAAGTGCCGGCTGCAAAACTGTACCAACCGAAAGCAACGAGAGCAACAATCCACGACGATGAGTCAAGTAACAACAGCTATTATTCTTCGGCTTCAAAGTTCTGGCTAATTTGATGCAATTAACCGGCGTCGAGCTTCGATGTAACTCCATTAACAACGACTATTCATCAGAACGAGACGAGGCACGGTCTCGTCTGTCGATACGGGGACCGGAAATAGGAAACTATTTCCATAAATCAGGGAAACGTTTACCAGGTGTACCGTCAATTTATCTTCGAGTATCGTGGCAAGAAGGCCGCTTCGAATATTAATGAGACGCTCGAAATTTATACGAATTTTAAAAGACGTAAAAATTCAGTGAAACGGGAATTAGAATTGGAATTTAATTCAATTAGATAATTAGAAACAGGTGTTTACAATGATGAATTTTGATTGTTGAGATTAGTTCACACGTTTCTTGATACTTGAAATGTTTTATAACTCGATTAAATGATTACACAAAGAGGCGGGTGCTATAATAATAATTGAAGACGCCCTCGGAATTTATTTTTCAACTCGTGATTATATTAGTGGTCTTGGGAAAATCATTGTCCGGTGTGAAAACGTGACGAAAATGCGTGGGAGCTGATTGGTATCGATAGGTTGAAAGGCGGAAGTGCGGAAAGACGTTAATAACGAGGTGAAGCTAATTCTGTTGCTAAAATTATAGGCGAGGGATGATGCGTCAACGTTTTTCTTTTATTATCCCTAAATTGTTGCACTATCATGGATCGATTGTATGTCAAATCAAGTCATATTTTTTGAAAAATCTACTAAACTAGCAAACATAAATTAATTTATTTAAAATTCAGTAGAAATTAATCGAATATGTTTGATTAAATCTTTCTTTGTTATTTCGAGACAATACAAAATTCCAAATTTAATATGTAGATCATTCGATTTTAAGCTTCCTTCAAAGTCACCACAGTTTCTAATTAACAAATGGTATTATGGCTCGAAGCTGGGTTAAGTTCATCAGATCTTCATATGGATCGCTGCGATGTGTGTCAAGTTTCCAGAACTGGAAGTGACATTCGCTTGCTCCACTTCGCCAAGGCCCTTGAACTCCTTTTTGAGTTCTCACGCGAGCTCATTTGCTCCTCTGGTGCGCGACACCTTTTGTTTAAGACATAAAAGATGCATTAACTCTTTACCCGCCCTTGTTGCAAATCGCGTTTAAAATTTTGCGCCTCCACTTTCCTTTTTTCGTTTCTACCCCTCTTTCGTTAGCTCTCTCGAGTAATAATTAAGCTTCTCGCTTTAGAAATAACAAATAGAGGACGATCTCTTTGAAATATTTTATTATCAACTCTAACAATACATTATAAAATTACGTGGTGCAATTTTTTTCTTATACAACAAATATAAGAAAACTTTTCAGAAGAGAAAGTTAAATTATTAAAAAAATTGAAAGTTTCTGTTTCTATTAAAAAATTGTATTCGATCATTTTATCAAATTTATTATATCTTACTATTTTCTTGCAAGTTGCAAGCCGCGATGCTAAAGTCTCAGTTTTAATGCGGAACGCGAACGTTTTTCTTCTGAATTGTTCGACATTGATCTACGATTGTGCCGTATTGTTTCCACCAACTGTACCCGCGCAAGAAAGTTTCCTCGATAACCAGGGCCTGCTAGAAGGTATACGAGTGTTGTGTACCGTGGCAGGAGGCCGCGGGCTAGAAAGTAGCCAGCAAACTTATTGCGGTTGCTTGCCTGCTGCATATCTCGTTGGAACAACTTTAAGCCGACTGCAATGGCATTTACCGCAAACAGAATCCCGGTGCGGTTCGAAGTGCTGTTAACATTGACATCCCCGGAATCTGGTGAATTCTTATCTGCCACCATTCGTCACGGCTGTTGATTCAACGCGGTCGGCTGATTGATCAAATTAACCCTTTATCGACGTACGTCACCCGTGAACCATCAGCGAAGCTAGGGGTTGGTCATTAGGTGATTGAGATTTGGAGGATAATTAAAATTGTTGTGTATTTCCATAACATTTAATATTTTACCAGCTGCCTTCCTTACAAAATGCGATTGTTTTAATTTTGCAAAAATTTGGTAATTTTTAATCTTTAACCCTTAAAGCTTTGACAGTTCACGTTTGTTGTATGAATTTTTATTTCTCGAGTGATTTTAAGATATTTTCATAAAGTATCTGGTTATCCAGATGAAGGTTAACTCACAGTGGTGGTCCCAGGGTGTCCCATATGGTTAAGAAACAGACAGTTTTAATTGAATCGAATTTTATAGTTTACCAATTACATATGGCGATCACTTGAAAATGATTTGTTATAGTTGCTTAAAACATTGTTGATATATTAGCGTAACGATTAGGGGGTAACACGTTCCGTGAAATTCGAAATTCAATGCCTACGAGCGTTTCCTTGTTCCTCTGTCACAGTGGATCGTGTTTTGCACGCGAACTCG
This sequence comes from Anthidium xuezhongi, assembly GCA_022405125.1. Taxonomy (NCBI): domain Eukaryota; kingdom Metazoa; phylum Arthropoda; class Insecta; order Hymenoptera; family Megachilidae; genus Anthidium; species Anthidium xuezhongi. The sequence goes on from CM039639.1 coordinate 7,195,505, forward strand.
GTTTTGTAATCTAACTCGACGAGGTTTCCTCGTTCGGGAGGTGTATCGAGCTCGGAATGCCAGAGCCTTGGACACCCAACGGTGAAACTGAAACTGGAACTGGAAGTGGAACTTGAACTGGAACCAGCCATGCGTCCGATGGGGCGTTCTGGTTCCTCACCTTCCGATTTTACCCGCGTCTACCCTCGTCCCGGAAATGGCGATCGAAATCGATTTCAGAAACCACTTTGTCCCCGACTACCCCAGAAATATGATCGAATGACTCACTCGGTTACCCGTGAACGCGTTTCGTTCGAGATCCTGTCACATCTTCCCCTTCCTTTTGCTTTCGATTAGCTGGAAGATATTTTTACTCCCTGCTGATACTTGGATAATATTGTCACTATACTAAATTATACACCGAGAAGTAGATTAAACTTCGTCCCAACTTTGCAATATTAAAGGAGATACTGAAAATAATTATCGAAAATAATTCACTTAACCCTTAACCATTTTAATTATATATCACTTTGTTTATTTAATTAAAAAATGTATATACTTGAAATCATTTTTAAATCATGTTTAAAACACTTTATAATATATATTAACTTCATAATGATTGACAATCTCTAAATTTTAATTTCTATCGACGTATCTTTTTCTTGTACAAATTTATATTTGCGCGGCCTTTTTTGCTCCCAGAGTAAGACAGAAACGGAACCGGATATCCGTCGGTAAGAGAAGCAGGAACGTAACCCACGATCGATGCAGTACACATTACCTCGTCGCGATAAAGTAGAAAACTGCATTCTGGCGGGTTGCATAATTTACGAATGCAACCATAGGCGTCACCGTAAGAATCAGTTCGTTCAAAAACGCTTGCAGATTTATCGATCTGAGAATCACCCTCCGCGCAAATCATTTGTAAATTTTCTTTCTTAGTATCAAACTAATTTATATTTTCCACAAGTAGAAATATTTGTTCAATTAAGAAATGCACGTTGTGTTACATATTTAAAAAAAGGCATACAGCTTATCTTGGAACGAGACGCTTCTTGGCGTAGTCATGCCTAGCATCGAGTGCTCGAGTACCTTTAGAGTACCTTTAGAAAGCTTGGCACCCCTCCGGCCGAGACGGTCGCACAAAGCCGCTTTTCACGACGTCACTTTTGCCTTCGGGTTCTCTCAATAAAAAAAAAAAGGAAAAGGGAAAAAAAAATACATTCTTAGACGGTGCGTGGTCGCCGTGTGTTTCTACGGCTACTCGAGACCCCCTCGAAGTCTCTCAATTTCGAAATTCAATGCGTGATACGGGGGACACGTTGCTCGGAAAGTTTGCGATTTATTGGCCTTCGGTATATTTTTCTTTCTCCCCTTCTTTCTCTTTTTTCTTTCATCGTGACTGTTCATATATTTTTTCGGGCATGTATATTTCATCTTCGACGTGGAAGCCATTTTCGGGAAAGTTTTTATATATTTTTATAATTGTCTTTATCACCTGGTGCTTCAACCCTTCAAACTATATATTTTTTTAGCCCAAATTATTCGCAGTGGACGAAGTTCTCAAAACTTAGCTTTAAAAAAGACCTCCTGTGTTTTTCTAAAGAAAACGAATACTTTTTTAAAATTTCATACTCCAATGACGGATGTTTGCAAAATAAAAAGAAATTACACAGATCAAATTTGACCAGCGATCAGAAGGTTCGTTTCTTCGTTCATCGATCGCTGTTACCCTTAAAACGATCAAAGCGTATGCTTACGAACGTCAGTTCTTAGCAACAGACTTCACGAGCCATCCATCCCCTTCATTTCTATATGGTTCGCATAGGCGATGGATCACGGGGGGTCTGACGTTGAGTACACTTATCCGTGGATCCTATTATCTGTGCAAGCGTGAAGAAACTCGCGATAAAAATGAAAAAAGAAGAAGGCTGATCCGCTTTTCGGTCAAGCCGAAAATCCACGGACCGTAGGGAAAGTTCGCGATATCGGAATCAGGGCACGTGTTCGCCATCTGCATCCACGGCCCTCGGGGCCCGGTGGCTACGCTCCTGAACCCTCGGGGACGATGTATATCGGGGGTTGCGTAGGTCGTAATACGTTGTTATATCCGGTGCCGTAGCGGAAAAGCCTGCGGTGGAAATTTGCTGGTCGTTGGGCATTTTTTCCCCCGGCAAGGTCGGATATAGGTAGGAGGCTTATTAACTTTCTTCGATGAAAGCGTCTTTTCGTATGCCGTTTATCGATCGGACGGATTCCTTTTCACCTTTTCACGAGGGTTGTTCCCGCTTTCTGTCCGATGCGTCGCGTCGACGGGAACTTGGATAGTCTTTTTTAAACAAAAAAAAGAAGAAAAAATGGCAGATGGTCAGATGACTCTTTACACTTTGTTAAAGTTCATTGTGATATTCTTTAATGCGCGGTTCTTCGATTAGTTGGAGCAAAGTGGACGTGAAACTTTGGAACGAAAGTTTTATTGTCAATAATAGCTAATATTGTTATTGAGTTTTATTAAACATCAGAAGATTATTATGGGGTGCAAGGATACTTTTTAAAGTAAATTTTATCTTGTAGTTTCCTTTTTAAAACACAAACCAATCTACAACCAATCTAGAAGAACCAATTTCCTTTTCAAACTCACGTTCAACACCCTACATCGAGCCATCCCACCCAATCAGCCGATCGAAAAGTCTCTGCGAAAGATGAAAGAGAAACTGAATCGATAATCCAACGATACGAACAATCTCGACGAACAAATTTTCTTTTCAAATGTCACAAAGCTACGTTGCTTTTCATCTGCCATTGATGATACGACGAAATTACTGAAATGAAGAACCAATGATACACATGCATGATATTTCCAACACTTGTACAAGATTTTTCATATAATTAATACATGACTCTTTGAAAATATTTAATATTAAAATTAAAATAAAATCTGATGAAGGAAAATTATAAATTATTGCAAATTTAATTAATATTTCTTTGATAGAAATTCAAGATATTTACATTGCATTATTTCATAGTCGACTATTTTTTGGAAAAAAAAAAGTTTCTTTATGCCCTTTTTCTGTCTCCTATATTCGCGTATTTTTCAAATGTAAATACCAGTGTATGACATTTATTTTACAAGAAATCGATATCCACTCTCGTTTTCGAGAGAATCTGAAATATCAGGCTATTTTATTTTCCAGAATGGATATTTCGCAGCGCTGTGGTTTTTTCAGCAATTTTTCGGATTTGCGGTATCGATACGTCCGCGCGTCCCGGAAATTCCGTCATAAATTAATATCCAGGATCGTTTTCCCGCAGATTTTCGCGAACGTCAATTTTATTCGGAGCTCGTAACCCCTTTTCCCGTTTGCGCGTCGAAAGTCGTGGATGTTCCTGAAATTCGATAAATCATCGGCAATTTCTTTTTCACCTAGTTCTGCCTCGCGATTATTTCTCGGTACTGTTATCGACAGCTTCGTTATACCGAAATCTGGGAGCAAACAATCCGGAAACTCTACTGTATACAGTATAATCGTGGTTAAACGTTCTTCCGATTACGCTAGTACGAAACAATGGAGTTCGTCAGGCTACTTGTTTAAACTATCGATTCATTTTAAAAATAAATTATAAAAACTTTGATCATTGTAATAATTGTGTAATCTTTTTGTTTTGTTTCAGGTAAGTGAGAAATAGCAAATGCTAAATCTTCTTTCTGTACATCGTCAACGTGAGTAAGAATGTTTCAAATTTTTTATTATTTATAGTAGTATTCCTCATTTTTTTATTTTATTTGAAAAATGTAAAAACTTGACTGTTGTAAAGAATCTCGAACACAACAGGATACATATCGCTGCAGTTTCCCAAGGCACCCTGTATAGCATACGATTTGCACATATTTTGCATATTTTGATCCTTCATGCGCACAAAATTTGTACACATCTGCATTACAAAATTCGCGATCTAAAAATTAACGCCCGACTGCTTTCAATCTTCAAATTTCCGAACGATTTTTGCTCGAAACACCGGTGTACAAGATCCTGTCCTCTATTATTCCTTGTTTAATCTCATCTTCGATTCCAAACAGCAAGACAGCGGGACGCACCCCTTCAGACATTTGCATCCCCCTTTCACGCTGTTCAAATTAGCATTATACGCGTCCGCTTCGAATTCTATTATCCCTTGACCCTCCCGGCCGAGATTGCCAGGAACCGGCGGCCCTCGAGCGCGTTCAAAGAAAGGAAATTAAAAAAAAAATTTAACTGTAATCGTCATCCGATTTCAACCTGCAATCCGTTCGAATGGACGATCGCGTTTCTCGGATCGCGCGTTGGTTTGTGCATATCGAGGACGAAAAAGATGACTTTCGTAACGGTACCGTCACTGGTAACACGGCTTGGTTGGCTTGTTCTGGCTAAGGTCTGGTCTAGACAGTAGGCAGGTCGATATCTGCCACCTCCAACATCGAGGAGGCTGCAACACATGGTCGTGAAACAGCCACTGACACTAGGAACACTTGGTATCCGGCTGGGAGAAAGGTAGACGAAAGTAAGGTGAATATTCGCGGGGATGGTCTGTGACATGTGCAATAGATACCTTGAATCACTTCGAGTATAGTGTTAAGGTTGACAAGTCCAAAAAGTGGCATCATAAGATTTTGGAATTTTTAATTGTTTATTTTATTTTGCCAAAACAGAAATGAAGTACGATAAATTATGCCCTTGTTATCTCCCTGGTTGTCGTACGTTCGGTACAAAATTTCCATTTGAAAAATGACCAAATCTGAGAGGTAAAAAAATGTTTTACCGCAGACCCGTCTAAAGATTTTGTCGTGTTCGTCACCAATTGATCATTTGTAACTGTCAACGAGCCACTTACCTTTTTGTGCAATAAAAAAAAATTGAAACGTTCTACGAGAGAAGGATACACGAAACATCTGCCGAAGAGGTAACCCAATGAACCATTAATAACCCGATAAAAATTGATTATTTATTTGAAGACCGCGAGCCATTCTTCGTGCGGGCTCCAATAATTTATCAAAATGCGAGGGGATAAAATCAGAGGGAAGTGGTTTAAATGTTCAAGTTCCGCGGGATCATAAAAATTTGGTACGTTTATTTGGGTCAGGAGTTTCGTTTTATTTCGGTCATCGAAATTTCATCAGGAACGTATTCTCTCACGATGACGTTGTTACGCGTCGATGAAGAGATCGTGTTCTGTCCGTTCATTTCATCCGTTGATAAGAGGATGCATTCGGTACGCGGTTAGGAAACCCTGATAATTTATACACCGGTCTGATTGCAATGCACCGGTGCACTTGGTCAGGTTGCACCCGTTCACCCGTGGTTTTCTTTCAAGCCTGATTCTCGATGTCATAATCGAGAAACAACCGTGTTTCATAATCTCCGGCTTCATCTCCTGTAAACACGTCGTATGCACACGTCATTAGCCTAACGAACTGAGAAACTGCTTGTTTTCCCTTGAAACGACGCGTTGCCAATTGAATATTGGTTATTATATTCCGGCATTAGATTAATCTGTTTCGAATCATTTTTTTTTAAAGTCAGTATTTAAAATTTAAACTTTGTAAACTTTAAAATTATTGCTTGAGAATGATATTGCAAATTGAAATTGCGTCGTGCACGAGGAAAACAGCTGTCGATTAATCGCGTTAATTCGAGCCAAGCGGATTCGTAGAAATTCAGTGCAAGGCCGATCGGCAATTACTACTTTGACGTTTCGTTTAACAAAGCCTGAGACAATTAACGTTCACGGCTTCGAGGGGACTAATTGGCAGGGACACAACCAGCGAGAAAATCCGTTTCGAACCCTCACCCATGCGGTAGCGATCGATACAATGAAAATCGCAAAAAAACACCTTAAAATACACCGTGCTTTTTATCTTCATCTTTTCATTTAACGAGTTCAGGTAATAAACGAGAGCTCTACCTTCCTGAACAATTAAATTTTTACAATGCCTCTACTTTTTTATTTTAATCCTTTATAAATATAAGAATTCGTTCTATCATTCGTATGGAAATTTTTCTCAATTTCATTTCTGAACAAGATTTGAATGAAGGAAACAGGGAAGGACGAATCGTTGTGCTGATATCGAATTCTCGAATGTTGTTGGTACACAATGTCCCCGCAGGTTTGTACCTGTACGCGGTACATGCTTAACCGGGTTTGTATTGGGTACGGTGCTCGACGTGTATGGTGTTTCGCGGGGCTGACAGAAATTGCAGACAATTTTCTCCCTGCCTTCCAACCACTTTAGCTGGCTGGAAACGAGACGAATCGGTAGGAAGAGGCAGAGAATGTGAAAATCATATGTAATGGTAGTAGAGACGCGTATGAGCTACTTTAGAATGATGGGTATAAATTTGACTAGACAGGGACGAATCGGTCTCCGTAAAAATATGCACCTGTTTCTTTTTAAATCTAGTTGGACATCATCTTTTGTTATTCTTACCCCTTTTTTTACAAATTTTTACTTTAGTTTTGCGTCATTAATAGAGTTGTGAAAGCATTTGACCTTACTTTTTATGAATTGGATACTTGTTATTCAATAATACCAAACAAGGTAGAAATTTAATGTAAATTTAACAATAATTGCAATGTAAAATTTTGATCGCAGGAGTTATTTATTTCATTCATTTCAAAATAAAATTAAGGTTATAAAATGTTTGTATGAAACACGCAACATAATTAAGTATTGAAATGTAAAGTAATATGAATTATCGAGAGGTATTGATTACAATAATTACAGGTTGCAAGAATCGAGAACATTGAATATCATTGCCTGCTGTAATAATTAATATCAATCATTTTTTTAAATTATACTTTGCAATTCAAAATCGATGAAAAATGTTTCACAATCCGTATTTAAAATATTTGAATCTGCTCCAATAATTTAGCATTTCAAAAAATTAAGCCAGACTAGGTACAGCTGTCCCAGAATCATTAATGCCATGCATTAATTATTTCTTCCTTTAATTATTCAACGATATCAAATTTATGGCAGCAAATGGGCTAGCAATTTCCAAAGGTACGTTCAACAATAAATTCCATTACCCGTCATTCATATTATATTTTGTAATTCCGAAACAAATGATACGGGGAAGAAAAAGAAAGGGGGGGGGGGGGTGGGGGGGAACAAAGGAACAAAAATACGAGAAGGGAAAAAGAATTATGAGGACGGGAATCGAATGAAGGAATAAAAGAAATGCCGGCGAAGGAAATTCTTTACAAATGTTAGGAGAGAACGTAGCCCGGAATATTTTTTAATACAGTTGCCAGAACGATATTACGTTTCTCGTGGTTGAGAAAAAAGTAATAGATTTTACGATTAAGTAAACGAAACGATCCGCCATGGAATTTATGGGCATGCCATTCGCGCGATCTCAATTTCTTCGTGAAACCCTCTCTGATCGCGAGTAATTCAATTATCGAGTAAAAATATTTCCTTGTGATTAAGGCGGTGCTGCCGGTGCTCGGTGCTTTCTCGTATTAATCACAGGTGTCACTTCCGGATTCCAGGAATCGTTTAATTTCAATCAATCCCATTTCCCTTTGGGTACACGATACGAAATGAAAATATTATAATTACACGATAGCGAATAATTCGCTGAAATTTTTATACGGAGTAAAGTAATAGTATTTTAATATTAATAATTATTCGTTTCATTAGTGTATGTGAAATATTCATATAAAACGTGGGAAAATGTTAACTTTAGAAAGTAAACTCTTTGAGTGAATTTTGATATTGAAAATAACTAACTTTACGTATTTTAATATATGTAATTGAAATAACTTAATGGAGAATGTTTTAGTAAATATTTATACACAAAACGGCGTTTGAAGGTAATAAACGATGGATGGAAAAGTTTCACCGTCTCAAATTGCATAAGCTTTATTGGCCACAACAATTGCAACTGTTTTCTGAGGTTCGCCACTTTGCATTCTTAGCCACTGGTTGAAATGTTCATACCTGGAACTCGATGCTGCTCCTTTTGTAATAAGAGTATGAAACAGCGAGTAAAAGAAACGGTAGATTGTGCAATACGAAACGAGCAAATAGAAAAGTGAACAGTAAGGTGTGTTACCATTAGACTTATTCAGAGATTTAAGTATTTACCATAATAACGATCAAAGAATTAAAAAAGGAGAAAATTAATTACAATGCCTATGGTTCTCGATTTTAAACCTGCAATGAACTTCATTAACTTAGTGACTCCTAAATATGGAAATGTATTTTGAATACTATAAATGGGTAACTAAAGTAAATAATTACTATAATTATAATAAATGCTGTAGGTATTTATCTAAGACAAATAGGTAATAAAAACTTAAAATTTGTTAATTAGCTTTGAGAACTAATGAGTCGAAAATAATAATTAAATTTTAGAGTAAAATGAAATAATAATTCAATTCTTGTTAGGTTAATACCTTCATTCTAAATTTCTTAACTGTTATTTGAATTATCTTTGGATACAAATTGTTTTTATACATTGAAGCACACCGTGCTTGAATAACATTATAAGTACCTGCATGATTTTTACTCCACGAGTACAGCTTCTGTTCGCACCTGCTTTTATCATCGTGTCTGCCCCTATAGGCAGATACCATATAAATTACCAGACTGTCAGTATGGCGTGAAAGGAACACCGTAATGCGCACACAATTCTTCTCCATTATGTCCATTAAACCAGGTAATCGCTTGTTTCATTCTTAACATTGCCATTGCGAACCAAAGTAAAAATTTCACAAGCGAAATACCTTTAATTGGTTGGGTATACCATCTAGTAATTCTATTCTTAAATTTTGAATTATGGACACCGATGAGACTAACAAATATTCCCACGGTGGTAAAATAAAAATTTTTAAAATATTACCTACTTTGATCAAAACACAAATTACAACAATACAAGTTTGCTATATTTAATTGAATCGTCAATTGAACAGTCAAGAGTGATTGTGGGATCAGAACGGGTATTTTTTACGTTTTTATTAATCTTCTTGATGTTCAAACGCGATCTTTTACACGGGATTCAGAGCGAGTGACTTTTTTATTCGGACGGAAGGGAAGAAGGATTGCAGAGGTGGTTTCGCCAAAGTAAAGATGGATCCGCTAATGGAACTTTTGTTATCGGTAGGTTCAAGAGAACCGGCTTTCTTAAGCAAAAAAGAGAGAACAGTGGGACAAAAAAAATCCCTTTTAAGCTTTTGCTGGATCTGGAACTAGATTTTCGCGATTGCAGTATTCATCTTGATCGAAAACAACCGTATGCTTTCTTTCGTTCTTCTTCCAAGACACCAGATATAGGACTTTCCTATGGAAAGTTGAAAATAATACCAAGAGTATTACAATACTATTTAAAGTATTAAGATCAGAATTTTAAAAAGTTAATGGGTTAGATTCCCTATAATTAAAAATTAGTTAATTATATTTAATAAAGTTTGTTTTTGATAGACCCTATTATGCCAATTACAGGTTAAATTGGTTACAATTTGGTAATAATTAATGGACATAATGTGAAAGCAAATTAAACAAAGGAAAATTTGTTTACTACCTATTTGTGTTAAGTAATCATCAAAATATAACAATCCAAATAAATATTTATCTTAATTTCCCATTTGCATAATAACAAGCACTGTTTCGAAAATAACAAACATCATCGATCTCTGATAATTAGTGAATCGAAATTAATTGACGAAATATAAATGCTTCAATTATTAATATTGAACACCAACGGCCTTAATTATTCAATAAAAACACGAATCAAGATCAAGAATGCTCGAATAAAAGCTTATAGAATTGTATTATGATTAAATGGCGTTTTTCACTGGTTTCGTTCTCGACAGTAAAATTCATTAATGGCACGGCATTTAAGATGGTCGAATCGATTCGATAGTTTCTGCAGTGATTACAGCCGGGGGTAGGATAATGCTCGTCGGTAACGATAGCCATGCGATTCAACTTCGCTCGTTTACCCGACGCGGAAGACCAAGGAAGCGGAACCGGAAGCGGCTATCGTTCGGATAAAAAGGCGAAGCACGCTAATTAAGCCTTCATTAATGAGGGAACCCGGCGCGGGTGTACGTGGAGGAGGACGTTTTCTAAGGAACAGGCTGTCGAAGATACAGGAAAGCATGATCGTTTTATAAAAGAATTTTAGCGTTGAAACACCTTGTAATTGAGTTTTTTTATTATTTATTGTTTCTTTATTACTTATTGCATCAACATAGTTGATGCACGAGTTTCGTTGTTGCTTACAGTGACAGCATTCAAATCATAATTACAAACAATGCGTTCGACTTAATAAATATTTGAGAAAATATGAGATAGGTACCATTCAACAGCTTAGCGTTTCTCGTCCGCGTTTCTTTGTTGATTTGAACTTTTATTCAGATGTTTGTTCGAATTGCACGAGTTAATTAAAGCAACGGTTTCGCAGCTGTGAGAATACGAGAAAGATTGTACGGTAAAATATGATGAAAAAAAAGTTGGAAGTAGTACGAATAAAGGCTCCAATGATTTATGAAATCTGGTTAAAATTCAGTCAAAGGGAACGCTCGAGTTTTAATTAAAATTATAATACGATCCCATGAGCGTGTTAACAGTTTAATAGACGCGGAATATTTATTGAACATTTTTCTTTAAAATCATCCAAATTTTATCTCAGGGGAAAATATAATAAAGGATTATTAATTCGAATACTGTTTGCTTTGAACAAAAAGTGTTACATTAAAATTTTAATTAATACAATTCGTAGGAGAAAAATTATAAAGGGCTGCAATTTAAGTGCTAATCTAATAATCACATTTGTGTACTAATTAATAATTAATCAAAATCAAATTACTACATTTACAAAGATCATTAAATTTCTTAAAATTTCCAAGAATCTCAACATATAAAATAACGAAAGAATGAAGTTCAGGGGAGAAAGTATTTAGTGATTATCGCAGCTCGTAAGATATGCGAGAACGAATCAGTATTAATAGTTTCCTGGACGATCACGACTGGAGATACGTTAAACTTTTTTATGGGGTCATCGAAACCGCACTCCTACCGCTCGTACCAGCGACGAACTTAATTAATTTCCTTCTTCTCACGAGCGTTCTTATCTTTCGACAACTCATTGGATCTCATCCGTTCGGATCGGGTCGCGTTCCGTTGCCGCTTTCTCAGACTCGCCGAAAACTGAAAAGAAAATGGATTGCTTAACGCGAATTTCGCGAGACGACAGGCAACGTACGGCGGTTGCTTGATTGCCGTGGTACCGAACAAACTGTAATCAGAGGCGTGATTGCGATAATATTTGCTCTGTGAGATACTCTAACAGCTACGCGGTTTTACCATTGCACGTGTATGCATCGTGGATGCACCGTGCTTCTACATTGTGCTGTGTTACCAGATAATTAAAATAATTTTCTTTTATTAAATGGGAAACTAAAGTTTTTTAATCCGACATGTTAGAATTTGAATTTTGGTTATAATTAACTGTTAAGAAATTTTAATTAGTAATCCTTAACTCAATTACACGATAATTTGGAAATTTTAACTGGTAGTTCTTAATTGAAATAATTTGGAAATTTTAGCTAGTAGTTGTTAATTGAAATAATTTGAAAATTTTAGTTGGCAAATCTTAATTGAACTGGCGTGAAAATTTCCAAGTGCGAGTTCTAGCACAGGGATCCGCATTTGAATCGAAATAACAGAAACCAGAGGCAGAAAGGGAACGCGAACGGGATATGACTGACATTACGTGGATTGACACGAATTACCAGGACTAGTTGAAGGAATAATGAATCTTCCATCCGTGACAGAGGCCAGATTATTTGAACGAGCACGTGTATGATTGAAACACGGCTCCGGGTTGCTGATATCGGTGCAGAATTTATCGAGATGCAACGCAGGATACATTATTTCGCATGAAAACCTTGATTAAACCTTGAACGATGAAGCTGGGTCAATTGCGACCTGAATTTAAACGATGTTCCAGTGTTTTGAGCGAAAGAATTTCATCCACCATGAAATAATAATTAAAGGAGCAAAAAGGAGAACTTTTTAAATTTGCATCGTCCTTCTCCTAATTGGAAATATTAAATTATTTTTTAACGTTAGAAATAATTCTTATTATTCGTTTCGAGGGATAATTTAACAGGTACCGTTTATTTTTTTACGAAGAATCAGCTTTAACGCTGGAACGGGATTTACGATGCACTTTAATCTGTAATATTATCTATGCATCAACTTCGTCGAGAAGCATTACCTTTGACTTTTCCAGGTCTCCTCGTGGCTCAGGGTGTCTTCTTTGTAGGTGTTGAAAATACAACTTCCTGTTTGTTATATTATATTCCGTGTCCCCTCTTTTTTTTTTTAGAAATTAGATTCTTTTCATCAAATGATGCAAATTTTTTATTTGATTAAAACGAAGCTTTTCGAAACTTTCCATTTTATTAAACGATACGGTGTTTGTTAAATGTCATTGTTTTTTAATGCTGGGAAAATGTTTCGTTTGCGAATTAAAGCTTGGGACTGAGCTTTTGTCAACGATATTAAATGAAATATTTAATGCTTTCCCATTTGGTTCAGTGATACGGCCAAGAAGCAGGTTTATTAGTTTTCTTCGCGAAAGTGGTTCAAAAGTTGCGACAAGGTAAACACATAGATATGTATATACGTGTGAAGGATTTGAATGAAACGCGAGTGATTTAAAAGCGGGAAGCCACCGGCTGCTTTCCCGCGTTTGTAAGTTACGGTGCATGCATAATTGCAATTTCATTTGCACGGCACAGGGTATCCTTAATGCCTTTTAATGAAATGTGGCTCGAAAGAATTTCATTTCGTTCGTATCCACGGCCTTGTGGAAACCGTGAGACTCGAAATAATTGAGCCGTTCAGAGTGGCAAGGGCAAACTTCACTCCTCGCTTAACTGCTCTTCGTTCTTCACGTTATGATTTAGATCCACGTATTAGATCATGTTTTACCTCATTTCAAGAATCATTTGACCCTAGATTAACAGAAAATCTGGGTGCTTTCGTCTATCAGCAACCCTTCTAGTGTTATAGTTAGCTTTAAAAAAGAATTCATTACAAGAATTATTAAATTCCAAGTTGGCAGTACTTTACCCCACAATCAAATATAAAAGGAATGTGGCACCCTTGTGTCGCACCCTAAGGTCCTAGACACCCTAGAGTCTTTAGAGCATTAATTCCAAAACAGTTCATTGCCTAAGTTACTTACAATTCTAATGATCATTACCAAATTTGAAATCGTGGTTGTAAGTATAAAATTTGATTTGAAAAGTCTTTTATTCGAAAGATGTACAACATGGAAATGCAATCGTATTTCTTTGTTAGCGAATTGAAAGCGGTAACGTTAGAACGGCCTTGGATGAAACTTCTCCGCGCGATGCCGCCGCATCCTCGCGGTTAATCACTTTTTTAATTGCTCCTTGCCTAAGACCGACAGTGTATCGGCGCAAACTGTTGGAAACGTAGGTTTTTTCTCTGTTTTTCCTTTTCCCGTTTTTACCATTCGCACGCCGGGGAGGAAAGGTCGAAACGGGAAAAGCAAACAACGTCACGAAAGGCTTTCACGTGTTTCATTTTTCCCCTCGGACGGTTTAATCGACGCGCGGACCCTTTTGCTGGAAGTTTTATTTGCACTGGAAAATTTACTCGTTTCCGTACGAAAGCGGAACGTCGCCCCCTCTCCGCCTCCCCCTACACTGACAACGGAATCGCCATTTTCTCTTGTCTTCCCTTTTTGTTTCAATTTACCCTTTTTCTTTTTTCATGGAACGACCCCCACGCTCGACCATTATTCGAACTTACTTCTGCGTTTCCGTGGGTTATTAAATTTTGTCGGACACTGAAAGGGGCTTTAGAAATTAATATTTTAGTCGACGGGTATCGTACGTCGTTCCTGCCACGTGGAAATGATGAAGGATTGTCTTACGTCGTGTTGTGTGGGTTGACGTGCTTTGAACACGTGAAAATTGAACATTATGGGGGTTGATGGGGGCCAGAGACGTCAAGGACTTGTTAATCGGTCTATTTCGTTTTTTCGATCGAGTTCGATGTGCTATGACACGAATGGCATTACCTTGGAACTGAATTGTGTAATTAGTCTTCTAAATGAACCCATTAGGAAGAAGAATTTAAGGTATTTTCCGTTTTGTATATCATTACATATATTTAGAAACAAAAAGAAACCAACTCTTAACTAAATATCAAAGAATTTTCTTTATAATTTCTATATAATAACAAATAAAACATTATGCGTTATAAATTTTCGTATTTTAAATGTCTTATACAGTAAAGGGGAGAGTTATAGAGAAATAAATTTAAAATTAGTTAAGAATTTCTAGGTAACAAATTAAACATTAAATATTATAAACTTTCGTATTTAGAACGTGTATGAAAGAGGAAAAACATAATAATTAAAAGGGAAATTCAAAATTGGAGCCTTTTAAGATTTGGGCGATTGGTACGTACGCCGTCCGGCAGAGTGCGCATGCGCGTCGAGGTTCGAGCAATAGGCGGCAGCGCGGGAGTGGCAGTATAGTTTCGGACGTCGCGTCGCGTGCTTCGGGGTGAGAATCGTGTGACGTTTGGTGAATATCATCCGTGGATGTGTCTCGTTTGTGCGTGTCACGTAACTCTCGATCGATCGGTTCCTCCACGTGTCCGTGGAAATTTCACGGTGATCACGCGCGATGAATTGCTAGTCGTCGCGGTTTGTTGACTCGATTCGATCCCGCGGTGTGTTTGTTTTTCCCGTGTTCGAAGTGCAGTCATCTGTGGATTACCTGGAGCAGCTGGAACCGACAGGTTATTTGGCCGGTTGAACGCATCCCCGTGCATCCACGATACGTGAACCACGGCTTGATCGATCGTCGTTCCAGATTATATTTACCTAAGGTTAGAACGGTGTGCGAGGGATGAACCTCGTGCATTTACGATTATTAACCCTTACCCGCGATACAGTTTTCTGCGCATATCGGGACGCGCTTCGACTTTGAATCCGCTTGATTATGCGCCATCGTGTAGAGAGCGCTGCGGTCTATCGTGCAAATGCTTACCGCGGTAATTCACGCCTCAAACGGTGCACCGATTAAAAGGAGACGCGAAACGGGGTCATTGTTTGTTTACACTCAAATTTTTATGCTTCTTTGCGCACAATGACTGCAGGGTCATCTTGACCCAATATATGAATATTATACATTCGTATATACATTCCTCTCTGTCTTACATATGTGCACTTGGTATTAAGATTGTGCAAAAGGTTCCATCATTCTTTAAATATTTTTAATATTTTACAAAATTATATCTATGATGGAAGCTTTTGTATACCATTAATACTTTAATATTCTTGCTCGTGAAAATTTCGTACTCAATTATGTCACTTTTATGGGTCAACGTGACCCCGTATTCAATAATCGCATCAGTCAGCATGAAGCATCCGTCGTTTAAGGGTTAATAATCGTAATTACATTACTTTGAAGAGAATAGTTTCTTGAAAAACATCTTTGGTGAGTCCATATTATTATTATCCTTTTCCATAATTAAACGAAATTATTTCGTTAATTAAAATGTACGAAATCAAGCGTATTGAAGGATCGCCAATAAATAAATACACGAACAGGGATCGTAGACTCGAGAAAACATTTACATTTTCTTTTCGAGGAATTTAACAGTCGTCAAATAGGGTCTAAAATTCCTGGAAATTAGTTCCACATCCCGTGAATGTTTTCATTTTTGAGCTATCCACAAATCGACGAACGAGGGATGTAAACAACAGCGCACGGCCAGGGATGAACGCAGTTTTAGCCCGTTTTCAAATCACCGATAGATTTCTGAAATTAAACCCTTTGATACCGTGTGATTTTATCGAAACGCGCAGCACACTCGATGAAATAATCTAAATTGAAGAGACGTAAGCTTCGTTCGTGTATCAATCGCTGGTAATTAATAGCCTGATACGAGACCCGACACGAGCTTTGCCAGCGTATTTGAAAACGAATCTGGGATTAAGCCGCGAAAACATTTCGAGTTTGTTTCTGATTTTTGATGCAAATTTCGGGATCGGTGTAAAACCTGCTTCCCCGGATCTGTCTCGATGCTGCGAGAATTAAACCTTCGAACCCCATCCGGTCGATTAAAATTCGAAACGTAACGAATATAGAAAATTGGGCACAGTATTTTAATTCGCCCTTTAAAGTTTACGATCGATAGCTAATTCCTGAGCGTTTAAAAGAGTCCGCGAGGCAAAGGGTTAGTCTCGGGGATATGGAAAATTTTTCATAAAAACAGATTTAGGAAGGGCTTTATTCGGAGGGCATAAATTTCTTTTACCACAATATTCATACATTTTGTCCGAAAGGTAGCAAACGGTGGTAAACGAAGATGGAAAATTTTAGAGCCGGTGTAAAATTGATTTTCAATATTTATCGACGTTCCCCGCGCACGGTCGGGTTAATTAAAATTCGAAATACAGTCCGACAAGATTGAGTTTCCCCGCGGAAGAGTTAGGCACGGTATTCCAGACTTTTTTTGCCTGCCCCTTTAATTAACCGATAAATAACTATATCTCGGCCACCGAATCGTTAAAAAGTTCGTAAAACGCGAGGTTAATCTTAGATGTATGCAAAGGTTTTCGTGTAAGATAACTTTCTTCGTGCTCGAAACGGTTGATTCCTTTCATCATATTTATATTTTATCTCAAAGGCGGCAAATAGTGATGGATAACGATAGAGAGCATATTCGCGCCATGAATAATGTATTATACATAATATATTGATAAAGAAAATAGCTTTACAAACGAGAAATACTTGTAACCTTCCTGGGAACTCGTACAATTAGCACTACTTTTCTGATTATTTGAATCTAAATCAGTTTTGGTTTATTTATCGATTCGATCAAGATTATTAGATTAATCGGGTTTAAATTGATCATTTATTTATAGTAAACATTTTGCACAATTTACATCGAACTATTTTAGTATGTTGAATGCATAATTAAAAATTAAGAAAATAATTCAAAGAACCATTATTGATAATTAATTGCATCCTTGATAAGTGTTGTTATTACGTGCACTACCCGTGGGTGCTTTAATTACGGTGCTTGACGTGTTCAACCTACTAAAAATATTATTATTTATTGCTCGGGGTAATAAATGTATCTATTTTCGTTCTTTCATTTTGTTTTTCAAATTGTTGTCTAGAATTTTCATAGCAGTCGTTTTTGTTATTCGCAACGAAAGGAATTTCTGTCCTGCATAGTTTATATAATCTTTATGGGGTGTTACATAAATTACATAACTTATAAATTTACGTAATTAAAGGAAATCTGTACTAAATTACATCTTACACTTTTGTTTCGAAATTATCAAATTGCATACACATTGAATATAAATACAAATCAAATAAAAATCCATGCAATCGAAATTGTTAATACTTAATTTGTCGCTCGTGCAGTTAAATTCAAACATTGATTTATAAAAGTAAAAAACAGAGAAATTATGAATGCCCCTAAAAGCGTCCCCCTATAGGTCTCCTTTATCCTCTGCTCTAAAATCCAAATCCTTACAATAAATTTAAACGGGAACCGCTACTCGTACGTTTCAGAAACTTTGCCAGGGTTTTTCACGTCACGATACCCTTTCCATAACAAAAATGTTCATAAGTCGAAGTCGGGCGTTCTAGTCACGTTTTAGTTTATTGCTCACCGATAAAAACACATTGTATTCGCGTCTTTCTAATTTTTTTTTACACGAGAAATACAATAGAGTTTGACCTATACCGGATTGCAGCATTCAGAATGATAAAATATGGGTCTTTTTTCTAATGAATAAATTATTAATTTCCCAACTGTTATGGGGCTGTAACTTAAGCCCATAAGGTTTTCTTTTATCTTCGAAATAAAATTTTTTACTCACTCGCTGGATAGCTTCTTTTCGCCCTAAAACTGCAATATTTCAACCCTTCCGCTATCAAGGACGACACAAAGCGCGTATATTTCGAAATATTGGCCATTCAAGGGAAATTTTCAAATGAATAGTTAAGAATAAAAATATCAGTAATAAAATTACAACGTTGCAAATAAAATTTTATTAAGAAAATTATTTTACTTACTTTTTTTCTGCTACAAATTTATTTTACAGTCTAATCATTATTACCAGCCAATTTAAATTGCACTTGAATGTTTTTTATATTTTAGCATTCTTAAATAACTTTTTAATTTTATACCCAATTTTAACTCCTTTTTAGAAAATTTCCTCGCAAACTAGGTTTGAGTTTGAGGAGAACATGCAGATTACGATTGCCGGCAGGATTTTTTTTCCGGTTTGCTCTAAGTGGAGAAATATGTATGTCAACAGGAACTTTTCTCGGTGTTGTACGGTGCACTTGCACTTTTAAGCACTCGTTTCTGGTCCTTGACCCAATTGACATTGTTCTGCCACGCGAGGTTACTGCAGTGATTCGTTCAAATTCGAATCTGACAGCAGAACGCGGATCTAATTGCATTTTGATTCCCTGTTCGTGGATATTATCAGGATATTATCGGATTTTCATCGTTCGCTTTACCTGCTGCTTCATTTAACGCTTTAGAAAGCAACGTTCCTTAACATCTCCCCTATTTGGAGAAAATTAATGAACGTTTCCTAACTTAATCATGAATAAAAATTGGAAAATTCGTGCTAGGACTAGAGTTGGAGTTAGGCTAACGTGTAAAATCTCTCGTTTTCATGCTCACTTTTTTCCATTAAAAATCAAAGCAAAATAATCGAGATAAATTTCTCGCGTGCTCGTTGTTCTGTTACGGTAACAACAACGTTCGAAAGAGAAATTTGCAAAATTTCTCTCTGAACGCGACGCGAAATGGAACATTGTTCAAAATAGATCGCGAATCGGATAAAAAATTATTACGTACTTGAAGAACGGTGCAATAAACGAACGGTCGGGGAACCGTTATCTAGGAGAATTGACTCGCAAGAATGGTCTTCGGGATGCATCGAAACTTTTATTAGCAAGTTGAACGGATGTGGCGTTTTAAACGCAGCCTTGCATATCGATAATGCCTGGCCAGAGATCGAAATTGTCTGGTTGCACGTGCTTTTCAGTTTGCTCGTGAACGCGTGAACGATCAACAGGTTAGAAAGTTGACATCACGAGAAAAAATGATTTCGAACTTTCAGAATATTATATTAGTTCGCTGAAGTAGGTTAACGGTAGCATTAATACGATACAAAAATTGCAGTAACCCTTCTAAAATCTTTGACTCGTAAGAAATTGTCATAAGTCAAAAAAATACTAATTATCTTTCAATCGTACGAGATAAATCAGAGTCAGAGTTTTGCTGAATTTTTCTGAAAGTAGAGGTGTCAGATGGCTGTCATCCTAATTTTTGGACCATGATGCGCGAAAATCGTGTCACCGACGTTCCCGTTGTCGGATGGTCGACTGGATGGCAAAGAAAACGAGTCCACCGACGGACGATTCGTCTTCTGAACACGATGGTCGATGCGTTCGTTCATTTTACAACGCGTTGTCGACTCTCCTCGCGCGTTTTGTTACACGCCGTTGCCTCGTTTCCTCGTTTCTCTCGCTTTTTCGCCTCGTACCAGCGAGCACACACACACGGTCTCTTATTTCTCTCAAGTGGAGCACCGCGCGTCGTAGAAACACGGCCTGGACGAGCCAGGCCAGAAACAATGCCCCGTGTCAGGATATGCAATAAATAATTGCCGGTGGTGTGGTTGTACAGGCGGCAGGAATATACCGGTCGAACGATTACGATTATTGTCGCAATTATTTCCGCGGAAGGTAAACACAGCAACGGCCTCGTCCCGAAGGCTGGCGAGAGATGTAGTTGTCCTGTTCCTATTCTAACGAGTTCCTCCATTCCGTGGTAAAATGGTGGATAATTATTCTGTTTAAATTATATTTGCAAGGAAATTTAGAAAAAGAAAAATGCTGCAGTTATTAATTTTTGGATCGTAATTAGCATCTGATAGATAATGACGTAAAAGATAGGGCAAATTTCAATACAAATCGTTTGATTTTTAAGACACGTGCGGTGTTGATAGCGAAACAATTTTCAGCAAACTCGCGAACAAGGGAACAAGCGAAACAGAAATTAACTCGAAAAACAATACCACGCGTGGTGATATGCAAATTAGGAATTATTTCGCGAAACAATGGACGCATGCAGCATTATCTCGCGATGCATAATCCACAATTTCCAACTTACAGCGCTTAAGTTCTAACTTTGTTCACTGTAAATCAAACTTCTATTTCTCTTACCAAATTAATGCTAGCGTGAAAGATAAGACACTAGTAAGTTACAAAGAATACAATTTTTTCGATTGAGAATTATTATTATTATTTACTTCACACGAATAATTATGGTAGGGTAATTTACGAAACAATTTTTGTAAAATGTGAAGCCTGTTCGAGGACCACAAGGACCTTCTGTCACGGCCATTGGCGTAAGCAAAATTTTTACTTGGGCGAGAGCCAAGTCTTCTCCTCTAATATTGTTTCGTAATTCCACGTAAGAAGAAAAATATTAAATCGTTGGTATTTGATCCCACTTCGACCTCGTTTGTTACAAGGTTTTTAGAATGTTGGTTATTTTTGATGGGTGAGGATGGAAGGATTCCTATCTTGTTACATCAATAATCATAATACAGGTTCCACTATGCTTTGATGGAGTTTCCATCAATCCGGTGTAATTCACGTGATTGCCGACGAATTTCTGAGGCTTTAGTTACAACACGGAGTTAATTACACGTACCGAGACTCGGTTGCGTAACACGCGTATCGTTTCGAGCCAGGGGGGGTCGAAATGCCATGTGAATATTTCTCTCGTTACGCCAATTTCTATCCATCGCGCAATTATGAATATTAAGGATGGTCGAAGCTCAGACGATGCCTCCGCAATTGAATGATTCGAGCCCCGTCGAAACGAGCGAAATTAATCGAGTTCGAAGGCTGATAAAATTGACCCGCTCCTGTGAGAACGTGTCGTGAGACGAGCCTCGCCAATCACACGAGCGCAATACAAATTCTCAAGCAATTTGTTGTTACCTTACGTAATTAATAACTACTTAAATTTCTATACTTTTATGAATTTTATCGTATAGTAGTTAACATCAAAACTACTTATTACTATACTGCTAAGTCCATACTTTTGGAATTTGATAATTGGAATATAGTTTGTTATTATTAGTTATTCAAAGGTTAATTCTACCTCTGCAAACAGTTTTCTTTAATAAGAATATAATATAATATTACTTCTCACGGCGAGGGCGTAATTGAGTCGGGCAATTTTCATGAAATTTCCGTCGGTCCGTCTGTTTTCCTCGAAACGGGAAAGCTTATACTTCCGACACATGCGTAGAATCCGTCACGAGAGGATTTTCTACACGGGACCCGGCCAATTAAGCTCGTACAGAGTGGCCGGTAGAGTTATCCCGGTGCTTCCTGTCGAAGGACCCCAACACGTGCGACAAGTTTCCAGGAAGCATTTCGACATGTCCAAGCTATCCTTTCTTTCCTTGACAGCTTCGAGTAGCTGAGTTACACAAGACAGACGATGGCTGCACCTCTGCTTTCTCTTTTTTCCGTGCCGTTTCGCTCAGAATGTTTACTACACGTTACAGAACTGTTTAGAAATGGCTACCGTTTCTACGATGCCGCTCGTAAAGTATCGTTCCTTGTGATTTCATTTACCGTCCCGTTGGTTTAAGCATGCTAGACCCGGCCAATCCTTCCCGGCGAGTGATTTATGAACAAGACTCTGTTCAAATCCTGGAAGGTTTGATAAAAGTGGTTGCGTTAAATTTCGGCGGCAATCGAGGGTTGTTCAAACCCCTCTCTTATAATTTGATTCGTGGAATAATGAAATTTTAACTTTCTGAAGGAGACGTGGGGACGGCGATAATTTTTATTCAATTTTGCTCACTTTTTCATTGACGTTGATTAGATTTTAGATTATTTTCACATTCAGAACCTTTCGTTTGATGATGATTAACCCAATTTTGATGGATGGTTGATTAAAATTCTTGGAATTTATAAAGGAAAATTGTGTCGTAGTATTCCAGCTTGCATTTTATATGAAACTAACTCTAAAATACTCGATTATTGTACAAAACTTCATTTTTTTAAATTTTTCGATATTTCTATTTTTCAATATTAAAAATTCTGTTAATTAATTTAATGAAAAATAAAGTCAGAGATATAAATGAATAAATACGAAGAGAATACAATAAGTGTAAAAAATATACCTGAATGCATCTAGATAAAATGTTTGAATAGTGATCCAATTTTTTGTGTTTAACGTCTGAGCATTCAACTCTGGTATATAGGCCATTGCCGGGTCCGCACCGGGTGTGCAGTTGAATATTTTTCAATATTTACGGCTCGAAATAATACCAACAATTTATGCGAGCTTACGTGCACCCCGTTTTGTTTTTTCGAGGTAGAATTCGCTGTTGGAAAAGCGTGCGCACACTTTTCTGATAGCATGATTCATGATTTTAACACGAAAGGGAAAGTGCAGTGGTCATTGCGATACGCAATTGACTTTTTATCATCCTCGGCTTTAATAAAACGGTTTAATCAATACTTTGTAATATTAACATCATTAACTTTGAGTTTGAAAAGAAAAGAAGTAAAGTTTGAAATTTTAGAAGTAAAGTTTGCCAATCTTTTTAATTACCACCTTGAAATATGATCTTGACTTTCAAATTTATTAGTTCGTAGTAGACTAAGCTTGAAAATTAATGAAACAAACTAGATACTTTATTTCTTTTTCCAGTTATTATTTTATTATATCTTTTAGTCAAGCTTCATATTAATTCTTTTAAAATTATTGTTTCAATTAATGCTTCTTAGACAAACTAAAATATATTTAAATTGTTTATTATGTCGAATATTTGAAGTATTTTACATTGAACAAAAATCTCAACGGTTCTGGTTGTTTGTGGGGGGTGAAAATAAAAATTTCAAGTTAATCCATCCAACGAATGAAATTTCGTTGATTTTTATCGCGATTGAGGAACAAACAACGGTGGATCCGGCTATCGATATAATAAAATAGAGGGAAATTTTCGTGGTTGCTCGGACGAGTCTAGCAAGCTATTTCACGCGTATTTTGCTCGTTAATTAAACGTTTGACGAGCAGAATCGATCAGCATGGAATCCATTACGCGGCTCGAACGTCAATAATTAATTAACGTCGAATTAATGGAATTAATTAACCGGTTGGTCGCGTTTTCAAGCAAGATTCAACAAGATTATTGTCCCGAGTTACTTAAGTTTCGACACGTTTTCACCGTTCTCGTTTCATTTCATTTCCGTGCTTCATTTTAATTCACCGATCATTGAATTGCTGTTCGTTAATCGACTTTTATTTATAAACCGAGGATTCTTCGAATCGTCTCGAATAACGAGACTTTACGATCGACCCGGTGATTCGATGTACATATGTACCTCTCTTGGTTTCCCGTTTTTATTACTCCTGCCCGTTTTATTGTAACGAAAGACGGGGACAATTTTATTTCAACTTTAATGAGGAAACTCGAATATTGTTGTTGTTCTGTCGTTAAGATTGTAAACTCGATAACTGAAGTTCACCTCGTTCGAAAGTTCTTACAGAATAATTCTCATTTGCTACGCGAAAGTTTTTCTTGTAGATCTCTCTCTTACCTTCGTTTAATATTCTGTTGGTATAATTTTATTAATCATTCTGACCAGTTACACGATACTTTATTCGATAACCCACAAATTTTCGTACATTGAGTAAACTTTCACTATAAAACTTTATTACGAGATATTAAGGGGTTGATTATACGAATTAATTTCCCAGAATTATAGGCAATAGAAAAAAATATAACATAGTACAAGAACTTAAAAAATTTGAATGCGATTTTTGGTATTCTCAAAGGAGAAAGTTCTTTAGTAATTAGTAATATTGCATGATTTATTGCTAATTAAGTACAGGGGCAAGTTTGCCTGAATTTTTCATAAAAATAAAATTCGAACGAAACCGCAAGGCAATGAGACTTCACTCGATGAGGAATAAGAGGACCTCCGTCGTTTCCGTTCCGATCAGAAAGCCATGATAATGGATAAATATTCTAACGAACAGTGACGGCGCACGAAACGTTCGTATTATCGATTTTTGCACCTATTTTTTCCCCCCTTTACCCTGCTGGGTCAGTGCCCTGTCAAGGGAGAGGATCTGCGTTCGAGCATGAAGGCGGATACACCATCAATTCGCCGATGCTCTCCGTAAATATTTGCAACTGGCTGTTCGCTCGTCAGCTTTTCACGAACGTAGAAGCGTAAAAATCGCAACGTTACGCGCGTTACGTAAATATTAGGCTATATCGACCCGGGTCGAAAGGATTTTCGACGAAGTACCGTGCCAGCCAGATGCCCTTTTGTGATTTATCTGCCAACCCCTTCTCGATGGTACGCCGTTTAGTTGAGAACTTTGCAACTGTTCCGTTCGAGAGTTTAGAATTCTTTTTTTTCTCTTTTTCTCTCCTCTTGTATTCGATTTCCTTGCCGATTGTTCGTGTACGAGCCTCTTACGAGCAGCAGCCTATCAACGATTTCGATAGATGATGCTCAAGTTCTTTAACCCTTTAAAAATGATAAAAAGATGAGTATAATAATTTGTCTGAAATTTTAGTTAAAATTATTAAATATATCTCAGTACAATTTTTGATTACCAATATAAGTAATTTAGAAATTTGAAAAAAAAATATATTGTTTATTCGGTTGTGTTAAAATCGAACAATGTTTCGAAAAGTTAATAATGCATTGTTTCGCGAATAAATCCACGAACGAATCGTAACTTTTTGCAGGCTGGAAAATTTTACTCGCGTTTTTATCTGCTCGTTATTTTATCCGTTGTAATAAAAATGTTGTCTATTTTTTATTCAATAAAAGTTTCGGCCCCCTTGCATGTCCGTTCAGCTATGCTGCTGCCCCGCTAAGCAATTACGAGGTGTGTTAATTAATCCTAGGCATCGAGCCTCTAAATATAGATGGAAGTGTAGAAAAATATTGAAGAGATGTTTTGCAAAGTTTTTCTCTTGTCGTCCTATTATTTACAAACTGAACGTTTGCATTTTGTATTAAAAATAAAAGATGTTGTTTTAAGCGATGCGAAAAAATCGTATAAATATCAGTGAACATAGAACACATTCTATTTTTTTTTATTTCCTGTTATTCCTTTCTTTTTTCAACGAGTCAGTCTTTAATGTCTGAGCCATGGTAGATAGAAACCTCGTTCTTTTAATTTATCTCCTCTAAATTCGAAGATTTCGCACTTAACTCATCACCAACCTAACGATCATTCGCACCCTCGTCTTTTATCAACCCCCAACACCGGAACGCTTCGATATACGTGTCGCAATTATTAAACAAATTCATCATTCCGTACGGTTAATTCCTGGTTGAAGGCTGCGGCTTCTTCCAATATTCCAGGCCGCAATTTATGGCCTTCCAGATTGGTCCAAACGGCAGCTGGGTCTTGAAAAGCACGCAACGTGGTCCCAGGGCGAAGCAGACCCCGATCCACCGGCGTATACGCGCGCACACATAGAGATTGATGGGTGCAAGCACGAACGACACACCCTTCCCAGTTTGACTGGTTAGGTTGGCTTTCGGTTCATCCGTTGATTAACTGGCTGCACGCGTTCAGAGACCTTACGAACACCATGGTACACCATGGAAATTACGCTGTGTAGCCTTCTTGCGAGATACGCGTTATTAAGAGGCGATTTAATTGCGAATCGATTCGGTGATAGGGCGCCACGTATCATGGCCAGGCTATTCCCAATAAAGAGAGTACAGTTGGAAGCTTTTTCAAAGGGTCGACGAATTACTTGGCTAATTTTCAAGGGTACCGAATGGGTCGGTGCTTTTTGGAGAATGATTTCGTAGGGAACGTCAATTGGGGGTTGTTTGATTAGGGGAGGCGATTTTCGTCCGGTTCGATTGAAATGCCTCGATTTGGAGAGGTGAGTTCTGGGAATTGTACTTTCATAGATTGGAGAAATAATCGATTGGTGAATTAGATTATTTTCATTACCTTAATTAAAATTAATCTGGATTTATATATATTTATATTATACTGTAAAATAATTTTTGTTACAAATTTACCAATTAATATTTTTCTTAAAGTAAGTTATTAATAGCATTGAATTATTATCGAGTGACAATAGTTATCTTTACTCAGAAAGTGGTAACGAAACTTTCAATAATTTCAACGTGACAATCGATGTATTAATATCATTGAACAGCATCAGTTGAAATATCCACAGAGAGGAATTTACTACGGTGGCAAAAATGTATTCATACAAGCGTGCAAATCCCTATGCATTACCTGGTTCGTGTTTGAAACGCAACACTCCATTGAACGAAATTTGCAAGGCACCCCTTCCGATACAGGCTCGAAATTACTCGATCTCGCTTAACGGTGTCGCGAACGCATTGATCAGAGACCTCATTTATCACCGATGCACCGTGCACAGAAATGCATACGATGCAGCCACGGGGATACGTACACGGTAGCCCCGGTGATAGGTCGTTTCGTTGTTAGAAGGTGGTTTAATTTCGAATGGATTCGGCCGGGGAGGTTGAAAACCGATAGGGAAGTCGTGATCGTGTGTTAGATAGAGCTGGAATTCGTGTAGGATACCATGAAATCCTCCCTCCACGAATTCTGAAACGCTACGAATACCATCTGTGTTAGTCATCTTTCCTTCTTTCCGCCTCGTGATTGATAGTTCCAAAGACTACCTGGGACTACCTTAAGAATTCTATAACAGGAAATCAATTGGATGACTAACCAGTTTTTCGATTATTTATGGAACTCCTACTTCCCTTTTTAGTCGATTATTAATTCTATACAGGGTGATTCACACGAAAAAAAGTATAGAAATCATATTTTGTTTTGTTATCTTAACCTTTTTGGGATATATTTCTAAGTTTGGCACAGGATGCATAGGAAGTTATTCATTTAAAATAATAAGAAATAATGCTTTGAAGTATTGTATATTTTTGGATCAGTATCACAAAATAATTTCTGACTATATTTCTGTAAATCATTAACGCTTTATATTTCTAAAATAATGATATGCCAAGGCAAATTTGTTTGTATTTACTAATTACAGAAATAATTTTTGCAAGCCATTTTAACCTAAATCAGGTTTACATATTTTATGAAATTATTAAGATGCAATCATTTCTGTGTGCATTAGCCTATGTTAGATTAATGATGAATGATGAACCGTAACCCTGCTGCAACTCTAATAAAGATACATAAATTAGATACTAATCTTCAGTCAGTTAGAATGAATTGACTCATTTCCTGTTATTAACATCAATATCAAAGAATGATCGTGCTGAAGAATGGAATGATGGAATACCGTTAATATATTTATCCTATGATTATATTAACTAACTTCGAATGAACTAACTCGTTTGCTATTATTAATTTCAATATCAGTGAACAACCGTACCGAGGAATCAAATGGTTATTTCATTAATGATAATCCTTATTAAAGCGTACCGTTAATTTCCACATATCTAGGCATTACTGTTACTAATTTCAGTATCACCAGAGAATGATACCTCTATATCCTTAATAATCTTCATAAATATGTATCGTTGGTTTAAACATAGTCAGACATCCCTATCATTAACCTGTTTCTAAAAAGACTATTTGATTCCTGTTAATTAATTCTAATATCAATAAACAGATTCAGAAATGATACTATCGTATCCTTAATAGTTTTCATTGGAGTGTATCGTTAATTTGATCATTAGTGATGGTACATTTTTGTAGAATACGATTCCTTAAGAATTCGTGAAATTTTAACCCTTTGCGCTCGAGCGGTGCCTCTGGGGCGAGATGTGCAAATAACTAGAATATTTTATTCTAGTATTCTAATATTTGAATGATACAAAAGGAAATATTTTCGTCGACAGTAATATTACATAGGTAGAAAAGGTCAAGATTGACATAGATAATTTATTACTTTAATATCGTACGAGTGTACAAGGTTTCGATTGAAGTACAGCTATTTTAAAAAGTTGGGAAGCTCTGCACAGAATAAGCCGTGTGTGAATAAAATTAGGTCAGAAACGTGTATATACAATCCCGGTCTCGTTTTTACGTCTTCGTGTTCGGATCGATCGATGATTTTCACCCCGAATATCGCCAAGCTACAAAGGCTCTAATGCTCGTATAGCTGGCACGAATGTTTAAATCGATCGAAAGGGATAAGGAACTTTCTTCTGGGATACAAAACTGGCTCGATTCCAATGGAAAAAACGTCGCGGTGGTCCTACTGGTAAAGATAACAGGGTTGCAGTTCACGCGGAAAGTGTGATCGATTCGCGTTAAAGCGATTGCCATTGGCTGGAACAACCGCTGATATCCGCGCGATTTCGTGCTGGAACTTCCTGGATAGATGAAATTCAATTCGAACCGTCGATCCGTTTCTCTTTTTCTTCTTTTTCATCGATTTTGATAACGTTTTCGTTCTGCTATCCGTAAATAATTGAAACAATTGATCACCGCCAATCAGTATTCGTATCGGTTTAATAACCGAGAGGACGAAAAACAAAATATTCGCTAAAAATAATCAAAGTATCGAGAAATTGTATTTAGTTTAATAATTTAATTGACTGCAAATAGAGTTGGGTGTGTTCGTGAAAAGTTTGTCGAATAAAACCAAATCGTTCCTGGGAGATGGAAAAAGTTATCCGAATTGATTGGAAACGGTTATACGGAAAATAAGAAATTGAAAAAAATGAATGAAACGTTACGTGAAATAATAAAACGATTCTCGATCCACCCTTAGAAGTCTTCCTCGGGACGTCTTTCCGAAAATTACAAGCAGCGATCGCTTCTTGCGTCGACGATTTTATTCTTCGCAGAATTTCGAAGCCTATCAAGGCTAAATCTTTATTGAATTCGTTGCTACTGTGCTACGTTCCATTTCCATTGGGGAGAAAGTTTTAGCCGGTCGGATCCGGTGACAGATGGAAATCGTTGTTGAGACGAAATTGAAATCGAGTGGCAATACCATTAGAAACGAGTGGCGATACTTCCAGGCTGCACATCGAATCGTCCCTTTCCGCTTTTCCAGCGTTGCTTCTGATATTCCGTGTGCCATAAAAAGAAAGGAAAAAAAGGTATCAATCTCTCTGCAGACGTTTCGTCCATTTCTTTTCTTTATTTCCTCGAGCCTCGTTATCAGAAATATTAAAAATGATTAAAGCTCAAATCTCATTCAATTTAACGCCCCTTGTCGCGAATTTCTCTTTCGTTCAAAACTAGCGTATAAAAATAATGGCCCGGGAATAAAAAGAAAAGGGGGAGGAGAATGTTCGGTGCAGCATTTCGTGAAAAAAGCGAATAGAAAATAAGGTGAATTAGGGATCCTCGAGAACGAGAGCTTTATAGCGTCTCGGAGCATCGTTGAAATTTCGAATGGAGATTTTTCAGCGGTTCATAATCGAGAAAGGAAAAGGTAATCCCGTTTTTCTTCTTAGCTCGGCCGCACGAGCCGGCTTAACGGGAAAGATAAAGTCGCTGGATTTCACCGTTACTCGACTCTTTCCTCCATCGATTCGTTTTCCTCCTCCTTCCACTTCTCTTTCTCTCTCTCTCTCTCTGTACCTATTTTTTCTTTCCTTTCCCTCCTCCATTATGTACATATTTTCTTCTGTCGTTGTCGAGTGAATTTTTCGCCGCGAGGATTACCCGAGGAAACGAGCTTACGAGAAAAGCTTTTCACGCTTTTCTACCGCGCGCTTGCCTTTCAGTCAATTTCTTCTGGCTCGTAATTCGAGGCGTTTGATGGAACCCGCGGGACGTAGCTTTTTTCGATCGTGGAAAATCATTTGAATGCGTCGAATCCGGACGAGAAACGATCCGGGGGGAAACTTTGAACGTCGCAAACGGGATAAATGGTTCTCCTTTTTTCTTCCATGATTCCAATAACTTAACCATTTGTATACAGTTGGCAAGTATTAGATTCATTGTGCATTGTTTGAAATGCAGAATGCATTTAACACCTTGACTGTCAAATATGGGTGACGCCTGAATTTCACATTATTAGGAATTTTTTCAATTATTTGTTTGAAAATGTTCCCATTGAACAGAAGTGACAAAATATTGTGGGAATAGAATATAAAATTTGTCAAAAATAAAATTACCAGCAGCAACACCCCAGTCAAAGTGTTAATTTGTCAATATTTTGTAACATACAGTATAGTCTTCAATATTAATCAATGCTGTATTCTGTAAATTCTTTGCAAGTTGAAAATCATTCAATTAGAAATCGAAGAAAATTTTATCCGGTTATTGTAATTTTTCACTGATAAAACGATGTTTTATCGATTAGCAGCCAAGTTCGCACGAAGTTTAAACAAGTGTACGGGTGTATAGGATTGTTTAATGAACGGAAACGTAATCAACACAGGTGTTCGTTCTGTTTCATTGCACAAAGTCCTTGATTTTTGTTGGAATAACTTGTTGTTCGTATTTCTCGTTGATATCGTGCATAATAAAGCCGCCGGGGAAGATTGTACTAGTTTACATGGATTATATTAATATCACGGCTAAAAATATCACCGCGTTTTATCTTATTATAGAGACCGTATTTACCATAGGAGATACCGTATTATATCAGAGGTGGGTTTATATTATATCAGTTAGGTATTATGTCGAGCACGATATAACGTACAATTTATAAGCGGTACATTACGTATGGAACGTGGTAAAATAAAAAGTGAATTTAATCTCTCGATGTACATACTTTAAAACTTGGTTATTAAAGTTTCCCAGGTGTTGAAACTTTGTCATTTTTTACTTTACCTCAAAATCTTCAAGCCTTCAAAACTTTACGTCATCTGGAGACTTAAATTTTCGTCTTCCTGAAATTTCAAACTCTTCAGGTGTCATTTATTAAATTAAAAATTTGATTATTTGCAATGAAACGTTCGAAAAACCTTGGAATATCAATCTTCTGTAATTTTGTCGAAAATCTAGTTTTTTCTCGAGACGACGATCATTGGTCGGTCGGTAAAACCGTGCCACGAGATGAGCCTCGGTGTTGAGAAATAAATCATCCGAGGCAGCAAGCGCGATAGAGCAAGAAACGCATTAGGCAGAAGGGTCTAATATTAGAGCAACAGACCGCCAGATCTTCCTCGCGGAGGGTCTTCGATGTGAAACATTATCTCATCCCTTTTTCTCTGCGTTACCTCATCCCTTGGTTCCCGTCCTCCTCGGACAACCTGCTCGAAACGTGACGATAGAATCCACGACGGTCTCGATGTGTTCTGCGTACGGGCGAAAGGGTTAGGGCCGTGCTCGTTCCTCGTTGAAGAATCGTGAAAATGAAATATCTCGTGGCGCATGCACGTGTACGCCGGTGTAATCGATTCTCAAGAGTCTCTCGCAACGTGACCGCCCGGGTTCTTCGCGTTTCGATGCCCGGCTGTTTTCGAGCTCATTCGTTTTAATCTTGTTACCCGACGTTGCTCGGATGGCTAATGTTCGGTAATTCAGAGTAATTATGCAGGCTAGTTTATTTTGGCGCAGGAAATGATACAGTAGGCTTGTTTAGGAAATATCGGCTCGTTATGCTCGCGGTAAATGGTTGCACGGGATACTAACATTAAACGTACCGGCACTTTACATATATCTATTCTTACCATACGGAGTCATTAGACCCCCTTGACATAAACGTTGATTTTTAGAAAGAAATTCTTCATTTATTAAAGGAAGTAATTCGTATCTGATTTCTAATAAAATAATCAGTTAAATACAATTTTTAATTTGAATACCACCTCAACTACAATTTGTTGATGGAATCTGAATTTATCAAATGGTCTAGTTATCCCATAAATGGTTTTATTTTCATACGAACTGGATTAAAAGCTTGGATAAACAACAAATAAGTCTCGGGTCGATAGTTCATCGCACCTACGAGCATATTTTGCCAGCATCTTCCTTACCGAAGGGGGTCGCAAAACGGTCTGATCGATCCGTTTTCCCAGTCACTTCAGGATCCATTCGGCCACATAATTGGTGGATGCAGACAGGAGTCAGAGCATAGACTGTGATCGAGCGATTCAGAGGTGCACAGGAAGTGCATACAGAACAGTGGCCAGCATGTAAAGCCATAAAGCTGGTTACCACCCTCGTTTAACCAGCTTTCCGCCGTGCTAAGCGTATGAAGCGAGCCTTTGTCGGCTGCAAATCTGTATCTCTCCGCTTCTCCCCTCGTCCTTTCTCGCTCTCTCTCCCTCTCTCTTTCTCTGGCGTGTCTCTCGGAACGGTTCGTTCTTGTTAACGGAAACGCGCGTATCGTAATTCAGAACAGGGACCATAAATACGAGTATACGGGACCGGGAACCCGTGTTATCCGTTGAATTTCTAGCCGAAACGGTGCAACAACGCGAGTAATTCCGTGAGATCGTTTGACGCAGCCTCGACCGTGAAATCGACTCTGACGCGACGTTCGATTCGGAATCGAGATCTCGAAACTCCACGTTTAGGCGCAGCCAGGGGTTGATAATTCGTTTCCAACGTACAGGGTGTCCCGAAAGCTACCTATCGATGTTTGGTCACTTAACAGCAATCGTTTTATCGAATTCAACCCTTTGTGGACGATTGACGAATATATGCTAACTTACAAATGTTGTTCTCCGTCCTCAAAGGGTTAAAGGTGTTAACCCCCATAAACATTCGCTCGCGAACAATAACTCATTGAAATTAAAAGAGAAAGAAGCCCCGCGGAACGGTCGCTTAAGATTACACGGATTCCAATTCCGCGAAGCCCGAGGTCGCCTCTCGAAGCTGGTTTATTCGCAACCCCGTTCGAAACGCGCGCAAACGGCGAAATCGGTCGGTGACGAGTTAGGTGAAGGAAAACGGGAGCCAAAAGACATGGGAATGGTGCTCGTTAGCCGGTGAGAGTCGCAGGATCATTGGGATTAGGGCATGCAACGACAATAGGCTGAGTCCGTTGTCCTTGAGCGGCAAGGATTCTCCCTCGACTGGCCTTTTTTCCGTCCGTCGGAGCTCTCTTTCTTTGTCCGCGACAAAGTTTTACCGTTTTCTTCGATCTTGCTCGCGGCCTCTTTGTTACTCCGTCGTATTGTCATTTGCCGTCGGTTTTGGCATTGTCGCTTACAATGCACAGGCGGTGCTCTTTGCTTCATTGTTTCTTCCTGGAAATATTAGGTCATACCGTAATGCTATTTTCTTGGTCGTTGAAGGTAGACGATATAATACCTGGGGTTGTTCCTTTCCGTGATCAATATTGTTAAGATGTATGTCTTCTTTTTATCATTTTTGTATAAACCCTTGAGTGGCGCCTCTGGGGCGACATATGTGATTAACCAGAATATTTTTATATTAGATTTGTAATTCTCTTTTTTTTCAAAATAGGGCCTTTGAATTTTCGAAGCTTTATTGGAAAATATATTTAGACTTGATCGTATCCAAAACTGTCTTGAATGCAAAGAGTTAATCCTTCTTTGAACGATAGACCTATAAATATTATTAATATTTTTCTGATAATATTTGTTAATCTTTATCTCTCGATTTAAAAATGTTATAAGATCCATATCTTAAATTTGAAAACTGTACCTAGTCAAATCCTGGAAAGAGATCTAAAATACTGAGAAGGTGAAGGTGAGGTAATAAAGCGGGTTCAAGTTCGAAGGTCTCCGATCAAGATTTTTCTCATTTCCTTATCTCTGCTCTCTCACCCGTCTGCTGAAACTATATTGTAAGAAGGATAATTACCCAGGTGGGTAACTAACCAATCCTTTCCACGGGGAGACTCGCGACTTTTGTGAACGTTGTAACTCGCTATCGTGGATGTTGAGTCGGTTTTTCTTTTATGGCGGGGAAAAGATAACGAGCGGCGTTGACGATTTTACGAGTCCCGGATAGTTGATAAGAATTGAGATACGCTCTGTTTCGTTCAAGATGCGACACCTGACGATTACGCTCGTCACGATTGTTGGACAAATGCGACTGAAAAACGTCACGTTTTTCGGATACTCTGCTCTAGTTCTTCCTAATTCGTTGCGCTCAGAACGTATAGGCTCGTCCGTGGATCTTTAATTAAAACCATCGAAAATTTCTCGCGAATGGTAATGAAACGTATCGAACGATTCGTTTGCTCTCGCGTTGCGTTGTCGGAATAATTCGACGGAAAATGCCGGTGCGAGTTATTTTCAGAGCGCGGAACGGTACGCGTGCTCAAACAAACACGGGTTCGATGTATCGAAACTCGCGAACGCGAAACAAAAAGCATTAGATAGAGTGTGTACACGATAGGTGGAAACACGCGTAAACAGTTTGCTCGAACGAAAAGTAAACCGGATGATTTTTCTAGTGCAAAACAAATGTCTCGTTGTAGGTGATCAAATATTGGCTCGGTATCGTGGCGAGGCTCCACGGCTACGGAGATTTATATGTTCCCATGTAAAAGCTATCTTCTCACCGTATCTACCCCGGTTTATCTCCCGATTCATCTCCATGGAACAAATTGCCTTCTAGTTTGAACATATTT
The DNA here is from genome assembly GCA_022405125.1 of Anthidium xuezhongi. Lineage (NCBI taxonomy): Eukaryota > Metazoa > Arthropoda > Insecta > Hymenoptera > Megachilidae > Anthidium > Anthidium xuezhongi. The sequence goes on from CM039639.1 coordinate 7,230,115, forward strand.
GACGCTGAATCGAAAGCTCCGCATCGACACGAAACAATATGGTACGCGTGAGCGATGCCGATCGATCGTTTTGTTACGCAAAGGTCGTTTTCGTTTCGATGGCGAATTTTCAATCGGTCGACGATGCACCGATCGGATAGCCGTGAAAGTTTTGTTTGCCCCTTTCAATGAACGAACCGGTGTTATCGATGTTACGAGATACAAATACGATGCCGCATTAATGTTTCAACGCTGGTTTAATATGTTAATGGCACGGTATTTTATGATACTTTAATCATGCCACCTTAATGGTATTTTGATAATATATTAATATGCTAATGATATTTTAATTTGTACGACATGTTTTCATTGGTAATCGCTAATGATATTAATTAAATACTCGTGATGCAAAATTTCGTTTGACCAATAGATATCTCGTCAGGTGTAATTACAATTTTTCTATATCCTGGTTAATCAAAGTGATGTATATCTATCTACCACTATTCATGTTCGAATTTAAATAAAATCACACGATCAGTAATTAATTATTTTCGCTCGATGATCTCTTCGTTTTTCACCTAATCGTGAAAGATCGTTCTTGAAATTCGATTTCTGTTTTATTCAAGCTCGAAACAATATTCCAGCCCGTCAGTCGAATGCGATTCCCGGTATTTCAGTAGGACTCGTTAAAATTTCCCAGTCTCTGATAATCGATCCGACGTGGTCGCGTGACTCTGTTTCGGTCACGAGATTTTCACCAGGACAAGCTTGAAACTCAACTAAACCTTACGGAGTTCGAGAACTGTAAACCTAGCGGATCCGTTTCAACTGACGAAAAGTATCCTGTTGCAAAGTATCTCGGCTACACGACCGTTTCGATCGTTGTTATACAACGAAATTCAATTCCTTCACCCATGGGTGCACCCAGAGATTGATAGGCGCTATCACGAAAGTATCGAGAGTTACAGTTCCTCCAAGAAACTTTGTTAATTAGAGATAAGAAATTCAAGACAAATCATTTTGATACTCTTGTAATTTATCAAATTTCTCACAAGAAGAAACGGGGAACAGATTGGAAGAAGCGATGCGATCAGACCCCCCTAGACAATTATACGTAGTTAATAATCCAACGGGTTCATTGTGTACCGGAAGACACGGTCCGTGTATTCCAGCTGGAAATTGAAGTTTCTTCTTCCCAGTCGTTTCGACTTATCGTTCCGCCGACCGTCTCTACCTAGACTCCAGAATTGTTTTGGTCGTTGGTTCGCTGTTAAACGGTGCCGTGCTTGTTAACGCATAACGCTACAGAGTTTTCATTATCTCGGCAATCCCTTTTGTCCGTGGAACAGGGAACGATAAGGACAATTGCGAGCACATACTCTCGAAAATTTTGAGAGAACGTGGCTCTATAGTAAAACGAAGTTAATTAATATTCATTTTCAAACTGAATATTTTTCTTCCTATTGCTTCAGAAATGTGCTATTACGGTATTTAATCTTCTACAAAATTATTCTATTCAAATGACAATTTTCATCCTTTTGTGACAAAGTTTGGACAATTTTGAACAAAATACAATAGCAAGGAGTTTAATTTTCGACTTCCTTTGCATATTATTTTTTCAAAATATTAGTCTCTCTTCCAGTCGAAGCATCTTTGCGTCACAATTGACCCAGCTTGGAGGGTTGGTTCGTTCTCGTAGCTTGCACAAAAAAAAAAACTTTCCAACTCCAAAGAATCCTCTGGATTCAAAGCGAAACAGGTCGAAGGACCGTCGATTTACCTGACCGTCGCACCTGCGAATTTGAATTTGAATCGTTCCAGGTAGGTTGGGAATTTTCTGCAGGTTGTTGGTACTCTGTCTCTCGTTTCGAGCCGCGCCATCTTGAAGCTTTCCTGGCCGCGTTTACGTAGACGCGTTTGCAAACACTACACCCAACGTCGGAGATGGTTTGAACCGCTGCTAATGAGCCCCGGATAGAAAAAGAAGAAACTGGTCGTACACGGGGTTGCAAAAGTTTCGCGAACAGTTCGGTAACTCGGCTTTGGGGCCAGTTTTTTAGGGAATTTAACGGCCAGTGTGTCTCGGAAATTGTGCTGGAGAGGCTCGTTGAAAGTTGGCGAAAGATTTAGCTGCACTTTGGCCGCTTCTTGTTCTCTTCAAGTAGGTGGCTGAAAGCAAATGGGTGACGCAAATTTTTTTGCTCACGAGGGAAAAGGTTTCTTTTGGACAAATGAGAATCGAACTCGAGACTTTTTGCTGTTCGTGTTGTTTGTTCCGTTCAACTTTTTTTAACATACTAATTATCTGTTATGGATATTAACCCTTTTTACTCGGTTGTCCTCTCAGGGGACATGAGAAGATATCTAATTTATTTATCTTTTTTAAATTTCTTTCTAAATATAATTTAAATGGAATAATTATTCCTAATACTATATTATTTTATTTACGATGGTTGCTCAGTATTTTGTAATTATGTATTCTCGAATTATGTACTAGTAATTAGATTATCAATTTTTAATCAACAGAGAGAGTTAGTGATTTTTTTCTAAATAATTTGGACGACTTTTTAAAAATTGAGGAGAAAAAAAAATGAACAAAACTGATTGGCGGATAAGCAGAGAAGTCAAAGCATTTTTATTTCAGCCACGGTCAATTTGTCGACACTCGTTGATGTACTACAAAGGAATTTCACCTCTTCTTCGCGTACGTTTCGACGCGATGCGACGAGAGGAAGACGAGCCGCTTCTCGAGCGCGTGCTCAAGAGGTTTTGCAAGCTCGCTGAATTTCTATACACTGCTCGAGAGAAGGTCTACCTGTTCCCTTTACCATCCTCCTTAAACCTATTCCTCCTCGGGGACATCTTATGCACTTCAACGTGCGCCATTACTAAGACTTTCCCACGGGTGTATCCCCAGGTAATCTCTGTGTCTTTCGGATTTTCAACCCCGTCAAACTGTAGGGAACGTTGTTTCCACGACGAAATTTTCTTCTATGAAATTTCGACCGTTCTTTCAGCTCCCTTGGGATTAACACCTTCAGACGCAAGCTGAGTATTTTTTGGAACGAAATATTTAGTGGAAATTTCTAATAATACTGGGGATAGTTTTGTATATTGGAAATTTTGTTTCTTTCTTTTTTGGCATCTCTGGTAATCTTTTGGAATTACTAAATTATTAAGAATTTTTTAGTTAATATTTATTTATTTTAAAATTTAAAATTTCTTTTGATTCACGAAATAAGTTAATTAAATTAACTAAACGTTCCTATAAATATAAATAAAACATTATATTTAATATTCGCTACATGAATTCATAAATGTAATCAGGAACTTGAACAAAATTTCCAACTTAGCGTCACAAAAATGTGCAGTTACGGGGAGATTGAAGGTAGGAAATGTTCATAAACGTGTCCGTTAAAGTTATAAATTTCTGATATAAAAATATGAACACCACGGTAGACTGTAATACGTACTACGTCAGCGTTAAGCTTTACGCGCTATCCTTTTCGTCGTCCGCGTTCTATCAGAAAATTCGAGCCGGGGATCACGTTGTCTCATTCCCCATGATTCCCCATTATCAGAGAAGAGCATCATCGTCGTCGTTACCGACGCCACTCTAGAAATCGTAAGACGGATCAAAGGACTTATCGTAACGACGCGATACGACGCTTTCACCATCGCGACACTCGATTCCTTTATGACTGTCTCGGATTTTATCGTCTCCCTGTCTCTGTCACCCCTCCCTCCGCGTTATCAGACCCGGTCGTGCAAACGGTCGAAATTGATAACGGAACCCCGTGTCGCGATGAACGAATGCTAGGCGACGCCGCGACGCAGAGACATAGATTAAACACGTAACATAAAGAAAAATTGTGACATTCGTCCCTCCCCTCCGCGACTCTGTTCTCAAGAACGCTCTTGTTGCAAAAAGGATGCTGCTACTTCTTTTTTTTTATTTTTTTTATTTACAATGACTTCCGTTACACGCCAGGCACACGGAAGTTGAAAAAATGGTCTCGTTTTAATTACGATTCGGATCTGGCTGAGAATTCTCGTGCCCGTGAATCAGATACACTGTGTTTCGAGTAAATGATTCTCCTTAACGACGTGGGAGAAGGGACTCGATAAATTGCTTAGGACTTCATTTTTGTGAAAATTATAAGGTATCCTTAACAAGGAAACTTTTGGTGAAAAATTAGATAAAATTACGAATTAGCTATTCCATATTCCATATAAGAAATAAGGAAGTTAATAATTACATTTAATATGGTGTACCATGTTGAAATAATTTCTGAATACTTTCATTTATTCGATAAAAACAAATTAAAACGAAGCGTGTGAGGTGCATTTACATAATTACTCATTTAATCTAAAAATAGATAACTAATTACGCTCAGTCTACAAAGGAATAGGGTAACCAGTACAAAAATAATTACCAATTGTCTCGTGTGTTTATTTACTGGAAGATCCTTCAATACATACGCAGTTTGTACAGTATATTTCCACGAAAGTGTCTCGAAACGATCCAAAGATGCGTCGATACGAAAACATTCATCGCGTTAAAGAGGAAAGTAACCAGCTCAAGAAACTTTTTTCCCGAGCGTCGATCGATCGGAGCCACGAAAACAGTCGAGAAAAAGACTAACCTCGACGTTTCGAATTTCCTTTCGACAGACGAGCTTTTTCCAGTCCGCGAACGTCAGCTTGAAGATTCTCGAGCGAGCGTAACAGCGTCCAATTGAACGCGTATCAACCCCTTTCCCCGTGGAAGGAAAAGGGAAAAGAAGAAGAGAGAGAGAAAAAAATAGGGGGGTGGTTGGGAAAAGTCCCGAAGAGGATGTAGTCTCGAGCATCGGTGACGTATGATAAAATAAAAGGAGAATGGAGGCGAAAGAGGAGTCGTCCGAGTCCTGGAGGATCAACGAGGGCTGAGACAGAAGGAAAAGAGGAAAAGACAGGATGCACAAGCACACCAGCCAACTGCGTGGCCCCAGCGGCACCGGAAGCGGACACCATGTTGCTAATAGAGGTCCTGTCAGAAGATGGAACAGCTTCCACGGCGGTGGAAGCGTCGGCGGGGGTGCGAGTAATTTCAACGACACCCTAGGAAATGGCAATCTACCCTCTGGTATGATCGGCAAAGCTTCCCAGGAGCCGTTCAGGGCCGTGCCAAAGGCTGTCCAGGCCCTGAGGAGCGAGTCTGTCGACAGGAGCCATCGCGCCCAACCACCTCCACCCCCTGCCTTCCCACGAAGACGATTCTCCGTGTGGTGAGTCTGATCATATCGTTCGATGAAATTTCATATCGTCTTATCAGCGTAGATCGTTCTCCATTTTTTTTTTTTTTGGAACAAACAGGGTCTCCCTTTTGCATGTTGATGGATTGTGTTAGGGTGGACCATCTTCTGAATATTTATTTTTCAAAATAAGTTTAAAAATTAATCAACACTTATGTAGAATAAAATGATATATGAATTTAAATTATTGCTATTCTAGCTTGCAATATTTTCAGAGAAATATAAAAAATTGTTAATTAAAAATATGGAATTATAATTCTAATTTATCTGAAATCTCTGAAACAATATGTTCGAAGAATTTACAAAATAAACTTTTGAACCGAGTTCCAATAAGTTACGACTCAATTCCGTCCGATAGAAATTAATTACCTTTGGTAATTGATTTTTCAAATTAATAGCCGGATAATTCTGATACATTCCGCTCTAAATTAACACCGATCCTGTATGAATCATTCTCGTATTTCACTGCTGTCCAACGGGGAATAATATTGATATATTCGGAACAAAATTTGCATCGATTTAACACGTATCAATTCTTTGTACGTTGTACATGAACTGTAAATTCGATCTTCGGTATTATCCTGAAGCTGAAATTTACCGTCTATGATTATACCGTTTTTATAACTCGGAATATCAATCTTTTATTCATCCGCAGTTTCAAAGGTAAAAACTCGTGTTATCAGGTTGTTCCGTTTGATTTGTCAAGCTAATATAAACGCGATTTTGACACGACGAACGTCGAGTCACCGAGGTCCCGAGTATAAATCCTCCTTTTTCGATCCTTTGAATGGGACTCGAAATTGTTGCAGGCTGACGTCGCATCTTTTATCGATGCAACGTTCTAACGAAAATTTATCCGACTTATAAATCAGCGCAACACGTTCCCGGAGGGACGTGCGTTACAATCTAAATATATTTCAATTAATCTCCATAAAAGCTCGTCAGCTGCTGCGCGTACGTATTTCCTTGTACGCTCGGAACCATTTTCCTCGATATTTTTTTTTCTTTCCTTTTTTTTTTCAATTTTCGTTTCTGTTCTGTACAGACGGCGGAATTATGTGGAATTGATTGAAATTCATCAAACGAGAATAAATTATATCAGGAAATGAATGTGCAAGGTATTTTGATGATGTATCGAAGAGAACAGCGGGTAGAATAATGAACGATTTAAAAATTAATCAGAATTAATCCTTCGCGATTTTTGCGCAGTTTATCGATCGAATTTTATTTATAGATGGTTTCTCGTAATTAGAAGTGTATTCGTCATACGGAAATTTCTTATTATGATCGTGAAATTATTACTTAGTGTTTCGTGGGAATATTTTCTTGTTTTTTGTTAATTGAAAAAATTATCTAGTGAACTCGTATACTCTTTTTTCTATAAAAGCAATATCTTTGAAATAAATTTTGAAACTCACTTTTGTACAATGTTTTTACTTTGGCGAAATACTGAAATTATTTTATTCTTATTAATTTATTATACATTAATCTGGTTAAAATTGCCTGGACACAGTCTCTGGAACTCTATAATAAAAAAGAAACTGATGTTTCAACACTTTTTGTTCGGAAGTCCCCTTAATAAAATTCAAAGTTTTCTATGAAATTACGTGAAAGTGCACGCGAGTTGAAAGCAACCGACGTTGTCCCACGGGGTCATGGGAAGATGCAACAGTTTCGTCGTTTTGGTCGGTTTTCATCGTCTAAGAAACAGTTAGGAGGCTAATGCACGATTACGTAGTGGAGAAAAAAAAACGAACGAAATTCTGTAATGATAACGGGTCGGGTTGGAAATATTTCATTAGGTTCGGCTAGGTTTCAGAACAGGTTAAATGGAGTACGTAATATCACGAAGTGACCACGGAAAAGCGTTCTGGCATGCGAAACGTTCGACGTTGAAATGGTTTAACGGTACATTTCGCGGATAGGGGGACATTTTCTGAGAGAAATTACTGCAACGGAACGTTTCAGGCATATTTAGGGAAACGTGGACTAAACCTCGATGAACAATACTATTTTACAAAGATTTTTTAATTTCGAACAGTACCGAATTTAGAAAATTAAAAATATTATTTTTAAATAAAAAATATCTCTGAATTAAGTTAAATTATAGTCTTATTCATTTAACAATTATGGGAGCCTACTTCTTATGGGGGATCCTCTTTAATCCAAATCCATTTCTGACAAAGAGCTAAAATTCGATTTATAAAAATCATAAGACCGCCAATTTGATTACCATGTTTCTTAGAGCAAATAATTATCAAACCTTGGACCTCCGTTCGATTCAGAGGTAGGCTCGGCCGATTTATTAGAATCAGCCTGTATAGCCGCGGGAGATTTTCCTGGAGCCGACACGGGGTAGCCAGAAATTGCCAGCTAATTCGAGGAGTGGCAGAACCGAAAAGGGAGAGAAACATCTGTCGATGGCTCGTACGTCGAACGATCGTAAACATTTAAAAGGGCCCGGATACCGCAACAATAGATATATTTACACGAACGCGTGAACTCACCCCGTGCCCCCTTCGCTCGAGATATTACGTTCGAGGGTTATACGCTGCCAGTGATAAATTGCACTTGGACGATCACTTCCGTGTCGGTGCACCACTCTCTCTCTCTCTCTCTCTCTCTCTCTCTCTCTCTCTCTGGCCGTTATTGTTTGGAAGAAATTTACGGTTAAATCGATGCTATCGCGGCTCGATCGTTTTCAACCCTTTAACGAAACTCGTGTACGATTAAAATCGAAAGTGGTTTCAACGTTGCCGTATCCGGGCTTATTAATCGGGAGGGTGGGGTGAAAATTGGATACACGAGGGATGGGCTTGTTGTTACACGAGGATGTTAAAATTATGGAGGGTTGTTTGGAAAAGGTAGCTTTCTTGGATTAAGCCGAACGCTCAGGTAAATCTTGTTATTTCGGTCAATATTTTGTTAGAAGATTAGCTTTGATTAGGTTCTGCCTATAGTCTGAATTTGTAATCCGTATTATTATCCTCGTAGAATCTTGGATTAATACCGTCTTTGTTCTCAGCCAATGTTTTGTACGATATTTTTCATTAATAAACTCAAGAAATTGAACACTCGGTTAAAAATTGATTGAAAATGCAAATTGCAACAAATTGCATTCGTGTAACTGTGAATCGCAAATACGACGAGGTTGTTTGCAGTAATCTTGTTTCTTTCATTAAGGGACGTTTGTTTCGGAACAAATGAGTTTGAGATCGTGTTAGAACGGATTTTAACAACGTCACTTCCGTTTTCTGTTGCAGCTTCGGGAAGCGGACGGGTGGCAGCGCCAGGAGACCCAACGAATGCTTCGTCCTCGAGCCCTCCGAGATGATCGTGGTAAGTACATTATAATTTACAAAATTTATTACATGTACTATGTTTTATAATCTGGTAATTTGCGATGAAAAATTCGTATTTAAACTCTATCCATCAGAAACTTTATTTTAACGCTAATAGAAGTAAAATTATTGCTAAATTCTTGGTGCTATTCGTTTCAAGAAGAAATCAAATTTCTTAAATTAAAAGAGCACCATCCTAGCAATCTTAAATTTTATTACGATTCGTAATTCATTCTTTTTCTATATCGAGCTTATTTCTTAAAAATTAAAGCGTTACCCTTCCACTCGCGAATTTCTCTTCGAGTTACACGAACAACGCATCGCATAACAAATCTTTCGAAGAAAGGTGTCTGTCTGCACGTTGTTTTCGTGTTCATTTCAATTTCTCTCTGTCGGTGGCTGAAAATCGAGGAAATGGTCGTGCATTATGGGGGAACGACGCGCATAAAGCGAAGAATTGACACGGACGAACGACAGGAATTTTCCTTTTTCTGAACGGTTTGTCCCACATTCGCGGTACACACTACCAGATACACACACGGTGGTGGTATACAGAGGTAGGGTCCCTTGAAACTCGTTGCTCGCTACGTTGCTCGCAAACTATTCCGTAGTGGCGATATCGCATAATGAAAGACAATGCTGTCCAGGCTCGAGACGCAACGTGCTAGACAGTTAATCAATAGTGTTCCTCTCTCGCGTTATGCACGACGTCGAGTTTTCGAGCCTGCATCGTTGCAGCTCCCTGATTCGTTGCATTCGACTCGAATTACCCGCTAGATTAACCCTTTGTTGCATTGTGTTGCAAATTTGCGACATATCTTGTGTCTTGAGCTATTGTTGTAATATTTCGTGTCATGTAAATTACTTTATCATGAGGATTACGTTTCAAGAAATTTGCATAAAGGATCTTGGGTGCTACAAGATCTTGTTTTGACAAATCAAATACTCTCATTCTACTTTTTATTTTCAATTTTTCATTGAGATTCTTCTTTTTGTTACACAAACTTTATCATCGGTCAAATTAATATTCAATATTTTTCATTTTTTTAATATAAAAATGTGGTACTTGAACGCAGAATGTTATTATATCGTGACGTGAATTCAATATAAATTACTTGAATGCTTCTTTCTGTTTTTAATCACACTTTGTGTACTCAAGAAATGGGGTATTTAAATTTCAAACTCGTCGTATCATTAAAGTACGAAATTTCGCTGAGCTACCAACACAGCAGTTGTTCGTTAAGAAACTTTAAATGGATTTGCAGTTCCTAAGATTATAAACAGCGTCTCGATTACTTGATTAAAGTTCTGCTAATAAGACGAAGGAAAATTGATCCCTCTGATAATTTACCAGGATTTACTCGCGTTAATCCCGTTCTGCGACTCTTGATAATTGTCCTAGCTAATTCTAATTATTCAACGTTTAAAACATTAAGGCTCCCATGAAAATTTCTCGGTGAAACTTTAATAATTCATTTCGAAATTCGTTTTCTTATTCCAAATTAAATATTAGTGTGGTGAATGGATTTAAGCGGTTCGTGCTGCCATCTGCGGTACGAATTTCTGTTTTACCGACAACTCGGATCAAAGATCTACAGGATTTATAGATCCTTCGATCTTCTAAATAAAAATGTGACAATAAAATTAATATAAAAATTTAGACCTTCAAATATACTTCTTATGTATCTTATATTTAATTAAATAAATTTGTCGTTTTTTTAACAAATTTTTTACAAAACTATTTTGGTGTTATTTAATTAGATAATTTATTCAATTATCAAACTATAGATTCAGTTAGATTTTTAATTGCTAAAATCCAAAGAAATTGTTACATATAAGGAAAAGATATCTTATCGTACTTTAACCCTCTCTTATCTAAAATCCACCTAAAGTGTCTTCCAGCAATCAGTATTATCAGTTCAGATATTTTTATTTTTCTTCCTCAGTTAAAACACCTTCCTTATTGATTCAAAATTAAATTAAACAATTCGTATTCTTTTATGAATCTTCTGAAAATGAAGTTTGATCAAAATTTGAAATTGCTAAATTTCTTAGTTAATTAAATTAAAAAATTATCGATCGAACAATAAGAACGAGCTGAAAGTAATTGACACGTGTCGCTGGTATCTAATTTGCAAACGAAATTAATTCGGTGTCGTACGGAATTTGTGCTCCGGTTCGAATCTCGCGATAAACCTTTAATTCGCCGACTGACACAGATCTTGAGCCTCGAATAGAAGCAGCAAGAGTATCAGCCATGCTGGATTTGGAATATTATACTGGATTTACGGCTTTGCCCGCAGTGATTCGTCCGTTCGATGTCTCTTAGATTTAGCTTCCAGTGACGGATTACGCGGAAATCCAATTCAGTCTGCACATTAGAGCTGTCTAGCGAGCTGTGTAATTCACTATGACGATTACCGAGCCTGGAATACCTAGCCCGACGACAATGTCGACGAAAAAGACACGCAATCGACCAGAATGCTGTCCTATTAAGGCTCATCGACGTATCTGCAAAAATCTTTTTGTCAGGGAAAGATTAATTCGATTCCTTGAATTCCTTGCCTTAACGATACAGCGTTAAAAAGTATTTGAATGACCTGAGGTACACTGGTGACTGCCATTACAAACTTAACATTAATTAAACAAAAAAGGATTACTGAAAATTCTATTCGATTCTAAGTACATAAATTTTAAATTGAGAAATGATCAAAATTACAATAATTAAAATTTGTTGAATCAACTCTGGTGTATTGGAATTCGTATAAATATTTTTTTATAAATATTCTGCATGAGAAATTTCTTCTCGTTATCTCGACGTTTTTTGTCAAAATGGCTGTCGTGGAAATTGTTCAAAGAATTTTCCTACCACGACGTCGAAGGTAAAGGAAATATTGGCAGGACAGTAGTCGATGGTGACACTGTCGGTGCACGTACAACCCCGGCGGTTTCTCTGACCTGATACAAATTGGACGTATGACCTTTAACCTTCCCTCTCTTACCTACTGCTCTATCATTTTCTTCTCTCTTATCCTCTTCTTATCTCGGTTTGTTTTCTATGCGCGACCTGGACATTGTTTTAGCTCGCTGTAAACAGGGTATCTGGTACAATGGTCATTTCGTGATATTTTGAGAACATTGAGAATTCAGTGGGGACAATTGTTTCGTAGGGGAATTAATCGATTTATCGATAATCTGACGTCAAAACGAAAAAGAGCGTTAAAAATACTGTCTTCTTCGTTTAAACTTAGTTTGTATTTGAATGTTTAGAAAGACTTATTTTAATTAAATAATTACTATTCTATCTGAAGCCAAAATTTTGAAAATTATTATTTAATTAAGGGTAATACAAAATTTTCATTATTACGAATACTAATTACAATTAGTACCTTCAACACTCCACAGTGTAGAAATATTAATAAATATAAGATATTAATAACGAAAATTGCCATGTACTTAATGGAAGCTTTTACTGCTCTCTAATAATTAATTACTGAGGCAATTAACGTACTAAAAATAATTACTTTTTACACGAAATATTTTAATAAAGTATTTAAATTCCATTGAATTCAGCCCTTTAAATTTCACAATTAATCTCGTTCTCATAATTTGTTTGCCTTCTCTCGAGATTATTCATACGATAATCGAATGCTTCGATGACAGTGAATGTCGCAATCTGTTTCTTTGAACGTAATAGATATCGAAGTTGGCGACCGTACTTGAAATCTCAAGATTCGATGCACCGAGACTAAACATCGTAGCAAGCGACGTTCGAAGTAGGAACATTTATCAATGGTATCGTATTTTCGAAGTTACGGCAGATAAAAGTCAGCCACGGCAATATCAGCTGTCGAGGAAGTCGATTTTTCCTTTCCCTACACACGTTATCCCGGCTTATTGTGGGGAGCTTTAAACAGGAATGAATCATTCCCGCGGAGTCCACCTGAGAATAATAATGTTACAGCCGCGTTCGGTGGACGTCGAAACGAGCTTGAATGAAAAATGCAAAGAGCTCCTGGTAATCCTCCGACGCCATTTACTTTCGAGCTTTTCGTCGCTGAAAAGTATTTATTTTAGAAAAGTAACGCGTTTCGTTGCCTCATGTTTGAATAATTTATCTCGAAATGCGTATTAATCCTTCGCGGACAGGTGTCTTTCCGAATTCCGTAGACAGGATAGGTCATGTGTGGATTTTTAAAGAAAATCTGGGAAAATCAGAGCTATTTAGAATCATTATTTCTCAATAAAAATAAAAACTCGAGGAATTTTCAGAATTACCCTTTAAACATTTTATTTTATTTCAATCTCACTCGGTTTGTATTGTGATTTTAAAATAAAAAAAGTCAGACAGTCCATATTTCAAAATTTTTCCAAAATGGTTTTTCTATTATTTGTTTTACAATTTGTTGATGAATTTGTTAAGTCACCAAAATTGTAATCGGTATTCGGGAACCGTCGGTCGGAAAATTCGCGCTCGAATAAATCCATGTAAACTGCTTGGCGCAACGAAGATCCGCTTATAATTATTCCTCATTAATATCGTGACGTCAAAAGCACTTCACCTCTGAAGTGTTTATAACAGGCTGTTGATTTAATTTCGACGTTCCGCCCGGAGATGTGCTTCCGATGCAAATGAACCAGGCTCCTCTTTTTTCCTCTACAGACTGTGACACAGGCGGCGGGATCGTTCGCGGTGAGAACAGATTTTTAATTAATATCGATCGTGAATAATAAATTGCCCTTTTGGGGACGGAACTCGAGCGAAGTTGAAGCAACTTTCAATTTCTTACCGAGGAATTCTTAGAAAAAGTTCTTTTCTTTTAGTATTTAATAAAAATACAAAAACGTATCAAATTAGCAAGTAATTGTACCTGCAATTTGCAGAAAGATATCGTGTTTAATCGACCTCGAATTAACCAGACCAAATAAAATTCATAAAGAAGGTAAAAGCTAAATAAACGAACAATATTTGCGATAGCTTATCAAACCAGTCTGAATTCGAGTCACAAAATTTCACCAGATCATGCAATCAAATTTAATTTCCTCGTCTTAAGGTAACAATTTCGAAGTTCCTTGAATCGATCTCGAGAGAATACCTGAAGATTTCTGCCGAAATCTCCGACAGTCTATCATTGCTTTAATTCTACCCATAATCGTGAATTGATATCGCGCGACATTCAGCAGTTGCGATATCGTTTTAATTGAACGTCCCGTCGTAAGATGCATCTGCGATGAGTCACAAGACGTTTCCCCTCGCTTATCAAAATTTTATTGCGAATAAAAAAAAGTCGGTCTGACACATTTCACTGTTACGTAAAGAATAATACGATCCAAGCCGTACGTATCCGCCGGAAATTTAACGCGTTGCACTGCATCAGCGTCGTTGATTCATGAAAAAAAAAAGAAAGAAATGGTTACAGTTTACGTCTGCGCTCTTTGTCGAAACCACTGATTCATGCCCGAACGATTTTCTTTCTTTCCAATAAGAAAGAAGAAACCAACACAGTTACAAGAATCTCGAGAACACGGTTTTGAATAATTGATAGTAATTTTGAGTGAAGCTTGAGAATGATCGTGTAATTGAAAGCCAGGCGCGAATGATCTGCGAGGTTTATTCGTATCACTATTTCTACGCGCTCGAAGAAGAGTGCAGCGAATAAAAAACTCGATCGATTCACCGGATTACCAGGGAGCAAGCGGGCAAACAGTGCGTTTAATTGGACTTGTTGATCGGCAAACTGCGGGGGTTAATGAAAATTTCAAAGCGGAAATATCAAAGCTTCCCCCGTAGGCGGGTTAAACTCGCTCGAACATGCATATTTAAAGGGGAAACCGTTCTCGTCTGGATTCGGAAGCCCGCCTTTCGATCGTTTTTTCGGCGAAAGTAAAATCGCACTGGAAACAAAACCGGCCTGTCGGGAACTCCACGAAATTTCACAGAATCATTCGTATCGAATAACATTTTATATTTCCTTATTTTTGATATCAGAAGTAAAATATTTAACTAGATCGCTGATCCTCCAATCGTGGTCGTGGTAGTGTCTCTAATTAAGGTTTAATAAGACAAGAAAGCCAGTGGTACGATTTAAAGTAGATTATTGTGCAGGATGCGGGCGTTAATTGCGTAACGGGCGTGCTCGCCTCATCCTTCGATACGAACCATCCGCGACGACAGATGTATTTTTCAAGAAGCTTATCGACGCTGATGAATCGACGTCGGGCGCCTAGCTGTAGCGTCACCGTCTGGCTCGAATCCCCCGGAATTATTCAAATCGTACGGTATCGCTCGACGAAACAGAACACACGCCGAGAGTCTCGTGGAAATTGCAAATAGATTTAATTATTGATTTGTTTCTCGTAAACGCAACGTTTCATCTTCAAATGGAGGAAGGATCTCCGAAAACATCAAAAACCAAGAAAATTCAAGACAGACTACTTTGCATAAAGCTCTTAATCAAGCAATGCTAATTAGATTAAGAATAGGCCACACCAAATCAGACCCGACGATCTGCGAACATGCAACGTGCAAATCTCTGAAAGAATGTAATATAATATGTTACAAGAGTCTTAACTTTCCTGCAAGATACTGGACTTTATCGTCAAGTGTAATATTTACATGTGTGCCACCGTTCTAAATATACTGCGGTTACTAATAACCTAATAAGGTGCATGTGACTGAAAAAAAAAAACATTTTAAAGGCTTTTAAAGATTGCAAAATAGAAATAGAAAGGATATGAAACTTAAATTGTTTTTATTTAAAAAGATAAGCTTGCAATTTGGAATCTTATTTTGTTAGTATTCCCTTTAAAGTTCGTTTCTTCTGCTTTTTCTCTGTACTAATTATTATTCAATTACAAAATTTGAGGTACCACGACAGTCAAACATGTTATGTAGTTAGCGTGCCTTGATGATTGGGTGATGAACCATACATGGAGCCAGCAACTTAAATTGAATTTACGAAAGTTTCAAAGGGGGTTAAATAAGCGCGTTATCAAATGAAACGATTAACATTCCCAAACTTCTCAATAGAAAATTAGAGTACTAAAAGTAACGCAGAGTTTTTAGAGATTAAAATATTTTGGATAACCCTAGACTTGTTCATGGAAAAGAACGTTCGCCATACGCCATTAAAAAAGCGACAAATCGCATTCTTCGCGAGTCGTAGCCGAGAGCAAATGGCGGAAAGTAAAATGAAAGCCGAGGAACACACCGGATCTCTGTCACGCGTCGATTGTCCGAGGCGTGTTCCCGGTTGATTTAACCTGCCACGGTTGCACAAAAGAGACTTATTACACGAAACGTAAATACAGTTTTATAGTTCCTTGCGTTTAATGGGCCCTGAGAGAGAGAGCGACGGGGGTCCTTTTGCTTAGATTTCTGCGCGCGAATACACGTGCGTGCGCGACCTCTGGCCGCGTGTAAAAGGGGGGAAAAGAAAGTTTAAAGAGCTCTCAAAATAAATCGTCGCCGAGACAAAAATGTCGTTGGTCTATACGCGGCTTGCGGCTTTAGGTATTCCACGAGTTTTCCTTCTTCTTTACTCTTTCCTCTTTTTCGATTCCTCTATAGTTTGCACCTTTCGATGCCCCTTCGAAGTTCCTCGATCCGGCTACCTTTGCGAGGCAAATAATTTCTTAATGAATTCTGTTGTAGCCAGCGAGAGAGGAAGGTATTTGGAAGTTGCTGAAACTTCGCACAAAATGGAGTTAATAAGTCGATGCTATGAGCAATACTTTAACTAAAACATAATTAAAACCCTTTTCACGAATAACAATAACTTTGTGATTCTTTCGAACGAGCGAGACGGTCGCCGGTTTGTTAGCGGGTTGAAAAAAGAAAAAATGAAAAAAAGTCCTCGTCAGCTGAAAACACAATGTCTCTATTGAAAGAGAGTCAACTATGGCGAACAAGGCACTCGTATCAAATTTGCGACCCGGTTTACTTACGGGTCCGTTAAAATCGGAGCGTGCCACGGTGTCCTGTTTCCCTTTCTTTTTAAATCCACGTTCCAAGACGATTAACTTCCGGTGCTCGACCGGGGACCATTCGAATTCACGGCTCGAACGCATCCTCCGTTTCCTTTCGCGAGGAGAGCATAGAAGAAGATACTTTTAACATACCGGATCGTTTTGTACCTCAGGTATTAATATCGCTCCTGTTCCTTGCAATATTTTACACGATGGAGTCCAACATTCACCCTTTTTATAGTAAATAGTAGTATTTATTATTTTTTCATTTAAAAATTAAAATTATAAAACAATGATGTCCCCTTTTGCTTCAAAATAATTATAATAATTTATCAAATTTGAACAGACCATGTTAAATAGGTACAGTTATTTTAATACAATTTAAAAGGTAAAGATGTTTGACGGAATAAAAATTTGTTTAAAGTTTCGTCAGAAAAAAAGAGAAAAAAAAAGTATTTTCACTGATGGGTCGTGTTTGCGTCCGCTGTTTGAGAGTTAAAACGGCATATGGGAACATACCTGTGGACATTGCTCGAATAACTTGCGATCGAGTTACCTGTATTTATCGAGTCAGTCTGGCGGCGACGAGACAGCTACGTGAACTACGAGACTGGATGAATGGTGTTTGAACGGGGGTCGAATGTGGTTTCAATGGAAGTTTGATTGTAATTGAAATGCGAAAGCGAGGTGGAGTACGATTTGAACATGTAATTCGTTTAAACGTTTCGTGGGCTAATATAATATTTGCGCGGAGAAACGTGTGCTCCTATGTTAGGAACTTGGGATAAATGATTGTAATTGGGTGGGTGTTGTTGTTTGACACTCGCGTGGAGTAATTTAGAAACAGCTTGGCTTGAAACGTGCCACGAAGTTTCGAAGTTTGTAGTTTCTGCTGAAAATTGCGACAAATAATGTTTTTAACTTAAAAATTTCGAATTAATGGAATAATTTCTACGTCTGAAGAATCCATGTCGTAGATGAAAAACCGTCGGCTTTTTATCGGCAATTTATGCGCCTCTTTATTAACGTTGCCTGAATAGTTGGAATCCCCGGCGAAATAGTTATGTCAGTGACGGTGAAATTAATCAACGAATTACTCAAGTTGTTAGCGTGTTTAGTCCGGAACATGTGCCGCAAGATTTCACGTTATTCACCGGAAACGCCGGAACTATGTACGTGCACGATGATTCAAGGAAACGGTCGTGTTTTCTCAAACATTGCCGTAATTAGAATTTTTGTCTATGAGTAAAAGGGGTGACTGGGTTTTTCTTATATTCGAAAGTTTCTAGAAACTGTATCTTGACGAGACAATTGATCTATCCTAATTTACTATTATCATACAAACCACAATTAGCTTTGTGGTTTCTTCTGCGACGCCATTTTCCCTAGGGGAGGCAGCGGTTCTCGAAGGTGTACACCTTCTGTGAATAAGTTTTCGATGATATAGTTAGCGGTGGTAACGGAAGGGTTTAAAATAATCCTCGACAAAGAGGGACCAATAACGATCTATAGAACTATGCCGTTTCGCAAGCAGCGTTAACAATAAAAACGTCTCATTCGACATTCCATCGCGGCAACGGGAACGTCGTTGAAGCGTACGCTCGACCCAGATCTTTTTCCTCGCCGAGCTCTCTCGATGCACCTGCAGCTTGCACGTTGCACAGAGAGCCTCCTGCCCACACCGTGTGCCACATCGACCAATACTATCGCAACACGCTCGACTGATTATAGGCTACGCTTTGGCTGGCACACAATACACGTTAAGGATCGCCTGTGCATCCTATCCCAGATGCATCGTTATGTGTGCAAGCTGGATGATGCATGCGACGCGGCGCCGCGTCTCCGTGTACGTGTAAATGTGGGCGTGTTGGCGTTTGCACGAGTTTCGGGTCACTGTCCCATATTATCGCGAATTTCTTAGCGCTCGCCACGAGATAGCCGAGCTTGCGTAAAAATTCTAACGATATCGACGCTTTTCTTAGAAAAAGGACTCTCGTTGTTCGTTCGGTTAAATCGACACTTTGGATTTATAGAAATTGCGGGAAAATATCATCTTTCATGATTTGAAAGGGAAAGTTGTTTCAACATTGCAGTCAGTTTCCACTTTATAACTGATGAAGATGATATTAATATTACGTGAAAGGTTCTTTAACTGCTTAGTTTATCAATTATATTATTCTTCAAGTACTTAATTTCATTTCTCACTATATTATTGTAAAGTTTTTTTTTCGAATAATTAATGAAAATCAATAGTCCAAATTAAAGAAAGTAATACGTGGTAGTTGATTTACGAATGCAAGTTTAAAAGATTCCTGGCATTTAATAATAAAAAACAAATCATATTGTAATAAATGTTGCTATCTTAGCTGTTGGTAATTAGCGTGCCAGCTATTGATTACAGATAAAATTCAAAGTACAGGAATAACAAAAAAGGAGAATAAACTGTACAAACATGTTAGAAATCTACAGGTGTGTATGAATAACCGTACAATCGTACGCGTGTTTGTGTACTGACCCTCTATCGATTCTACGAAGACACACAGTGACGTGGTGAGCAGATACGCGGTGTTGTGTGAGTCAAATTCTCAACTTTCCATTCATACCTCGGATCCCGTGTGCGAACGAGAGACCGGATAATAGTTCACGTTTTATTAACGGTAATTGAGGACAGGAAATTATACAGGTTGTATATAAACAAGGGAAACAAAATGTCACTTCTCTTCTCTTCGTTGCACGACAAGTGTTCGTGTTTTTTTTCGCCACGGAGTCAATAATCGTCGTGCAAACATCACCGAAGTGTTGATTTTTCTTGTTACAGAAAATCAAAGTATCTTTTGAGTGATTTTGTGAAGCTTACGGTGGTTTACCATGGTTGTGTTTACCATGATGTGTGTAGGGTGACGGTGTATGAAAAGTGAAATTGTTGGGTGCAAATTGAATCAATTGTTAAAGTGTAGAGTCAGTGTTAAAAAATGTATTTCAAAATTTCTAAAAATACAATATTACAAAATTTCTAAGTTCTTAAAAATACATTCTTTCTTAATTTCTAACAAAGTTTTAATATTTAAATGTGTAAGTTACTTATTGCTTTACGAGGAAATAGGAAACACTTTGAGTAATCAAAGACATAGCAATATTAAATGAGTTTAGTGGACTGTCCCTGAAATATTTCATATAATTATAACAGGAAATCATGGATAGTTAGGTGTTCTGTTTTCGATGACTCCCATCAAGCTTCACAAATAGATAGGGAGGAAAACAGAGCGGGAATGTTAATGAACACCGATCCCTAAAAATATACCCGTATCGCTTTTCATCGTATCAGTGTTTTTGACAGGATTTCAGGTTCACCGTGAACGAAATTTATGTCGATTACACGGCAAACATTTCCCCAAAATCCGTTATAATTATGATCGAAGTTCGGTGAAAGTCTTTGTTAAAAATCCCCCATCGCGTATTCCGGAGAAGTGCGTCGATTTCTCCTTGGAGATTTTCTACGAAGTGCACTGAAATCTCGATCAATATTTGCTACATCTTTATCGAAAAATTTCTTCGAACCTTCGAACGTCTCCCGAAGGATTTCAGCAAAGTACACCGCAATCTTGCCCGATATATACCCGCAAATTTTTATCAAAGATTCCACCGATTATTCCGAGAATCTACCTCCGCTTCACCCAATAGAATTTCCTTTTTTAAATTCTTTTCAAAACTCCTCCAATTACGGTCAATTTTATGAAATAAAACTTGTATTTATTGCAAAAAGATTTTCAAATTCTTAAAATTATCGACGGCAAAAATGTGGATTTTTATTATTAAGAATACAGTACACACTCGGATAAATATTTCAGAATTTTTCCAAATTTTCAGTTTGTGCACAAAACGTAGAAAGGTATTTTTGTCCACACGAAGGGTTAAAAAAAAGGGAGGGAAGGAATCGGTTTCCACTCGTCCCGAAGGATCCCCCTGTTCCCAGACGTAGGACGATTTCACCGTAAATGGAACATCCCTGTCTCCACTTTCGAATTCTCGAAATCGAATTTGAACTTTTTCCCCGGCCTCGAAAGGGTTGGTATTTTAAGTCGTCTTCGAGCCGCTTGCGGTTGACACTTCGTGATAGAGGCTACGCGTTGCGAGCACACGAGCCGGGAACCGGAGGAGAGGGAACAGAGGGATAAAAAAGAAAAGAAGAAAAATTAACATCCGCGAAGAAGATAGCGAGCTTATCGGCCGTATGCCAGACGACCGGCACCAGTCGAGTTTCGTACCTCGATCGGCTTAGACCGAAAATCGTGTCGCGATCCGTTCGAGTTTTATCGTTAATCTTTAAATACTGTACCGCGGCCGGAAACGGCCCTCTCGAAATTGAGTTCATAAATTTCTTGCTCGAAAGTAAATAGCAATCCATTTTATCGAACGCGTTATTGTGTTTCTTTAAGCGAAGAGCGTTTCGCGCTGAAGAAACGAAACAGAAAACGATAAGATAGTGCTTTTTGCGGTATTTAAACCGTGATGATTAAGGGTTAGTCTTCGATCCTTCCTTGTGAACCCGTCGTGCTTTGATTTCTCGAAAAAATGTCGTGTAATTTTACTCTGAATGAAAATTCACGAATTAACGCGTTCGCAGAACGCTGGACAGTGATATTGTGCGTTTGATGAACTTTTAAGTGGATAAACAAAGTTTCTACGATTTTGAAAATTGAAGTAAAACGCGGAACAGTGATACCGCGCGTTTGAAGGATTTTTACACGAACGAATAACAGTTTTTGCAATTTTAGAAAAATTGAACTTCGTCGAAGGTCTGCGCAATATTTTTTATTTTGAATATCTTTGGATTTTCTGGCTCAGGAAATTTGATTCGATCTGGAATTGAATTTTTTGTGTAAACGCGCTTTTTCTGGGAACATCGAGAAAATTGGATCGGAAGGGTTGATTTCTTTTCATTTTTTAAAGAGTGCTTTTAATTTTCCGCGAAAATTCAATTTTAAGAATAATATTTCCGTTCCCGTAACTTTGTTATCTGTTTAATCGTTCGTGGTTATCTGCATTGATATTTTTATTCTTCCTGCTGTTTGGCCAAGTGTCATTCGAATATCGAAAATTTTCCTGTTTTCTTGGACGATGTTGTCGAGGCTTCTTTTTTTCCTCTGTTCCAATTCAATTATTTGATACTTAATCTTCTAGAAAAGAGAGAGATACTTCGATATCTTTGTGAAACATTTCACGGGTCGTGGATTTTGTACTAAACTAATTAACCGCTCGATCTTCTTTATTTTTACACGTATCAGTGTTACATAAATTAGGATACAATTTAGCTTGACACAAATTCTTGATACTTATCTGAGAGTTTCTTGTTTCTTTAAATACATCTGTGTCTTCATCCCCGTATAAATAATTCAAATATTAAATTAATTTCTCAATATCGATTAAAAGTCAATCCTGCCACACTTGTGCAAACAATAAATAATTTTGATACTTTTATAGTTTTTCTATACTTCAAAATAAAAATCTGTGAACTGGATATAAAATTTTGAAACTTTATTAATTTTGACAAGGTTCAAACCCTTGTACGCTCCGAAAATCAGGGTAGAGGAAAGTCCAAGAGGAAAAATCTCTTGTTTCCCAGAGTTAGCCAAAACATAGAAGGGGTAGACTCTTGTAAAAAAAAAAAAGGAGATCTCCGTAAAATATTTACACGGCGATCTCGAGTGCGCACGTCGGGAGCGCAGAATTATTAAGACGGATAAGAGAGAGAGACGGGATACGGAGGGAAAAAAATCCAGTGACGGATGCAGTCGCACACAAAACTGCCTCCGGGGGCTGCATCCCGAGGATTCGTACGCTACACGGATGTGCCGAGCTAAAAATTTCCTCTCCGCGTCGGACCTCCGCGAGCAAAAGCCAGAGGAGGGCCGACCCCGAGCATATTCATACGCGTTCACGCCGGCTGTCTACTTTATTTTCGGTTCTTCCTGCGACTGCTCTCGTCTCGACACCATTGGCGTCACACGGCCACGAAAAACTCGTCGTCGCGAGGAACACGCGTGAAATTCCGCCGCGACGACGACGCCTGTCCACGACGCTGAGGAGCGTTTCCCTTTCGTTGCACCCCCGTCGACGTCTTCTTCTTCAAAAATTCTATCGCTCCGGAGAACTTGTATTGACAATTTTCTAACTTTAACCCTTTCGTCGAAGTAGAATGAGTTGGAGATAGAAAATTAAATCACTAACTCATTATTTGGTAAATGAAAGAGTAATTAAAAGTTGCACTTGGAAATTTTAAACATTTTTCAAAGATTGTTTTAAGTTTGTTTCATTAATTATTTAACACTCTCAATGAATTTTCCCAAAGTCGAGATCAAAACGGTAAATTCGTCTCATTTTATCAAAATCTTCAGACCTAGTTTCGAGATAAAATTCACAAATATACAAAAATTGCTCCTTTAGTAGTGTTTGATCTTTGATGGGCCGTGGCCTTTGTACAAGATACTGTTTGAAGTTTGAATGCGTTTGTAAAGGGAATACATGAGTTGAGAGTTTATTTGTGCTTCATGCATTGTGTTGCATTGGGTAAATTGGGAACAAACAGGTTTTTGGTAGAACGATTCTACACTGATGAACAATGTAAATGTCAGAAAAGAAAATTTTCAATGGAAATTGAAATGTGCAAGGTTCATCATTTAAAAATCATTTAAAAATCACGGACTTTCAAAATTTACCATCTTTAAATTCCAAAAGTAGCTGCAATCAATGTAAATTAATTAAGTTGGTGTATTTTTATCATTTTTTTTTTGTGGAAAGGGAAGGATTGTCAATTAATTTTCTCCTGGCATATTTTTCCCTTCGACAGAGAAGTCCCTTACCCTTAAACGCAGTTTGCACTTTAGATGGACAAGTGGTTTCATTTATTTTTCCCTTCCAGTTGGCCAACGATTGTTTTCCTTCTGTGCAGACCACCTGAGCCGGTCCTTTATAGAAATCGTGTCCCCCAGAAGAGGTCTAGACCTGGTTAACGGCCCTCTTTCCAAAAATTTTTCCCAAATATATACGCGGTCGCTTTCTACAACACGTGTTTCGACCATATGTCACGAGGCTCGCCTCGACTTTCGTATATAAAAATCACGCAAGGCCGGAATTTTGTAAAAACATGTCCGAGAACGGGAGCGTTAGACGACATACTTTCTTCTCATTTCTACAAAAAAAAAAAAAGAAGAAGGAACATCCTATTTGCACATTTTCAGTCGAATTTCGGCGTTGTTCTTGGAATATATAATGAATTGGTTATAATTCAACACGTGTTACGTACTTTTTCAATGTCTCGGAAAGTGAATGTGTTGTTCGCTTTATTCGAAGGTTAGACTGACTTTTTTGGCTTCCCAAGAATTTTTAGCGAATTCGATTTTAAATCTCTGCATTCTCTTTAAAGCCTTCGAAACAACATTTCCCACGTGATTTTGGCTCCTTTCGAATTTTTCTAAAATTGTTATTTGCACTCGAGTAGCATTTATGTTATTTTGTTATTAAACTCTACATTTTCTTTTCGTTTTCTGTACTTAGCCGATTAACACTGAAGTTTTATTTATTTTTCTTCCTTTCCTTAATTCGCTATATTTTAATCCAAACAAAATTGAAACTCCACATTCCAATATTTTGCGGTAAAAGTGTCAGCCGAACGAAAGGGTTAATTTTTACAGCTTCGAGTTTCGTAACAATATCAGTAACAGTACAATGTGTAACGTACGCCGTTGAATCGTTTCTTTCCTTTAAAATCATAACTGATATCAAGTGTAACGTAACACATGACGCACGTTTATTCAAATGCCTCGTTGCATGAATAATTTATCACCTTCCTTGTTTTTCTTTATGTCTCGTTCCTTTCAAGAAACGGCTCCGCCGACTTAACTGAATTTATCTTTTTCCTTCGTTTTTGCAAATAACAAATTTACGTCGAGAACGTGCTGAGACGAAAATCCTTTTTTTTTTATATACGCGCGAACTGTTATTGGCTCTTAGAGATTTCATTCATATCGCGGCGAATCTCGTTCTTTAAATTTAAAAGCGGCTCAAACACAACGTCCGGCTGTTATTTTAAAAAAGAACGATTTTTCATGGCACGGCTTATGTAAGATAAGGCAAAACGCGCGACGATACTTTAACATTTAATGTGTTTTTTCATTTTTCGAAGCAGCGACAGACCCCCTGCGAGCTTCTCGTATTACCATTTTGACATTTCGCAATTTGAAAATAATTTCATGATAATTTATGTAATTGAACTGTTCAACGTTTAAAATTGTTTTTCGCCCTGTGTTTCTTTCTTCTCAATTTTCCTAATTACAATTCCGCGAAAATAACGCGTTATTTTCTCTGTTTACAATATCGGGCCACAAATTATTACATATTTTGCCCCGTTCCTCTGTTAATCTTCCTTGTTCGTTCTGTCACCGTCCGTACTCCCCTAATTACAGTTTTCAACGTAATCTGCATGCATGAAATTAATTACAAGCTCAACTCTCACCTTTCGCATTGTTCATTTTCGAAAACGTTGATCAAAAAGATAGATACCCTTTGTACTTCTGTCAGTTGCAATTATAATATCCGCAATCTGTTCAAGCGAATTCAATAATTAATCCAAACAAGATCCAACAAAATTTTCAATATTACTAAATGTCCAATACTTTCTTAAAAAGAACATTTTTATTTCAAAATTATGATTTTTGTTTTCAACACTTTTGGCACTTCAACAATGTTTAAATTACCTGTCAAATATCACGATGGAACTACCAGAAATTTCCTGTCTTAAATTATAAAATTTGTCAAATTACTGTCGCAGTTCATTAAATTTCCTCGCAAATCCTGACGAATTTTCGTTGACTTTCTGATCTAAAATTCGAGCATCATCGAATGTCGCGTCGTGGATCGCTGAACGTTCTCCATTAGACGTTGATAACGCTATCAGACCCGTCCCATTTTACTTGTCCCATACGATCTGACAGCGTGTGATATCGTGGTCGTGTCTACGTCACTGTGTGTGCGTAGTCACGTGACCACCAGTCGAGTCACTCTTTGGCCCTGAAGAATCGTGAACGATTCAGTTTATCGTGACCCGCGATGTGCTCAGCACACACGGCGCGTTCGATCTTGGACACAGTCCTGGACGAGTCGATTATTCTCAAAAAATCCAAAGATATTCCCGCTTCGATACATTCTCCGTTAATCTTCAATAAATTGCTCCGTCACAGATAATAACACGCTAGTGACGTTTCGAAGTGGTGCGGATTCGAGTTTCCAACTTTCCTCGATTAACTGAATTTT
Source organism: Anthidium xuezhongi (assembly GCA_022405125.1). Classification (NCBI taxonomy): domain Eukaryota; kingdom Metazoa; phylum Arthropoda; class Insecta; order Hymenoptera; family Megachilidae; genus Anthidium; species Anthidium xuezhongi. The sequence continues at coordinate 7,256,009 of CM039639.1, forward strand.
TGGATCTTCTTGCTGCGTTCCGTCCGACTGGAATTTATCGCAAAAAAGGTGAAAGCGCAAGGATGATGAAGTGCGATCGGTAGTTTTATCGCGTTCGTACGCGAAGGTGCAACTTGGTGTCCCGTTATTGGAAGAAAGTGATAGCCTCGAATAGAAATTGTAACTATTGTGATTCGCTCGGTGGATCCAGGTGTTGCATGGGTTTTTTTTCTCGAATAAAGTGAGATTTTCTCGGTGGAAGTTCGAGTCGGAGAGAAAGTGACGAACAAAGAGACACGAGCATGAGGGACAAAAGTGTGCTGAAAGGTAGACGGTGAGGATGGAGAGGGAAAACGACGATCCGCAGAGACACGAAGAGGAATCTTGATCCACGAAGATGTTGAAACACATGAATCGAACCGGACGACCTCGGGTGGTCGTGAGGAAGAGAAAAGGTCGTTCGTTATCCAGAAGCTGGCCCGGTACACCGAGGCCCTTATCGGTCGTCTCGAACGAGGTAAAAAGAACTTGTTTCGTAATTAAGGAAGTCGATGCCGCGGTATCGTCTGGCTTCGTATCTTAACGGAGCCACTCTGTTTCTCAATAAACGGCGTAATCGAAAAGTAATCTCTGTCCGAGGGGTTTACGAAACGATACCGGCCACGGTGCATTTAATAGACGGTATGGACGAAATGGCCAATTTATTCGCGAACGTTTCAGTAACGATATAACTTCGTAATATTCGTCTAAGAAACGAGAGGTTTTTCGAAATCGCGTACGCCAGACTGGAATCTCTTAACTCTTTCGCTCCTGACTGGATTATATTTTTCGACAGGAATTAAGAAATTTGACGTGGAGTTTCTATGTATTTTTTGGAACTTGGAAACTTAGAAATATTACATTTTTAAGAATTTGGAAACTTGAAAATATTTGGAAATTTTCGATAATTTCCGCGTCAGAGGTACACTCCCCCGCATTTAATGCATTTTTCTGGTTAAAAAAGGAAAAGGAAATCACGCGGTAAGGGGCTAATTGATATCCTTCGGGCAACCTCGTGTTTCGGTGGTAAAAGTGTGTATTGAAAACGAAATGGAACGGGCCAGCAGCATCTCTCGTTTGCGACGAAAAACGTTTATCTCGCGTGTTGGTTGCACACGGTCGCGCGCGTGTATGCGCCTCGCCCACGCGTGTTCGAGAGGCCCACGCAAAGCGTGAATACATAACGAGGACGAGCGGAAGATAAAGGAGGAAGGTATGCGAGAAGAGGATCGTTTATTATCGAAGGATCCGTTCATTATTGCAACGCGAGCTTTTCGCACGGATCTCGCGTTCGCGCGCGTTTCGATCATGATCGTGGGCCTTTTTGACCCGTTTATCCTTCTCGTATCAGTCGACTTCGTATAAAATTATTTCCTTGGAAATTGGAGCAATCTTAGAGACATTGGAGCTTAAATAAATACCTGTTAACCCTTTGCACTCGAGCGACGCTTCTGGGACTACGTATGCAATTAACTGAAATATTTTTAAATGTGAAATTGCACTGTGATTTATTTTAGAACAAAGTAAACAGATTATAAGCATTTGTAATTTCTTTCCAAATTTTGGAAGCTTCACTGAAAAGAAATCTAGACTCAGTCCAAAAATGCTTCGAGCGCAAAGGGTTGATATAAAATAAAACGATCTCTTGCAAAATGATTGCCCATCGCAATATCGAGTTCATAAAGCATTGACACTGTAAAAAAGAATCGTTTCACAGTGTCACGGGCATCGAATTGCTAAACGATATCGAAGAGGACGCAAATCGGAATGCATAAACACGCAGCGTTAGCGATTCAACGTCGAACGATTGTTTATAATTTGTGCATTACGTAAGGGAATGCACATTTTCTGCATTGGCTGGCGGTTACTTGCGTCATTGGAGCTGTTGCTGCATTTTGCGACCGTACCAACTCTTGGTTCGCGATTATGATTCGCATGCCGACAAACAGACCGTGGCGCGTGATCCACTTTATTTCCCTTTTGTGCGTTTGTTTACCCGTTCAAACGACGGCCATTGAGAAATCAAGTCCACCAATATCAATTTTTTCTTTCTTACCTTCTGTTTCTCTCGCCTTGAACTTTTGTTATCCGTTCTGTCACTTGAACCCTAAACGTACGTACAGGGTTCAGGGCCACTCGATTTTTGTTGCAATTAATCGAATGACTGAAAGTTTTAATTTCTCTCAGTTTTAAGTACTGTTGTATCTTAAAAAAATAACAAAATAGTCCTAAGGTGAATGTGTAAATAATTAATTGCCCTGTCCAATAATTTTGAAATAAGTAAGCTGAATAATAAAATATAATGTTTTCTGGCCTGAATAAACTCGTCCCTTCAGAGATTGAATAATTGAGAACGATAGAATCAGCTGTTTTAATTATCCGTGGTCAGAGCTGGAATGATACGTGCAACACACTTTCACCTGCACCAGATTTGAATGTTAAGTTGTGGTTCAGGTTGTGAATGAGATAGATATAAAAGAGAATATTAATTAGCTGAATAAGACAAGTCCAGCCAAGTGATCGATGATTAGAATACTTGTTCTGTGATCCTTTTATTGGACAGTTAACACTTTGATAGGCAGCGTGACGTATCCAATATCTATCATTTCATTATTTGCTTTATTTCTATTAGGTTGGCAACCAAATCTTCCACGCTTTATTTTATCGATACAAAATTTTCTTTAATTGCATTTATGGAATTAGCGGGGTGTTTGTGATATCGCACAGATCGATTCGCAAGGACGAGCAAAACTTTTGATAACGTGATGCAAGCTTTGAATTCTTTAAACGCCTGAACAACCGCTTTTAATTGGTCAAGGATTTTAGTATTCCCTTTCAAAAGAACGTTGCTGTGTCGCATGCGAACACGACTCGCGTACCTGGTTAAATTTGCCAAGTCGAACGTTAATTAAACATGCCTGACCGACTTTTCCAGATGATATTTCATACGGGAAAATTTCACTCGGCAATCTTTACGTGCCTCTCGTTACGCGTTTCAAAACATTTTAGCTTAATTAAAAAATGAATGTAAATTGTTACCAGCCATCCAGCTAATCGTTCAAGTTGAATTCCCAAGGATATTCAAGTACAAATCAGAATTATTAGTTTTACCATAAGAGCCACTCATCGTATTAAAAATTATAAAATTAAGGTAAACTGTTTCGTTTCGACTAAAATTTTATTTAAACTCTTTTGATACAAAAAATTAGTTGCTTCTCGCTTAAAACAGCGGGAAAAATGTCACGTTCGAACGCTGCGACAAAAGGTGTTTCGCTGATTTCCGGTGTGTCGGGGGGACAATATTTTTCGCCACGTTTCGCATCGGTTGTCACGAATCGTATCGTCGACCGATGGAAACTCAGCTTTCGTCACGAAAATTGGCTAAATGCTCGTTCTCTAACAATCGAGTCGCGAGGGAGCGGTTCTGTGAATGGCGAGTATAATCGGTGTATCTACCGGAAGTCCGGCCTACGGGTTCCGGCCCGAGGCGCGCGCGCTCATCTCGTTGTCTCTTACGCGTTTTTTCTCCTCTTTTTTTTTTTATTTTTCATGCACATTGTTCGACAACGAGCTCCATTGCCCGTTGACCGAAAAAAGAAAGAAACAGGCGACCAGGAGTTGACGCAGCTGCGGAAAGTTGAGCGCATCTGCAGGTGGAACCGGATTAGATTATCAACATGGTGCGCTCCCTTGTTGGAACACGTTGCCCTATGGTTGTTTGCGGTGGTGGTGTGTTTATTGGTGGAAAAATTCCTGGTGTGCTTTTTGATTAAGCCCCGGCTTGAATTTTGCTCCATATTTTATTTCATAATCAAATTATTAAGTTTCTAGTAAGTTTTATCTTAGGCAAAATATTATTAGATTTCTAAGTTTTAAAATTATATTAGCTTGTTTCAAGGACACCAAAAATTTGTAAATTCCCCAGAATTTATTTTCCCAATTTTCGTTGAACAAGTTTCTGAACAACATCATTAATTTTTAAAAGAAATAAAAGTATCACTGTCACGGTTGGAAAGTCCAATCGGACCGATCTCTGGACCGGTTTGAAATAACCTAATTAAACAAATCATCTTCGATCACCGTGAGAATCGAACACCTTTCTACCTTTCTCTGAAAGTCGAAGAAAGTATTCTAAATAAATTTTGACGAAAGTTGTTCGTGTATTTCGATCGAGCCAATGCATATTAAACAATTCCTGTATTTTTAAGCTTTTCGCGTCGACCGCGGTGCTCCACGTGTCCCGAAAGGTGAAAGGTTAACACGAAACCAGAGCATCCAGGATGTTATTCACTGTACGATGTACGAATCGGGTTATTAATAAAAAGAAAACGATCCGTGCACGGAATAACAAGCGTCATCGTCGTGAAGAAAGGCACTGGCGTTCGATATAAATTAAGTTTTGGTTTCTTTCTCTTTACAGATCGACTATCCGGAAGTGCATGGAGGAAGGATGCATCGACCACCGCACCCTCATCCCATAACCGACCATCGACAGGTCAACCTGGTCTTCGATGACACGGTAAACATCTATTTTCGAACCGCTCTTTCCTCTAGGAGTAGTCTAAAGTTCTTCCTACGACCTGAATTTTCAAACACAACACGTTAAATATCTTCTTCTTTAACCCTTTGCACTCGATGCATTTTTGGATAATCTCTAAAGGTATTCGAACTGAACATAGTAAAAGAAAAATATCTCAGTTACATACACTGCTTAATTAAAAGTTCATGATAAATGACATTCTTACCGTAAAATTATTTCTTCGACCGCAAGGACAGATCTCGCGTTACACGTTTTGTTTCGATCGAACAGAGTCGATAGCCGGTGGTGTATACATCAGACGTAATATGACAAAGATTTATAGCTGTTATCTATCGCTAGATCGAAGCATGTGCACTTTTGCTTATCATCTTGTTCGTTACGGTTAGCGATCATTCATCTTGCGTCATCGTACGCGTCATTGATAGAAAGTTCGGTGTCGTCGATTCGGAAGGTGTGAAACGGGACGTCCACGTGTTCCCGTTGATCGGGAAAGACGTCAAAAGAGTGAATTAAATAAAAAAAAGAAAAAAGAGAGGAGAAGGAAGTGGAGAACCGCGTTGAATGCAACGAGTGGTAAAGTTTCGAGGCAGCTTTTTCTCTCGTTGCACGCTTTCTCATGCATTTCAAATGCACTCTCGTCCCCCGTGAAGTGAAGTTTTATCAGTCCGTGAATTTTCTTATTTGCCCCGACGCGTATAGACGGAGAATTTCCTGGCTGGAAGAGTAAATAACGATCGTCGTAAAGCGAGAAAAAGATTTTCCTGCGCTAGAAAAGTGGAACGTAATATGAGATACGATTTTCCTGCCTGTTCTCTTCGAAGAAAATCACTTTTTTCTTCTCATCCTTAAAACATTTGTGCATCCAATCTTCGAAGTATACTTAAAAAGAAACGCTTGAATTCTAAATTGATTACGAAGAGGTGCTTTTAGGGTTTTATTTAAAATTTTCCTTCACTTTGTTTTTGAAACATCGATGATCCATCACGATCACAGTGCATGGCTGCATTTAAATGCAAACGCATCGACGTTCTCGTTTAAATTCGGAATACATTTCACGTTCTCGTATCTGGAAAATACGTAACCGTATGATCGAAGAACCGGTGTCTTCGAGATTTTAATCTCGAATAAGACATCCGTAACGTTCCATTTCCCCGTGGAAAAAGTTTTAGAACGCCTTTCTCCGGATCGAAAGTTCGTTAAGGCGCAGCAGCCAGCAAGATGATCTACATTAGAGTGTCCTCTCCCCCGAAGAGTCCGTGGAATGCGCATCGACGGTATGCATCGGTATGCCCGGTGTCTGTGCCGGTCGAGTAGGAAGAAACTGAATGGGAGAAGCAATTTGGAAAGTCTGTGGACGCGGGGACAAAAGGAAAAGTGAGACACGGAGCACGACATAACGGGTCGTATAAATCATCCGTCGGGTCGGCCAGTGGCCTTTGAGCAGTTACTATCCGCTGCTTTGGATGCTTTGAGCAGACCGGTACCTCTCTTCTTCGTGTATCCTCCATCTCTCTCGATCGTTTACCGACTGACGATTGACCGACCGTCGACTCCTTAAGCTCGTTTCACACGATATCATCGTGACTTTAAGCCCCGTGTCTCGCCGACTTCGTCGATTCAGTCGAAGAAATTTTATACATATAACAGATACCGGCTGATAAATTGGTACTCGCGGCAATCAACCGGTTGTCCTTGCTGATGCGCGATTAATATTCATGGAAAATTCTATTATCTCCGAAGTTTCATCACATTTCAACGTTTCCTTTTGATACTTTGCATTCTGTTTCCTTTTTTTTCAATGTAAGCATAGTTACAGGTTCGTAATTTGCAAATTCGGCAAAGATAGTCGATATTTAATCTTGGAATGAAGGAAGCTGGGTCAATTGTGACCCAGAACGTTTGTAACAATACTTCAATTTACAATTAAAAGATTTAAAAAGATAGCGTTAAATGCGAACAATGAAAGCAATGCAAGATTGAATTTAAATTGCCGCTAGTTTCGCGGTCCGCCGTCCGAGGATCTAGCGCTCAAAGTATCAAATGAGAGACTTAAAATCGAAAAAATTCAAAGAATTAATATAAAAGTAAATTTTAAATTAAACTCTAAATTTTACATTATACGTCGAGAAGAATAAAGATCCGGTTTCAGCGTTTAAGGGTTGGAAGGTACAAAGTAGAATATAACGAGGGTATCAAAGTAGGTACAGTAGTAGTATGCGATCGATAATTGACTATTAACGAGCTGCAAGCAGGGCGAAAGGAAAAATTTCGACAGACATTTTCGTCACGTCATCGGGAGAAGTGTTTTGTTGGTGGCACGGTCAGAAGCTACAGGTGGGCCCCCCAACGTGCGCCCCCCTGTTGCGACGGACCTGAAGCTCGCCTCTCGACTCGGTCACGTGACCATACGTTTTCGAAGGGAATGCCGGTGGCTGGACGAAGGGTGGGGGAGGGACAAGAGGCAGTCCCATGTCCGCTACTCTGCTAAGCTGACGGCCCACGACACACGGGGCACACCAGTCGCGCCACGAGCTTCGTAAACGCACACAAAGAAGGTCACGTCGCGTCGTGTGTATAATCGTATACGTACGCGTATGCACTCGCGAACGGGTGGTGCGTGTTCGAACAAAATTCTTTGAGGGAAAACGACGAAAAGAAAATGCGGTCGTACGGTGTTTCTTTCGTACGCCTCGTCTCGTGATCGAACGCGGAAGAGGAGAAAGAGCGAGTCGGGGCAAGTGCCATTAGTAAGGATAGGATGGACGCCTTCGGCATGTACCAAGTGAGTCTGACGATCTCCCGCGGCTCAAAATGGCCTTGCTTTACCGTGATACTTTTCACCATACCGGAGATTTCCCGCGAACGGGTTCGTCGCCGTGAACGATCGACCTCTTATTATCGTGGGATGACAGATGTCACGATGTTTTTGTTTAGGCATACGTCCTACGTGTTTCTGTCTCTCTCTATCTGTGCGTGTTTTCTGGTCGCTCAATGCTGCGTGCGTGATGTCATGTCTGGCAACCTAACCTAACTTACGGGTAGAGCTGTCTCCATCACGCCCATTCCTGGTACTATTCCGTAAACGAGCACCGCTCGTAGAACCCATGTTTTTGTCCTACATGTTTCTCGATCCCGTTTCCTTGCAGCTTCCTCTTGACGATTGACAGATCGATGTCGATTCATGGATGATAGATCGTATCGCGTTGTTATTATAGGATTTTTTCAAAGAAAACGGAACCCGATCGAATGGTGCATTAAAATTCTCTCTTGGCATTGCACCATGCTTTTGTTTATATCCGCGATTACATCGGCACATTACGATGATGAACGTGTTGCTTTGTATTAAAATTATTTGGCATGGACATTAATGTAAATACATTATAATTATATGTTTGAGAGTGTAATAATAACAGAACCAATGTTGATCACCTTTAATTAATGATAAAATATTGCAGTGTATGTTATATTCTATATTAAATTTGTATTATGTCCTTTATTTGATGTACACTGATTATTCAAGTAAAACTTAACAATACCTGGTGATACGTATGACTAATTAGAAAATTTGTTTTCTGTGCAGTTTTCTCAAGGCCTGACAGGCAGGCCAGAGCTGTACCAAAAATCCAACAGAAGCAGCCATTCAAGTGACACAAGTTCGGCATACAGTGGATCAGACACAATGACATCTGTACAAAGTTCATTAGATGCTGATGCAGATGATGTTGATCTGTCAGGGCTTGTTGAATCTATAGTGGACAGCGATGAGGAGGAAGATCTCGCTGAGAGTATGGATGTAAGGCCACACTTTGATCCTATAGCAATCTAAACACAATCATACAATTTGGTATATCAAAATTAACAATCATTATTTTTATTGTTTCAGAGTTTGACTGTCCGTGATCCAGTCAGAGAATGTTTAGAAAAAGATCCTATGGAAAGAACTGAGGATGACATAGAGACACTGTTAGAATTCACGCAACAGTTGAAGGCCTTTACAAACATGACTTTGGCAGTAAGGAGAGCGCTGTGCGCTGTGATGGTGTTTGCTGTGGTGGAACGTGCTGGTATGATAGTTTTAAATGACGGAGAAGAATTGGACAGCTGGAGCGTGCTCATTAATGGTGCAGTGGAAATTGAGCATAGTAATGGAGAGATTGAACAACTGCACCTTGGTGACAGTTTTGGAATCTTGCCCACTATGGAAAGGCTTTTGCATAGAGGTATCATGAGAACAAAGTAAGTGTCATATAGAAGATCTACTTTATTATTAAACAGGAAAGGAAGGTACTGAGAGAACACGTTTTTGTCTTTCAGATGTGATGACTGCCAGTTTGTATGTGTCACACAAGCAGACTACTTTAGAATTCAGCATCAAGGGGAGGAGAATACCAGGAGGCATGAAGAAAATGGAAGAGTGATCTTAGTAACCGAATTAAGGGGTGCTTTGGACGGTGGAGCACGCAGAGGTCATGTAGTGATCCGTGGTACTCCCGAACGTTTGATGCTGCAACTTATCGAAGAAAACAGTATTACCGACCCCACATATATAGAAGATTTCTTATTAACTCATCGAACATTTATCGATAGTCCTTTATTAGTTGCAAGTCAATTGTTAGAATGGTTTGATCAGGCGCAAGTCAGAGACAGAGTTGCTCGCGTGGTACTTCTTTGGGTGAATAATCATTTTACGGACTTTGAAACTGATCCAGCGATGATGGAGTTTTTAGAAGCATTCGAGGCCGGATTGGAAAGAGAAAAGATGCAAGGTCAACAAAGGTACATTTCATTTTCAGTTTGTACCCGAATGTATAACAGTTGTAGCGCAATGTAACATAAATATCGTTTAAAAATTACAGATTATTAAATATCGCGTGCGCGGCAAAAGCGAGAACGCGGAACGTAACGTTAGCAAGGCCTTCTAGAGACGAGATTCTGCATTTTAGTATTTTGGGGGGATACGAAAGGGGTTTCGGCATTTTTATTTCGAAAGTCGATAAAAAGTCAAAGGCTGAAGACGTCGGTCTGAAACGAGGCGATCAGATTTTAGAAGTGAACGGACAGAGCTTCGAGCACGTTAGTCACGCCCGAGCTCTCGAAATTTTAAGGGGATCCACTCATCTCAGTATAACCGTGAAATCCAATCTACTTGGTATGTGCAACCTTTTGAACTTAACAATTGTGTAACAATACTCTCTTTATACGAGCAATAAATTACTGTTGTAGCGTTTAAAGAAATGCTTCAGATGCCAGACGATTCGCCGAGGCCGCGGGGAAGAGCGAATAAACCCGAGATCTCGAGACTACAAACTGATCCCCGTGCAAGGTTGTCCACGCATGTGGATCCGATAGCTCCAGTAAATCCTCTGGTGGGCGGCGTTCCATTATTAATTCCCGATTCAAATGTTTCTCCGTGTAAAGACGCTAAGAAGGAGCATAAAGGATTCATGACCCTCGGACCGAAAAGAAGATTACAGAAAGCTCTAATGAAAATGAACATACTGCCAAAGAATACTATTAAGTGAGTTTCATAAATATTCTCTTTATTATTCATGCAAAGCAATGTACTTTTAAACAATCCTTATTTTACAGCGACGGTGTACACGTAGACGATTCTCTCGCACCTCCCCACACACCACCGGGAACAACGGGACTCGCACAGACCACTAACCTCTATCACTCGAAAAGTAATCCTGACCTCACGTCGTTGTATTGTTACGATGATTTGAGAGCGCCCGACTATCCCGAACACGTTTTAAAAGTTTATAAAGCCGATCAAACTTGTAAATACCTTCTTATCCACAAAGAAACAACAGCACACGAGGTAAGTGCATTTAACGTGAAGAAGTACGTACACAACCTAATCCTAATCTTCATTCGTGTAACAATATTTGTCGGTTTTAGGTGGTGATGCTCGCTCTTCAAGAATTCGGCATAACCGAGAGCAGTTCGAACTTCTCTTTGGCCGAGGTTAGCGTCGGGGAAGGGGGCATGATCAAGCAGCGCAGATTACCGGATCAGTTGCAAAATCTCGCGGAACGGATTGGTTTGAGCTCTCGATATTATTTGAAGACCAACGGCATTTCGGAGACGCTCGTGGCGGACGAACAGGCTCCTGAATTAATCCGTGAATCTCAGGTTCATTTCTTGCAATTAAACGCCGTCGAAGTTGCCATTCAGCTGACTTTGCAAGATTTTAGTATATTCAGGTAAATTGAATACATTTATTCTTTTTTTTTTATTGAAAATAATGAATATTAATGGACATGTTGTTATTAGACAAATTGAATCTACGGAATACGTGGACGATTTGTTCGAGCTGAAAAGCAGATACGGAGTACCTATGCTTAGGCAGTTTGCGGAACTAGTCAACCGAGAAATGTTCTGGGTTGTGACAGAAGTTTGTTCTGAGCACAATCTCGTTCGACGTAGTAAAATAATAAAACAATTCATAAAAATAGCCCGTGAGTTTCCTTATTCGTCCATCATTCAAACGCGGCTCACGATACATAGATTTCATGTTTCTTTTTCACGAACAGGACAATGCAAGGAGTGTAAAAACTTCAATTCCATGTTCGCGATCGTGTCCGGTTTGGGCCACGGAGCTGTTTCCAGATTACGAGCTTCTTGGGAGAAACTGCCAAGTAAATATCAAAGGCTCTTCAGCGACTTGCAAGAATTGATGGATCCCAGTCGCAATATGAGTAAATACCGTCAATTGGTGGCATCTGAGCAGACGCAACCTCCTATAGTAAGTAATTAATTTTCTTACAAAAGTGCAATAACAGTTTACACAGTATCTACAACATTGTTTCATTTTTTGTTCTAGATTCCATTTTATCCGGTAGTGAAGAAGGACCTGACGTTCATACACCTGGGCAACGATTCCAGGGTGGAGGGCTTGGTAAACTTCGAAAAGCTACGAATGATCGCGAAAGAAGTGAGAACGTTAACGAACATGTGTTCCTCGCCTTACGACTTGTCTATAATGTTAGAAAGGGGCGGTCAGCCGCCCAGTTCGGCGATGGTCGCGTTAAATCAAATGACCACGGGGAATCAAGGTAATAAAATTCGAGTTTGTAGAGACAGGGCAAGAATTGTGACGCTTCGTTTTCGCTAACAGTGTTACAATGTCCAGGCGGACAAACGGCGACGGTGAAAAGGCGGAAAAAGTCGACCGCCGCGCCGAACCCGAAGAAAATGTTCGAGGAGGCGCAGATGGTTCGACGAGTGAAAGCGTATCTAGCCAATATGAAAGTGATCACGGACGAGGAGCGGTTGCACTCTCTATCCGTGGAGTGCGAGCCTCATGCGGGAGCGGTTGCGGTGGCCGCCGCGGTACCTCTTAGTACAAGCAGAGGAAGAAGGCATCCTTCTCCCACCCTGTCGACCACGAGTAGTGCCAGTAGCACCAGCGAAGGTAGAAAGAGTATACAAGGTAAGTTTCTTCGTTTTCACATAAATATATTTTTACAAAGTTTCATAATCGTCACGCGTATGTTCAGGTACAAAGTTCGGAGCAGCCTCGCCACAGGCGGTGCGAAAAATGTTGGCGCTCTCCGATCCTCACAAAACTCGTCCATACCAACCGAAGCATTGTCCACCGCCTCTTCCAGTGCCGGGGTTAGCCTTGCATTCCAGCGGGTTGGAGCCCAGTCCCGGCGCACCCAGGAGAGTAGGATCTGGTAGCCGAGTTCCTATGCATGAGCGATCCCATAGCGATACTCCTTCCAGTTTACCGCCGCCTGTCGATCTCAGTGCTGAGAGTAGTAGTGTAACCAGCCTGAGCAATCTTCAGCCGTTAAGAAAAACGTTGACCAGCGGTAAGTTGATCAATTTCGACACGTGAAATGGTCCGAAACGAGATGCCGTCGAACGATACGATTCTTGTGATTCTGATATCCTTATCCGTCAGAGCCTTTCGATCGTTTTACATTCTCAACGAGACGCATCTCGCGAAGTACCATCGAGTGCACCTTTTCATTGCTCGTGACCGTACACACTGGTCAGGTTTCGCAAATATAAGAAACTTTCATTTTATATGCACGCTGCACAGCCGTTTACGCAATTCATAAATGTTCCATGTTTATATTTAGCTTCTATCCATTTTTACACGCATCTTGTACGCCGATTTATCGTAGCTCGCGCTTACTTTTTTCGATCGATATTATCGTTCCGTGTTTTTTCTACGTGCCATGGTACTGAATCCAAGGGCGAGGAAACGTCTAGCTTCAACTTAGATCACTCACCATGGGACATACGGATGCGTGAATCACATCCTTTTTGTACGATTCCACTTTGTTAAAGGGCTAATCGGGGATTCTAGACACTGTCATTTTAAACGATCCGTATCGACGAACTGGTCTCAAAATTTTCACTAAAACAATAGGAGACGATTCGAATAGAAGTTTTATCTTTCCAGGAGCCGGTATTTTTATTGTCACAATTAATTTTGATCGCTTTTTTGCTCGAAGTAGCTGTTATAGTTGCTTACAGAAGAATGTTCCTAGTAGGCGTGCATCGAAAAACAAACGCTGTGCGAGCGAGATTGTTAATCGTGATCGAATCGACACGTTCTTGTCAAATTTTAAGCTCGAGAGGGAGAGAGAGAGTGAGAGAGAGAGAGAGCAATTGGGAAAATGAGTTACAGATCTCGCGACTAACCTTTTGTTAGATGATTAGCAGTTAGCGGGAGCAGCAGGGCGAGAACTGGGATAGAATGTGTAGTGATAGAAGTGTCTTGGGGACGTGTGCGTAGGTTCGGTGACGAGCAGTGACAGTGGTCACAGTACACAACTGGACAGCCACAGCGGAAGCAGCGTGGAAGCTGGTGGTAGTCCACCTCCACCGCAAAGACGCCACTCCGCCATGCAAGGTACGTGAACAAACAAACAAACAAAAAAAAAGAAATAAAAAATAAAAAAAATGAAGAATCCAGAGAAACACCAGCAAAGAAAAACATCCACCAGCTCGTGCTCATTACCTGTCTTTCTTTGTTCCTCTTTTTGCCCGACCTGTAAAAAAACCGTAGACTAGAAGGTAGAAGCAAAGAGTAAGAATCTGGAGTGGTCAGACGATGACACGTTTGCTTTTGACGAATTTTGTCCTTTCGACGACCACCGTGTATATCGTAAATTGCTCTGTCAAATCGGGACACAACATATATTTTACACAAGTAAATACGCGGGAATACGATTGGGTGTTACAAGTTGAGTCTCTGTTTTTTCTTTTTTCGTAAAACGATAAAAAGAGTATCCAAGTAGTGTGTGACATTATTATATTGGTAGTTAGTCAATTGAGAATGATTCATTGGAACGGTGTGATAATTGTTGTACGTGTTTTTTTGAACGATCACACAAGAGCACACACACACACACACACACACACACACACATACAATAATCCTTTCAAATAATTTTGATTTTTATTCGTTCCTATTTTTTGTTTTTTCAAATCTAGCGTCGAGAAAAGAAAAACACGTATGTCCCATGGCCACTCATCTTCATTCTCTCTTGTCTATGGTTAACCGAGATAATTTAAATGGAACTCGAGCCGCTGATTTATATATTTATACGTACATATACCGTCCTCTTCTTTGCTCTTTTTTATCATCCTCCCCGGTCACTTTATTTATTTAATCGTTTAGCCGAGCGTTGCGCCCGATAACGTAGGTAAACGTGCTTCATAGCCGCTTTTATCTCGGACTTCCGATTGCTTTTCAGTACATTTATCGCTTGAAGCTTTTCACAAAGACTCGCTTCTTTACGCAGCAAAAGGGGCATTTCATGCATAATATATACGCAGCATACCGCCGGGGATATTTATATCAAAACGACACGTCGACCCAATTTTTTCGCGATCTTTGCACCCGCGGCGGCTCACTTGAAAGAGACGTCTCTCCCTTCAGGGACTCCAGATATTTCATTTTTTTTATTTTTCTTTTTTTTTTCTTTCTTTTATTCGTCGTAAAGAAAAAGTAATAAAGACGGTGCGACATTGTACATTATGTAAAGAAACATATCGTATGTGGCCTGTGTGTGGTGCAGGGTCTGTTTTGCGAGGTGGCGCACCTCCGTTCCCCCACGCGGTAGCAGTGTTACCTCCGCTTCCTGCCAACCACAACCAGAATCACAACCACAATCATCATCACCACCACCACTACCACCATCACCACCAACATTATTATGATCATCACCATCACCAACCCCAAAATCCTCAAGGTGAGTCCGCGATTGTCTTGCCCGTGTCATGAGTTTCTTTCCTGTAAATTGGCCTGTGCGATGATCTTCTTCTTTCGTAGAGCTGTGCTCGATGACGACACGTTGTTTCCGGGAAAAATTCTTGCATGAGAAAGTCTGTATTGGTGATGGATTAGATTTTTGACTAATCGAAAATATTCTGCGAATAGTATTGATTTTTTATCGGAGACAACGTGTCAGGTGTTCAGGTGTATTCGTTTTGATATGTACATTAGCTTAAAAATCTGTATTAATCGCTTGCTCGAAGAATTGGCGTGTGCACGGTAAAATAACCACGTGAGTATCGTATCCATGCTTGCCTTACGTATGCCGTGCGTGTGTTTAAGATGCGTGTTGCATCGATCTTGTTCGATCTGTGTCGCGTTCTCTCAGGATTTAACGGAAAACCGAAGGCTTCTTTTCAGGGTGTATTAACTGGTTCTCTGTGCTTATCTTTTTTATTGTCTTGGGCTGATCTCTGCCGGTGTATAACGAGTGTTTCAAACCCGTTCGTCTCTCTTGAGCGCGGCTTCTGAATGAGTACGACGTGTACCGTTATTTAATAATAGTAGGAGAGAACATTTTATTCGCTAATTTTTTTTATGAAATTCTTGCCACTTGCTTTTCAGTTTCGAAACCTTTCGGTGTTAATTTCTTTTGGAAGTAATATCTTTCAAGTTACCTTAAACATCTAGTAATTTTTTAAATAAAATTTTGGGCAATTGCTATTCTCAATGTTTTTATTTTAAAGTGATATTTCCTTAGGTTCAGGGTGAAAGCTATAGCAATAATATTCGTCGATGTCGTACTCGTTCGGAATCGCCCCAGGCGGTGAATGACTTGACGGAAGATATAAGGGTGAGAGAGTAGTAGTCGAGGTGGTTAAAAAATCAGGGTGTGAGAGATCGAGAGAAAGAGAGTCGAGGGTTTTCAGGTACTACGGGATTAGGAGTAGGCGTGGGTCTCGGAGTACCGACGGGTCATCCTCCACCAGGGGCTGGCAGCGCGATGTCGACGATAACCACGATGACGACGATGCGTCCAGGGGTCGGTAGTACACAGTGCCGTCAACCACCTGCGTACAAAGTTGCGGCACAGATGGCAAGGTTGCACAGGCTTGGCCGTGCCCACAGCCACGAGGGTGTTACCTACAGGACCGACCATGAAGATGGTACAATGAATACAAACTCGCTACGTACAAATACAATCTACTCTCTACCTCACGTTTACATATAGACGTATATTATACATCTATTTAATTATTTTCTCGACAAATTTTATCGATTCATTATCGAGGCTTGCGCTCCCTACCACTGTCGATGGTGATGGGAGTGATTATTATCGAAGTCGATGGTGTGTAAATATTTGTTCACTTTTAATATCGATACTGGAAGGAAAGAGTTGACACACTTTTGATAGCAGAATTTTTACTTTTTCTAAGTATAGTATCGATGCTATTGTAGATCTGCAGACGGAATGTAAATAGCTGATTTGAGATTAGTCATTTATTTAGAATGGTATATAAGTGAATTTTAAAATTCTAGAAATTTGAAACTTTTAGCTGTAATGGTAGTCTTGGAATATTTTTAGAAAAATAATTTATGACGTGTTTCAATTGTAAATAATATTTTAACATTATTGGTAGTATCGATACTGGTTCCTTTTGTTATTGAACCAATAGTTTCATAATTATCATGTATCAATCCCATCACTGACCATCGATAATGCACGGAGAAAAATGTTAAATACAGTTTTCGATTATTTCAACGTTTTGCTTATTCGTCACGCAAAGTCAATGGATCTTTTTTTGGTGTTTTCTCGCTTTACCTTTTCAGACGTCATTTGCAAACTTTGATATTTGCAAATTTCGTAAGCCTAAATATTAATTTGAAAGTGCACCACGTTTGGAAAGGTTTAAATGTATTTCTTAGACAACTTTTCTTTTCGTTCCAATACTTGTAACATTTTTCACCGTGACGAGTATGCTCGATTTTCTTCTTTTTATTATTTCTTTTGCGATCGAATACTTGAAACGTCGTAGAGCAGGATCTCTAGTATCCTGAAACGAATTGTTTCGAACGACACCATGGAATTTTCTTTCCTACGATGGATGAGCTATGCAAATGACACTATACATCTCTAGCTACCTTTTGTGCGATCTATCGATCGAATACAATGTATGTATGGACACACACACGTACCAACACATGCCATTTGACGAACGATTCCTACGGTGGGATATCACTGTTTGTTATTCGATGTACATGAATAATTTCGCAACTGAATTGTAAATAACGACACGTACACACGCATCTTTTTCACCTGTACATTATTTTTTCTAATGCAAAAAATTGCCTGTATAACACGCGGGTTTTATGTGTGCATCACTGTTTAACTTCGTGTTCCTTTTGTTTATTTTTGTAATGAACTGTACCAGTTCATTTTAATTTAATTTTCCCTTCGGTGCATTTCAAATTTCTTTTTTTTTTTTTTCATTTGCCCAGCATCTTGTCCAGCGATCAATTTTGTTTTCACTTATTTGTCTGTTGCATATTAAGTGAGCTACGATTGTGTATCGATGTTTCGTGCACTAGCTGCAGGCTTGTTTTGCAACTTGAATAATTATTAAGATTGCAATGGCGATATTACACGTTCCGATCACCCCGCATATATTCGTTGTTCGTAGCCCCGTGTCGAGAGGCATGTCGAGCTTGCTTGCCATTTTTTTTTCCTTTTTTTTTTCGTTTTTTTTTAATGCACGTCACGCTCCACGATCTGATTTCTGTGAATGGAGTACGTCACCTTTTGCAGCTAGTTTCTTTCAGGAATTTGACGATAATTTAATAGACGTAGAATGTTTCTTTCCTTTTTATCGAAGCGACTAGGATCTACTTTGGCGAATAAATTTTTATATCTGCATTGTTTTTTTTTTTTTTTAATTGAATTATGTTGGTTGATACTGAATTTCCATGGCATATAAAAGGATTTGAAGGATGGTTAGGTATATTATTAGCAAACATAAATTCAGTGGTATCGTAGAAAGAATGCAAGACATTAGATTTAAAGTTTATTTTTTCAAGACCGTTCTATTTTCTAGTTTTCTGAAATTTATGGGTTATAGCTCATTTGTCATTATATTTTAAACTTCAGAGACAGTCTAGCAATATATCTATCAAATTCTGTAGATTTATTTTCAAATATATCTACACCACGTATCGTAAGATAAAAATGAAATTTGTATCTACGAACAGGTCGGATGACTTGAATTCATTGCGGTATTATTGAAGTCAGAGATGCCAATTTCAGATTAACCAACGTCGTAGAAATTTTCCAATCAAGGTTCAGCCAGAGTAGACGACAGTCATCGAACCAAGCTACATCGAAGCTAATCAGCGTGCAAATGATCGCTGAGTCGAACGTTGTGCCTGTTTTCAGACGACGAGGACGCCCAGGTGTCGGCGGTTTAAACGGACCCGTGTCGTTCAGGTCGATATTCAAGGGATTTCCGGTCATCCTGTCGTCTCACCCGCTCACCAAGCTGTTTCTTCGCGCGACCAAGAGGAACACTAACTTTCGTTGTCATGTGCCACGTGAAAACCAGGAACTAAAAGCCCGTGTGTACCGAGAAGGATACGACGATGGAAGAGTACACGTAATAAAGGACAAAATTTCCAAAAAAAACGCACAGTGGTTTCGATGCGTTCGCGTCGACGGTTGAAATCGTAATATCAGTCCCAAGGGATGATCCTTGGATCAGCGAACGAAGCGCTCGTCTTCCAGAATTGCATGCGAAATGAAACAGAGAGCCATCGAGAACCTTTGAAGGGCGTCGTTTAAAAAAAAGAACGGAAGCGCGTTAAAAAAAAAGACACAGAAAGCATTCAGACTGAAGAAACGATAGAGAAGCTTCTCTTCTAACAGGGGTGCCACGAGTTTTCACACCGTAGCGGCTACTCAGAGAGAGAAAAGAGAGACTAGGCGCGTGAAAAATCTACGGTCATAAGTAATATTCTCTATAAATGTGTAATAAAAGAAGAAAAAAAAACAACAAAAAAGAAAGAAAAATCGAGTCCAAAGATGTTATATATACCGCGTAATCGTCGCAGGGAGTACGAATGTACGGCGTGTCTTGTATTATAATTACTTTTTAGGCTAACCCCCGAACGCCCAGAGTAGTTTAAGTATACGTTTCGTTTCTTTCTTCTTTTCTTCTATTCTTTCTCTCTTTTTTTTTTGTCTTTTTGTGTACATAGCGTGTAGGGTTTAATAATTGTAGCCTGTAACGAGCGTGCGAGAGCAGCGTGTGCGTGTGCGTGCGTGTAAAACGAGAGAGGGAAATTAGTGCAAAGCGTAAACGCGAGTCGCGTTTGTCCATCATCGTTGAGCCGCGTTTCTTTTCTTCTGTACACCTTTGGCGAAGGTATTCTCGAGCTTCTTTTTAAAACAGCGCCGCGTAGAAAAACGGACGGGGCTTTGAAATTTATTTTATCTCTCGCTAGAACGGCGATCGCAGGATCACCGATCGAAGAAGCTTCGATTTCAGCGCGCGTTAACCGCCGTTTTATCGTTGACGCGATCACAAGTACAAAGTATTTTTCGAGGAATCACGAGTGTTTTTCGTAGAGGCGTGCGCTGGGCTTTCGAAATTTCTTTGTTTTATTTTAAGAAAGAAAGAAGAGAAGCGGGACGAGTAAAATATCGGGGAAAAATCAGAAGAGAAACGAAGGATTTAGCAAAACAACACAAGGTATTAGCGTTTCGCGAACGAAACGCGGACGATAATATTAGTGAATTCGATTCGCATCGCGTATGCTCAACTTATTTTTACCGAGTAATTATTAATCGAAACGAATTTTTAGATCTGCTGTAACTTATTAGAAAAAATCGTCTCGAATCCGATCTGTCGTTTGTGCCGAGGGTGATGGATCAATCGGTAACTAATATTTTCCGGAAAATTTTATCAGTATCACGGTACTCTTAATTTTATATACAAAGAAAAATATATATATATATATATATAGAAATATATATCTGTATGTATAATCCGCGCCGTGCGAGAAAGAGCGTATATTATTGAAACGAGAGAACGAATCCTGTTTCCGTCCCCTATCCCGAAAGGGGGTAGAGGGACGGAGAGGGTTCCCAAAGGCGAGGCGATCGCGAGTCATTAAGGGACCGTGCCGGATCGACAACAAAACAGTCCAGGATTATCGACGTCGAAGCGTTTGTTTTGAACCAGGATCGTGCAGGTTCGAACAGGAATAAGTTCGAGTCCTTCGAGGAGAACCCGCGCGAGGTCACGGCACGGAGAGGGCCTAACTTTCCAGGTAATCTCCGTTCGCGATAAACGATCTTCGAAAGCGAGTCTCGAGGATCAACACGGCGCTTCCTTAGCCTCCGTGACACGCTCGAGCCTCGAGCGTCACCTTCGCGCACTCTCGACATTCCACGTGGTTGCTCGCGTCCTGGATCGTGGCCGAAACGCTTCCACTCGCGCGACGGATCTTTTCGTTCTTTCTTTCCTTCTCGAACTCAAAGGCTGTTATACGATAGCGCAGAAATGGTCGCGGCGATGCGTTTTGCAACGAAAGCGAGAAATTTGAACAAAGTTGAACCATCCTCCACACGGAACCACCGATATCGAATTGCAACGCTTCGCTCGCGACCACGCTCGCGCTATCGCAGAGCGGTGCACTTTGTAGTAAAGTACATGAAATGTATTCTGTCGAACGCCGTGTCGATCCTCGCCGCGTCGATCCGGCTCGATTTCATCGCGGATCCGGCTACAGCAGCAGCGACATTTACCGCGTATTCATATTATAATATCTCTTTGTACATATCCTTGAATGACTTTTAAATATTATAATTATTAATCGAGCGTTCTCGAAGAGGAAGTCTTAAGACAACGTCGTACGGTAATGCCTCTTTAGATGACTCATGATTTTCATCTTGACCGGTGGCGGTAAAGTCTGTAATTGATGATGCGTGTTGGGTCTTCGTGAACTCGGAGGGAGGCGAAGAGCGCGCCGCTGTGCAGGGAAGATAGAAAGCTTGGCGGTCAGTTAGAGAGGCAATACTATGATGTTTAGAATTTATCGATCGCAAGGTTGTTCGTGACTCGAGAGCGTCGAAGGAAATAGACGAGACGGGCTGAACACGGTGACGCTATTTCCGTTTCTTCGAACGTCTGTAAAGGCCAACGCATCCTCTCCCTTTTTACCCCTCTTTCGGACGTCTTTTGAGGATCTTCCTTCTTGTTCTTCTTTTTCTATCTTGCTTCAATTTTGTACCTTTGGCGGTTCAAGAAAGCACGGTCCATTCCAGGGAGCATTTACGTCTCGATACTTGTGATTCCGTTTCGCTCTAAAATCTGACTGTTTTTTTAATTTTGAACAATTTTTGCAATTTTTTAGCCTCCTTCGAAGTTTAGCGTAAACCTTGTAATTGAATGGTTACATAATAGAGTGCTAACTTTGTTAGAATAATATTCATTAATTAACATGAATCGTTAAAAACTCTTGCTGGTACGTTTTGGAAACTCGTAAATTTTTGAAGTTTTACTTGAAACATTAAATTAATACGTCAGTGTTATTTTACAACACTTATCAGACTTTGCGCTAATTAATTTTAGAGTTGGAAATGGTACCTTTTCCACTCGCGGACATAGTAAGTTATTTTATCTTATGCAAAGAAAAGGTCGTCTTTGAAAGAAAATCGTGAAAGACAAGTTTAATTTTGAATTGCCAAAGCTCGAATCCTCCTTCTTCCCTTAATTTTACGAAACAATACCTTGTAGAGTCTGTTGTATCGTGTGCATGCGAGAATGTTTGTCGACGAGCAATCCACAGCGAGAGTTCGAAGTTTAATAGACGAGTCCTTGAATCTTCTTCTTCCACCTTACCACCCCCCCCCCCGCCCCTTTGACCAACTCTTTCGTTTTTATTTAATGCCCCTCCCCCTTATTCTCTTCTGTCGTTTTAATTATTTATATTAAACTCGAGGTAAAACGACCGCGGGTCGTGGTCGACACACGAGAACAGAGGATAGCAACCTTTTGTATTTAATTTGTTTAATAAAATCTTGGATCATAGTACAACATTCCCGAACGCCTTGGTTCCGGAGCGAACGCATCTTTTTTTTATTCAATTTCCGTTTTTAATCTCTTCGTGAACTTTTTTTATTCGAAGACGTGTCCCTTTCGTTCCCTGAACCTTCCAGAATTCACGACGAAACAGTACAAAAAGGAAAAAACAATAAAAAGGACTGAAAAAGAAATTCACTATCGATTTTAGTTTCATTGTTGTAAATACGAGGCTATCGTCTACGATCTTTTTCGTTAACTTCTCCCTCTTTTTCGAGAGACATCTCTGAGTACGGTATGCATTTTTATTGACGGATTAATCGAGTTATTTTGACATTAAATCGACGAACGAGAGACACGAATGGAACCGATTATGAATAACGCGGTTAGGAAACATGTGAGAAATTGTAAACGTTTCGAACCTTTGCTCTGGGGATGGGGATAGCATTTTAACCCTTTATTTGGCGATTTCGGGAAACGACAATTATTTATCAGAATTCAGTTTTATTTTTATAAGGAAGATAATTTAAAATAATATTTTAACACGTTTAGGAGTAATTAATAAATGTATATTCTTTTCAAGTACTTTTTGCAAATATTATGGGTATTCGATATTGTTTAACACTTTGACTGGCAAATATTATTTTTGTCAATTTTTATACTCTATTTCCACAATATTTTGTTACTTCTATTATTCAGGAATATTTTTAATCAACTAAACGTGACAGCCAAAGTGTTAAAGAAAATTTGTTCACATAGCTATTGTCTAGTCTGAAATTTAATCCCTGTGCACTGTTCAAACTATTCAAGTTAAGTAGCATTTTATTTAATTAATATATTCTTTGACATATCAGTAGATTTCGCAAAAATAAAATGTTTCATTAAACAGTGCACGAGGATTAATCCCCCAAAATAATCAATTACATTTATTTTTTTATCTTATCAACCCTTAGATAGTGATAGTTTACTTTTTGATATCCAAAATATGAAAAAAATATTATTATTGGTAGTTGATAAATTGAAGAAGATAGAACCACCAGAGCAAGATATTCATTTCGAGGAATCTAAATCACCCCTCACAGGGATCTAAGGGTTGAAAGGGGGAAAGACGTAAGGAAAAGATACCAAAAAAAAGGGGGTGAAGAGGATAGCCAAGTAAAGGGTTAGAAGATGGTATTTTTATAAGGTTTGCTACGAATTAACGATAAGCTTCGAGGAGTTCAGAGGTCAATGAAGAGGGTACCGTACATAAAGAGAAGAAACCCGTGGGAACGAAACCGGTGGTGATACTACTGCTACTATTTTGTACGATACGATGTTTTTGTATATCTGTCTACCGTATGTATAGGAACGAAGTCTACCGATCGTAAGTTTAGATGGTTGAAAAATTGTGTATCGAACACATATTAAAAAGAACAAAAAAAAAAATAAAACGTAACGATTTGTAGCGTGACGGTGAAAGAAAGTCCGGCTGTATTTACGACGAGTCACACATAGATGTTGTTCCCATTAATGTACACCTGTAAAATCCCTGTCGAAACAATATATGAGCTACTAAAGGATTGGTAAAGAGTTCTCTTGTACTTCATTCGTGCGTACCAATTTATTATTTATCGTTGTTACAACGAGCAACATGGTCGACATTTTGGTGAACAGAATGGTCCTGTTTCCATCTTACAATAAAGTCATTGTAACAGGCGACATTTATTAGTTTTTCTTCTGTGATTTAGACTAATTGCAATTTCTTAACAAGTTACTAATTTTGTATTATTTGGTTCCATGTGTTAGAAGTAATAGGGATCAATTTTCTTCTTTTTCAATTCAATACCTGAGTTTAATATTCAAATTATTTGTAAGCAATTAAGCTTCCGTGTATTACTATTACTAATTTTATACAATTTTAAGCTTCCTGATAGGAAGTTAAGTCGTTTTGTTTAATTTTTCAAAAGTTTTAATGTAATTAGCGTCTTCTTTTAAAAATTTCATTTTTAATGTGCAGCTTTTGTACCAAGTTAATTATGTTGTCTGATATTTAGGTTCAGAAGTTACTTTGTTTTTGTAGGAGTATCGTTCTGAATTATTTGCGAAACAGTTGTAAATTGCAAAATTATTCGTCATTTTAATAATAGACACGCAACATCGACGACCACCTGTTGCTTTAGGCAGGAACCAACTGACAGTAAAGGGTTAACGAAGTCAGCTGTGCGTAACATTACGACCCATATGGGTCTGTCTTTAAAACATGTCTTTCTTCGCAGAATTTATTTTAGCAACGCGTTTATTTCGGTCTTTGTTTATGAACATAATGAAAAATTTAATAATATTAGAATAAAATATTGCTTCCTAAAAATATAATATTTCTTTTCTTAATTTTTGTTCTTAAAAGAACTTAAGTTTTTCAATTCTTAAAATATAACATTTCTAGGTAGAACTAAAAATTAAAGTAAAGTAGGTATTACTGAAACAGTTACGCGTTAATTTTACCATGTAACCGTTGTTGAACAGAAAACTCTGTACACGATTGTAAAGATATACAAGTTGTTCGAGATAATAATAATTGCACGTCGGTCTTCAAGTGTTTTGCTTTTCCATCTGTAATGAAATAACAGTAAAACGTTTTCCGACAACTGCAGTTTCATTCAGTTTATCAAAATTCCATCGCGCGTGTTCACGTTTCACAGTTCGCAATCACGATCGTAATTTTCATAAAACGTAACTGTGAAAACCGGCCTCTAAGTCAAGGACTCACTTTGTTATCTCAAGAAATTGTATCAGCGACACGAAAAATTCAATTAAACTATCACAGTATGCAGTATCTCTCCATAAGTTTTTGCGGAAATAGAGCGTGCATCGGGGTTTGAAAAAAAAACAGAAAACCATACGTATCTCCGTTACATTCGCGTCCGGTTTCGCGGTAAATCGTGAAATTAATACAAAACGCATCCTTCAATTCGATCTCTTTAAATCTTCTGTACCGTTCTAATTTTTATTCAATTTCCATCTTTTCGACAAAATACTCCAACTATTCAAATTATTCAAGTTTCAATTCTGTTCATGCTTGAATGATCAAATCCTTGAACGTTTGCTAGTTTCAGGAAGGCTATATTGGAACTTGTCAAATAATTTATTTTATTTTCCGAATTTTTACATCAACAAATAATGTTCTTTCTGAACTTTGACCATTCGCAGAGTGATGGTCCTAGCTGATTCGAAAGCTTGCAAGTGGTGTCGGATTCTGGGCGCGAAGGATCCCGATCTCGATTCCCAAGGATCGCGAATCTATCGGCGTTCACCTGCTCCCCTCCTGCCGGTTTTTGCAGCAGGTACACCTCCTACCTACGTTTCGCCATTTCCCTCTCTCCACGAGGCTGGATGCACGATGCAGGGGAGAAAGACACGCCGCCTTCTGACCGGCTCGTAGTTGCTCGAAAACCTCTCTTACCTGCGCTGTGCGCTCGTTTCATCCTTCGAAACGCTTTTTGATCGCGACGTTTCCCTTTTTTCCCTTCTCGCTTACCGGCCCTAACGGCGTGCGGTGATCTTCCCGCCATTTTGGTAGCGACTGCCTTCCGGTCCCCCCAAAGGCACGGTCGCCTTTACCGATCGAGCCAGATTTCGCGGGCCTGGATCGATCAAACTGCCGGAAGCATGCTCGAATACGCGCGGCCCGCGCTCTCGCGAGTAACCGATCGTGTTTACAAGCTGTTGCTTTGATTCGTCAGGGATTCAGAAATGTTGGATATCAAAGGGACTGTGATTGAAATATTTTATTAGAATTCTTACCATTTCTGCGAATTTGAGTGGTAATCGAGGAGGTTCGAAAAGTGACACTGTGGAACATTGTGCTAGGAAAGTTTATAAAATTGTTAAGGATTCAGTAATTAATGCAAAGAAGATAGAAGTTGCAAAATATTGATCGTGATCCTTGGGATCTAGGGATGACGAAGGGTTAGTGATTAAAATATTTAATTTTGAAGCTTTGAGTGTTATTTAACAAAGTTTAAAAAGTGAAAATAGGAAAATTAATACCGTAGTCTTCTAAGTTTGTGTAATACACCTTATAAAAATTATTCAGTTTGCATTCTTGAAGCAGGAATAAAAATTGATCAAGTGTGCTTAATAAAGCGACTAAAAATTATATTTCGAATCGTTTCGCCTTCGAAGGATTAGAGGAAAAGAATCGGCGATTTTATGTCGATTAAGAATCGATGCTGAAGAGTTGAACGTCGTCGAAGGTTTCTGGACAGAAATAGACCGGATCATCCAATCAACGGGTGCTTCTAGGAAGATCTCTGCAATCTGCGATAGAAACCAACTTGGACATCGAGAGGTTGGATGGCCAAGTTTGGAGAGCCCGGCTTCAGCAAACGACAGCCTCGAAAGTGTAATTTGAACAGGCTATTGACTAATCCTGTTTCGCGGTAACGCTCTCACCGCGAGCCCGGTCTTCGATCGTTCCTTAGATCGCCGATAAATCAAAGGGGACGCGTGACGGAGTCAGTTTGATGAAATTTGTCCCGAAGGAATTATCCGGGATTTCGAGTTTCCTGAAACCAGTTCGCTCGAGAGCAGTCGAGGAATCAACAGGTTCCGTCGAGCCTTCGAATAGAGGCTCCGTCGTGATCTACGAATCGGGAGGTCTCTTATCGCGGCAAACAGACAGGCGTCGGGGAACTTGAAGTCGGATCTCCGATCGAGGATCCTATCGTCTCGAGTGCGAGAATTTCTCCTTTTGATCGGTTAATCAAGAGGGTCGCTCGTTAGAGGAGCGTTTCGCGCCGAACACCCTTTGACGATTCGAGTGCGTCGTTCAAGAACTGCTCGGAATTTTGTGACACTGGAAGAGGGATATATTAAATTGTTGTGCGAATCGTGAGAGTTACTAAGTGCTCCTATCGAAGGTGTCAAGGGTTTGGAATGAATTAACAGTCGAGTGCATAATAGTCGGATTTATTTAAACATTACAACTATTTTGCTTTGATAAGCAGTAGAAATTAAAATTGAGGGAATCTTTATACAGATTACACTTTCCAATTTTTGATTCCTATCAAATTATAAAGTGACAGTGTTTATCCATAAGAATTCAGTACCTTCGCAAGGATAATTCTCGCTTCTCCAAATATAAATAAGACAATATTCTGAACAAGGAAGTGTCATAATGGTACATATTTTTCTATGGGGATCAATTTTACAAGAATATCGAATTGCGAGTAAATAAAATATTATCAGAATAGAGAAATAAAGTTATCAACGAGCACCGCCCTCCAAGGACACCGAGGCATTTAATCGTGGCCATCGAATCGTTAAACAAAGGGGTTCCACGTTGGTGAAGGTGCACCGCGCGCCTGTCCATCCGGCTGAGAACTTTCGTCGATTGTCTTCTGCAGAAGATCTGGTGGCGGTGGTTGCTGGTGCCTTGGTCGCGTGATTCATCGAGGCCACAGGTTGAGCGGGTCAGGGACGCGGGTTCTGTACGGCTTCAGGTCGGTGCACGTTCAACCTGGATTTCTGCACGATTTAACGCATCGTCGAGGGCTTCGCCGGCGAGCAGACGTACGTGACGATACAGTTCCCCGCCGTGGACGATAAGGGACGGGTTCTGCTTTGATTAATCCCGGCTGTTTATCGAGTGATTCTCGGCTCGTTACCGCGCGTACCGGTGTGCTGTGAGAAAAGTGATACCATCGTGGTCTCTGATGTGAGTTGGACGCTCCGTTCAGGCGGAAACGAGCGAGGGGAAGAGGAAACGGAGGTGGTGAGTAGATGATTTTCATCATTTGGTGTTGGGTTTTCGGTGATTGAGTTAGATTCGATTAAGGGTTAAATTGTATTTCACATATAGAGTGTTCTTAAACACACCCCTTGAACAAAATGAAGTTATTGTTATTATAATAATAATATTAAACCTTAAACTTTATTGATCGTGATGTTCGCCTATTTTACTTTGCATTATCTGTAATATAATTTTTGTTCAAATAAAATATAGTTAAATATACTATTTGCCAAAATCTATAAACGTAATAAATACTGCTTTTAAAGAAATACAATTTAACACCTTAGGGTGCTGTCACCGATGTCTGGGTGACGTATGATTATTTGCAAGGACTTATCACTCGTTTTAATAATAATATTGTAATTACAAGTAATTTGATTAAATAAAATAATACATTTAACATGGCGTACAGAGTGTTAATCGTATTTAAATATATTCTGAATGAAATATTCAGATGGTAATATTGTAAGATAGTACGAGGAATATTTTCATATCTTCCTTGGGTCAGGTACAAGGGGTTTCTTCGGAAATAAACACAGTCGATTAGGATCATTGTCCTCAGTATGTATCCAACCGTGGAGCAGTGAACGTCGTTTAAAACCGGATTGCTCTAAATTCTCGCCGCTTTACGAAGTAAATATTGAGTAGACAATCCTATTTCGCCTATAAAAGCGACAGCACTTCTATCGCTTCGAAGTTAAACAAACATTTTCTATGATAACCATCAAATGTTATTAATATTTGACGACGTTGAAAATTATTGCAACAGGCTTTTAAAGTTTCTATAAGTAATAGTGATGATAGTACTTCAAATTTGTAGTAGTATTATAGTAATAACAGTTTTTGATATTTTTCACTATAAGACAGGTACTCTGATTTCGGTAGTAGTTTATTTATTAATAAACTAGAGACAGTACCTAGATTACAGTACCTAGAAATTAGATTTTTACTAATATTCAGACTTTAACAAATTAGTTTCTCAAATTAGTTTCACCAAAAATAAAACTCTAATTTTCAAGCACTAATTATCTACCTTCCCAAACTGAAAGTTCAATACATTACTTATCCTTTCAAATATTTATCACAATGGACACTGTCCTTAAAAGCAAACAAAAAACGAAAGAATTCCTTTTACGAAAAAGGAAACCAACAGATCGACCCATTAAAGAAGAATTACGTGTCTCGTCGACCCTTAATGAATGATCGACGATTAAGGAGGTTAATAAGCACGCTCTGACGGTCGATCGAGATATATAATTCAAGGATCGAGAGGATCGCGATAGATCGTTGCAAGGCGAACGAAAAATGAACGACGCGATAAAAAAGCGTTGTGGAAAGTGTAACATTATCTGTTTAACCGCGAAGATAAGAAAACTGCTTGTCGCTGATTGACTCTGCCATACGTGTTGAACGGTTAGAAGATTAACTTGATAATTAAACGAATTCAAGCCTCTCCGCGTTTTATTTTCGTACCTCGATCGCGTTTCGATTAATGGCCGCGTACACATTTTCTTTTTTCTTTATTTTCGACCGCGGCAACCTCGATCGGATTATTATGTGGATCAATTCCGAAACGGAAAAGTACGGCGTGTAATTACTTGCTGATAATTAGAGCAATAAATATTTTCGCGGGGTGAAATCGAGGATGTTCGATTCATCGTTTTATGGTTAAATAGCTGGTTAGCTCGGAAG
Source organism: Anthidium xuezhongi (assembly GCA_022405125.1). NCBI lineage: Eukaryota > Metazoa > Arthropoda > Insecta > Hymenoptera > Megachilidae > Anthidium > Anthidium xuezhongi. The sequence goes on from CM039639.1 coordinate 7,285,348, forward strand.
AGGAAAATGATGATGTTGAAGGTATTGGATGATCGGTGATCTATGTATAGATCATATTGCTATACTTGGATAGATTATTTCTGGTCGAAACGAAAATCTAGGAATTTAACATTAATAATCAGTATTCAGAACATCAGCAAATCAGAAATTTCAATTAAATCGATATGAACGCGACTTTCTTTATGGATAATTCAAACTTAGAAGGAAAGTCGATGCGTTTCACCCTTCGATTACGAAACTGGTCGAATCATCGTGATCGTTTAGGCGGGAAAACGTTTCGATCGTTAGCGTTTCAAAGCCACGGCGTAATGCCACGCTCGTAAAACGCGAACTTTCGCGTTCGGTTGTTCCTTTCGCACGCATCTGCCGTGGAAGAAGACCGCAACGCGGAAACGCTTTGCTTTTATCCTGAAGACCGTTCATCGTTCGCGTGGAATCGTCTGGGGAAATCTCGTTCGAACGTGAGCGAGTTATTTTTTAATCCCTCGTTGCATTACGTTGAAAATATGCAGAATTTCCTTCCTTTCAACTTCTTACTATCATAAATAATATTATTTTATCACAAAAACTTGTTACAATTTATATTTCCTAACTTTTCAAAATTTACATTTTCAAAGTGGAAGTTTGAATTATCTTTTCTTAATTATTATCACTTATACTCTTTTGAAAATTGAACAAATCGTGGAACGAAGGGTTAAACTGTTGTACCATAAATCAGATATCGATCCAATAATACGAATAATCCACTCGACGGTATCTGTCTAGACGGAACAGTTTCACTTTAGCTGCTTCACCTTTTCTCCCCTTTTAAGTCCGATCGTTGAATATTCATCCGACGATCGCGTCGCGAATTAACAGAAATCCGGCGCAAAAATTGACAGGAACAAAACATAAAACGAAATCAACCGGGTACGTTTGTAACGTGGCTGCACGTCGATACCCTTCCTCGTGGATGGATTGATTTATCGACGGCTCGTTATGCAAATAAGGCGTACCCTTCTCTCTGCTCGGTTTTCTGCGATTGTTTTGCAATCGAACCGATCCTTGTTCGTATTTAAATGTGGGACACGTCAATCGTTTATGGTGTACAAATTGCCGATTGTCTCTGCTTAATTCGTTCCATTTCAGCTTTCAGAGTTTCGTTCTTTTTCATAAAAACGTATCCGAGTGTTCAGTTCCCAGCGCTAAAATTAGTTGTCTCTATGGTCCGTCGTTCATTTTGAAGTCTTCAAAATATTTTGTCTCTTTTCGAAAACTTAGAAAATTCGAGTTACGTGGATATTTTTATTTTCTAACAATATTTGTCGCTTGCAGAAACCGTACGGTTCGTTTTCATCCCTCCGAAGTGCACGATACTTCTTAGCTAAATCCTTTCTAGCGTCAATCAAACGTCTATTCATTTGACGCGTTAACCCTTTCTCCGCGAACGTGTGTGCCCGGAATCTGCTCTTCCAGGCTCGTTCTTTCGCTCTTGTTCGTATGCAAATGCACGAACCAACCGCGTGAACCGCGACGAACACGCCGGAAGCGTCGCGTCGTCGAATTCCGAGGGTACGTCGGGCGAATTTGCATCCTGGCCGCTTAAACGCGACCGATCCTCCGGGAATTCAGCACCGTTAGACACCGTGCGAACACGTACGGTAAATATATAAAGGTTCCCTTGCCTCTGGAAGAATCCATCTCTAAGTAAATCGATCTCGAAGGTGATCTTATACGAGACCACCACATTTGCCAGATCGATTAACTTTGCTAACCATCAATTAGCACTGATTGCATATCAATCGCAGTGCAGAGTTGTTGGAATATTTCAATTCGAAAGAATTAGAGTTTTAGGTGTATTATTAAAATTTGGGGTTTTGAGTTGTACTTTTTAATTCCTTGCCATATCAGACAAAGCTAAATGTTAAATTAAACAGAGAACATTTTATTTTTAGATACAATTTACATTTAACGATAGTATACCATACCAATTATAGCTGGTATATCTTCTAATTAACGAAAGAAAACTGGTATTAAAGGTATTCCTCCACTCTGTATACAAATTTATGACTTCTTATTATCGAGTAGCTGAAAATTTTCGTCAGTCTGCTTCGAGACGTCGTAGCGGTACCATCCACTTAAATCCTTATCCCCTTCCTGAATCATTCTCTTCCTCCTCTCTGAAACTCACCCCTTCTTTAATTCAACGTTGATATTATATATTTCCAATTGTAATCAATTGCTCGCAGTCTCAGCGATAAGTTAGCACGCGATAATTTTGTCCGGTATTTCCATAAACGTAACCGAGCCTCTGAGAAATCAAGCCAGTTTCATCATTTCTCTTCTGTGCCCATTCAACTACGTTGTATGAATAATTAATGGGATCGGGTAAAACGCGTATACGGTTAGATCGTATAGGTACGTCGGGTTACGATTAAATCGTCTCTGCGTGTTCGATGATAATAATGCAATTAATTACGGCGCGAAATGTATTTGCACGAGACTCGGTTACATTTTTCTCCGTGTGAACTTTCAACAAGGGCAAATTGATAACCCGTGAAATTGTTGCGTTAATCCGTAGATTTTGCTGGATTTTATTTCAAAATTTATCTTGTATCCGGAGAATATAATAGCAAAGGTGGTGGCATACAATGTTATTACTTTTTAAAGGTGGAATTTTGTAGGATTAAGGATTGTTGAAGGGATTATTAATTAAATACTCAATGTTTCCTTTTTATTTCATATTTATTGCATTTTTTCAATACGTACAATTATTATACATAATTTTTTTACAAATTACATTGCACAATTATTTATTATAATGTATTCACTTGATATTTCAATAGCATTCCACTGTAGAGTACGTTAGTTGCCTCTGTTTCCGATCCTAGAACAAAAAGGTAGAAGCAAAATAAATATAATATATAAATAATAAGTAAATATTTTTAATTACAATGGAAGACAAGTTATTATGTAGTATAAAGATTAATTAAAAAGCTACTGAAATAATAAACTTGTAAACTAATTGTTTATAATGAAGAGAAATTAATAACACGTGTAAATAAAAAAGGAGGGAAGAACTCTTCATGGGGCATCCTATCTCTTCGAAAGCTGAACGAAGACTGAACCATTTGGGGGTTGAACGAACGAATAGAGTTCTCATCTTTCCTTTAGCTCCTTGTTATCCTATTAACAAAGAAACATTAATTTATTAAACATTAGTAGTTCATAATATTCTTAATTTATTCAATATCTTTATTAAATCAGCATTTTAAAATAAATTTTAATCTGTATTGGTCGATGGTACCTTAAAAATTTAATATTCATCTACAATGTTTCATAATTTAATTACTATGAAGTATTATTGAATTTTATAATGCAATTACTGTGAGGTAATTATTAACCACTACAGCAGCTAAAAGATGTTAAAATAAATCTGATTAAAGTTCTTTCTGGGAGCGCAGTAACATAGATCAAATTAAAAACCCATTAGGACGTAGAGGAAAAATGAAAATGCTAATTTATTCAACAAAGAATCGTGTTTTTGTGACAAACTGTATCGTGCGCTTTGTCAGCGATCTATTATAGGTATCTCCTCATCCCCCCCTTTTTTTTAACTATTCCCAGCTAGCTGTCTTTCGCTCCTATTAGAGATATATCAGTCGGTATTGATTATGCGAGTTACGTGTAGTCCCAGCAACGTGTGTTACTATCGATCGTGGATAGATGAGTGGGTGGAACGTGGACGTTCCACTTCTCTCGACCCGGATCGTCTATTTCTTTTGCTCGTTTGAATTTTTCTTATTTACATTTTCCTACTTACGAATTTAACGGACCCTGTAATTGTTATTCGATCGACGAACGGGAGTTTTGCGAATTGGGCTCGTTAACTCTTTCACTGCTAAACATTTCTGACAAATGGGTTTCTATTCCGTTTGTATTTATTCATTCCGTTCCGTATTTATTCATTTTATTTCAGAGCAGTATATAATATATTAAGACATTAATTATTAATTTCAAGGTGAATTATTATATAAGCAGAGGATTAAAATTGCAAGATTTATTAATTTCATATAATAAAATATGCAGTTGTCAAAGTGATAAGTATTTTATTCGTAAAATTAAGTTTAATAATTGTATCCACACATTTATGGTACTTAAAATCATTATAATATGCAAATATTAATAAAACATCGCCATTTATTCGAATCATTATTTAAGAACTCCACGATTTCTCTTGCTTACACAACGTATATGTCGATTAATAATGTTCCAACATAATGACCGGCTTTCTGCGTGACCTCTCCACCTTTCTGGATTAATTTGTTAACGTCATTCCCACAAAAATCGCGTTTGTCAAACGTCCTCTTAATAAAACCCACTATAAGACACGCGAGTACTATTTACATAAATTATAATTATAAGAATTGCACGCTTTCACGTTCGTTCGTAAATTTTTCGAGCCTAAAATCCTTTCGAATTGTGTCTTACCACACACATCTGTATCCACTGTGGCTGACAACGTGTTAATAAAATGGCAACGCAATGTTTCCACCGACTGTTCGACTACAACAAACTTTGAGATGACCGACATTAACGTGCTAATTACCGATTCGTCTTCGTCAACGACCTGTACTTTTTTCTATCTCCGATACGAGTCGCTCGCCGCGATACAGGTGTTTCTGGATCATCGAATAGCACCGCCCCGCTGGCCGGAAACCGCGAGGTGTCCTCGAAGGGTGGTCGTTTGCAAACAATTTCGCAACACGACGACGCGACAAATGACCAGGAGGGCGTCACAGCCAAGGTGGAAAGAGAGGAAAAAAATTAGTCCTGTTCGCAGAAGGAGGCAGGGTGTTCGCGGGCAAGGATGCCCGAGGGATGAGTGGAGGGGGACGGTCGGCAGGAAAAAAGGGGCGCAGCCGCGGCAAACGACCACCCCCGCGACACGCTCGCTCGCGCGGCGGCTCGTCAGTCTCGGTCAGTCGTTGGTGGCCGAAAGTCGTGCGAAGGAAGAGGAAAAAATAGGGACAGTGAGGGGAAGCCAGGGGAAGAGGATTCGACGAGAGTAAGTAACCTCGATGGAAGAATCTTCTGGAAGGGACGGGGTAAGGAGAAAGTGGTTCGATTAGAGATAAAAAGAGGAGAAAGTAAAAGTCGCGACACGGTCGATCGAACGATTAAAGATGAAGCTAAAGGTCAATATCCAAAAGAAGAGAGAGGCCGATCGTCGAACAGTCTATGGACGAGGGGAGAACGAGAATTCGAAGATCGAGGATCTTCGTAGAAATTGAATGGTAGTCGAAGTAAGAGGCGATCGACTTGTTTAAGACCTTGACGAGGAAATCAATTGGAGAAGTTAAAAAGAAATTAAAATGTTAGAGCCAAGAAAACGAAGATGAAATAGAAACTGTAAAAGTATCTAATTCAAATTTGACACAAAGTCACAAAATCACCCTACGATCAAGTTAAAAAAAAGAACAATCAAAATGATCCCTTATCAAATAAGGTGGCATGATTCGATACGAAGACACATCAAGACAGAAAGACCAAGACATTAACCCAGAAGCAAAGAAAAAAAAAGAACCATAATCCTCCATGAAACGACGTGTCGTAATTTCGAGGTGGAAACAAAAAAACGCACCCACAGTAAGAGAGGTACACCCTCGAAAAATAAGCTTGACCATACGGCGGGAATAAAAAAAACAGGGTCAAAGAAGACGTGGTCGAATCGAGGGGAGGAACGTGGGCAAAGCTTCGAAGGGGGCGGCAAACAGGGAATACGGAGCGGACAGCCGGGACCCCGTCAGTACCGTGGTTCCCGTGGAACTGAACGGAACCGAGCGGAACGGAACGGAACGCCGCACACGCCGGAACGACAGCAGGCGACCGGTACCGAAGTTTCACGAGAAGGTTCGGCCGGTTTTTCGTGTTCAGTTCGTGTGCCGCGCTCGGTCCGTGCGCCGTTTCTTATTTCGTTCCCGCGACTTCCTCGGACGTATTCTGTGGTCAGATGGCAAAACCCGACACTTCCGGTCTCCCCAATTTCACTAGTTCCGATGCAGATCTTTCAGTAGTCGATATCAAAAATTGACTGTCACAGTGAAAACGATGTACGAAGTAAGGCACGTTAAAATTTTGATAATTAATCTTCAATTTGGTACCTTGAATTATTGGCTTCAACTGTTTGTTATTAATCGTTCGATTATACGAAGTTTCAGGTACCGGTCACTGATGACCACAGTGTTAATTAAAATTTGGTCGATTTGTTTGGGTTGTTTCTTAAATGAACTCGATTCCTTGTGTTTTCGTAAGTATTTTTCTGTACACGAGGTTTTGCCATCTTCTCTATAAATATCTTAGCCCTCTGCACTCGATTATCATCTCTAAGGGAACATTTGTGAGTTAAGGGAGGATTTTCAAACTTGCAGTTAAAATTTTATCTATACAGACAATTTATAATAGATTCATAAATATCTATAAGTTTCCCTATTCAAAATAAAATACACCTGGTGCAAAGGGTTAAATGTCTGCAAATAATGGGGAATAATCAAACCATAGCTTCTTATTTATTTTCTCAACCTCTCATTCAAAAATTTTAATTAAAATATTAACTGAACACAGAGATATAATTTAAGTACATTTAACAATTTAGCAAATCCAAAATTTACCTTCTTTTCATTAAAACGAAAAGATAATAAAATCAATGAAAAACATATCAAATTACGCCATATTAAAATAAAATAAAGAATATATATGTTAACATTGAAGAAAAGTGGGGGCATCATATTTTGTCATCTGACCACAGTATTATCGCGTTGTATTTTCGAGAATCAAACCGGAAGCGTTGGGTGCACGCGACAGAAACTCGACTCGAGCTTACAATTCTCTGTGAGAATCACCTTCAGTCCCTTCTCTTTTTATTTTGTGGGTCGTGGGTAAAAAGTTGAGTTTTGAGTTTGATTTTTGTCGGTGGACGTCCAATGATTGATATTTCTACTGAAAGGGGTATGAATCGATGATAGCACCGTTCGAGAGGATTTGTTTGGTTTGGACAGATCGATGCTTCGTGGGTGGATTTTTGAAAATTGTTTCTATGAACTTGAAGAATTTGAATGGAGAAATTGGTAATAAATTCTTTTAGTTTTTTTTTTTAATTTTACAGGTGTAAAGAGACGTTTCCATGAAATTTGATAAACTTTTGTTTCTTTGAACAAATTTTGTTAAAAGTAACACTTTGAAGTTAACGTCTGTTTCTTTCGAGTTGAAATGTAAAGAGTTTACGTGCACAAAATGTTGACTAAGCAAATTTCATATTGCTCGAAATTTTAGTTAAAACATTGCTTATCTTATTGGTAGCAATAAACTTCAATTTAAATGTTAAAATACCAATATTTATCGCGTCGAATCATGAGCGTAAACATAGAAAATATGAGCCAGTAGATATGAACGACGAAGAACGTGTGGAATTCAAACACGTGGTGCGAATTTTGAATATTATGAAACAGATTAAATAGAAATTTCCTTTTTATCAAACATGCTATTCATATTCAGGGAAGTGGAGTTTCTGTTTAATTTAAAGTTTCTATCAAACACGTAAACTAACTAATTTTTTTCAATTTAATTATGAATTAAATTTCAAGAAATTAACTTTCAAACTTTCCACATTCTTTCCTAAACGAATGAACATTACGATGAAAATCATTTTAAACTCTGCATGAAAAACCAATTTGATGACCACTGTTCACAATCTTATCTCACGTGTCACCTAAAAGGCTCGTGTTACTTCTTTCCAAATGCTGATGTTACAAATTTTTGAACGCAAACACCTGATACGATTAATTTTCTTCCTTTGTACTACAGGCTAGTTAAAATAATTTTCTAAAATACTTTCTTAAATTATTAAAAATACGAGCTATTAATTAAACAAGTTTATAATATAACTCTAATGTTATTCAAAGTTTATTTTCGCTTTTCTTTTGACAATTATTTTATTAATAGCTTCGAAACTATTTATTTTTTATTTTAATAATTTTGGAATCATAACACATTGACTTCAGAGGTTACGATAGGGGTTCATGGGGTTCTCGATGTATATGATCGACATATTAATAAAAGACAAACAATTATTACAATTTTATTTCTGTAAAGTCTTCTTTAATTTCTTAGCTTCTAAATTTTATACTATTCTTTTAAGTTTTAGCTTCATATTTACGAAATATTTTTATTTAAAAATTCATATCCTTCTTCTATATAACCACTATTTTATATTTATCGTTCTTCGAATCGAAATAAACGAGTCAGCAGAAGAGGCAGTCCTAATCGAAAAAGAGAAAAGGGGCTGCCCTTTTGATAATTCGACGTCGAACCGGAAGGAAACGTAGTTTATGACTGGCAGCAAAACTTTAGCCGACTGTATCATGGTATAATCGTAATTGTCGTTCGTCATGCACTATATACGACCTCGACTATGCGGCTACTTTTTGCGCAGCCGTGATAATTGCATCGATTGTGGTCCGATTGTGATACACGCCTTTGCCTAGTACAATTTTTATTCGATCAACAGGAACGATCGGTTTTGACACGATTTCGCTTAAATCCAACAGATTTCAAATGAATCTGAATATTTTTTATCCGATTTCACTCGATCTGGAAGTTCTATTTGATAGCCTGCAGGTATCTGCTCGATTAGGAAAGATTTATTACATTTCGAAGAAATTTTTATATTTTTATAGTTAATTTCCTTATGTCGTTTAAAGGCAAAATAATATAAAACGTCTACGACAATTTAAAAGAACATTTATTTTCAAATCATTCGATTCATCGTATGGGTAATGCGATTTGACTGGCTGTTCGATGTACTACGTTGTTGATAATGACACGATAACGATCGATCTCACGAAATCGCGACATTGACTTTCAATTCGACATCGATCCGATATCCATGTTTGAAAATGTGTCGCAAATCTCTCGTGTAATCTTGTCGCCCACAAAACAAATGTCTAAACGAAATCTCGCCAATCTTTTCCTCCCTGAATTCGTTTCGCAAAACTTTTATACGTTTCTTTTACGAGTACTGAAACGATCGATGCAAAAGATTAAAATTTAAAGTAAAAGAATAGTCTTAGGAAATATGCAAAGAATTATCCTCGTATTTTTTACCAAAATTATTACAATTCTTTCGTAGACAGATTACAAAATTATGACAAGTATATGATGGCTAGTTTCGATTCAAGACATTATTATTTATTTCATTTTAATAGATAATTCATAATTCTGTGAACGGAAGAATAGAATACCTTGTGAATTTAGTTGTTACACAGAAAATTTCAGTTTATTTTACACTAGGAAAATGTTTCAACCTGGTGTACAGGTAGCAGCTTAAGGTGTTTAGAATCACGTGTTTCTTGTTCCATGAAATACAAGGAAAAAGAAAGGGAAATGTGTTGCATAAATGTTAACGTCAGAAGGAGGAAAAAGCTGAAGGAACGAAGATCAAGGGCATCGGAAAGGTTCTGGCGGGTCTTGGCACTGGAAGAATTCACAGATGTGCAGTGTATAATCGTGGATCTTGCAATGCCATCACTTGCTGGATACCGATTCACCATGGGCCATTTCGAATATTGTTTGAAAAATCCATAACATTTGTATCGTTTCATTAACATGTCAATAAAAAAACAATTCTTAATCGTTTCGGAATAAAAGATAGATCTGATATGAAGTAACCATTTCCAAGGCAAATTATTCTAAACTGATACAATTTTCTTTCTGGCATATTAATTTAAAGCAAATGTGATAGAAAAATCACTACATTTATTTTATAAATTTTAAAGTCTATCATCTATCTATCTCATTAAATTAATTATAACAGGAGAGTAGATTAAAGATAAGAGTAAAGAAAGGATATGTGAAGTCCTATCACAGAGTTAAGCAGACAGAATGATTTTTCAACGAAGTACTCGAAGAGATTGAATCATTCCATTGTATCGATTTCTAATGATCGCGTCAATCACGAAATCGACCATCTTACGACATGATAATACAGGCAGTTAAACGTTCACTTAATTGAATATCGATCCATCGTGGAATATCGAATTAGATCGTTGCCAGAAGGATCGTTGTTGGCTTCGATCGGTGAAAGTAGATTCAGATTCGACGAGGAAGATACATTCTTGCAGCGTGGAACGTGTCGTTTCTGTTTTCGATCGAAGATTAACCGTTCCTTCGTACGGCTCGGATCCTTTCATTTTCCAGAAAAAAAAAACACGTTTTGCATATCCGTCGATCAAATAAGACAGCGCATTATTTTGCGAAGGAGAAAGCAAGAGTAAAGCGATGTTTTGTTCTTTCTTTCACCGATCGAATAGAACACCTGCCAATTAAATTCGCGGCCTGTTTGAAAATTTTATTTCAAAATCTTTTACGAATTGATGAAAGTTTCGTAGATTTGTAGAAAATGATGTTTTACAGAATGCGATGGCCAATACACGAAGAATTGCAAGTTTCCAGGTAGAAAATAATATATAATTTACAAATTATAATTACTATGTAACTACTGTAACTATCATACAATATTTGTAATTATTGAAATAAACTGAATAAAGAATTTTGAACACCACTCAAAGTTTGTTATATTTATTTTCCACATCCCTTATCAATTTTTAATTCATTCAAAATAACACCTTATAATAAAATTACTTGAAACTTTGAACGATCAGATTAATTGTTAACAAAATTTAATATTAACTCCAAGTATGCGATGATATTTCTTTATCTTATCTATAATTTCAAGAATTTAATACACGTATTGTTAATTAGATGAACGAAAGAATTCTTAATGATACAAGTGCCCAAATATGAATAACATAATAGCCAAAATGTTAATTTTTTTTTTTTTGAACGAAGCTCTGTTCAATTAATATTAATTCTTTAAATAAAACATGAATCAACACCGTCTATTTCAATATTCCAGAAAGGTCGAAGTAACAGAACTCTTCAAAACGAAAGGAAATAAATTTCCATAAAATATGTCTGAATAGTCCTCTTTCGAGATATCAAAACGGGTGAACATTTTTCCGACCTTTTACGCTTGGAAATAATTAATTCTAGAGGTGGCTCGTTCAACGTGAGTAGAAAAGAAGAGGAGACGGCTCGTGCACCTTTGAACATGCAACTTCATTATGTACAGGCGCCCACATTTTCTCAGAGAGTCCTCACACCTGCCCGTAGATAAGGAGACAGGTTGCTAATGCGGGGGCTGCCCGCAGAAATTAACGTATCTTTTTTGTCCTTGTCCTTTGCTGCCTTGGATTAAATGTCACGCGACTCGTTGAGAGGATAAGGAAACGACAGCTGCGACTACATCGAGATCTTCCAGTTTACCTGACTTATTCTCGCTACCTTTTTCCACCGAGAATTAATTGCTCTATGGTTCGTGTTTAACCCTCGATCCACATAACTTCAAATCTTTGTATTATATTTCGTTCGTGTATTCGAAACTTTATGATTGTAGTTAATTATATTTTATCGTGATTTAGAAAACTGAAAGTATATCTTTGTTATTTATTAGAGAGTTAATGTTGCTACAATGGTCACAGGTAACCTAAATCTCCAATTTTATTTAATATAAGGTACCAAATTGAAAGGTTAACACTTTGGCTATTACACTGAAGCTACTAACAATTTTATTAAATGGTAATACTATTTTTAACAAATTTAATTATCAAAGAATTCCTAATAATATGAGTAATGGATTTCTATAAAAATTTGAGTGAAGTTAAAATGTTCTTATTTGATTCTTAATAACTAAGATTTATACTGCCCAATAAAATAATACAAATTAGATATCATTAATAGATACTTTTAAAGATTAGTTCTAAAACGTGGTATTAATAGTCTGAAATTGCAGTCTAAAATAGATCTAAATCTATTTTAAAAAACAACGTAAATATACCTAAGAAAATATCTCCATAAAAACTGAACTGACCCCTTATATCTGACATCCCTACATCACACTGACCCTTGTTATCGTACCTTATCGTTATGTTAGCTGAACTCTTCTCTTCGAGTTTTATTGAGTACTATGACGATTGACGTCTGAACAAGTAGACAAGGATTGACCATAAAAATTGTATGCTATCATAAGTACTTATTTTTGTGTGAGACGATCAAGTAGTACCCGAGGGGGTTCACCTCCAAAAGAGTGCACTTAATAAGTATTGTGACTCCTTAATTAAAGTATCTTTTGTATCATTGATTCATTCTTCAAGGTATGTTTTAGTGAAATTAAAATATTAAATACGCTACGCAAAGATTTATTTTCTTTTGAGAATTTATACATTTTAGAACGATTAAGCCAAGGGAAGATACCAATAATTAACGGGTTAAACCGAAGGGCTAACGAACCACCGTGAAATGAACCAACGATGCCAAAAATCTTTATTATCCATGCCGCGTAAGAAGGTTCAGGTGGAGGTAGGAAAGATCGCGGGGAATGCCAGAACAGGCGATACCGTCGTGGCACGACAACCACCATCGACGATGAAATCGGAAGTCGGTGCCGTGCCGGGCTATTTATCGACCCCGTTGCCATGCCAGCCCCGCGTGTACACAAGACCACCACCCGCCACCATTATGGATCACGCCGATAGCTGCACGCCACCACCACCTGCCCTGCCTCTCTCTCTTTCTCCCGTTTCTTCGTGTATGCTTTTCTCTTTGGGTGCGTGCATCTACGAAATTACGCGGGCAACGTATGCACGCCCGTGATCTACGGATCGATCCAAAGGGAAACACGAGGTCCCCTACGATGCGCCCTCCTCGGTCACGCCAACCCTTTTTCAATGCGATTCTTCTTCTTTCACGGTCCCGTGTCCGGCGCTTCCGTAAACCCCCTGACTTCGATTTCGATTGAACCGAACATCGCGATGGCGCGGTCTCAAATAATACAAGTTTTACCTTATTAAAATTAAATATTTGATATTTTTAATAAAGTTAGAAACCTATACCTTGCCTCAAAATAACAATCCTAGATATGCTTTTAGTGTGTTGGTAATTTATTGAATTTAAAGATAATAGTATACGTATTAATGATTATTGTAATATGCTTTAATCCTACCATCTGCGACTTAAATCAAAATTGTTCAAAAATAGAATGAAAAACAGAATATGTTGTTAATTGTACAAGGTGTTTTAGTTGTACAGAGTGGTTGCTTTCGTGTATTGTCAACATCTATCATTTCCCTATGGACGTTGATACGAATCTGTTCTGTAAAAAGGGTCGAATTAAGATTGAATTTAAACGCGCCGCATTTTATCCGTTTGGTATCTCGAAGAATTAGTATTTAAAGCTGCTAATTATTCGAGAGCGTCGCTTAGCATTATCTGAACGATCACCGCGATCTAAAATCAACAGACGAACGTCGCGTTACGCCGCGATATGAAGCTGTAACGGCGTAAAATCGCGATAAAATCGGTCGGAAGTTCTCTCGGATCGAGCGGCGACGTTGGTCTCGTGTTTCATCACGGTTCGATTATTTTATACCGCGGTCGTTTCGCGTAATTCGCAAAAATTAAAACCCTCCGCGATTCCCTGTTAGAACCGGCACGCGATGGATGATTAATTTCGTTGCCTGTAGGCCTGCTTTATTGCCGCGGCGATTACCTTTTTCGCGGAGAAATCGACAAGAAATATGCTCTGTTTCGTTCCGTATAATGTTACATTTTACACGGACGGGGGAAGAAAAAATCAAGGAACTTTGATATCCGGCAAATGACGAACACTGTTAGCCAAGTTCTTGGTACGCAAGAAACTTCAGGGGTCTTTTCACGAAATCGTGCGGAATTGCTTTGAAACTTTAATACGGTGTCATTATTATAATGATAATCGTGTTTCGACTACTTAACCGTGGGACCATTGTTGGAAATCGTAATATCTACCATCAAATGTCATGTTGGATCCGAAACGCGATGGGTGTTTCCTAAGATACGTTTAATATTTATTTATGAATTTTCAAAGTTGAATAATTTTAATTATTGGTACTATTTATATTTTCCAAGAGGAAAATTATGGGGTTAAGCTTGATCCAACGATGGCGCTTAAGGGTTAATATACATGTACTCGAACGTTTACAATTTTTGCAAAGTAAACCGGGAAAGAGTGATGCGGGTAGAACACTCGGAAAGCTGTGCACGTTTAATTCATGTCCGGACATAGGAAATGACGTCAGTAGGTATAGGCATTATCTTATGCTACGGCGCTATGGTAATTTCAAATTGCCTCTTTTTACCGTGTGTCATCGACAGCAGGTCAATTTATCCTCACCTCTCTTGGAAATATTTTGCACTTACTTATCAGATTCCTTGAATCTGTTATCAAATAGGATTTCATTGACAAAACGATAATCTGTAGGTTTATTTCTACGTTATCCAGTGTTCATTTTCATTGAATTTTGAACCAGAAAGTTTTAATTTTAATAAATTTAAGTTTCTATGCAATTAATACTAAATTACTTAATTACTCGTGTAAGTTTTTAAGTATTTTTGTTAGTACCTTTCCCATATTCATTTTTCAAAGACCAAAATTCGAGTGTCAGAGTTGGCTACCAACTCCCCGCTGTTTTTTGTCCTCGAATCGATCGTTTCGTAGGAGCAGCAATATTTTTAACCGTTCCGTGTTCCGCGTGACTGTCCTTAACCTCCTCCCACGTGCAGGGGCACGCGACGAGGCTGCTCTATCCGCGACTTTTTGATAACCGACGATGAATTATGACCGTGGGCACCTTTCCACCGTTCCTGCGCCTTTTAATTTATGACCTCACCCTCAGGATCTGATAGCGGCTCGCGAAGTGTTCCTAGAACGCTTATCTGGTACACGGTCCTCCGATCAATCGGTGGAAAATATGGAAAGTGACGTGCAAGGAAATTGTTCCGAACAGTTTTAAATTTGCAGCTTGAAGCAGCAATTTCTGGATCAAATTACGGGCAGTATTTTTGATAGCTGATAAAGGTGACGAATTCTTAATAAAATATTATGTTTGGTTCTAACATTTAGGGGAGTCTAAATATTTAACTTATGTTAAGAAGCCACATACATTATATCATCATTCGTTGGGACGAACTGTTTAAATATGTCTGGTCACGTCTGCACGTATACATTTTTTCCCAAAAATGTCCGTGAACGAGTAGCGAGCTAGAATCGGAATAGAAATAACGCAGGGGACCAGCGACGTACAAAGGCAGGTGGGTCCATAATACCGTTTGCACTTGATGCTCCCCTTGCTTCCGTCTCGTAGCACACCAACCGTAAATTTACGATTCTGTCTGTTCGTCTGGGGCGTGACCGACTGCTCGAAATGTCTATTTGTAAAACATACTGATATCCCCAAACAATTAAAAATAATTGTTATTATTATTACTTTTTATTGAACCTGAGCGCCAACGATGTTGCAGAATTTTAATGAGTATCAAGTCTATTATTTTGAATTTTGAATTACGTTTCATTAAAAAAATTTTAAAACAATCCTTTAAATATTCTCTCGAGCAATACACGAAATAATAATTAAATATATTTCTAGGGTTGGGTCATGATTGATTTGAATATTTTGAAATATTATACAAATAACTAATGTTCTTAATAAGTTATGCCATTTAATCGTACATCGTCCAAGGCCGACACGAAAAGTCCTTCAAGGGCCATACGTTTCGTGTAATCGCGACGATCACCGGAAATGTTTCGAATTTCGTGCCTCAGCCCGCTCCTGGAATTATTAATCATCTTCTGGCGTGTATTATAGCATCGTGGCTCTATTGTTCGAGCAACGGAACACCGTGAGGGGGAAAGAAAAGGAACACGAGAAAAGGACAACGGTGAAGCGACGAAGAGGAACGCGAGGAGAGGCTAGCCTGAACCTGGAAGCGGAGTCTGAATGAACTACGCGACCACGCGGCCGTACTTCCGGTTTATTCGCCCCTCGCGCCTCTGATTCTCGCTATTCCATCGCGTGTTTCTGTCTACCTTCGTCCTGCTCGTTTGCGTTTCTTATTTAAAAAGAATTTCATCCATTCAGCGCTAACTGCATACAGGATGTCTTAAAATAGGTGCCGTTTTATATAAAATTTATTTCTTATCGAATTTTCACAATTTTTATGAACTATGCAGTAAAATATTCAACCATTTAAATTCAGTATAATTCAGTCCGGGAAAGATTAAATCCGTATTGAAGAACGTGTCAAGTTTTCACTTTCAAGTCGTACTTTCACACCTGCAGCCAGGTGTTATATCATATCATTGTTCGTTCGACTTCAAAGAGATCGAACAGCCGACGGAATCTAAACGGGTTTAATTGCGAGAAAATTCTCTTTCGCGCGAAAGTACGTACGACGTTTCGCTCGTGCAGCCAGATACATACGCTTATGGAAATAGCCTCGGTTTTGCATGCGTGTCCACGCGTTCGCGTGTACTCGCGCGCCGGTAAATACATAAGGATGAGCGGCGAATCGATACGCGTTCGCGAGGAAAACGCCAAAAAGTCCATCAATCATTTTGCGAGCCGTTGGAACCGCGGAGCACGTACCAAGGGACTCGGGCGTCTCGCTTCCGTACACGCGCGAACACGCGAGAGGAAAAGGGACGAGTGATGGAGCACGAAAGAGGTAAACTCGCTTGGAAGGCAATTTATTTATGACTCGCGACGGGAATCGATTGACTCGATGGGGGTGGATGACAATGCAAATGAAGGAAGTGCGAGGTCTTCTCGTTTCCTATGAACCTCATTAAACGAATGAATCATACGGTGTAAACGATGTACATGACACGACGATCAGATATCGGGTAATTTGTTCGCGAAAATGATTTTTCATTTATGGTGGAAGGAATCGACGTGTTCCTGACATAATTTTGACAAATACTCGTTATTTTAATCTATTATGGAAAATTTCATTTTGTTAAACCAAAATTGAATCAATTAATCCTGAATTAATCCTGAACTGTCCGAAATGGCAAAGCAAACATTGCACCGCAATGAAAATTGCAAAAATTCCTCTTGAAGACTAAAAATTTCATCAAACGAACGTAAGTCCTTTAGCCTATTCTGTTTATAAAATTCAGCAGGAAGAGCAGCGCTAAACTGGGGGTCACAGAAGTCTCGTGGGCGGGTCGTGTGCTCGCAAGCTCGCTACGCACGCCACGCGGCCGATAAATGGACGAGCAAAAGCAGCCTGAAGCTCGTCACGTTTCCAGGAACATTTCGTTACGATCGATACGACCTGCCATTACTGCCGGTGGAGTAGGCTCTATATACTATCGTGTTCCTCTTTCTCCGTTCGTGCCGCGCCACTTCCGCTCGAACCCTCTCTGTTCGTTGCGAGCCGCACGATAATAAGGGTTGTTCCGCGATGTAACGCGCGGCAGACGTTGGAAATCACAAGGAGAACGATTTTCGCCCTCGTTTCCTGGCCCGCCGGTCTTTGAGTTACGACCGCGGACACCACCTTCCCTACGCCACGGATTTATAGTTTATAATTTTGCATTTTTTAGAACGATTTAGAGGCCGTGGATCCGCGCACACCTCGCGAACACACCACCCGGTTCAAGTTCCTGAACCCTGGGAGCAATGCTTGCGCCGTTTCCCCTTATCTTGGAAATCTTATTGCGAACTGCGAGGAAAATTGCTGGGAAGCGATTTATATATGGACCTTAAGTGAAATGTTGGATGTATTATGTTCCATGAACCGGTCGAAGGAACAAAAGATTATAATGTTGGGTAGAACAATTTTTTAGAAGTTCGTAGTTGATTCAACGAGTAGCAAAATCATAAAATTTAATAAACGTACATGCTTATCAATTAATGAATGATTTTTGGTAACAGTGTCTATTAAATGTAATATGAATGATATAAATACAATCAATTCTTCAATTCCCAATAATTATAGAAATTGGTATAAAGTGATTAAAACAGACCTTAAGAAAGGTTCTAATGATTGAGTAAAAAGGGAACGAAAGGACACTAGATATACTGCAATTATCGAGAAGAATAATGTCAGTGCATGTTTTGAACCAATGCAGCGGCACGGTAATTGCAAAATCGATTTCAACTCAACACAGTAGATTAATCGCAAGACCTATTTTTCTTGTGCAGAGGGAAACAATTCATTGATATTCAACGTCTGAAGTACTCCTGTGATAACACTTATTACCATCGTTCAATGCATACATCATTCTTTATATTTCCTTTCTCACGACATTCTTTGCGGATATTTCAGACGTTCAATATTTCACACAATTAATCCTTTCTCGATCGACTAAGTACCCCTAGACCCTATTCAGATTTTAATTCATTTAAATTAATGATCGACATCTTCAATTTCAAAGGATAACAATTTAAAAAAATGATAAATGAACCATAAATTTTTCTTCACCTCTCGTCTAATAATTTTCTTGTTCCAAGAAACTTTATCCCATATTTTCTACCACGATTTTGAATTATTAGATTAATTGATTCACGTCGTTCGACCTCTTTCTGTCCAACCTGGACGAAAGATACAACAAAAAAATTCTGTTTCGTATCTTCTGGATTGAATTTATGCGACAGAAAATTCTGGCGTATTCTCGGTGTAAATCAAGGTAGCCGCGTTCGTAGATATTCACCGGAAGCGAGCTCCGATTTTCGTTTTCCGCAACCCCTTCGGTGCAAACGGCAGCGCCTAAATCGAGTCCCGTGCAAACCAACTCCTGTACATACGTACGTATAGGAGCAAACTATTGATCCGTGAGTAGTCACGCGATTCCCTCGTAGAACGCCACTCAAGCCTTTCTTGTGCCTTTTTCCTACCCACCCCCTTAGACCGTGCCACCCTTGCCGCGCCCCCACTGGAAACCTTGTTTTGTGCATACGAAGTCGAACTTCCTTTTCTTCGCGAACCTCTGCCCTTTCTTGGCCTTCGCGAAATCACGACGGAACTATAGCCGAGACTTCGTCGATAGAACGAGATCGATGACGAAGTAATTTGGATACATTCGCGGTATCGAATCAGACTTTAAATAAGTATTGTAAAATAATTGCCTAAATTGGGCGTATTACGAGTAGAATACGAAGAATAGTTTGGAATTTAATTGAAATTCTTGGCCCTCTCCATAGTCCGTAGCGAGAGGGTTGGAATACTTGGTAAATTGAACACTTGTCGCGTTTAATTTGACCCAGACCTAATCTACGCATTACGCGTGTTAACTTCATAGTATTGCAACGGATGGTGGGGATACCTTTTCTACAGCACCGTGTTCCCTAGGGAAGCCTGACAGTGTATATTAAAACGACAAAGGGTGTAAAATTTTCAGTTTGAATTCACGAAGTACAATTTTCTTGCAGTAAGCTTGAAGGTATCTTGCTTTCTGAATAAAGTTCTTCAGAAAACCTCCCTAGAGTCGTTTTCACGTGGACATTGTGTACCTTGACCTCAGGTAGAAAAATCACAGCCAAAAACTACGCGCAACGTGATTCTAAGAGGGGTGAGAATTTCCTGGGACGTTGGCGACCTTCTATCCAATTAAGCTTTTCAAACAGGAAGCACCGCGAGGTGTGGACAGAGCGGAATATCAGGGGGGAGGGAAGGGGGGGGGGGGGGGCAGGAGTGTAAAACCTCGCCCCGTTGTTTCATTTCGTCATCAACGTCGACTATGGCCTCGCCTGGTTTGTTCGTAACGAAAAAAAGGCCTCGATTCTGTCGGGTTTCACCGATTTGCCCGACGCCATCATCACCTCTACCACCAGCGCCCTTCGCTCACCCCATTTCTCCCCCCTGTTTTATCACCTGCCATCGGCTACCTCGAACCCACCTACGAACGGGGGAGCGCCTCGGTTAGGTCTTATCGGTAATGGTCCTATTTTTGGAATCTCCGCCCATTCTTCGCGTGATCTAGCTCTTCAACTCCGCCACCCCCTTGCCGCCTTCGCCTCTTCGAGGCTAAAGTCAGCAGGCAGCCTGTGCGACGCGGACATCGCGAGGGAACCGTTGGAATCTTTGCTTTCGTGAAACTGGAGACTCCGGACGGATCGTTTCGAGGGTACAAAAATATTCAGACGCTGAAGACGGTATTGCGAGCTGTTCGTGATAAAAGAATAAAATGTACTGCGACGCAAATATATTACTGGTATAATAAATTAAACCTGCAGTTTATGGGTTTAAAGTAAGGTCGACACGGAATTAAATTTTAAGACCTTCTACGCCTTATAATTTTATTTTCAGCAAGTATATTTATTACTTTTAATTGTACAAATCTTCAAGTGTTTAATAAAATTATTTGCAATGTGCTGGACAAGATTCTTATTAATAATCCTTAGTAATTTTTAGAAATAAATTCCTTTAATTATTATTAGATTATTTAAAGTGTACTTGAACTATCAACGACTTCCTCACAAAGCATCCAGAAAGCAGAAAATTCATTTTAAACAACCCCCTTCTTCGCTGTACAGTTGATGCGTTAAAATGCAACCCCTTCGGAGTTCATTAACCCGAACAGAAACAATTTGCCACGATAAAGGTATACGATTCCAGATTTGGTCCAGGATTCGAGCAAGAGTTCGTCGGTTGAAATCAAAGTCTTGTTCACCGCGGGGGCGGTTCGGTTTTCGACGAGGGTGGAACGAGTTTTCGAGTTAACGTTTGCTTCGAAAGAGTCCTCGGGGTGGTTGGTCGGTTGGCGTGACTTGGTTCACGGATCGATAAGCAACCGGAGGGTTTGCTGTTAACCAGCCCCGGGTCACGAGAATATTGTTAAGCATGCCGGTGCTTTTCCGACCGAGCGAACGGATCCGGGCTGTTCGACTTTTATCGATCACTTGGTTCCTCGCGATGACGATAAAAAAGATGAGGGAACGGGGATCTATTGTTCTTTCGTCACGGAATTTTCAAAGGTTGTGCCTGTTTCATCAAGGGAACACTTCGAAACGAGTGCATTGGATGAAACAAATATACAGAAAAAGTAAAGTTGTTATGGTTAAAACTAACCACTAATTAAGATTTCACGTAGAATTTAAAAAGAAGACTTATCACATTGAATAATAAATGAAGCTTTTACCATTTGATACAAAAGGTTGAATTTTTTAGGAAATTAACATTGATTAGAACTTTGATTAGAATAATCGTATTCCTGGTAATATCGGTTTGCATGCCAACAAAGAAACATTTTATCGCAGCCCGGGGGGTAATTGGTGAGCAGAAATACCGGAAGCACGTCGATATATACGTCATGAAAATCGTTTCGATACAGAGGCTATCATTACGTTTGCTTGTGTAAAATCGACTCGGTTTTCTATCAACACTTTCTTCCGTATCGCATGATGACCCGTTGTTTATAGAGAAGCCTCTTTTACGGCTTACTTTCTCGTCGAAAGGAAAAAGCAAGAACCGAAAACAATGAAAGTTGAAGGAAATTTTTCGTGGTAAAAGTGTGTTTGCATGTGTGCTTGTAGCACGTCTACAACAGGAAACGTTTTATCGCCTGGCTAATAATGCATGTGTAGTACCTTAAGCAACTTCTGCACGAGATGTTTTGTTTTACTAAGTGCATTAAGTATTTGAAGGTAAAGCCTTATCGGACTTGAGCTTTCTAGATTTCACGACTACCTTGACCTTTTTTCTTTCGTGATAATACAGAAGAAATAAATTTATAAATTAACAGTTAATTTAGAAAAAAAAACGATACTCTAATTTTATTTAATCGCTTAATAATGAAAGTTAATCTATTAATTCAATAATGAGCAATTTTCGTTATTACCTATTTAACTAAAATAAATACTTGTATATAATTAGAAATATAATATAGAAATAATACACTGTCACATATTTTTGAGTAAAATTGTATAGATTCGACTTCGACGAAGCTAAATTCGGTCTTCCTAAGATTAGGACAAATCTGAGAACCACTAAACCATTCTGTCATTTTGATATCACCATAAATTTACCTCTACGATGCTCGCCGCAGCTCCCTTCGAGCGTATCCAAAACGCAAAACGAAAGGAAAAAAGGGAAACGGGTACAACAGTAATTTACGGTGAAAAAATCTACCCGAGGCTGAACCCTCGAATCCCTTTCAATCTGGCCGTGATATTTAAAGACCCGCCGCGAGCGTTGGCTGCCACCGCAACGCGTTTCCTAACGTAAAACGAAGAAGATGACCGCTTTAAAGTAACTCGTTACTTAACCACAATTCCCCGCAAGAAGGCAAGCAAACCGCGTAGCCGGTTTAACAGAAGCGGCAAGGAAAAGTGAAATAATGGTGGCCAGGCCGTATGGGATGCCCGTGGACGCCATATGGTCGTTCGTGTAAACGTGTCCGCACGTGTTTCACGGATACACGCCGGACGATCGTACCGTACGCGCCACTGATCGCTTCTCATCGACTATAAACAGCGAACCGCGCGAATCCTGATGCGGCCGGGACGAACAAGCGTTAAATGTTACGAGCTACCTTCGCGATGTCTGTCACAGCCATAACCTCGGATAAATTACCAACAGAACCTGAACGCATCGCGCTACATGCCACGGTTTTTTGTTCGTTGTTTAACTCTTTCGTAAGCAACATGACATATGTACACGTCCCACTTAACTTTTTGATTCTTACTCTTATGGATGCGATAACGATATAATTGGAAGGTTTAATGTATCGAGCCTGATAAGCTGTCTTGTAATGATATCGTTACGTACTGCCATTTACGTTTTCATCACAAAAACTTTGTAACATAATGATTTTGCAATAGCAAGACTTCGATTCTAACCGGTTGTCTGAAGGGTCAACGTTTCATTTGATAAAGTAAGGATTTTTAAATCAAAGATGAAGGCTTGTAATTGAACCCCATGGTTTTGATATAAAAATATCATTGAAATTTGTAAAATGAACCTAGGATAATTTGTTAGGTTTGTGTGTACCGATATCAAATCAAAAGGGTTAATATATGACAGTATTCGAACCATATTATAGTCAGAATAGCTTAATTCTAGTTCCTCAAATATGTAGCAGAAAAGTTTGAGAACAATTAACATGGAAATCGTCGAGCCTGGAGTTCGACTGACATTTTCTCGTAGAAAGGGAAAGGCAATCCAGAAGGGCAAGTTTAATTGTTGCACACCCGTCATAACCACGGTGTGTACGAGTGGTGGAAGGAACACAGGGAGCCAGAAAACAGCTGGCGCATAATGGTTGTTTCACCCCCGACGGTTTGCTTCCAGTTTCTGCCTCGCAGTTATGAGTGGCATTAAGAACGTCTGCGGCTCGGATAATTTCGTTGCGGTCCCGCGTTATTCTGCCCGCCTTCCCATTCTTCTTTATCTTTCGTTCGGTTTCGTGATATTGGTTCGTCGGGAACGTTGAAGAATCCTACGGTGCGTGATGCTCACCTGCCACGACTTCGTTCCACGGACAGCTGATAGCGATGCACACCGGAACTCGGCTTCTTTCTTGTCAAACGGCCGATCTTTCTTCCTCGAGTTACGGTAAATTAACGATGGGTTCGATGAAGATCGCCTTTCTGACCCTCCAGAGTCGTTGCGATGAAGCACAAGTATTTCGGGGGAAATAGTATAAAGTTTCGAAGACGAGGACGACGATAAATTTCAAACGACATCGACTGAGCGAAGATCCAACTTCGCCATTTGAGAATTATGAGAGTATTTTTATTTAAAGGAGTCATTATTAGGCAACTCATGAAACTAGAAATTAATAAACCAAAGGACTTTAATTTTTTGTAAGTAAAAATTTTTCTAGAATGAACTAAGAATGAAGTAAAAGTTAATTTCTAAAAGAGTTATAAATTAATTTCACGATGAGGTACCAAACCAATCGCGATCCTTTTGCAGAACGCTTACAACGCTAACCCTCCGCATTGCGGTTCCCGGAAGAAAATTGAAATAATTTATGAAACCGAAAAGTAGCTTGCGAATGAAATCGTAAAAATCGAGGCACGATGGTAATTTGTACATCGAAAGTCACAATCGAGGGTCATCGTTGGTATAATTACTCAAGATTTTAGGGTGGTCGTTGATGGCTCGGACGTAGGCATCGGTGTGCCCTGTCGCCGCAGTGCTGGCGCAGCGCCCTGACCTCAAAACATCGCCATGGATCGATAGAAAACTTCCTTCCTACCCTTTCTGTTGCATTCGCCAGCCGGACTTCATGGCACGCCGAGAAATACCGCAAGAAGATGAATATTTTTTAAATTAAGAAACACTTTCGAAGCTTCCGTCTTGCATTTTAATCCCAGAATATTCCTCTTGAAAATTTGAAATATAAGTACCCTCTTGGGTCCATGAGACCAAGAAAATAATTTATTTTCGAGGGTTTAGTTGCTTCCTTAGAAATATTGTCCAGCTTCTACGTTTTTCTTCTTAATTTGTAAATCTGTAGATTGGTAATTATTAATTACCTAGTGATGCCCAATTTAAATCTTCACTTTCATTAAAAACACAGCAACACGATGTTCAGCAGCAACATTTACTAGAGCACGGACGCAAAAAGCAGCGAAAAATTTCAATTAACTACGAGTTAACGAGCGAAATGTGATTAAGGAAATGCGATCCTCGAGCACCGCAATTTTCTCCGCGGCAGCCGTTCATTCTCGAGCCTAACGTTCTAAAATCACCAACGATCACAATTTACTCCACAGCGGAACTAGAAAAAGGAAGAATTCCCTATGCAGCAAGAAAAACGTTCATCGGTGCTAATCATTTCTCGTTTCAGCGTAGAAAAAGCGCCGGTAAGCGCGACTTCCGGTGGTTGTGTGTATCATCAACGCGGGCAGACCTCTTTTCCCGATTCAAGGTCGTCGTCGACAAGCTCCTTGAGGATCATCGAGCCGGCACTTTAGCTGGAATTTCTCACGGTCAACCGTGGTCGAGAGGATTCTCTTGAAAACGCGAATCTCCGAAGGCGTGTGTCGCTAAACGAACCGTGATTTTTCTTCCTCCCTTTCGCCTGTTAAACGAGCTGCTAAGCCCGCTATCTAAACACAGTCTCCGGAGGTTTTTTCTTCGGTGCCGAGCCGAGTCGCTTGCGCTCGCGTGGGTCACGCTGGCCTGTCAGGATACACGGACCGGCAAAGAGTAACAGGGTTTATCGCGGCTACGACTTCCTGTTGCTTTACGAGCTTTCGATAGAACGGCTCCATAGGTCGAACGATCCTTCGACACGATTTAACCCCTCGCACGCCAAGAGGGTGTCGGGAATATCATAGTGCATAAATCGATGACCCGACCTTTCCGTTGATCTTCTTTGTTAATGTAGAATTATCGATAGTTGTAAAATCTTCAGAATGAAGATTTATTTATATTCGCTTTTAACACCATCACTGCCACCCATATATGGGTGACACTTGAATTTCCCTGAGAAACTGTTGTCCTTAGTATTAGGAATTCTTTCATTTATTTGGTTGGAAATGTTCCCATTAGATATTTTTACTAATACTTGATATCATAATTAGTTTTGAAGATTGCTTCGGTGTAATTTTAATAGAGCATTCATCGTAAAAGTATCAGAACTGTTTGAATATGTATCAATTAAAAGTTGACTTTAACTTCTTATCGATTACTCGATAACGCGATATAATCATCGACTTCTAAACGATACAACATGTGCAAACAGAAAATCTCATTTCCATAGAGTGTTAACTAATCGTGCCATCTAAATTAAGTTCATTAAAAATCCACGGGTGACGTTAATTTGGTTGAAATTAACAGTTCTATTTAGAAGAGCAGGAAGCGCCATGTAATTTAATACATCATCATCTATATCACGGCTACCCTCATTTGCGAATCATGGACACTATTAATTTGAATTGTCCAATTAACTTTTACGAGCCTGTTTATAGCATTGTGCATTCTCATTTTAATATCCTTAATCACTATATAAAAAATAACTACCAATATCGTTATTCTTTCACGTACCGGTTAATCAACGCTCCCGTGTTCGTTTATTTTCAAATTCGATCTGAAGTTTCATTAATTAGTAAGATAGAAATTTCAAACGATGGATAATTATGAAAGGAATAATATTATTTGAATAAAAAAGTAATTTTTGGACCTCAAAACGAAAGAATATTAAATTACACTTTTTAAAATTTCAAGAGCAAATTAAAATTAAAACTTAATCAAAAGAAATTAAGTATTTGACACGAGGAGCATCCCTCGTGATTTCTGATTTTCAATTAAGAACTAATTTTGTTTTATAAAACAAATTGAAGATCATGAAAATGAAAAATTGACTGTTTTACTAGAACTAGAAGTAATTATAAGATGAAATATCAACCCAAATTCGACTCATTGGTATAAAGTTAGCGTTTTTACGCTGCGGCCTTTGTTTTATCGGCTTAATCAACGTAATTATTCTTTGCGGTGATTTTCCACATCGTTGCAATCGCATTTCGTGCGAGTTACTCGGCCGCACGGCAGCGGAAAAGGCATTATGCCAAAGTTCGAGTTAATTTTTCTTACACACGCCGCTTGGATTTCGTTTCGCGCGTGAATACGAGATAAACCCGGTTTCCATCGCGAGCCTTTCGAAACAATACGTTTCCAAGAAGCTTTGCGAACGTGAAAATTACAATCGCGTTCGTGATCCATTCAAATTGAGGTTTTTTTGAAATTTTTTTAAAACATTAGGTACTTCATAATTGCCTTCAGACGTTAATTATAGTGCTTTCAATATTACAAAAATGATGTAATGTAATGTAATAATTATGAAATTATTAATTTCATAAGTACGTATCTGTTTGCAATTTTTTTTAGAAATAATGATTGAATTAAAGGTGAATAAAAGTGTTATTGCAAGTTCTGTGAATTTTCTAACGAAGAAAAATCTACTATCTAGAAAGCACGACGCGTCGGATCAATATTGCTTTATGCTCGCGTACGGTGACACCGGTGCGTGTACGCCCGTTTTATTACGGCGTGTACACACGAGAAAGGTACGACTTCCTCTTGTTTTACGAGGTGTCGATACCGCGCCCCATGTAAACGTATATAAAAGCGAGTTTACCATTGCCTCGCGTATTTTGCACTCCCCCGAGCCTGTAATCGCGATCCTGTCACGATCGAAAGTCCTGCGACTAGGAAAATAAAAGAAGGAAAAGAAACGCCTGATATTCCTTTTCCTGGATACCACATCCGGTGAAAGTTGGAGTAAAAAATAAATTCGTCTTTAATAAAATCAACTTACTACTTTAATGCCTATGATGTGACTCTGTTAATTTTTTAACGTTACAAAACAGTGTACGTGACAAGGGAGGTGTTAACTATATTCAACTTTAAAAGAAGAAGTGTTATTTATCAAACGTTTGTATAATTTTCATTGTTCGTTTTTTTTATCATTCGCGTGCCTGTATTATTGTCGGACAGTGATTTATTGAAGATTTAAAAGTTTGGCACACTGCCTAGCCAAGATAACGTGTATCCAGTGAAAATCCGGATAGGCATTCGTTGTATATTTTTTAACCAGAAAAAGCAATACCGCGAAATAAAATCTCCTGGAGGTCACCAGGAACTTAGCGCAAGATTTATGTTCGAAAAATTGGCAACGATTACTCTTTTCGAGAGGTCTAGGCTTTCAAACTGTTTAGGTTTCATTCTTATGGAGAATTTATGGTCTCTTTGCGAAATTTATATAACTTTGAAGCAACAGTGTTTAAAATTAAACCCAATTAGACTTATTATTTTTATATTTTCATAGAATTCCGAATAAATCTTGAAATCCCAATATAAATAATCATAATTTGTTAATTTAGAATATGTTTAAACAGAATCTAAAATGAAATTAATCTGAGGGTTAAATTTTGATAAACAGACCACATTATCTATTAATACTTTCTAAGCAATTAAAACATTATTAAAGATTCAATAAAATATAATGTCGAAGCAAAATGTCTCTTTAAATATTATCTTTTATTTAGCTACGCGATGAAATCAAATTTGGACATCTGATAAAAGCTCTCGAAGAGATAAATCTTGAGTAATAGGGCAACACTGATGAATCTCTGGCATTTCCAGGAATTCCGTCAGTTATTACCCTTTCTACTCGTTCTGTCTACCTTTACCCAAAGGGGGTTGTTTTCAGAGGGGTGCTCGAAATAGGGTTCGTTGACATTTAAATGACGGCCCAATCTACGGCCCATACCAAACTAACGAAACGAGACGACAAAGAAGTCGAGGTTGCTCGTCGTGTAACCGCCATTATGGAGAACCAGCGATACGATGTGACTTTTAATCTTCATTTTTCTTTTTTTTTTTTTTTCGTTTCAATCACCATTACTCCGGGCTTGTATTTCGGGGCTCTATTTCAGTTAGTCTCTTCTAATGAGATTTACTACCTTCGTGTTCCGTTTCTTTTATGAAATTGAGGTTCTTTATTTCCGAGGGAGTCTGTCCGGATAAATACTACCGATAGATTTATGGATGTTATAAAAACTTTTTAACACCCCTAGATTATGGGTGAAATTTGTATCGTAAGTTTGAAGAAAGTCGAACTGGGAATGCACCTCCATTTATTATTGCCCAGAATCCAATACCGTTTAACAGTTTAGTGTTCGAAACTTCTGAATATTTATAAATTTTAATTTCTACTCTACCGATTCCAAAAAGGAAAAGTTCTTAAACATTTAGTAGACTAATGTCACCTATTTAGTCTGAGATAGAAACTTATTTTTCTTGAAAGATCAATAACGAAAATGATTCCACTATTATTCTCAAATATTGCTGATAAAATGATAGGTCAATGGGGTTAAATCGTTCGTCAGCCGATCGTCTGGTAAAGAGCGGAAAGAAGAATAGGTCGAGTCAGGTTAATGTCGAGCCGTCTAGGTCACGGATCGGTCGGTGTTCTTGATCGGTCGTTTATCCGAGCACAGTGACCCACTTGCTACCGGTAATGTTAATCGTCCTCCGACAAGCACGTGCGCTGCACGGTTATGAACTTTTTGTTTATGCTGCAGTTTCCTTCGGAACGTTCCTGTTCGTGCACCCAATATTCTTCATAAAATTAAACACTCGAAATTTTCAGAAAATAAAAGTACTTTGTTTCGATTACATTTGATCAATTAATTAAAAACCCCTATTTTTAACCCTTGAAATAGGTCACAACTGACCCAATTTTCATTTTTTAAGATTGAGACTTTTTCGGAAGAAATATTACATTTCGATTGACTAGAAATTTTGGCATCTACGAATAGCTGTGTTTTTCGAATCATCTCTTCCTACCCTTTTTAGGGGTACATTGAGTGCATACTTGTTTTTATGGGCATAAAATATTCATCTCCTTTTGTTCAATAAATATTCATGTTTTAGTGGATGTTTCGAACGTACGTACGTATGTATATCAGCTCATAACTTAGAATTTTATAGTTCATATATGATTTTAATTTTTCCTATACGGCTGTTCAGATGAAACGAATTTGATTTGCAAATTCTAGACGATGTTTAATATTCATAAATTTTCACTTTTGATGGGTTGTTCCCTTTCTACGCGTAATTTCATTAGGGTGTTAGAGGCATGTCGCGATACCATCAGCAAATTTGCTTTCTTCTACTATACGTGTTCGTGATTGAGTTGGGAACAAAACAAGGGAAGTGTCTAATCACTGACGTTGTTAATTAAAGCGCCAGAAGAAGAAAAATATGAAGATTATGAGAAAACACGAATCGATTAATGTTTAAGATAAACCATTCCCGTGTTCATTTATCATCTATCTTATTTTATACAATTCTGCATCAAAATCTTCTTCATTTTACATATATTACTACCAGAAAATATTTCATACAGTAATGTACACATCTCTCAAATACCTACTTTCATAAATTCACTATCATTTAAAGAACTGTTCCTTTCTTTTCCTTTCTAAAATTCATCAATTTTACAAACGAAAATGAAAAATATTCACCGATTACTTAATTTTTATTTGAACTTAAAAACTTATGTGTACTCTGACATTTAACTAACATGTGAAATATTCTCAGAAAATGTCAATGCGACCCTTGAAAAGATAATGGGGTTGTTAATGTCATGAATGGGTCCAACGATCGAAAGTAGAAACATCAAAAGGTGTGGGCCATTAAGGCATTCCTTCGGTCAGAAATAAAAGAGCTCACGCGCGAGAAAAAGGATCCAGATTGGGACAAGAACGAGACAAAAAGAACGAAAAAATATAATGAGATGGTTTATTAAGCTCGGGCATTTCGTGCATGCCTTTTTGCAGGTAATTATACGCTCGCACTTATCCAGTTACATCGGTGGCACCTTGTTCAATTACGTTTAATTACGAACAAAGGCAGTAACATTAAGTGCAGGAATACGCGGAAAGCAACAAAAGCGATAGATCATCGCAATTTTAAAGTTCATCACACGATGCAATAATTCATTTTATCCATTTTAACTCCAGTTTAAATGTTGGAGATTTCCTCAAGTTTGAACATGGGTTGATTATTTAAAAATGATCAGATTTTTAACCCTTTCGTGTTGACTGAGATATCCCACGAACTAATCCCTATTTATTCAATTTTTTAAACCTTCGTGAGATTTCTCGTTCTAAAAATATCAGATGGCGAGATATTTCGTCCATGGACGTTGAAGAATGAAATATTCTCAATCGAAATTTGAGGGTGAAAATAAGATCGGTAAAATCAAAGTATACGGAACTGAATTATACGAAAAAAAGTAAAAAAGGAGAATCGTGTGTAAAATACGATACGTGCAGTCGAACACGGAACTAAGAAATATGCAAACGTTGTTCGACGAAATCTGACCCGTGAACAGATGCAACCAGGTGGAAGGATTAGGTATCTAGCTCAGCGGAATCGAGAGCTCGACGACACAGAAACAGATTCGATTCGAGAAGTCGGACGATACTGTCGTTTCACTCTTATTTTACACTCACTGGGCATCGTTTTCACTCGCAGAGAAATGCATATCGAAATATATGTTCGCCGTAATTCGAAATTATTTACACTTTCATACTTTTGCCTCATAATTTGCACAGAGTGACTCGTCTAACGTAACCGCGTAAAGTTACCTTTATTTTTAGTCGATTGATCAAATTTTAAAGTATTGCCAAGGTAATGTATTCAGATTTCTTGGGTACCTTTGAATTATACATAAAAATAATTGAAATTGACTTAAAAAAATATTTAATGATATACTTTAACGTATTTTTAAGAAATGAAACATAACAGAAAAGTCCCCTTAAACTGCAAAATCGTAAAAGGTTAACTGCTTTTAGAATACAAAAGTTGTTCTCACAGAACCCCGTGCTTATTGTTAGAAGAGTTAAGTTCTGAACCGATTAAACGATAAACTTAATTGAAATCTACCGTAACGGATCATACAAAGTGAACTGGATAAAAACAATTCACATCTCCATAACTTTTTTTTTTACCCTGTATAGGCTCTCCGTAAAGAAGAGTAATGAAAAAAAAAAAGAGGAACGTACGCGCCTAGACTCATTTGCATCCTCCGCTTTAACGTAACGAACTGCATCGCGTGCATACGAGCCGCCTATGCACCTTCGCGGAACCTGTCTGGACGAGCACACGCTAATACAGCTCCCGTAATTCCCGGAATAAATATTCCTTACTGTTACTACTAACCTTCCTACATTTTCTGAGAAGTTCCGCACTGACGTAGGATCGCGATAAGCCGACTTAACACCCCTGTAAATTTCGTAAGTTTCAACGATCGATACCAGATCTCAATCCAGATTTGTTCATTTTCGTAAACTGCCTGTTCCCTTGCTCCGATTTCGAAGCAGAATGAATTCTGACTATGAAAATAAAATGGTAACAAGTGCGATAAACGGTACAAGAAATTATTTTTATTAATTGCGCCACTTTTCCAACAAGATGTTACTCTAAATCTCTTATGTGAACGATCTTGAATAACTACTCGAATCGAAGGGTTAAATAAAGGAAATTTTCAAAACTGTGCAATATAAAAAAGAGTCGGATATTTTCGTTTTGTCGAACACCTAAGACTACCATATACTTCCTCGAATCTCGCGTATAATAAAAGCGGTAACGTCTCGCAGCACGTGGTAAAACTTGATAACCCGAGTGAAATGAAAAAAGAAAGAAAGGGTTGTGGGTGTTGGTGCGATACAGCTCGTTGAGATGTTGCCGGCAGATAGAGCCGGTTCGTAATAACCCACGAGCTTCGCGCACTACCTGGCAGGTTGTTATTGCCGTTTATTATTTATCCATCGTGATCGGGCTCGAAACGTACCGTTCGGTTGCCTGTTTACACGAGGGTAAACCGTTCACCACTACCCCCGTCCGTTTGTTGGAACTTTAATTATTATTCCTTCCATGAGAGGACAGAAGTAGGCTCTATCGATTCTCCGCGTTTTGACACGTGGCTCCGTGATAAGGGATAGGTGAACGACGACGTTCCGATAACGGGACGCTCATAGGCTGACAAAGAATTTCCCTGCCCTCCCCTGTAATCGATAATAGGGCTCGCGAGCTTCCGGAGCGTCGTGGCAACGCGTGTTTTGAGCTCGAACGTTCCTCGTTATCTACAACCCCTTTCGCTTCGATCGTTGATCGTGTGTGTAATCGTACGCTGTCGAGCATGCCAGCCTTCTCCAGGGAATATTACTACGCGAAGTTACTAGGGATTGTACCCCCACATCATTCTCCCTAGGGAATCGTAGCTCGTAATGCCTCGCGGTATAAATTGGAATGCAACAGAAACTTTTGTCGTTAAGGGTAAACGCAAGAAAAAATGTCCTACCATTCGTTGTTAGTATTAGGAAAACTCAGGGGGAGCTTAGGATGAACTTAGTTAGCGATAAGAAGAATTTTCTACCCCTATGTCTTTGAAATATTCAATTGCCATCGAATCTTTATTACGAAAGGGAATGGGAACGAAAGAGAAGACAAAGAAGTTTTCAGACGAAAAGGCATCTCGTCGATTAGCTCGGACAAACTTTCATTTACACAACGATCCACCAGAAAAAGAACGAGTAGAAACGGAGAAAGGGGGACAGGGAGAAAGGAGACCTGCGGGAATTTCGCTAAATCGCTTAAACGCGGTCGGTCGCGATTCCGCCGTTGCAATAGTCATGGTGACTCATAGCACGGAAAACGAAACAAGAAAATTCTCCTATGGTGATGTAGCACTCGATTTCGAGATTACCAGCGTTCTGACCGATTTTGTGCTCGTGCTCGAACAACCTATCGTACGTGCATACAACGTACACACATGCAGAACGCTAATAATCCGTATCGGTGATCCCGTTAGCGTTGCCACCTCCGGAGCACCTTTACTTCCGCCATCTAACCCGTGCTATTTCCACACAGCTGCACCAACAACCTTCTTGAACCTTCCTCGAACTCTACCTGAGTTTCTGTGTAACAGTTCTGTCCACGTGCTGAATTATTTAACCCGTTATTAGACCATCGATTTTTATGCAAATATACGCTTTTATTAATTATTTTCCATGTAACTGAAAATAGTAACTTAACCCTCCATGATCTTTGAAGTAACACATCAAATTTCTATTATAAACTCAAAATTTTAAACTAATGGAATAAATACTTAAAAATTTATAGAGATATAAATGAAAATTTTATAGATTTCCAAGAATTTCCTTCTTTCTCGTACCCTGAGCCCTGATCGATCAAGTTTCTACGTTCCTTATGACGGCTAACAGTTTCTGTATTTTTACGATGTTTTTTAGAGCGAACGACAAAATAAAAGTGGATGTTTCAGCTACGCACTGTTGAAGGCTACGTCGATTTTATCTATGCATGAGTTTCCAGTTTGCAAGTTTTTAGCCAGTACGTGTTTAGTCACAACCGAGTACATTTCGTAACACGTATTTCCTAGGATATGCTACTTTCCAGTTCCTTCCATAACTTTTTAATCATTTTATCCGTTTCTTGCTCTTAAGGATACACGTACGCGATAGAAAGTTTATGATTCTAGGTGTAACGACAAGATTCGAAGATTACTGATCCGACCGATTGACAGGGAAAGGTGCAAAAGAAACCTTTCTGTTTCTTTTTTTTTTTACGAGTCCCCGTGTTACGACACGGTTATTGCAAACGTTAATTAACATTCTTATCCGCTTATAATGAGTCAATAGCGTAAATAACACGTCATCTATTGTTTTATAACAATCAGATTAAGTATCCTTGAAGTTTATTAGCGAGAATATGTACACTATTACAATTCTATTGTTAGCATGTATAATATTAGGTGTTTGCGAACATGATAACGATTTTCCTGAACACTGATTTTGATTTGAAAGATATATAATAGTATCGCAATACTTTCTGCTATATTTTTTCAATTTTTTTATGTTTCTTCTCAAATATTTGATATTGATGTTTAATGTTACAGATATTTAAGAGAAATGGGACTGGCAGAGAGAGAAGCCGAAATGCAGGAGTTAGAAACATCGAGACCTGGTAGATCGCGAGATCTCTTTGGTGTTCAACTAGAGGTAACTATTCTTCAAGTATTGTATTATCTGTATGAACTGTACTAACATTGTTTTAACTTCAAAGGAACTGCAGTTTATTACAAATTAAATGTAACCAGATCAAATCAAAATTGAACTGAGAAGACTTTAATAAGTGTTGCCATAATTATTTGAAAATTAATATAATTCTCTGTTATATTCTAAAAAGTAACTGAACTGATAAGTCCAAAGAATTCTTAAATATCCAACGCGTAGCCTATTTATAAACCACCAGCTCGCGATTTAAGAGTGAAAGAAACTCGATCGTTTAGCAGAGACACGTAAAAGCGAGCGTTTTATTAAGGACATCGATATCCAGTATCCTTGTCGAGGTCAGAAACAAATTCGATCCGGAATCGATAAGTCCGTTCACCAGACAAGTGCTACTTGCAAATTCGATAGGCACTTTTGCCAAGAGTGTAAGTATAGGCCAGTGAGAGGTGCGACCCAGAAAACCGGTGTCGGTTCTGCTAGAACAAACGGCTACCTGAAATCGAAACGACCAAGGAAAGTCTGTCCATCGCGGTCCCCTCCCCCCACGACCGATTGATTCATCGATCAATCGCCTTTCTCTGTCTTCGACAAATCTGGATCACGATTGAACCGAGGAGTTTCTGTACTTTGACCCGTAACTGGTTGACACTCGTGTCCACTACCAATATTATTAGGAATTCAGACATATTCGCAATAGATACTTGAAATAATAAATTGATGGTAATTAAAGTTTTTGGATAAACGGAGGAATTAAATTGGAGAGGAAGGAAACGGAAGTGATAAAAGAAAGTGCCGCTTCTAGTTTAATGATTTGACATAATAGGTGGCGTTGAAAACAGCGATAATGAGATTCGCATACATCTGGCGCCAGGCGCTCTCTAACATAAATAATGGAAATAACGAAGTGTCGAGAAAATAGTAAATAAACTATTATCTAATGAAATTTCCAACAACCTCATGAAAGTCAAAGTGGAAATGACCATTTATAGACATACTAAAATTACAATTATTTAAACTTTGAAGTTGGGTCAATTACCTTTCACAATATTTCGATTATTAAGTAATTATATTTGAGAATACAAGTCCTCTGTCTATTAAATTTTGAAAATTCGAAACAAGTATAGTAGCATTACTTATATTTTTTCGACTAGAAATAGAGATGCCTAATACATCGTAGACACTTTCCATTTCCTTCCTTGATAAATATAGAAAGTATTTGTTTATACTTTTCACGTTCACGAGTGTCCCAGTTTTCCTCAATTTATAAATTAGAGAAAAGTTCGCATACCGTTCGAGGAGTTATTCACTTTCGAAACTGTTTAAAACATCAGCCCGCAATTTCACTAGTTTGTCCCGTTTCATAAATTTGTCCAATGAAATTTCTCTTTTTCTAATATTATTACCGGAGTAATCAACGGAGAAAGGTAGCAGTGGTCGATAGTAAAAACTGCATACCGTCGTTGCATTTTCACTTCCTGTTTATCGCGATCGATTTTTATTAGGCAACCGTTGAAAAGGAAATTTTGGAATCAACTAACTAAAAATTGTTTCTGTTAAGCTTCTAATATTTAAGTCACTTCTTTCTTAATTCACGTACAATTAGTACATTAACAATTTAACTCCGTCGTGCATTTTCTATTCGAATAATAAAAGTTCTAAAGAATTATATTTTTAACAAATATGTCCAGATAAAATGTAAAATTTACGATTATTTTTTCAATTAAAATTATTTCGGAAATAATTCGACCTTTGATTACGAGCAGTCGATTGATTTTTCGATTTCGTGTCGAACACCTGCAATCAATTCTCGTTCGATTTCGTCGCCGATTCTTCCGTGAATGTTTCATTTCACCTGACTGCACGCTCGAATGCACGGAAAAATCACCTGACAATAGTTTCAACTTTCTTTAGATTGCACAAGATCATTGGGCCGCTATAAATTACGAAGTTGTGAAAAAAAAAAGGATCAATTTCCTCGTAGAAAGCAAAAAAACGATTTTATTCGGCCCATAATTGCGCTTGGTCATTTATTCGATGATTACGTTCGACGTAATTCCAAGTGAATTTGATCGTATGGCGAAATGATTATAAGCTTACGAGGGTATTCTGTGTTGAGCAACATTTATGGTTTTAATCTTGAGTAAAGTGTAGATCATGGTAATGGGACCATTAAATCACAGTTGAAACAGTTACGGTTAATATGATACACAATAATATGAATTATGAACCTGTTAACCGGGTACGGCGAGTTAATTTGTCATTCGACTGATCAGTTTGTCAAACATCTGTTATTTATATCTGTTTGTAAGTAAGCAGCTTAATTATGAAGTTAAAAACATGCTTTAATATTCTTAACCAGGATTAATATTTCTAATATTAATCTATTCCAATATTTAATATTTCGTATTCCTAATATTTGTAATATTAATACAGTATTTCTAGTATGAATTTAACCTAATATTTAATATTTAATATCACTATTAACGAGGTGTTTAATATTCAGTAATTTCTAATGTTTAACTATCAAATATTATAGTTAATTTCTCAATGAAATACTTGAAAATTGTGCAAAATAATAGCTACTGACTTGAACTTCTTTTTTCTCTGTTTAAAAAAAAAACTTTCTTAAAAAAATAATGCTATTGTGAATAGCGAATGACTCATACAGCACGAAGCGTGTTAAATCTATGAATGGAAACGTATTTGAATGAGAAAGGAGAGAAAGTATATGTCCGACGTTCATAATCTTTTCTATGCTAAGTACGCGATCCTTTTGTTACTATTGATGAAAGAAATACTATTATTTATTACGTGTTTCTCATTTACGATGCAACCACGAGTAAACGGATCGAAACAATTTTACTGCTGATATAATTCGGTTTTCCCCCCCGGTGATTTCTTAATAATTAACCGGCATGAAACGTAACCAATTAGTTCGCTAATGCTCGATCTTAAATTCAGATCTATGATATATTTTACGAGCGTTTTTCGTTTACGTTTCGCAATATTATCGTTTCTATTCCGGTAAAAGCGAATCATGTGTGTTCTCTGTTTCATTGAAGCTATTTCTTGCGGCTCGATACAGCCGGCAATTAATTTCTTTCGCCTGAATATAAATAATCGCGTTTCTTTCGCTAACAGCGGCCATCCACGCCGTATGCATCCGTTAAACAAAATAAATTGCGATCGTGAAAATATTTGCATCTCCAATTTGATCGAATTAAAAATAAAGTTCAGCAACCTCAAGATCCAGGGTGTTACGAGTGGCACTTTAATTAAATAAAAAAAACTACACTTCCGTTTCAACTTTCAAAATCAAGTAGGATAAAAGCGAGACGCGTAATCGCAGTTTTTCAAACATTCACCGTAAGCTTTGTATTTCTCACGGCACAGAACGTACAGTTTATTAACCCTTTCGATGCTAAAGACGGCTATAATCCGCGCGAACGCACGCTCTGGCGAAAGGGTTAAGTAAACTTTCGACCAAACTCATTTCCCCGCAACAACCGGACTGTCATTCAACTTGATTAATCGCAACGTCTCACAATTTTCATCGCGGAATTAATTAAACCGCCTCGTCGTGTTAAACTCGAGCCAAACGG
The DNA here is from genome assembly GCA_022405125.1 of Anthidium xuezhongi. Classification (NCBI taxonomy): domain Eukaryota; kingdom Metazoa; phylum Arthropoda; class Insecta; order Hymenoptera; family Megachilidae; genus Anthidium; species Anthidium xuezhongi. The sequence continues at coordinate 7,323,416 of CM039639.1, forward strand.
CCGTTTCGCTGATAAATGATGCAAACTCGCCAGAAGACGGACACGAGGGTGTCTAGCAGCGGGGACAATGTAAACGAGCCACGGAATAACAGCGTTGCCTGTTCAAAAGCAGAATTAAACGTTCGTATAAAGGATAAAGACATTTGTATCCGTGAAAACTGGACGTCGGGATATTACTGTCACGAAATCAAAGCACGCGCGATTTCTTAACGACGTTGCGACAATTATTCTTGTGCATAGCTCGAGGTTTTCTTACTGGACGTTTAACTAAATGTCGTGGCATTAAATTGCGCGAAAGCAAGCGCGTAAAAAACGTCACGTTGACATTGATGCCGTGACTTTTACATTGCAGGTACCTTTTCGCAAGGATAGTAAAAGATCGTGACTTTCGTTTTCGTCGAGCTTTCACGACGACAGAAGTCATGACATTTAGTGTCACGGCCGTCGAGGACACGTGAAAACGTACCTTTATGCCTCCTAGCTTCATGAATTATCGAACAAACAGATGTTATGATGGCAGGGCTGTTCTAATGTAATTTGATCGGTCGAGACGATACCGATCGCGTATAAAACCTACCCACCTATCCCCCTCCGCTTGCTTCACCACCCTTCTATCGTAATTACCGATGAGGGTTTATTAATTGTTCCGGCAATATGGCGCGAGTCTAATTAATCGACGGCACGGTTCATTATAAACGATCCGGCTTAATGTTCGACGAACGTGCATCGTTGTCGCGTTCGATAACAGATAGAAAGCTGGTCGTTTTAATCGCGCCGATGTAAATCCGGCCGTAATATCGACTGGCCGGTTCATTAAAAGCGTAGGTTGCCCGAGATGCGTAAGTCGATTACGGGGACAGAATAAAAGAAATTGCGAAATCACCTGCCCACAGGAGAAACTTGTTCCTAGGATAGGATATTTACCTCGGGTCTCTCCGTACGGGAAGGGTATCGATGGAGTTATCGTTGTTTAATTCGAAGCCGTGGCTGCGTAACGGCTGACACTTTGATTTATTTTAACCCGTTAAGTTTTACGAAAAATCGAAAGCGTGTAATACAAATTTTCCAATTGATATCGAGTGAATATAAATCTGCAATAAATTTAACTACACCTCTCAGACTTTTTTTTCTCTTGCTATTTTAAATAAAATATTTCTTGCGTTTAGACATTGTTATATTTATGTCCGTAATATTTCTTGTATTAAGGAATGTTCATGTTGTAATTACGTAAAGTTTCGAAATTTCATATTTAGAAATATTGTATATTTTAAGAAATAAATATTGTACGATTAAAAAGTAAGTTGTTCCATGCATCTACTAAATTATTCTATGTTATCGTGTATCCTTCGCCCTCCCCCCCTCCCCCCCTTTTATAAGGAACAACCAAGGATACCGGTGGATACAATCGCAGATGATCGTAAAAGCGGCGTGGAAATAATATTTTATTTTCTTCTTCGGGGTAGAAAATATTTTGCTCGTTCGAGGAGGCTGGTTTATTGTCGTTTCACGGTTTGCTTCTTTCGATCGCGGATAATTTCATTCGTTTCGCTTGTACCCTGTGGTCCTGCTGCTGACCGCATCGAGATTCTGTCGTTAATTCAAACCGAATGAAACCGTTCGCCGAGGCTTCGAGCAGGGATACTTTAATCGCGGCAATAACAAAACGATTTTTCTTGCCGTAACCTTTTTTCCATCCCCTCTCTCCTCCTCCCACCCTCCCACCCGTTCTCCGCCGCGACAGCAATCGAAACCTGTTCGAATCGCGAACAAGGACGAGCTGAGTTTTTTGCAGGAAATGCAATTATCTGAAATCCACCGTTCTGCCGCGTCCGGTAATTGTCTTTCTGGTGACGCGGGATTAACGCTAATTTTTTGACACTTCTGTTAAACAAACATCGTGTTCCGACGGGATTCTACCGGTTTGAATGTAAATATCGTTTCGAAATTCAATTTCCTAAGTACTTTAAATATTTTAGCGATCAAATTTATTGTACTTTAACTTAACAGAGAATCGATTTAATGATTCGTTGAATTTAAAAAACATTCAGGAGTTTATAAATGTAAATTTAAATGTAAATTCAATGAAATTGAAAATTTTACAGATAATGTTTTTAGCAGATAAGCATTTATTTGTTTTTTTTAAAGAATCCGTTCACAAAATTAAATTTCTCAGCCTTGAAAATTAAATTCTGGTTCAAGAATATACAGAATTTATATATAATAACAAACTGAATTTCCTCAATATTTGAAAAATCTAAGTTCGATCATAGAATAGGGGGGTTGCACCTGAGACAGGCCAAGGAAGAAATAAAAGAAAAGGGGGAGCAACGAGAAGGGGAGATACAAGGAATTTTTGAACAAAGATGATTGCAATTTTTCTGCAACAAGAAAAACAAACACGGAACAATCATCGCATGATTCGACAGGATGTCTGTCGAAACTTAGAGTTTGTGTAATTTCGAGTTAGCCCTGCTTATTAAAGATAGCCGCGATACACAGTCGATTACGAAGCGCTGCGTTATTATCCTGTCTGTCGTAATCGGACATCCTTGTTAGTCAGAGAAAAAAAGAAGATGGCCACGCTCGTACCCGACGAATTATACCTTTGATAATACTGCATACCTGCGTAACGTCAATCACCTGTCAGGTAATCGTAATAGCATCCTTAGCGAGAAACATTTTCCTATTTTCAGCTGTTCGTTTATTATCACCTTGATTATACGCTCAGGTGCCAAAGAATTGCCTCGCAAATTCAAATAAGAGTTGGAAAAATTTGAACACTCGAGTGATTTAAATCTGAAACTCGAGGAATTTGGATAATTCGAATATTGGAATATTGGAATAACAATAAAATTAAAATTTGGAAAGTAAATAATTTAAGAAATAATAACATAAGAAATATAGGCCTAAGAAATAATACACATAAATTTAAAACAAGAAAGGAAACTGTTTGGCACAAGTATCAAACGCGTTAAGTAGTTATTACCCGGGTTCAAGTTCAACGTCGAGAAAGATCCGCGGTCAATTAAAAAAGCATCTAGCTAATTGATCCCGAGGAATGTTATTTCCCAAGAAATCGTCGCGAACTCGGCCAATCTCGATCCATCAACGAATCTGTATAATCCCGTGATAATAACTCACATAATCGTAGGAAGTTCACTGGCTCCGACCAATTACGGGACGCGTTCGCATGCGATCTTACGTTCGAGCCTTATGTTCTCCTATCTCGCGAAATATATCTATGCAGGCTCCGTTGTATTTCCAAGTGCAAAGCTGCACACCGAAGCGCGGATACACCTACGCCCGTTCCTCGAATCGTCCATACGTATAGAAGCCACGAGCGAGGCTTCGAGAGGTGATCGTTATCGTTGTCTAATCAGGAAAGCAAATTTTGCACCGGCCACGCTCGCTGATCCTTGTTCCGTGCTCGACAAAATGCTAGAAGCTTCTGTTCTTCGATTTTGTCACGAGACACCCAATTATCGAAACATTAGAAACAACTTTTTCGATTCAGAATATTAAGTTTATTTTTTATAAAAAATAACATTTTCCACGTTTCTCGTTGTTTTCGAAAAATAAATATTCTATATTCCATCCTATACCAGGCTTTTAAACCATTTAAATATTTTATATATTTTAGCCACACTTTTTAATATAGTTGAACTTCGTTTCATATTTTGTTTTCAATTTTTAACTCTTTGAGTACTATATCAATTGTTTAGATTTACTATACAGAAATTTGTTAAATTTGTTCTATTTTATTTGACAGTATTTCGTATTGTAAGAGAAGGGTGAATAATATAAAAAATGAGATTAGGTTTGACATTACAGTTTGAAAAATGTGACTTGATATTAACGTTAAATGGACTGCAAATTGTCTGGATGAATAAATGCAATATCGTATCAATTTAGTATCAGAGAAGTGGGTGTTCCATTGTTCGAAAATTCTAACATCTGACCACTTATGTCTCCCTAATAATTCGAATATGGAAGATTTTACTGTATACAGTTCCTGTCGATCGAATCTGAATCATATGTAATATATGAAATCTTATTGGAAGTAAAAATATAGTAGTATGTTCTGACGAAATAATAAATGTAAAAGGTTAAGAATATTGTGCAAGTTGTGTTTTTATATACTTTTCAATTTTATACTGACGCGATTGGAGAACGATGTCGCTATCGCCATCTGACAACGAACAGCAAAACTATCTGAACAGGAAATTGCTTTTTTATTTAAAATGAGTCATTTTTGCGCTCTTGTGTTGTAAATAAATTTACAATGAAGTAAGGATATTGTAGTAGTTGTTTAAATGTTAAAATGATTATTATATTGTATTGGTTTTTATGAATATAAATAGTTTAGACAAATAGTCTGAACTATTTATTAAAACCCATCTAGTAAAATATATTTAGTATAGAAATTAATAATAATGGAATGAACGAAGCCTAACAATTCTAAAATTTTAATAATGTTCATAGATTACATCGTCAGAAGATAGTATAGGTTTCAAATGTAACAAAATGTTCCACGACTGATAATAAGTAAATTATTAGCGCAAAATGTTCTAAATATTTCAGTAATTCAAAAAATCAAATGTTTCTAGAAAAATAAAAATAATATAGATTTTTGTGAGCATAAATGATCTACCTTTAGATGGTCAAAATAGTTCTCTAAATTATCGATTTTAATACATTTACTAATTTCTGATGTCATTATTAAAGTTAAGTTAATATTGTAAAATATTCGACTCAGTAAAGCACAGAAAATGTTAATTTTATAACAAAAAGCAATTTTCAGTTTCGTTACTTTTGCTGTACGTGGTCAGATGGCGCCAGCTGTACAGTTTCAATATTAACATAAAATTTAAAAATATTATAATTTTGATGCAATATTGATAGCATATTAACACATTTATTATTGAAAGGATCAGAATTACAATTTGAAAATTAACTATACATTTTTAAAAATAATCAAGTGCCTGTATGTATTATTATTATCCGTGCCAATTTTCACTGCGATATTATAATTGTTAAAATGATTTTTTAAAGAAGCTAGCTTCAATATTAAAGATTTTTGTAGCAATAATTTGGTATCTTGTACATCTGGTGCCAGACGTAGTTTACTGAAAATTATTTCCTAACTGTACAGAGATTAATGAGCTAACTAATTTCAATTTTCTTGTGCAGGTAACTTCCTTGCTTCTGGAAGGGGAGCGTCGAAAACTGGCAGTTCTTCAACGAGAATTGCAAGTTGCACTCGAAGAAGGAGGAAGTGTGAAAGTTAAGGAGAAACAGAGGCAGGAGTTGCTGCACGCCATATCGTAAGTAGAATCGACACGTGTGTGATCAGACAACCCTAACTACTTGCACGACTGCGCTCCTTCGATTTTCCATTAACGCACTGCTACGTTAAATATTTGTTAAAATAGGAATCAAGAAGAGAAATACTAAATCCTTTTAAATAAAAATTTGGAAATTTTGACATTTTTGAAATTTTCAGGAAAAATATTACATGATATTTTTTTTTAAAGAATTTATTAAACAAAGGAAATGGGCTAAACTGAATTATACTTCTAAATCTATTACTACCACTGTAAATATTTAACAGTCTGTTATTGCTAACAGATTTCCAAATGTTTGATAAGTGCTTATAAAAATCGATCCTCGTGAAATAAATACACAGTTTGGTATAAAAACAAGTACAATGTATTTATTGTGTACCTGATTCGAAACACGGAAAACTGAGCACATATAAAAACAAAACTTGTTGTACCTTTCAGCTATTGTTTCAGAAGTTTCCATTATTGTCAACCCATTATTGACCGTACAATTAAATAATGCCTGTTGGTCGAAAATTGTATTTTCTTTTCACAGTTCTAACCATCAAAATATCAAACAATGATGCTATTCATCGATCTTTATTCAATTAACAAACGAAATATCCTTTTTATTTATGACTGACAATACCGAGTTCCATAAAAATAAATTTTTCCACCGTTTCGATCGAAGAAGCATATTTTCACGGACACAGGATACGCAGAAAATTGGACCAAAAAGGAAGTATATCATTGCAAAAAGCAACGATGAGAGCTTTTCCCGGTTACTTGTCTCGAAAATGTGAAATTTTGCTTACATGGCTGTATCAAAATGGCCGTCATAAGGAAAAACTCGAGTAAGGAAACATCCATTTCCCAGCGGTGGCTTTCGAATAATATATTTTGCAAGTTGGCAACGGACCCTCGTAACACGAGCTCTGGCCCGGTATATTCCCTTTCCGCCCCCTCGAAAAGGGAGGGAGGATTAACTCGTTCAAGATTTATTAGCGCTTGTCCTCCGGCGGACTAACAATTTGATCAAACTACCGTGGAATTATGCAGTTTCGTGTAGCTTCCGGCTCGTCCGAAGTCGAAGCTCAAATCTACCAACTTCCAGTGTTTCGTCGTGCATGAAACGTACCAAGATTAATGTGTATCAAGCTCAATAGTTTTAATCTCTTATTTTTTTATTCGATACTCTGGTATAATCATTTCAAACACGAGGGAACTCCTGATTTCCCGTCTTGAAATACACACGGGGCGAAGCACTGGGTCATGGATGCTTTGAGCAAATTTGTGTTTCAAACATAATTCTCCAAAATGTGAATTCTAACAGTATTTTAATTGTATTATAAAATTGTATTATAATATAGCGAGAAACCATTGCCGTAATAAATAACTAATTAACTTCTGCTCAATCAACACCATTACTCGGCCTCTCAACGCATTATCATCGCGGTTATTATCATAACCACCCAATTTCCTGTTCCCACTAATAAATCTAACGGTGTCTTGGGATCAAGTTAACAGGTGCGCGGGGATTTCCGGAATCCCGAAAATTAGGAAGCTCGGCGTCGTTCTCGAGATGCTCGCGGCGTCGCGGCGCGCGGAACGCCAAGTGTCCTCTTGGAAAAAACGCTTCGAGTCAGCGGTATGTAAAGCTTCGCGACGTTTTCTCGCGCCTCCATCCTGTTTGCACAACTCTTTCTTCTCGAAAAAGCTCGCGGCATTTTCGGCCTCGTCTGAGTATCGCCGCGATATCGTCTGGCTGAATATACCACTGACAAGATTTCGTATCGAGCAAGTATTTTTCGTTTTAACGAGGAATTATTTCATCGTAGAATGTTAAAAATAATAAAGATAATACTACACAGATATTACTGGGTTAAAAATCGAAAAGTCTAGCAAGATAAAAACCATATTTCTTGGGAGACGTAAATTGAAAAAGAAGTTAATACTAAAAATACACTGCTCTTCAGTTATCAAGCATTGGACTATTCATGCGTGATTTTAAAGTAAAACTGTTTTTAATGAGTTCAACAATTATTATGACAGGGTCATTATTTAGGAGAGATCGAGTAAATGCAACGCCCTAAGGACTCATACATCACTGTCCACATATGGTCCATCCAACATGGTTACTCTGAAATCCCTAAACAATTTAGTTTCTCCTGGATCATCCCCCTCGGGTATTTGAGATAACAAGATGTGCGTCACATTTCTGACCACACGATTATAGCGCGAAATGGGAAGCTTGATTCAATAAGAAACAGCTTCCGATATATCTGATTTAAGTTACTTTTCTAACACCAACTATTTGAACCAGTGAGCATACTTTGTTTTTATCTACTCACATTAAAATTCTATTATTAGTCTTAATTGAAAATCCTAATTGTATTTTAAAGTGATAAATGGTTATTCATCGCGATAGAAGAGGGTTGAAGGTATAAAAAATCTAAAATAACTGCGACATTCGAAATGAAAAGTGGCCTTTAAATCTTTACCAGGAAGAGATTCAATGCTCTCAGCTGATGATGTATAGAACGAATAAGCAAAAACGGATATCCAAAAGTGAGTTAAAAAAAGAGAAAGGGAAAACGATAGAAACGAAGTTAAAGTACTCAATTTCGACGATTCTCTTTCGAAACTCTCGAGGCTGGTGGTTCAGGTTCGAGGAGAGAAACGCGGCCCCGTGCCATGAATTTGTAAGATTGTTTGTTTTCACGTAATTGCCGAAGTTTCCGTGGAGACGTTCGCGTTCAACCGTAGAACTTTTTCGATTGCTAAATCACTGGACGGCAATTCAGTGCCTCCGAGAGAGCTTTGTCCTCGTTCCTCTACAACTCTTTCTCCCTTTAACGTTTAATTTTTCTGTTTGTTTCACCGACGGGAGAAAGAAGAAGAAAGAAGGCGCGATGAGGGCCGAACGTGATCCCTGCTCGGTTCCCGTTTGGCCTCCGTGGGCGTTTAACAGGTTCGCAAAAGGTGCGAATTAAGAGTGCAGTTACCGGCGTGATCCGCCATCCTGCATACGAATTAAAGCGTTAAATAGAATCTGGATACGGAGGCCGGAACGAATGAACCGGTCGTGAATTTGATGCAAATGGACCCTTTATGAGATGAAGCTGTTTGGAAGGTGTTCGCGAAAAATGATTAGAGACCACGAAGTCGAATGAATGTCTGGGATACGATGTTTTATGAGGTTAGACCCCATGAAAAGTGGAAGATTGATAAAAAAGATATTTAGAACTCTGTAGATTAGATTTGTGGTGGGTTATTTAATACTTTACGAGCGAACAATAATATAAAGACGAAGAAGGGGGTTGTTTTGTCTCGAGTATTAATGGATTAAGATATCGATTAAGATGTAATATTTCATTGGTTTTTTGACAGGAAAATTCAAGGGCAACACGAGCAACTCGACAAAGAATACAGAATCCATGCTGCTGGAGTTCTCTTATGCAACTCGAGGGGATCCGGGAAGGTAAGCATTTTGTCATTATTCCTTTCTTTTCTTCCGTGATTCATGGAAGATAAATGGTCCTCTCGATCATCGTGATCCATTATTCGTTAGCTGAGAAACCCTAGCAGTTTCGTACTTCGATATTTTCCCCGTGACTCGACTGTTCGTTAAAATAAATTCGATCGATCGATCTTCAGCCGGGGGCAACGATTAAAACGGCCCTGGCATCAATCTTTTAATCAATCTTTTAATCAACCGTTCGAACCAATTACGCGTCTATGGTGTAATGTTGTTCGCGACCTGTGTATCGTCCAACTAACGTATTTATCTTCAGATTATTCAAACTTTATTCAAGGTTAAACTGTGTAATTAGGATTTGTACGATATTAATCAGTATTAATTATAATACTAGTAATATAATATAAATTAGAGAATCCTCTTGTATCAATCTTCTACCAAAAACTAATTGTGCCTCGATTGTATTTATAAAAAATTAGACGCGACATTCGCGACAATTGTCTACCCTGAATCTCGACGTTTAATTGCACTAATTGTATTAAGGCATGCACAAAAAAGTTATGTACTCACCGAGCCCCGGAAGCCGTGTTTGAAGCAAAACCCTTGAGGCGACGACGCCAGCATCCATCCCTGTTGCAGCAGCGTCTCCCAGATGTGTTTTGCGCCTCACAGACGAAATGGTGTTTCACTGAACATTTCGAGCGTGTTTCTCGCGCACCGTTTGACGAACAACTGACTCAGAGGTCGATGGATCCGGACTTGTAAACCCAGATGTGCCCCTTCTGAAAATAAACAAAACGAAATTCCAATGAACGAGTGTTCGGCCGAGTCGAAGAAAAACAACTTTCCGAAAAGCAGGTCAGAGGCCGGTTATCTGTATGGTAACAGATTTCGTCAACTTCGCGGCCTTCCTATACACAAATTTCGTGCGAATATTTTACCCACTGTTTAATATTTATAACCGCCTATCGCCGCTTTGTTCGACGCTTTCAATTTATACAGATTGCTTTCAAGACATTTTCTTTGTAATATGCAGGGTAAAAAAAAAAGTAGAAATTTCGGTGATATTGCAAACTCTTTTTATGAAATATTTAAAGTTTTAAAAGCTTTGTAGAATTACGTGAATGGTCTGACGTTATTTTCTTTTATTCGTTGAAATTAGTTCCGTGATATTTCTTATTTTCTGAGGACTCGATGACAAATAGGTTGGAAAATTAATTTCATACATTCCTTTCAGCTCCCCTCTTAAGAAGGAACGACCTTTACTCTGAAGATAATTTTTCAACCAACGATAATGCTAAACGAACGCCGAGTATCCCTAATCTTCGAGCGCCCCTGGGTGCTCCCCAGTGGCCAAAGTTAATCTCGAGAAGATTTTTCTTTTCTCAACACGGTTCATGTTCCGTGAAATTTAAGGATTATACGGAGGATTAGAAGCGACGTCCAAAAATTCGGGATGAAATGTAAAATAGAAAATTCAGAAAAGTGTTTTCACTTTAATGGCAGGGGAGGGTGTTTTATGCTCGCCGTCTTATCGATTCGAGAATTTAAACTAACAACAACAAATTTTCAAATATAAATAGTACAAAATCTGAGAAACTTTTCGAAACTCTAATTTCATCTAGATACGTATAAAAATTCAGCAAACCATTACAGATATTTCATTTGCAAGAAGAGGGTTTGGTAAGAAGAATGGTACCCTACATCCCTTAAGCTTTCATTTCGCTTTCCCCTACTTTGTTTCCAAATTAAGTCCAATATCCATCTCAATCCAATAAAAGTTGTGTCCGTAAGGAACGACGTGGGTTACCGATGACCCTAACTTTGCACTCGTTAAAGATTCAGCGCGAAGGAACGAATGAAACGCAAAGAACGACACGAACAAGGATAATAGGACGCAGGGGACAAATGGAAAGGCCGAAGAACCCGGCACCATGGAAATAATATGAATTCCGTGGCTGCTTCGAGGAATTAAGAACGTCGATACGGGCCTGGCCGGATGACGGGGCGCAAAAATCATAGAGAAAGGGTGCGGATGATAAAGAATCGTGGATGACGAGAAAGAATCGCACCTGCAGAAGGAATGAAACATGAAAGACGAAAGCGGATGAGTAGTATCGACAAACGCACAGCCAAGGCGTAGCCGGTGCTTCGTCCAGGCTGAAGCGGAGCGGAAACGCGCGCGAAGATGGATGGGGAACAGGGATGAGGCCGATATGAAACGGAAGGAACGAGCACTGTTGATCAAAAACAAAACTGTCGAGTTTGAAAATTAAAAACAGTAGAAGAACAAAAATAAGAATTATATTTTTTGAAGCTTTAAATTTGTGAATTTTGAAATATTATATTTTTAATCTAAATATAATTTTCAGTAATTTCCTAAGAGCATATATTCCTCAAAGTTAAAGAGTTAAATAAATAATATAATATCTAATAACATGGGTGACGAATTTCCCACAATTTAAAATTCTGAATTCCAAAAGACTTAAGAAAAAAAAAACGGGGTTGAAAGAAAGAAACGACGGGGAATAAAAGTAACCAGCTTAAAAGGAAAAAGATCGGATGAACGAATAAACCAAGTAACAAACGCGTTCCGTATCGACTTACAGTTTTTCTATTTCGTTTCCTTCGTCCTGCATCCCTATCGGTTTTACTTTCCGCCGGGTTCTTGAGCCTTCGTTCATCGCTTCACGATCTTTCCTCCCTTTTTCTTTTCGCTTTCCATTCCCTTCACGTTCGACAAACGAGGTTGGGGTGCATTAGCGGTGTCCAATTACGGAACCGCAATGCACCCCGGGCTCAGACACATTATTTCGACGGAAACACGAAGGGTGCTGAGAAGAGGAGAACGCGAGATGCCTTCGGTCTTGGAACGCCCGTTCAAATTGTGGAGTGTTCCAACAGACTCGATAAATTTTCATTTTCCTGTATCGGATAAAAACGTTCCTTTCCCGCGCCACGCTTGTTCTCATTTTTAATTCTTCGCCGACCTTTATGACGTTCAATCTTCGTTTTTAACTACGTATTTTAGCGCGAGAAATTCGGTCGAATAATTAACAAACCACGAAGGTGAGGGGACTGAGGTGTAACGAGAAAATTGTAATAGCAATTTTTAGCGACTAACTGGAGCGTTTAAAAATGAATTTATATGGTTTTATCAGTATTTACGTCTGCTGCCAAGGCAAGTAAAAATAATTTAACAATTAATTGCAATTGGAATAAAATAAAATTTTATACGACGTTTCATACGACATCTACGCCAAACGTAACTTAATAACAAAAGGGACAAAGTTGCCTCAAGTTTGTCACATTCGAGGTGCAAGTTACGACACAGGGGTGGTTCTATATACAAAACGAAATTAACACTGCCAGTATTTCAATAGCTTTCATTACGGGCCATAGTTGGCATGTGCCGTGCCAGTCAAGGTGTTAATTGCGTTAAAAGCTAGCAAAGTTGTTCGCGCTAATCTGTTGTTTGAAGCAAAACGCCACAAGCAACGATACTATCCTTCGAAGCTGGTCTGTTTCGCCTATCACAGACGAATACTTCGTTCATTCGCACATGCTTCCGGCACGATGTTCATCGACCGACTAACCAGAGCCCGGTGTGATCGTACCCGTAAATCCAACCGTGTCCTTACGAGCAAACAAAAGCAGGTTACAGGGAAGATCGATCTGCTAAACGTCTCTCAAGGAAAGTCTGTTACATCGCGTGCATTTCCTGCAGGCGTGCGTTTAACATATTCCGACCACTTTTTTTGTCCAATCTTCTTCCCCCGTCGTACAAACTCCGCCGGATATTACATTACATTTCTTTCCATTAGGTGTCGTAGTACCAGAAGCATCCTCGCGTTTCTATGATAATAACTCGGGACGGAAACGCGTCTCTCTCGCCTGTTACATTTTTCCAACGTTTTCGCGTCCGTTCCTTGCTCGCTTCGCGTTTCCTTCCTTCCTGGCGCAACGATCCGCCCGAGCGAAGCGGCCGTTTAACGCGGCAACGGTACATAAAAGATTTACTGGAATGTTTCGATGAGCAACCTGAACAGAAAGCTGACGACTGTGTTAATTCACGAGCAACAGTCTGGCTCAAGATTTATCGACGAAACTTGCACCAGCTTGGAAAACAACGTGGCTGACTCTCCAGTACTTCGAGACTGCGTTCAATAATTTATTTTGCTCTTTAAATTCCACTCTTATTTCCCATCTCTTCGCGATAAATAAAATCGTCGATGTAGGTAATTCTTTTTCAACCCCTTCAGAATTTCAGCCTTGAATAATTTTTATGCCGATGCGTTTTAACCCTTTCCATTCAATTATCCCCTCTGAGGGGAAGTATAACTAATTTATTATTCTTTTCTTAAATTTCTTACTTACGTCTACGATAGTATGGTAACTAATTAATTTTGAGCTGCTGGTAAATAATTTGAACAAAATTTCCGAGCGCAAAGGGTTGAAAAATTAGCGGCAACATCATTCAGCACCGCAATTGTAGAACTTCCCAGACTGCGGTTCCATCTGGATTTCAGTTTAATTTTTCAATTAACTGGGCGTTTGAAGTAAATTTTTGAAAGGGGGATGGGGGGGGGGATTGGTCCGGATGAACGGAGCTCCGGTGTAATTCGAAAACATTGTCGCCCTTTCAGTCGATTCGCATCGGACCGATTAATTTTCGAGTTAGCCCCGCAATTGCGCGAAATTAAAGCGACCATTTCACCCTCACCTCCCCCCCCCCCCCACTCCAGTTGCCCCGATCGTCGTTAATCCTCCACCGCGATTTCGCGCGGGTCGCTTTATGCTCGCCGCCTCATAATTGCGGTTCAACGGATCGACCGCTCGAAAATACTCCGTCCGTCCGTCGGTTGGTCAACTTTTTCAATTCTGTCCGGAGGCAGGCCAGGAGTTTGCCGCTTTTGTAAATTTTTAATGCGATTGTACCGTGACCCGGGGCAAACACCGGTTTCGATTCAGCGTCGACTCGCGAACTTCGAGCCCGTAATAAGAAGCCACTCTATTCTAGCGACGGTTTTCAACGAGAATCTGATTTTGCCATGAGAACGACGTTGAATTCACCGGCTTATTCAAAGGTGATGGAAAAGTTTCCAGAATGAGAAGTTGGATGAATTGTACTACATATTTAGCAAACAGCGTTTTATTATGATTTTTTTCATTCTTTAGCCGACTACTGGGATTGTTCAGATTTTTTGTTTATATTTCTGTATTTCTGTATTTATCTTATAAAACAATCAGCGATTCAGACGAGAGAAACCAAATATTTTACTTCATTTCATTTTCCAAACTCTTCACTACTATTTTAAATATTATTTTGTAGGCATTTCGGGGATGGTTTACGAGTGGCGAAGACCAAACCCAAGTAACCATTGTTTCGGTCCAATAATAAAATAAACGATTTTTTGGAATCTAACAAAGGGACACCAAGGTCGACGAGAAACGGATTTTCCTGAAACTTGCAATATTTGAAGATATTGTCCCCAAAGTTAATTTGGCAAAGCAATAGCGCGCGCTGTTCAAGATTTTCCGAGAAAATTGCATTTGGAACTCGCTTTACTCGGATAACAATGTCCCGAGTGGCTTAACCTATAACTTTTCATTCTAATAGAGATAAAAAATTCTTGTAAGAGAAGTTCATCAGATTACCCCTTACAATTTAGTTCAAATTTAATTTTAATTCAAATATCACTTTATTTTTCCTAGAACTGGCTCACGATTGTCCCAGCCTTTGTCGAACACAATAGAAATTGAATCGCGTATTAAATACAATAAAGGGATTTGTGTAAGCTGCGTATAATAGCAGAGTCGATCTGAATTTCTATCTTTGTAACGAAAATCGTACAGATAGGGAAAATCAGCGAGCTCTTGTTGCTTGAACGATCCGGTTATTCAAATCCGGACACGTCCGGACAAATGGAGTTCCACTGTGTCTGAAATTGCTCGATATCGCGGCGCGAAAGATTTCGAAATCGACTCTATTCGCTAGGGAATCCCAAATGTCGTCCGTTGATTCGCCGCTTCGCGGTGTTTAATTCGTTTCACTGGCCGGATTATCGGAATCGATGAAATTCTGTTCCACCGGGGACCACGGAAAGAAATATTATTTCACGTTTGAAATCGCTCGACGATACCGTACGCATGAAACACGAAAACGTGAAAATTCATTATAGCGTATATCCGAGCCGTTGTTGCTAGCAATTTTGTTTTCTATTCTCGAAAATAGTTTCACCAGAAACAAGCGAAATTTCAAACGATTTTTATAATTTATTGAAACTATAAAATCTTAGAAAAATATCAAAAGATATCACAAACGAATAATTGGAATAAGTACTTGTAAAGAAAATATTTGTGTTAACATTTCAAAGCAAAGAGGAACGAAACTTTTATAACACTGAAAATTTAAGTCAATTCAGTCGATTTAATTAAGTTAATGGTGTTTAATTGATAAATATTTATTCGTATAAATTGTCAATCAACATTATGAACAGGTTTCGTTTTCATTAAACCACTTTCCATTTACGTGCCTCCTCCGTTCTCTCTTTAGATGTTAATAATGCTTTTTGGTCGTGTCCAGGCTTCCTGAATGAAGCGTCTAATAGCCGCTATCGCGGATGTCGATTTAATTAAACCACGGACGCTTAAGCCGCGTTCACAACCGTGTGTATTATTAATCCAACAGAAAGAAGGCGAGACGGGGAGGAAAAGTTTTATCGTCCAAGTTTCGTGCACCAGTTTCGTAACTCTCCCGCTGATTTATGTCGCGTTACGTTCAGGCTTGAAGGAAGAATTTATTTCAACACCGTTCCCTCATTTGTCGGGTGTTTATTATAATAATTCTTATCCTGGAGAATCCACACGTCTCGCGTGGTTAACGTTGTCGTCGCTGAAATCGCAGACCGGTGTTTCCCACGTAGGATATGTTTCTTAAATATTGCTCTTGGTTCTGTTTGTTCGTATCACATTATACTTTTGAATTGTGATGCATTTCAAACTATAAGTGGTGACAAATCACTTGAATTCCAAAATTAATTTTAATTATAATTATCATGGTTAAGTCAAGTTAAATTTTCTTCATTTTTCTTAACATGTCAATAATAAATATTGAACTGTAATTAATTTATTTGTTAAAAAAATTGTATGTCGAATGGTTAATGGAAGGGCTAAGATGTAAGACAGTTTTATACTTCAAACATATTCGTCCCACCCCTTGGTGGTCTCAAGGTACATACATGATCCTCCATGGAAATCACACGATACCACGATACGATTTGCTTGCTAGCATGGCATTAGCGCTCATAGACGAGCGTGTCTGCTTATCCGGCTGATGATTCATTGCGGTTATCTCGGCGTACAGAAGCAGTTTGCGCTCCCAACGATGGCAGAAGTGGCGCAAACGGATGGAGTAGGTGGTGCTGAGAAGCTTGCAGCCGGGTTAACCGAATTCAAAATTATTATGGTCCGCCTTAACTCTCACAGATTCGTGAAAAGTGACAGAGACAGATAGAGCCGGGTGCACCCGGATGGGAAACGTATGTGCGAAGTTTATTATGATCCGAGATCCTGTACGGCGGCTGCCAATTACAAACTTGACGCTTTCAGAAACTTCAGTGATATAATAAGGAAATGAGAGATCGGGTCGCTGGACGAAACGCGATTCCGAACGAAGATTCACCGTTAAAGAGAAGTTGGGAGGAAGTTTGAGCCAAAATCAATGGAAAAGTTGGAGCTGAAGGATTTGATTTTCGTTTAATTTCAATTTGATATTTGGTTAATTAAATTAATCGTGTATTTAATTATCCCAACTAATATTGTGAAATTTTGAGAGTTTGTAGAATGTCGCTTCTACGAAAGACGCAATTTTCTATACTGAGGTAAAAAAGGAATTATACGGTGAGGGGTTAAGTAAACAATCTTCTATGCATACGTGAAGTGTGTCAAGATGAAACTGCTTTGGCGTCCAAGTGGGAGTCTAATCTGCTAAGGATTTGCATTTCGAACGAGGTATGGTATCATTAGCAAATGTGCAAGTTACTTGCACGCTTTAAGCCCGTTGAATAATTTAATACAGCAGAATTGAACCGTTCCAAAGTGCTTGGAGAGTGTTTCTTTAATAAAACATCCGTTAAAAATGGCGACGACGGTGTTTTACGACAAAAGTGTCATCGTTTATCAACCCCTTTGCTCCTCGAAATTTCCTCCTTCTCTATAATTCTTCCTTCGCCTTCCGGTTCGTCGTCTTCGTTCGACAACAAACGTTAAATAGATTTCGTTTAATTTCCATCGTTTCCGTGTTCACTCGTAAACGGCGACAAACGTTTCGACCCAGTTTCAATTCAAACCGCTGACGTTCGCTCCTGAAAACCCGGGAACCATATTTTCACGTAATAAAATCGTCACGCATCGCCGCAACAACGGGGGCACGGATTCAAACAAAACGTTAAAATGGAACAAGGAGTCGGGAAAAAGTAAAGAAAGAAGGAGAGAGAGAGAGAGAGAGAGAGAGAGGAAAAAAAAAGAGAGAACGGGAGAAAAATCTGGTAAACCGTTCGAGGTTTTTTCTGGCCTCTTTTTCCTCTTGGGAAATTCAATACGTATAATCCTGTAATTGCCTGGTCTGTTTCTATAGCCGGGGCGCGGCTTCCTGGATTTAAAAGTATGCTTGCGGTTCGTCGTGCAAACCCACAGGATACTTTTGACACTGATTAAACCTGTTCGTTGCTGTTTATGTATCGTTCGTTGGCGAACTTCCGGAATCGTTTCCTCGAGGAACTATCGATCGAACGTCGATCAGGAACCACCAACGCTTATTAAACCCTTTATGTGTTTAATACGTCGATTCCTTTGGTGGTCATCGGTTTCAAATTTTGTACAGTAAATTATTTAATTTTAAAACATAAATGATCTTCAATATCCTCCATAAATTTGTATTTTTATGAAACGGTACCGCGTTTTGTTTTCAGTCAAGTTTTATACGTTATTGGAAATAATTAATGTACGATTACAAATTTCAATTACAAATTTCGAGTGGTTCTGTTGTAATGCTGATAATAAAGGGGGAAAATAAGCCTTGAACGTCGTTAATGTTATTTAATATTACAATATACCAAAATAAAAGCTTATTGAGGTTTCAGTGTGTCTGACCATACGCGTCTGTTTCTACTGTGGCAGCGAACGTATACTACTTACATGGAATATAAATTCGAGTAACTTTCGAATGAAAAATGTGGTTGGGACGAAGTTATCCAAAAATAACGAATAATATTAATATATGCATAATAACGAACAACTTCATTCCTTCAGTAATTTTTACTCGAAGTTTTTTGATTAAAAAAGTTGAATAACATCTTTCGTTCGAATTTCTTATTTGTCATTCGTAGTCCAACCTATCTATTATTGCTGTTTGAAGCTACAATCTTTTGAATTATTCCATCTTCAGTGTAACAAATAAATACCACGGAGTTATGAAATATTATCATTAAAAATGAAAGATATCTCTCATGAAAACACAGTGTATTCCGCAACGAAGTCAAGTAATTAACGTTACACTCGGAAACATCGAGATATACGTGATTTCGACTTCATAAAAATGGTTGAAATAATAAATGAAGCGTCTACTCGCGGTAACGAAGATGGATATGTGATTCGTTTCGAACCGGGTCCATTAATTTTCTTCATTGCGGCGCTTCTTGCGAATGTTTCCCTCGAACTGTCAGTTTTATTTTTTTTCCCACCCTCGAAGAGAAACGTGCCACTTGAAAAGTTTTACGAAACTTTCGTCCCATCGAATTAAACACCGTGGACGAGCAAAACATGAAATTGCAAACTTTTTTATGAACAATGATTATGATGATACAGAAACGTATACGAATTAAAGTCTGTTGAGAGGTTGTTGCCAAATTCACTGTAATTGAAAATGTATGAAACACTATACATTTGGGTGGCGATATCTATCATTGAAAATGCTAAGAACCTGCACGGGCAGGGAAGTTGTACGTTGTTGCAAAATCTGTTTTCTATAATACCGATACTTGTATTGATGCGTTTGAGATGTTATTTCTATTGAGGATAGAATCGTATTCAAAGTATCAGAGGAAGGTGGTTCAACGATAAATCCTTTTTCTTCTGAAAGGGGAAATATCAGAATGACGACTGAACATAAAATGTAATACAAAATATGCTCTATGACGGACAAGATCGTATTTCTACGAATTTTGCAACTCAAGTACCCTATACCTTCGTTGCTGTTATCAGTAACAGTTCAGTAACTCTTGCATCGAATAAAATATTAAAAACAATTTCAGTATATTTTTGCCATAAATTTTTCACGTCATTTTTACAAAACGTAATTTCAATTTCAAAACTAGATTAATGAATTTCCTTCAGGTTGAATGCCCATTGCAGTATACAATTGTGAAAAATGGTATTCAAATGAAATAGGAACATCTGGCGAAATTAATGCAGCTCGTATTATGCTGTACGTGGTATTAATTAATAAACCGTTTATTGGTTGAGTGGATTGTTGGTCATTAGCTTTTATGAATTTAAACCCGTTATTTCCATTTCATTTATAAATGACAGCGTGCGTATAAGTCTTTCGTATCGACTAAATTATGTGGCCACGTTAAAGAAGTAACAAAAAAGAAAAATAAAAACTTTTTTATATCTTCTTATATTTATGCCCAAGTACTTTTACACTATTTAAAATATCATAACATTGTCCGTAACATCAGTATCTGTTTTTAATGTATAAGATGATAACAAGTTTGTAGGAATATCTTTACGAGTGGTACATTATAATTTTGTTATAATTTGTAACTAATACCTTGGTCTTCCCTTCTCAAATGAATTCTACAAAAAAGGGCATTAACAACCAACAAAACTAGCCGCATAATGGGCAGCAAAGTATGTTTGAGAAAGCCGCATTTCCCTCAAAGATTCGTGGAAAACTTCTGGCCAAGTTTCCAGCGGCTCGCTAATGTACAGGCAATATGGCCTCGCGTAACAATGCCGATGTCATAACCGAAACTTCCGGCCAACTACCGACGAACTCTTTAAACTCGATGCTTACGATCCCGCAGATGTTTTAAGGTGGATTCCCGGGACAGCGACGTCCTGGAAGCGTTAAGTGGAATTAGGAAACCTTCACGAGACTTTAAGACTACTTTTATGGAAGGACTGTAATTTCGCGGATCGCTCGTCGACAATTTCTTCCGTATCTACCTTGTTTTCGAATCTTTTATATCCGAGCAAAGTCTATTGAAAACGAAGCGATCGGTGCTTAACGACGCTTATAACCTTTTCTATCTATCAGGACGAATTAATAAAAATTTATACGCTCTTTCGCCTGCCCACTAAAGACCTATCGATCGAAGGAAAACATTCTCGTAACGTTTATTCGAACACATCCCGTAAAAGGATCCCGGAAGGATCAGAGTAGGACGTCACATGTCGCAAGACGTAAGAAACTGGAATCGTCGAAGCTGGGCGTGACTGGAAAAGAAGAAGGTAACGATTCGGTGTCGTCGGAGAAAAGGGTAGGCAATTTTAGATCTGGCTTCTGTCGCGCTTAAGCGTTGACGACTTTCGAACGGGTCGAGGCACTCCGCGTGAGAAAAGCTTCTCCATTGACGATGAAAAGTTTGAAAAGTTCCCGATCCGTAGAACCTCGTTGAATGACTTTTCATCTGGTCTTCGATCGGCAGCCGTCGAAGGGCTAAAGTGGCCAATTCTACAAAGTTTCACCCCGGTAATTACTGGCAGCTGTAATTGGGACAGTCAGCGAACACTCGAAGAATTCGAACTGACTCTGGTTAAAATTGAATCCTTTACTGGTCATATGAATTTTTGTTAAAAATGAATTTCTTCAAACAGAATTCGTATTAAAACACAGAAATCGAATGGAGTAGTTCGACGATTGTGATAAAATTGACGTGGAAATTCATTTACGACGAAACGATAAAGTATTAAAGATCATTTCACACATTTACGTGCTAAGTTGGCCACATTTCAATATAGCGTTTAAAAAGTTCGTATAAACTCTTTAATAAAGGATAGCGCCCGGAGGCGCATTTATGGCCGACTCGAACTACTTAAAAGATTAGTTTTCGAGTATATTAAAAACCCGTAGCGCGAGTTATTAAATATCTCAACGAGGAATGATATTAAACTCATCATCGCATTTATCCTTTTATTAAGCTCCGTTTAAAATTCCTATTAACGGTGCTTAGTTATGCCCGTAATAACAATTCATTAATTATAATTAGCGATAGAACGATATCTGTCCTGATATCATGAATCATATTTGAAATTGTTATTTGTGTGTCAATCTCTTGTAAAGTACACAGTTTCAGATTTGTCGAAATTCAATAAGCGCATTGTTACACGTTAATTAGATAATATAGGATAAGTCATATTTAATGATTAAAAGGACATTGTATAAAATTATGAAAGTGTGTTGAATTCCAGTTTTTTCATTTCCGCAATAACTCTCTTACACAAAAATGATCAATTTTTAAATATTTTATTATTTTTAGAAAAATTGATGTATTTATGGGTTACTTGTTTACTTTTCACTTTCATCTATCTGTGAAACTGTTTTCTACATAGAAACAAAAAATAAAACATTAAATTACGCCCACCACTATTTCCTCCGGACAGGAGAGTTGTAAATTTACTCCTTGGAAGCTTAAATCTGACCTTGCCACAGTCTTTAAAGATTAAAGCGACATGTTGTCTCCAGCCTGGTCCGCACAGACTCTTGGACTATTCTCCAGAAAAACATCAATCCGCATTTACATATTCTACCGTCACGCGAAATGTCTGGTTTGTATTTGATCGACCTTCGTAATTCCCTCCCTCCTTTCTACTTTCTTCGAGTTCTATCTTCTCCAAGTTCCTACACGCTCCTTCTACTTTTTTTTACTCGGTCGCATTACGGGGATGGAAGCTGGTCCGAGCATGGGAGGTTGTAAATAATAAAAAATGAATCACTTCCGAAAATGAGTCGTGCGCAACCCCTGTCGGTGAGCCCTTTGTCGCACGACACTTGTCTCCTCGTTTGAGTCCTTCGCCATTATGCGTCTCCCCCGCTGCCGGTACTTTTTCCTTCCCTTTTTTTCGCGTTTCAACCTCCTCCTCCCGCGCCGTGTGTCGGCTATCGTCGTTTCTTGGTTTTTGATCCGATTCTTCTTTCCCCTCGCTCGTCCCCGACAAAGAGTAACATTTTTCGAACCGACGCACACAGGTACGCGTCTCAAGTGTGTACATATGTACGGATGAATTTTGTACGACTCTTGATGGTTCAATTTAAGGATGGACCAAGGTTTCGGGCTGAGAGTTGGTTTGCAGGACGATAAATGAGGTCTTTTAGGTGGCTCAAAATGAACCTTAAATCACTCTATTCAGGAAGTTTCCCAGTCGTTCTTCTTATAATTGTGAAAAGTAAAAAGTGTCCTGAACTGCTGTTTAGAGCATTGTTAACATATGACACCAATTAGCAATGAATTAAAATTGTTTCTATTACTTTACACAATTTTTAATACGTCCTGTATATTTTTAGATTTTCAATAAACTGGTTCTGACCATTTTATCAAAGTGTTTCTTTCTTCATAATATTTGAATTATAATATTTTGTTTTTGAACATTTTTTAATTGCCTTGATAATATTTAATATTTATTTCTGCCGAAAATATGCACACAGCGAAACGAAATAAACGTTGAGAGAGAATCAAAGCAAAACATATTTTCGTGTGCTCGTTTGTAGCTTTCTGATGCTACATGTTTTAAATTCTAAACAATTCGTTGCGTTTTTTGAATTAAGGAAATGCATTTTAAATTGTGCATCCTGGCGAGAGAAGGAAAGGAGCTAGGAAAAACGCAGCACTTCCGAGAATGAATTGCGTTCATTCCGAGTTGCCCATTTCTCGGACATTTGTTTCGCAATTTAAATCACCTAATGTATCGTGTTCTTCGAGAACTATAACTTTTCTCTTTTCTTCGCCGATAGCAGTACCGTTAAATCGGCTTTCAATTTAATTAGTTATCTATGGTTCCGTTCCATGTTTCATTCCATTTTTCTTGAAATGTTAAGTTGAAAACTAAATTTGTAACTTTCATATTTCTCCCATCATTTTTCATCAGAAGGCAAGAAATAGCAATTGTTTATCAAATTAAACAGAGTTGGAATAAATCATTCGTCATATGAATAATCGTGCTTTAACTCCCTTAGAATTCGAATAATTTATTACTGAAAAAGTTCAAAAAATAAATCGACGTAAAAAGCAACCGAATAACCATAAAATATTTTCAAAGATGACAATTTTTATCTTTTCTCTATTGTTTTTTTAGAAATTGATGGCGCTTCCAGGAAAAGGATTTCCAATTCATATTCGACTGCTAAAAATTTGTAGAAACCATTTCTAAGTCTATATGAATATTGAACAACATTATTCATTACATTTACTTTATATCTGTACCGTTTCAATTATGCAATCCAATAAAATTAAAAAGCTCCTGTCGTATCGCCACCGGCGATACAATCAGCAAATTAAATTTCCATTCGACGTATCCATATCAAAACAAATAATTTCGTCCCTTTCCGTTAACGCGTATCGCTTTGTACGTGATATTTTTTTTATGCAAATCCAACCGACCCACGAAACAACGAGAAAAACGAAAGATACCGTTTAACTTGTTCAAAGATCCATATTTTCCAGCGTTGCCTGGAAAATCCCTTTGACGTTTCTTTACATCGGAACAAGCATCAATTAAAAAACGAGTCTCAAAGGAACGGAACAACTTTCTCGTTTTCATCTTTACTCGGCTTCCCTTATTACGTATATTAACTTTGGTGGATTGTTGTTCGTATTAATACAAACTTTCGTTGTACCGGTCTCCTTTATTATTATCGTCTTTGACGTGATTCGATGCAGTCATTTGAAAGCGGCAGGAGAGTTTCGGAAAATATTTTTTTCTCCCCACCGCTAGGATACGCTCCTGAACGATATTTCACCGGTCGGGCGGGAGAAAGGGGATAATAAAAAATGGACCACTTTCGAAAATGAGTCGCTCACGTCTGCAACGGAGGCTTTGCAACGCGATACTTGCTTCGTCGTTTGAATCCTCGAGCGACGTTTCTCCGCTTTCCTCTTCTCTTCTTTCTTTCTTTTTTCCCTACCTTCTTTCCTGGGGAAACACCGCTAAAAGAGAAACGAAATTCGACAACGGCGGTCCGACTCTGCTTTCCCCCTCCTCCCCCTCTTTCCGTTTTTTGCAAACACGTACGGGTGCGTCGGAACCGTCCATTTTTCCTTTTCGATTTTTTCGTTTTCCCGGGTCGATTTTCCACGTGTCACGCGATCCAGATAAAACGCGAATCGCGCTCGTTGCGTTTTCGATTGAAATATCGATACGAATAGATGTTGCTTAATTTCGGTGTAAATGACGTTGACTAGGGAGCGCGCCTTGTTTTTGTTGTAATTACGTTATTCTGTTTGGTAGGATGAAAATGACAGCTGTCAAATATCGAATGCAATTTTGAAATTTATGGTTTCCGTTTAGTGTTCACGATCAATTTCCTATACTTTGTAAATTGATTATGATATTCTTGCTTGTACCATTCAGTTGAAATTGCAACAAATAATTACAATTTCTAGGTTGAAACAAAATTATTCAGTCAAATGTAAAATTGAAAATAATTTCATACGTTCTGATATAAATTCATGACAGAAAAGTATTACAAAATGGCACTTATGGCATACGAATTTGAAGCTTGTATTTTTAAAGCAATTATTATTCATTTCATGTTAAAACTATTGAGGAAATGTTTATGTACTCATGTTGATTAAACCCTAAGCTTCAAAGTAATGTACCGTAAGCACTATTTCGTGACAGTTTTATGACATCAAATTGACGCGCAACAGACTAATATTTACACTTATAAATAATCCTCTCTTCTCGAAATAGCGCGGCAAAGAGGATTCGATAAAGTCGATCGGATGGATGTTTGAAAAGAATCGAAGAGAGCAGTTGCGACAAAACGATGCCCAGAAAAAGCCAAATCGCGTTTCAGATCGAGACGAATAAAGGCGATGTTCATGGACACGAGCTCTAGCAATCTGTTCGGTGAGCTTAAGCCGCTTGTGTCTATTTGCCCGACGACGAGATTCGTTTGCGAAGAAGTCTTACAATCTCGCCTCGAGTGCTAAACTATCAACTTGTTTGAACGAAACGATTTGACTCGGAGCTGACAGAACTGTCCGACCCCGTCGTCCTCGGAGGTGTTCGCGACAGCGTTTAGTCGGCGAATGAAACAGTCGAGTGAAACGAATACAAATCGTGGCACGTGTTACGTCAAAACACGATTATTTCAATTTTTCGATCAAAAAACCGATTTCTGATTACGATTTGGACGGTATAGAAATCTGGAAAACAAATTTTTAGACCATTTTTGAAATAAAAATTCTATTCTAAAAATGCTTCGAAATTTCAAAGAATAAACACGGAAAAATAGTACAAAATTCAGTTTGAAATTGTTGCCACTCTTCACGGTCTGTTGTGCGAGGTTTAATAAAATACCTTGGCTCGAAAAAAAAAAAAAAAGTAAAACAAATTATACGACCGCAAGAGAAGAATCGCGTTGTTTCACCAAAAATTCACGAACGTTTATCACCGCAACGTACAATGAACAGAACAAACCGAATGCCAACGTCAAAGTTCGAGCATCCGAGCCATCCAAGCGATCCTTTCTAAATAGACTCCTCCGTGAGATGACAGAAATTCCTGCTTCATAAAGGTCTACGACACCCCTACCACCATGGGAATAATTATTATCTCGAAAGTATCTCGGATAGAGTACCGTATTTCACCAGGGACACGGTCCTTCGGGGAGCCCGTAAAGAAAGAACCATGGTGTATCTCGTCGTTCTACGTCCTACCCTTTCGTCCCTCTCCTACCGCCCCGCCCACCCTCCATGTACCATGTATTCTCCGCTGTTGTCACCAGTTTCTTTCATTTCGTGTCTCGTTCTCGTTCTTTTGACGACAGAAACGCCAGCCACCCTCGATTTCAGTTTCTCCTCTATTTCGGGGTTGGCCAGGCTAATTTGTGGCTACTGAGAGAAGTTGACCATGCTCAGGAGGGGGGGGGGTGTGTGAGAAGTTTACGAGCGCCATAAATGGGTGCACGTTTAGGGAGACTGACGATCAAAACCAACGCATCGTAAAATGAAAATGGATAATGCATAAATAGCGTCGGAGGGTGGCTTGGGTGTGCTGGTTTTGTAAATCTCGGGTTTATTATTCGCGCATAGGATCTTGAATGGCAGAGAAATTCTGTAAGGGTGACGGGGGTGAGATTGTAAAATTCATTGTTTCATGATATAAAAGTTGTTAAAAGTTTACGACCTGCAGGGTGATAGGGGATTGTCGGTCGTGTAAAGGTTGTAAGAGTCGTAATTTGCATTTTGCTTTGCTTATCGTGCATCACAGCTATTTATGCATTTATGCGACTATTTTCATTTTTATTCTATAGGACTGGAAAGAAGAATAATTTATTAAATACTTTGGTCGAGTAATAAATTAATTATTGCTGTTGGTATGAAAAATTCGGCAAATTCTTGAGGAACATTTATCGCGTACGCATAGATTTGCGGTGAAACATATTCGGTGCTGTGTCCTGCTCGAAGCAAATGTTTGAACACAATGCAGAAATTTCTGCATTGCTATCATACCACAGGCACACTGATTGTACGGTAATTAAGCGATTAGGAACGCAAAACAAGGAGACGATGGAATTTATGGACCGCGTCTGAATGAAAAGTTAGCCAATGCAACATCGTTTGAATTTGTTTCAAAAACAATTCGTTAATATTCTAAAAAAAAGGATAAACCTAGTCACTATTTTGCATTGAGAGGAATAAAATAAAAATACTTTCCATTTTAAATCTAAGAAGTTACCATTATAACAAATTGTCAGTATTTGATCTTAAATTTCGTCAAGTAACATCAGCAGATGAACATAGCAGGATTCTTAAAATTTATTCTATTTCGAAAACAATTTGTGATCTTCCCCGAGCACCGGTCTTTTATTGACTGCCTTAAATCGAGCAAGACAAAACAACAGTCTTAATTGAATCCTTATTCAGACGGTTGCATTAACACTTTGATTAAGAGAAAGTTTCATTAGGATACGGTGGAAAAACGGAGAAAGTGAACTTACACAGATGCACCGTGCGATTGTACAGTGTTGAAACCATTCACTAACCCCGAACATGTACAGGTAAAACTATATGTGTGTGTGTGTGTGGAGAGAAAGATGCAGTGGCGTAGCGAGGT
Source organism: Anthidium xuezhongi (assembly GCA_022405125.1). Lineage (NCBI taxonomy): Eukaryota > Metazoa > Arthropoda > Insecta > Hymenoptera > Megachilidae > Anthidium > Anthidium xuezhongi. The sequence continues at coordinate 7,350,560 of CM039639.1, forward strand.
AACGAAGGTTGCAAACGAGAAGGGGGGTGTTCTTAACTAGCTGGTTGATTTCAAGGCGGATTTAATTCATTCTGATGGTATACTCGTTTGCTACGAACATTTAAACTGCACTTTACGGAGATTTCGAGTCTACGATGATTAATTTACTGTAAGCAATTAGAACTTGGGGAAGGGGGCAAAAAAAGAAAGGTGGCGGGGAATTAGCAAAATCGTACTTGAATTTGAAATATCCCCGGCATTAATCTTGATGAAAGTTAATAGGGGGGAAACGCAGTTTCGTGTTTAACCTTTTGCAAGAAGAAATTAATTTCAACTATGAATCTCGCCGTAATATGACGTACAATAAATTGATTTTTAATCCCTTCGGTACTTAATCTGTACGTCGTACGGGCGACGCACACAGGACCAGAAAATTTCAAAAGTATTTATAAGTTGTCAATTTTTGTTCTACTTCCAAAAAGATATTGGCAATATAACTGAACAAAGATTTATATTATAACAAATACCAGCCACAAAAATTACAAGAAAGTTTCACCACCCATTTATTTTAGAGGAAGGGTTGAACCGTATTGGAATTCTTTATCGATTAACAAAAAAAAAGAATGAAAAAATCTCATGTTAAAATAAAATCACGAAAACACATTCCAGATTCGTAGCTCGACAAACTTCGGTCCAACAACAACAAAAATTAAACTCGTCCATTACTCCCTTCCTCCCCCCGAGTTTAAAAGCAAACTTTCCCTGAATCGACACGCCATATCTCTCGATAGTCAGCATCCTTTCTCGCGGCAGCATTATCAGCGTAATCGCTTCAGCCGAACTCGCTCTTAATTTCGAACTTCTTGCAGGCCTGTCGTAAAACTGATCTCAACGAGTTCATTTTCCCCCGGCCTCTTTTGTTCAGGAAAATTTTCCAGACTTTCGCGCCACTGCACGTGTGCGAGCGTGGTTGGTCCGGGCGCGCACAACGACACGGAACCGGGGGCTGTAACATAAGCAGAAGGAAAGAGACGAGGGCCAACGGATCCCTCCTCCCCCTCCCGCTTTGCATCGTTCTCGTCGTTTTGCGAGGCAAGTTTATTAGAAGATGGGTTTTCACCGAGTCGTATCGCGTAGTCTCCGCAATGCAGGAGAACTTAACGCCAGGGGGGAGGGCGGTTGGAGAGGGTTGGCTCGTCTTTCTCCGCGAAGCTACACCCCTTCTGAAATCCGTTTTTTCCTCAGACACGGTACACCCCGAATGCTTCGCGCCCGAAACATCCTCCTCGTATTCGCCAACCCTTGGCGCGCGGGGTTTCCCATCTGGAAAATCCACTTCCGCTTGTGATCGTTGAAGAAGATTCGCCCTTCACCCTATTCTGTTTTCTCCCTTCGATTTCTTCAATTTTGATCGATTAGGGTTGGGTGTTGTTTATACTTTGTACCATTTAGAATGTGTTAAGATTTTTTAAATTGAAATTTATAAATTTATTTGCACAATAAATTGCAAAATTTTCTCTATAAAATTCCTAAGATATCACGAAAACTCTGATCGAATCCATTGACGGCATAGTTACTAAAGGCTGAAAACGAGGTCGTCCCCTTTTTCAATATGAATTTCGGCGGTATTAATATCGACACTGAGTTTAACACTTCAAAACACTTTCCACTGTCCGATCGTCACGGACGTTGGATTTATGCAAATCCTCGATTCATTCGAGATTCCTGTTACCTGGAATTCCTATTAGCTGTTCTTCCATCGATCCTGTTTTACGTACTTCAATGTGACAATCGCTTGTGATTAACCCGATTAAATTTAGAAGCAGAATTGAACCGGAGAAATGAGTTTTCCCAGACAGCTATTATTTGTGTATTAATACAGAACAACAGAGAAATTCGATTAAATTTTAACAGAACCTTTTGATTGAAATATTTAATTCAATATTAAACTTTTACCATCAATAATTTGGAATTAAATTATTTATTATGGTACCGCCATATTTTTCGAAAAAATTTTTATTATTTTGTTAGCACGTTTAAAATGGATGGAAGCAACTTCCCACAAATGGTGGAACAACAATATAAAGAAGTGGTGGATAAATATTGTAAATTGGTCGGAAAAGTCAAGAATAGGGCGAGCTGTTTCTTCGAGAACGAAAAGAACGTTTATAAGAATTGAAACAATATTCCAATCCATCGAATCTTCCATTTTAAATCGAGCAAAGAAACGTCTCGATTGTGCTGTACAATATAAGAGTGCAAACTGCAATACAAGGAAATGCTATAAGCGGGCGCACGGAGGGCAGCCCAGGATGGAAAAAGGATAAAGAGGGATGGAAAGGGATAGTCAAGCATACATGGAAGCAATTCACTGTTCAACTAGCTAGAAAACTTTATGGCTGATTCGCGATATCATAGTTATTTAAAGCCCTCATTCTCGAGGAAAACATGAGAAGCATGTCTCAATTTATAACGTTGTCACCTTATCGTTACACATTCCACATATCTTGCTTACCATGTATCAAATGTAATTCTATCGTAACACCTTCTAATGTTATCACATTGTACGAAAAGAAAAAGTAATTCTGTACGTTAATAACCCATCCAAGTAGCTTTCTATTAAATGTTTTAACGAAAAATGATTAAATATTTGAAATTAAATAATTTTATTAGTCAACTTTCAAGTCCTATTTGTCCAAAATTAATGTCACGAAATAAAAAATGGTTTTCCCACAAAAATAAATAATTTTGAACACATTAGACATCAATGACCATTTAGTCGTATGAACAATAAAGGTCGAAATAGTGTAGAATCGAAGACAAAAAGCAGAAGCAGCACGAAAGACAAAGTTTGCACGAAGCGGCGAAGAACGGCTCGCAAAACAGTTGTCGCTCAGTGTCGCTTCGTTCCCTCTGTAATAACCCACATTGTTCGAGCCCTTATCGCGCTAGGGTGTAAAAAGAGGGGTGCCGGCGAAGAGGGAGCGACGTACGAGAGCGTGCGAGGGAGGAATCGTACATTCGAAAGCCGAGAGGAAAGAAAGAGGAGGGACACTCGAGGAAGCGGAAAAGGGTGGGTCACTGGTGCTCAACTAGCCGAAGGGCTAGCTGATCCGAGGTCTCGTAATGGGAGCGGAGAATTGCAAGCTCAGGCTAAGTAAAGCGTGGGGGACGAAGGTCTAGGGCAAGTCGATGTATATACGTGCATACAGGGTGTCATGCAAATGATCGTACCACCGAATAAACTAAAATTTTGCATAAAATAATAACAGGAAAGTGTAAGATCAAATTTTTTCATTCCTGACCCTATTCGTGGAGAAAATCGATAATATTGTTACATTATCTGTATTATTGATAGAAATTGACAGAAATGTAATTAGATACTTCTGAGGTAAAAAATATCGACACTACATTAGGTGTAAAAGAAGAACGGGTTAAACACAGTCGATCTCTAAATCCGTTATTATTCTACCACAAATTAATTCTGTAACAGGTGTTAAACATTCAAAGTAATCCATCGCTTATTTGATGCATTAATGTTAATTGCAAAATGTAATAACTGAACAGAATTTCAGTATTTGCATATCATTATAAATGCAGTGTTTAGCCAAACTGTTAATAATCAATTTAAATGTGTATTTGTAACACTGACCTAAAGAAGGCGCGAATAAATGATCAAAATTGATATTCAACAAGAATTATTTTCAACGATTTCTAAATTAAAAGTTTCTTAGGGTTAGAATTATTTCTATATTCAAAGTCGATTTTCTCCAAAGCAGAATTTTCTGTGTTTCATCATATGGAATTATCCCCTTTCTGATTTTCCTTTATCGGTCACAGGACACCCTGTATAATCCTCTTCCTCGTGCCGGTACTCAAAGATTCCTAGCCCTTTTAGCCCTCCAGCTAAGAGCTGCACTCGTAGCAACGTGGAAGCTGGCGATTCAGAATCGTCACCCTTCTGCACTTGCCATCTCGAAGGGGTTGGTAAATCGAGGGGCAATAACTGGTTCCCATTTGACGCTATCTGTTACCTCGGGTCACGATCGGTAAGTTCTTGTGGCTGGTTCATGTGACGACGATCCATTCGGCAATGATGTTATGGTGACAGATAGTGCGATCGTGGATGGATACTTTGGGGCAATAGTCTTCCAAGTAAAATCCATTTTTATGGAGTCCTAAATGCGGTAGATAAGAACAATGATAATAGTGATGATTTTCATCACTGTTGCCATCTTTTGTGAAAAGAATGTAGTTATTGGTGTAACTTCATAATCACAATTTTCTTTCTTATTTGTTGATGTTTGATTTTTTTAAATTGCAAATCACAGAGTATAGGACTTGGAACATTTCGACTACTGACTGCATAATTTATAATCAAAGTAAGTTATTTAGCACTCTGTAGATACTATAGTTGATTACACTTTAATGGAGGCACGCTTCGACGAGAGCTGTGATCAAGTACCGATGATTTATTATACGCAAATGTCCTACTCGGGCGTATTGTGTTCTAATTGACAGGCACGCGATGCCATCAAAGTATATCAATAACTTGCATAATACACGATCAACATGGTATAATTCAATAGGTATTCGAATAAAAATCGACCTAAAATACAGCACCCTTGACGTTGTATTTTATTTTTGCGGAAATATCATAAAAGTGCATTAAAACGTTATTTTTGACGAACACGTTTATGCTTTTAAAATAAAAATTTGCCCGACAAATTTTAAATGTCAAAGGTCCCTTTAACTACTCGAACCAATAATCTCCGTCGAGGCAAAATATAAAAAAATAAATAAAGAATCACCAACATCAACTAATGGTATTTCGTATTAACAACAAAATAAATAAAATCCTCGATATCTAACCCTTTTATTAATGATACGATTCAACTTCTCCCCCGCAAAAACCTCTGGGCATTATTGGCGGTGGAAGTTTGATAGACACCGTGATCAAATATCGAACACTTTCAAGGGTTTCGTGATCACCTGGACCATTCTTATCCCCGTGAAAATATGTTAGGAACTCGATCATGATGGTATAATGGGGCTTGGGGAAAGATAAACCAGGGCGTAGAAAATGATGGATCGCGGCCATGGTTGAGCCAAGCACGCGAAACTTGGCATGCAGGTCGAAATGATTTCTCCTGCTCGTCGTACGAGCTGCCAAGTAAATGAAACCGTTTGTTTTTTCCTTTTGCGTTTTCTTTTTTCTCCCCCTGTTTCTTTTTGTTTTATTACTGCTACGAACTACGGATTCAATTCAGATCCGGCCGACAGAACGTCGACCGGTTCTACTGACACACTCTGAAATGCTGTTCTATTAGAAGGCAAACGTGAAAAGAGCGAGCGAATGAATAAACAAACGAGAAATAAACAAAGGGAAACGCGATCTCGGAGATGATTCGTTCTGTCACGAGCCATGCTGTTGCACTTTTTTACCTCGTTTTTTTTTTTTTTTCCATTAATGCATCAATCCGTCGATGTTCTTTTTCTTTCGCCGCGCCATCGAATTTTATTTTTTTCCTAGCCCCTTTTTTCGTACTTGTTCAAACTATAAAAATGGACCCCAAGTGATCTGTCATTTGAAATTGATTATTAATAAAAATGTCAAAGAACGACCTCTTTTCGTTGTTTTATTTTTGCTTGTTTAATAACTTTATTAATAAATGCCATGCGTGGTGAAAGGCATTCAAAGCCAGGTCAATTAGATTAGGATACCATTTTTTACTTGTACATTATACAGTAATCGACCCAGTTCCATTGTATTTTATATTTGCATTTCATGTACTGATAACCGATAGAAACTATTGTTAAAGCAGATAAACGTTTGAAGCTAACCTCGCTACCATATACTTCCAATTTAATGAGACTCAGAATATCGGTATACTGATATTATTTGTTAAATATTTTTGTAAACAACGAACTCTAGTACGTGAGAAATATTTAATAAATTGTTCTTTTGATTCATAATTTTCAAGTTTCACGCTGCGTGGTCTCTACGAACTACCTTGCATCCATGCACGAGTTGGAGTAAAATTTCACCGACGAAATTTCGATGAATAATAACGATGTATCCAAAAATTAAACCTACGTTCATACATGTTTCGTCCGAACTAGCTTTCAGAGCAATTCGTTAAAGTTTCTGCAAAGCTAACATATAACAAGCTGCAGAGTTCCTTTCGAAACGAAGTAAACTGATTACACGTATTAATACGTAGAGAGAAATTGCGAGCGGAAGCGGAATCGAGCGAAAGAAAAGGATGAATCGAAATCCTATTCGGTTAAGAATTCATTAAACTCCGACATTCTTGAACAGGGAGACAGTAATGAATCACTCAAACGAAACAATGAAATGGGGTCATCGCGATGGCCATTAAACCGTTCAGCCGTGGATCAAATCCGTGGAAAGATGTCGACCTTCTCTTGCGACAGATCGCCAGCCTCCCCGAGCTTTGTCTCCATTCACAAAGACGCGTGTAGCCACGGCAGCGCTGTTATCGGAAGCCCGTAGAGGGTGGTCTGCCAGTATGGAGGGTTCAGCATTCTCCCCTAACCTCGAGCCGAGCCTCCCGCGCCCCAACATCCCTCAGGTGCCCACATCTCCCACCCAATTGGGGATTCGATCGACGTCGGAACTTCCAAGCGTGACCACCCAACCCCGTGGTGGCGCCTGCGTCGAGACGCCCCGTAAACACTGCCAGGAGAAGCTGCTTAAGGATGAGAGAGAGGGAAGGACGCCTCGATCACCCTCTCCACCTTCACCTTCTCCTCGATTCATGTCAACCGTCACGGAGATTCTGACCTGCGCGAGGAGAACCACTGGCTGAAAATCGTGTGGCAGGATCCGTTTGTGTGTTGGTCACACGAGGCTGATGGTCCTATGTGTGCACGTTGGACTCGCGTCGTAGGTGTCGATATCCGTGGAAGGGTGTACGGAAACTTGGCCGCTGGTGTGCGTGTTAACCACATTTAAACGGGGCGTGGTGTTGGTGAGCGCGAACTTTCCTACAGAGCCCTACAGGGGTGGTCGCGTTAAGATGGAAGCGGTAGCCAGAGCTTGCTAACACGGCGGACAAACGATTGTCTTTCCGTTGACAAATATCAGGCTCGTAGGCTCGGTAGACTCGGACCAAGGGAACGCGTAATGAAATTTCAGGAAACGATGAAGAATCATTTTCATTCCAGGCGCATCGTTCACCTGGTGGGCTGGCAACGACATCTAACTCCTGGCGGGTGACAAATTTCAGCAAGCTCACGGCCAGTTGTAGACAACGTTTCGCTACATAAACTCGCAACTCTGTTAGCTTGTAACTGCCTGCTGGCAACATTAGTATTAATATCAACGCGTTTGCGTTGCTACGGGCCAATCGACTACTAGCCGTACACCCGTGCTAGTAGCGGCGACGATAGTGGTAGTACTAGTAGAACAGGATCACCCAGTGAGGAGCTCGCTATTGGCGATGTTCACGGCACACAGCCAACCGTGCTGGTGTTGGCCTCGTTGCTGGTGTTGGTGGAGGAAAGTGGGGGTGGTCGTGGAAGCGGTGGAGGTGGATGTCGAGGACGATGGTGGTGGTGGTGGCGGTGGAAGGTAGTTTCTGGGTGGTGGAGGGCGCGGATCGTCATCCGCAAAGTCGTGCGTTCACCCCGTGCCGCGACGACAACAGGGCGTCGTTCGTTCCGGAACGAGCGACGATGCGTCGAGTTCGCTAGGGGTCCCGTCGCGAACTCTCTTATTCAATTTGATGGCCACGTTATCACGGCGATATCAGTGATCGGTATCCAGAGAAAGTGTCCGTTACGAAACCAGAATCGTGTCGTTCAGTGTCAAGAACGAACAACCGGACTCCGGGTCGCTGTTAATCGAAGGAGACGGGTGTCTACGAACGGATCACGGTCGTGGCCGATAAAAAGAAATAAGAAGTCATCAGGAAACGTGTGTGTGCGTGGGTGTGTTCTTCTGAAACACGTGGTCGAGAGCAACGCTGACGTGACACGAAGCAACACGGTACGGTTGCTATCGAAATTCGAGGTTAGGCGTCCATGTGGCACACTCGATCGACGCTCCTATAAGGACACGTCGTCGCGACGAGGACGCCGGCTGGCATCGTTCTAGGGGTTGCTACGGGCGCGGACCTACGGAGTGGGGTGGTGAACGGGACGAGAGAGAGGTGTTGGCCGATGAAAGCTAGGTCTAAAGTGAATCTCGGTTGGGCGGTGGAAGGTAAATGTCCACGGTCTGGCAAGTAGGCGCACCGAGTACGTCCGAGTGTCACGAATCAACGGGGATCGTCCACGTTTCTTTTCTGCAATCGTGCGCGATATTCGCCCCGTAGAAACACTGTCACGTGGCTGTTGTTCGCGGAGCGAGAGGGTTAACTGGGTTCGCTGTCGACGGTGATCGTTGTAGGAAACGACGTTCAACTCGGATCCAAAACGATTCGACGTCCGAGCAGTCGATCGAAGGCAGAAATTAAACGGCGGGAGATGAATGGACGGATTCGCGAGACACGACGATTAATTAACCGGCGTGCTTATAGGTAACGAGCTCGCTGAACCGAATGGCTAATTAGCGACCGATCGATGACAGGGATTTCGTGAAAAGGTGTAACGTGTGTTGGCGTTTCGCCGTGGAAGCAAGTGAATGCCTTCCGTCGCGCAACCAAAGTGGATGTAATATCGTTCTCGCCGAATAAGTCTAGTGTTTCAGTGGGATAAAAGCCGAGTTGTCGACAGTTTCTCAGTGAAGTGTTGTCGTCGGCGCCAGCTCAGTGCCAGTGAAACAACGTTGTTCAGGTGTAAATCCAACAGGTACCAGGAATGAGATCGTTGACAAGGGTCTGAGGCAAGCTCAGTTCCTCTCTCTCACTGTGCGATCACAGGTACAACGTTTCGGATTACAGCGTCGTTCGGCTTTAAACGTCGTGGATTCCCGCCCTGCGTCGTTAGGGCGAACACGTGAATCAACCCCCATAACAAAAATCGATCGTCTCGCTCGCTTAGGAATCGTGGCTTGGTAAGTTCCACGACGGTCTTTCGAGGCCGTACAATATTCCCTGTAATATTACGACGCGATGTTTCGTTTTGCCGGTTCAACGGAACGTCGATCCGCGTCGGGAAACAAACGCGAGAAAGGGACGGAGAGTAATCTTGAAACGGCGAAACAGAGAGAAAGAATTCGATGGTAAAAGCCCGAGGAATAGTTCGGGCCATTTGAGGAAGGCATCAGAATTTATAGGAGTTGCCAGCAGTTGCCGAGTCTCGAACGAAAGTTGGATCTTTCGGTTGCAACCGAGAACACCACAGTTTCTCAAGTTTTTCTGAAGGGTTGCTTTCAAGAGAACAATAAGGAAATTTAACTCGAGCTTCTTCTCCCTCGATTGTCACGAAATCATTGTTGCGCAAACGTTTAAGCTTTCAGGCTTATTCCGTGAAACAATATCGGCCTTTCAGTTAATTATACAACAGTCATTGTACTTGAAAGGATCGAAACTTAAATTTCCAAGGTACTACAAGTTTGATACACCTTTGTGTCCTTACTTTGCTATTATAAAATTATTTTCTTCGAATACTTTTAATCGATACAGTCGGTTGAAGTTGACATCGACGAAACGTACGTGGCTAACGTGATTTAATATCGAAACAGACCGATGGTGTTTGGTGTTAACGTAAAGTTGATGATGATTTTAACTTTAACAAAGTTTCCGTGTCTGCCACTCGAGTCTGGCTTTCGATGTCGTGCTCGCGTGTACACGAACGAGGGTGAGAAAGCTCTTGTTTACGCGGCTACGAAATCACCCCTGCAAGCATTGACGCGTTCGATTAACTACCCCAAGGTTTAACCGTATCAACTAACAGGGCACTTTTCTTGACTACGTTTGATTAATCGGTGCTCCAATCACCGCGATTTCACGTTTCATTTCATCTCGCCTACCAGGACGAACGGAGAAATTTGTCGGTGAACGTTCGACTCGAATTGCATTGGATAATATTGGTCGATGTGACCGATTATCTAATGAAACTTCACCTACACCTTCGTGAAAATACTGCCTTTGGTCTGTTTAACCCTTTGAGGACGTAACACACAGAACATTATTTATTTAACCGACCGCAAAGGGTTAAAAGTAAAATTATTACTTTAATAGTTACTTAAAGTAATTATTAGTTAGCTTAGTCCATTTTGAATTATTTCTATCGCCAACTTCTAACGAGAGCTTAATTGAACATCCACCCTTAGATATTGAGAATACATTTTAATTAGTTTTGAAAATTAAACGATAACTTCATTCATGAAGTTGTTTAATTAACGATGTGTAAAGAATTTGTGCTGTTTTATTGGTTCAATATTGTAAAGCAAGTTTAAACAAATGCTGTTGGAAATATCGAATATACCATCGATCAAATATTTAGAGTTTAGATTGACTTTCATGGGAGTTACCAACGATCAACGTTACAGCTTAAACCCGTCAAACAATTGAAAAATGGGACGAAAAAAAGTAATATCCGAACATCACCAAAGCTGCATTCATTTTTATTTCAATAACTTCAATAAATCCCAGAAACGGTGTTGATTAATTAATTAAAATCACGTACGAAAAGAAGATTGGCGTTACGAATAAATTATAAATAAAGTTATGTTTGGTCGGCAATATGTAGGCCAAAAGTGTTAATCGCAAACCCTCGCGAGCCCCATCGTGAATCGGCAACTAACGAAAATCCTGCGATAATCACCATAGAGATAATCGGACCTAGCCCCAAAATCAGACCCTTTACAAACAGCACGATGGGGTTATAACAAACTCGTGAACGCTTGTACCGCAGAGTGGCCCTCAAAATCACCATCGAGAAACGGTTCATTTGCATGGGAAATCACATCGAACACCAGGGACAATTATTACCGAATTAGACGATCGAGAGGCCTGCGATCAGAAAGCTTTTGACCACTTTCGATTGGACAGGGGGTCACTGGGTCGATTCTATCCGATACAGTTAACTTTTGCATAACGAAGCTCGGGTTATTCCCAGGTTCGCTCCGGAGCTAAATATATCTCCGAATATGCAGATTCTTATAAATCTGTTATATAATGTGGAGGAATTAGGACGTGCTCAGATGAAAAATGAAAGCGGCAAGAATTTGAATAAATTTTTTAACGAACTACCGTCTAATTTTAAATCGAGACAAATTTACGAAGTTTTATTAAATATTTGTCATTTCTGCTATACGAGATCTGTCACGATGTTTTTATATTAAAAATATGTTGTAACAGGGTTCAGTACGAAGCACTTTAATTGCCATATCGCTTCTGCTAACATCATCAATGATTCAAGAGTTTAGAGGATCCTTTTGCGCCCGTAGGTCAGAAATGACCCCGGCCACGACCTTTCACGAGCGATTCTCCGAGGGTTAATCGAGGACGAAATGCGATTCTGATTAAAGCCAGGCGCACGTTCAAAGATATGTCATCGACGAAACTGATTAGCCGTAATTGGAGCTCAACGAAGCCCCGAAGCACACGGGCCTGTTTTGACAGTCCGTATCGGAAGTCGACATCGGATGACCCGTCGCTGTATACACCGGCAACGTACACAGGTGGTCGCCGGATTACCCTTGCATCGTACGTGAAACGCGCTGATAAAAGCGGAGGATTGAAATTCACCGGATCGAACCGTTCTCGGATTATGCCGGCCAGCAAATTTCGCCTGTTCCTCCCCCCCTTTTGCTTCTTTCTCGTTTTCTTTCTCGCTTTCTCGGAAATCGTGAGCCGACTTTGATGCCCCAATTCCGAATTCTACGCGAACTTGCAACGAACTAGCGAACACCGTGTTATCGGCTGTTGACGTTCCGTTGCAACGACACCGGTGGACAAACAATACTTTTATAAGCCACACCTCTACAGAATTCAGAAATTCCAAATAAAGTACCACCTTGCGTGAAAGTAATGAATTCACGAACCTACCTCTTGTGTAAGGTATATAACGAGTTCCAAAGAATTTTGAAAACCAATACAAGAATATGAATTAAAGTGGATGACGGACATGGAAGATTCTATTACTTCGAATTATAATTAAATACTCACGAATATGAAATGCATTTCGAAGGATTTTGAATAAATGCAACAAAGAATATGAATAAAAGCTATGAGAAATATCAAATGTCAGGTATCATTGATTCGTAAATGTACTGTTGCAATGCCCGTGTGAAGATGAAACGTAAGTTTACGCGAAATAAAAAATAATCCATCAAGCTACACAGGAAATATGTATGTGGATCAGTGAGACAGAAAGAGAAGATTAATGGAAAACTTAAAGGTGAAGAAGCTGAGTTCAGCTGCGAGTCGAGTAGAAATGCAGGAATAAATTAAAAAAGTCGTTTCTGAAAGTGTGTACCGAAGCGAATCGGGGCTCGTGATAGCTTCTTTTGAAAATGAAGCGGTTTCAAACGCAATTTCGGCGTCACTGTTCGATATCGTCGTCGTCATTCATCATCCGGCTGTAATTACACGATTTGCATCGAAATGGAAGTCATGTTCGACTTTAATGGGATGTTAAAGGCAATAGATCGAGGCGTCATATCGATTTTTACGGATCTACTGACCGGGTCAGCGTGAACTCGGAATCAGATAACGCGAAATGTGGGACAAATTGAAATATCATAGAAACGACCGTGTTTGATGCCGTCAATGTCGAAGCACCGAATATACTAATTTTAACGTTGTTAATTAAGGGTAGCTTAACCCCTTTACGGACAACCGTTTAAAATTATCGAGGAATTTAATCCTTGGAGTGTTGAAACAACGATTGAAATTCAACCTTTTAACTTTATTTTATTTCTATTTGCCACGTTTGTTATAAAAATTTTAATAAAATTCTCGTAATAAAATGAAGTAAAAATTTAATTTAATTTTAAGTAAAATTTAATTGAAATAGAATTTATATTAAATTTCAATTATTTCAAATATGTATTACATGTAATTTTACTTATAATTGAATTACAATCGATATATGTTTCTTCATTCGAGAGTTAATAATACAGAAATGAAGGGTTTCAATAGAACGTTTAGGGGTGTATTATTTGATACAAAGAAGCACGAAATCAAATTTCGGGTGGGTGTTGAGACGACGTGAAACGTGTTGACCCCGCCACCTGGATTAATCGGCAATTCTAATGTTCCAATTTGGGTCGCAATCAAGGTAATTTGACGTTCAATCAAAGCAACTGCATCGTGCAACTTCGACAACGAAACGTAACGAGCGAAATAATGAATGGCGAGCCGATAATGAGAAAGTTCGGTGAACACTTGTGAAACTTAAAATTACACGCTGGAGTGCAATCGTAAAATCACAAACACATGTCGAGTGCAATAAAACGTAATCGTCCGCAATATATCGTCGCGAGAGCGCGGGATTTAAATTTCACCGTATACATTTTTTAAACAACACACAAGAATTTATAATATAGCGAAAATAATCTGGTCCGCATTCTGTATTAATAACGGCCAGCACAATGTAGCATTGTTCTCAATAAATAACATTTTAAAGTAACGGGAAGATTGATTAATTCACTCACCCCTTTTAAAGACCACGGCGATGTTTGGCCATTATTGTCGGAACTGGGTCATCCACCTGAAAATGATCAAACAATTACATTGAATTTAATTGTTGATTGTGGTTCTTTTAAAATGAGGTAAATTAAAAAATTGTATCAAAACAAGAATATTTGCTCCAATTTATAAAAAAAAAATGGAATTTTTGTTAAAATTTATATCACACGAGTTTAAAATTAATACGTAATATTCATTAAAAGCTGCAAAAATAAAGAAAGCATTAAACTAATACCAATGTTCATTTATAAACCAGCGTACTCAAGAATTAAATCTTTAAAAAGCTACATTAGACCCTGTTAATTGCTGCCAATAAATAAAAGCAAACTGTTTGAAAGGAGTAAAGTAATCACCGTATCTTAACCGTAAAGCCAGAAGGAAAGTCCTCGTGCATATTTCACGAACCTTTTTGTGGGATATAAAATTCACGTAAATCATTACTATCTAAAAATATAAACACGAGAGGTAAAAAGGAACAATTAATTTTTTCGTATTCGCAAATAGGGACAGACGATTTTCTTTTTCGGCAATTTTAAATAGATAATCCGGTGAATTCGAGGCTTAATGGAGATGCATTAACAGTGACACAGTTTACCGTGTCGCGTTATCAACGTATAATCGAGCAACAGCGAGCACAGCAGTGAATGAAGCGTGGCACGCAATGCGATCGTTAAATGCATTACTAAAAGCGATTTCTAGACAATCATACCAAATTTTGAGGCAGCAGTGAAAAAATATACCTTTAAATCGCAAAACTCGAACGGCCACGATGAATGTTACGGGTATAGACATGTAACTAAGCAATCAAAAAATTCATAAAAATTTCTAGAGTTCAGATAGATTCCTTGAACACGCTAACAAAATTATTTTAATATTTAAATTAATGAACTATAGAAACTTTACGATTACCAAAATGCTGAACATATTTCGTTCTCTCCGAATGCCAGGAGTATTTTAATCGACGAAAGGCAGGAGAACAATCGCCAAGAACGATCAATAAACAATGAACAATGAGCGACAGGCGAATTTCTGGTTCAATAGACGAAGTTTTATTTCAGAAACCGAACAAAGTTCCGTTGAACTTCGACTCGCCACCTTGCCATCGATTCCCCGATCGAATCGATCGCTTTAATTAATAATTTTGTTTGTTTCGCGGGAAAAAACTTGTTCAATCGGCACGGTTTCGTTCGATACACTTTCCAAGAGCTCCATCGGTCTAATGAGAAAAACGTTGTTGTTTTTGTAACGGTAACGGAATAATGTTGACGTAATGCGGCTCGCCTCAAAGGCAGCCAATTTCAATTTACATGTTTAACTTGCGAAGTTAAATCCACTTTGCACGGGTCGTGTAACTCGTAAGAGTACCTAGACACTGACAACATTAAACGACTTAGACTATAACGCATTCCGTGCAATTAGCGTCACCGAAACTCGCCACCGAATTCGATCGCTGCCGGGGAAACTTTCCCGGTCCCAAGATATTCGATTTCAATATTAATCAAGGAAACGGTTTAAGTAAAATGAATAATATCCGCGTTGCGTCCGAGCAGAATCTCGGTTGCATCCTGGGCAGAATAATTGAAAAAGAAAAAACACCGTTTACTGTGCACCTCCAACATGCGAATGTTCATTTCGATTCGATTTAACCAGGCTCGATCTATCGAGTTTCCAAATAAACTTTGATGGGTTTCGATTTTATTTTAATTCTGTCACGCAAGTTAAAAGGAAACTCAAATACTGTAATTTGATTTGTTCCTATTAAACAGCAAAGGTTCTGTTTCAAATTTTCTATTTTATTGAGAAATTTAATCAAACATTTCTCAATTACTATGTTTCAAATAGAAAAAAGGGGGAAGTAGTGAAGCAAGAACCGATCTTACAGCTCTTAGACAAATGTTTCCAATCGTGTTGATTTAATTCACTGTTTGACACCAATAATGCACCTAATGCACCTAAACAGTATTGGTCAAAGAAATAGATAGGCAAACGGAAATGGGACCGATAACAGACCAAGCAACCAATATCCGGGCAATGATTTGTTCGATGAAGTCTGGTTAAGAACTTGTTGCAATCTTAAATATGTAAGATATGTAATAAAGAAAGTGCAAAATCGAATATGTATTTAATTTAAAATAAATAAATTACCAATAAAATTAAAACTGTTACAATTATAAACCGTGCACCTTTTATTAAAATCGCGTTTATTTATTAATTTAAGAACACCAATTGTCATATAAAGGTTAATTTTCATAGAATCTGTAGAATCATCGACGTATGGCGATTGATAAAACTGTATCTCATACTCGAACGAACACGCGACGATACAATACGATCCCCCGGTGTATTAAAGAAGAACACGGAGAGATCGATAGAAAAGAAGGAAGCGGAGAGGAAGTAGGCGTCAGTTCGATTTTGGCACGGAGTATCGGCCGGAAATGAACATCATAATTGCAGGTGTCTGCGGTTCTTACGGTTTACCACCATTACAGGTGGTTGGCAAATTTCGTGGTGTACACAACGGGAAGGATCAAGACCGTATCTCCCTTTGCGGACCGCCATTTCCAGTAAGAAGGGCTCCCTTCCGTTTACATTTGCTCCAGTACTAGGGAATTCCGGGTCATGTGTGTACCATGCTCCGCGCCTTTGATCGGCGAATCGTGAACAGATAATTCGCCGGTCGACATTACAGAAAATCTGCTAACCTATTTCGACGGTTAATGAAAAGACACTGGTACCGCCGAGTAATTTCAGTTTGATGAACTGTGTAACTAACGTGCGCATCTGAAATTCGATTACCTTCTTTTCAATCGTTTCAATTTTATGAACCGTGCAAGACTCATATTCGTTATTTTACGAATGGTTGAACCTTTCAAGGGAGTCCTTTTTCAAAAATTCCAAACGAAACATAATACAAGGTTTCTTTCATTTTCTCCCCAATACTTGTAAAAATAAAAATACCTATCTCTGAATTAACCCCTTTCGTTTCGAGCTGCATTCAGCGATATTCATCGATCGGTCTACCCCGTCGCAATTCGTAAGTGCTCATCGACAGCGTCTCGAGATCGCGAATTAAAGACTCCATTCGTCGGTGCTCGATAAATCGGTGCCACGGTTTCGGCAGATTTCCTTTGATGAAATTCCACCAGACGTGGCTTCGAGTTTTCCGCGAGAATTCAGCCGTTAGGTTAGAAAGGATCGTCCCGGGAATTAGCTACGAGCGTATATCTCCCTAAAAGCTCTCGAGCGCCGTAGGACACCGTTGTCGAGCACCTACAAGGAGAAAATGCATTTCCACCGTTCCCTGGTACCATTGTGTTTTCCTTTTGCATTGTTCCGTCCACCTCTCCCCTTTTCCTTTTTGTACCCGCCCTCCTCCCCTCGGTACCGGCGCAAATAACGATCACCGTTTGCTGCTCGGATTATTTTATTATTCGCCAAACCATTCGGGTATGCGATTATTTCATTTTACGCGTTGGGTCGGCGGATAATGCTTCAGAGGTAAATACAACGGGGACATTCGCGAACGGAGATTCGTTATTTATAGCGGAGCCAAGGATAATGAGAATTTCAAGATTTTAAGAGGTTTTTTAGCCGACCGATTACGAGGTTACGCGGATAAATGCGACGCTCGATAACGTTTCTCTTTTTCAACGCTTTAATCCGTCATACGGTATTCACGTGAAGTTGAAGTCGGGTTTTGTACTTTATTTACGCCGAATAATGGCAATCCTTTCGCAACATATTCAGAGCGGATGCGAGATAAACATTCGTGAATGGGAACGAAGGCTTTCAAAGTGTGGTAGAATTTTTCCTCAAAGATCGCGGGGGTTTTGAGAATAAACGAAACGTTGAATGAGTTTTCGATGTACAAATTTAATCCGCGAATGCGTTGATATTAATTTTAACGCGGTTGCAATGATTAATAGAGCCGAGACACTCCGGAGAGAAAATTTTCTTTTAATTGCTTGTTAAACTTCTCTACTTCGAGAAACTTTCCTGTATAATTTTTCCTCCCGCGAAACTCCTAAGTACACTTCTATTTGTACAGATTATTTCTGATTTCTTCATTAATTGCGAAACAAATGATCAGAACTAATTAGTGGGCGAATACAGCTATAAGATTGCAATGTTTTAAACTTTGAGACATTTCCTTGCTTTTAACGAAGAAATTACAGAAGAAATCCTTTTAATCATTAAAATTGCACTATGAAATTTTATATACTGTAATTTGGAATTTCCTTTAATTTCTATTAGAAATTATAATACCTCTAGTGGAATTAAAAGGGTTAACTCGAAAATCAATGATTTGTTGAAAAATATAAATCTCTCGCATGTTTCATTTTAATACAAGTATTCTAAGGACGCATCAAAGAGTAGAAAACTGAAACTCCTATATCGCCCAAGGTGTCCATTATCCTGGAAGGATATATCCAATAAACTTTCGTGCACGTCACAAAGAATACACCGCAGGATTTCCTAGCACAGAGGATACTTCCTAACGCGAAATCCTCGCGTATCGATTTCTTTTGGCGAAGTTACGCGGTGCAACATCGCGAAAAAATTCAATCCTTCTTTAACCAATTCATAATTCCTCGACCGTTGATACGCTTCCGAAAAACTCGTAGACATTGTGTACACGATCAATTCGTTGTATAAAATTGCCGAGGGAGAATGATTCCAAGGGATCAGCTTTTTTGCGCCCGAACTTCTAAAGCCGTATCTTTCGTGCATGCACTCAGCTGTCACGTTGGAATACAAGTTTCCCTCGTACGTCTTTGTCCGATAAAGCATGCATAAAGAACCCGTATCCGCCTACCATGTAACTTTCGAACATTCTGAAACACTGGTTCGTCTTGTTTTCGTGCTAAACTTCGGTTACTTCGGTTCGTGTCTTTTCAAATTCAGGAACACATAGTTAAAAAGAAATTTCGCGAAAAATATTGAACTACGCGGCAGGGTCGATTAATCATTGGACGACAGGGACGAATCTAAATTTATTTTTCAATTTTTGAGAGTTAAACTTTACTTTTTCAAGAAACGAAATTTCTCGTTCAAAAAATAGAGTGTTGAATTTTAATCGATGTATCATTGTGTAAAAAAGTAAATTTAGATTGATTGAAAATTTGTCTATATTTCACTATTTATTAACATTTCAATTTTCAATTTTTAATAATTCGAGCTTGACAATTAACTTTTTTCCTATTATTTTATTTTCGAAGTTTTATTTCACGAAGTATTATATAAAATTTAAATAATTGAGTCAATAGCTAATTGAAAATTTAAATGACCCCCTATGCTATATTGTTTTGTTACTGATTTCAATACATGCCATATTGAATCAGAATACAAACAATTACATACATTTATCATGTACAATCAATTAACTGCTGAATTGTTACCATAATTGCAAGATCTTATATCAATTATATTGCGTAAAATTGTTACGCTGTACATTTAGATTTATGGTGTAAACATAATAACGCGTTTAATATTCAATGTTCGTAAATAATAGGACACATAAAATATTCATGAGTTCGTCGTAGAGAGGCAAAATAACGATTCGTTTTCGTGTTCGGGGAAAATTTTGTATAACTTTCTTTGCTGATAGAGAAACGCAGACTTTGCCATAGAAATGTAATTACGTTTGTGAAACGTGACTTGTACGAAGGGATCTCCACGGATTTAATGGAAAATGTTAAAGGACCCACGATAACTTGAACCCTTCTGTTTCATAATATTGAATCAGACTCGTAGTTTTCATTAAAGTTTAAATACGCAAAAGTTAAGCTACATTTATATCATAGATAATTTTTCATTTGAAGTTGAAAGTCATAAACGACACACACGGTATATTAATTTTTCTTCTTAGATATTTAATTTTAAAAAACATACATTCTACATGTACTATTTTTATTACGAAATATTTATATTAAGGGATGAAGACAGCCTTTAAAGTTATGATTGGAAAAGTTACGTTATCGAATATCCATCTCGGCAACTATTAAATACGGTTAAAAATTTCAAGGTATAAATTGCGTTTTTTATTAGAGAACATTTTACTGAGTGCAAAAAAAATTTCCGAAAAACTTGTTCTGTTCATAAAATATATTAAAAATTAATTTACTATTAAACGATTTCTGTCGAAAACAGAAATTATAATACCTCTAGTGGAATTAAAAGGGTTAACTCGAAAATCAATGATTTGTTGAAAAATATAAATCTCTCGCATGTTTCATTTTAATACAAGTATTCTAAGGACGCATCAAAGACGTCCTGTACGTAATAAAATTAATTGAAAGGGGTTAAAAATAACCCTCGAATGACATTAAATTACCGTACGAATTCTCTCGTCCGTTCTGAACAATTTTATCTTTTTCACTGGTATTATCTTCCTTTTTTTACGATACATTCACCTTACCATGAATGTATATGATCATACGTTTTTTGATGAGACTCTCAGATACGTAGCTCGCTAGCTTATCGCACCCGAGTATCTTGAAGGAGGAAATGCGACTATCTCTCCATTTAGCTTCACCCCTTCCCCTGCATCTGCACACCCTTTGTTCCTGCCTCTTCAAAGGGGATGACGTCGCCTCAAAAGCTTCCTGGCGTATACTTAAACTAGGATCCAATTAAACGGGATAGAGAGCTGGTCTTGTTACGTCTAGAAACGTAGGATTCGAACTTCTTTATAGGGGATACCAATTAATTCAACGCGTACAGCATGGATGATTATTTATCGATGACTCTCAGGAGTCCACGTTCTAATGAACAGTGCATTAAGTATGATGGTACTTGAACTCGCCATATCTACATTCCTTTCTACTGAAGCTTTTATTAGAATCGACACATTGAATTTTGATTTTAATTACGGTTAAAATTAGAGTACCTTCCTTTTATTTTTCAGTTAAAATAGCTTCAGTGATGAATTATTCTTTCAAATATTCGTTGAAAAGAATACTTGAAATTTGAAATTATTAGCTTTCAAACAATCTTATTTAGAAATATGAGAGATTATTTGACGGACTACTGGTAAATTTATCAATGAATGGCAGAATGCCAAGCGACTGTAGACTACAGCTTCATTAAATGAAAATTTAATAAGTGTAATACGACACGGTTGAATTTCAAAATCAATAATTCAATGACATTAAAAAACCATAATTTCAAGGTTTCATAAGTATTACAGAATCTAAGTTTGTTTTATGATGAATTATTATTACAATGTGCAAACTTGCTTGTAAGAAATACGAAGTTTAATTAAGTCGAGGAAAAAAAGAATTACTTTTTAATAGGATTTTATATTAATATTAGTTTAATGAAGTTTGCACGAGTAATAGGAGAAGTGCTTCTGAACAAGGTATTCCCCTTTATGAAATGGAACTCGAGAAAATTTATTATCAGGATTTTCAGGACTTACTTCGAGCTAACCAAAAAAATCTGTTCAAATAAAGGGAACAGGGAGGGATTCTTACAAGCTTCACAGAAAAGAATTCCCTTACTGTCAAATTTATTACGAATCCAGATCAGCGTCCTCACAAATTAGTTAATATATTAGTCAATTGCAAAAATAATCTAATCTAAGGGGCTCGAATATCAAACAATTAGAATTTATTTAAAAAAACCAAAATTACCAATAATAGTAACTAATTTATCAAAGTCTAAGCTTCGCAATAATTAATCCTTGAATTGCTAAGACAATAATTTAAATTTAATTCGAACTTTATTTTTATCCTCCATACTTTCAAATACTACGGAAGTCTTTTATTACAAAATTTAAGTGTCCAATCAAGTTACATCAAAGTTTCCATAATATAAAAATAAAATTCATACCAACAAAGTTTTCACTGTTGCAATAAACCTGACTCCTAATTCTTCTCGAAGCTTTGACCCCAGACACTGTCTAAATTTTGCGAAACTTATATGGAAACACAGTGATCAGTCTCACCTGTTACCAGAACAAAATGAATATCTTATCTTCTAGACGTTTTAGTTTAAAGGTCAATAACTTGATGCACTTGCTACGTTAAGGGGCATCTGCCACGTGCTTGTAGCAACCCCATCCTCTAAGAAACCCATATCTATTCTGCTTAAACGATAGACGCGAACTGCGCTATCACTTTGATCGCTTATCACGTGCACCTGTTTTATTGATTAGGTTCTCCTAAGCTCTCAATCGTCCTAGTGCATCGTTCCTTTCTGCTGGCTCTCTTCTCGATCGAGTAAATTGAAATTCTGAGTTCTCGATTCTCTAGGGCCTTTATTCCCTCTCGTCATTCGATGAATATAAAAAGGTAACAAAAAGCAAATGATAAAAACTAAAAAAATCAATTTTCTTTTGTAAATTTTTCTCATTTTTTGAAAAAATGACGAGTGGAAAAAGCCTGGATATATTTTACAGAAATAATTATTAGATTTGTCATTATTAGAGAGAAAAAAATGACAAGACTCGTTTCGCGTATAATAAATCTTCGTTTGATCATCCTTTGGCCCAGATTCGAGCACCGATACAAATATTTGGCTATATTTGCACATCATTAACATGTTTCTCGGTGTTCCTGTAACGAACCATTTCGCCCGTCAGCATTAGAGTTTAAATTAAACACTCGTTTTACGTTTCGACGTTTAAAATACGCGGCTTCCATCGTGTTTACGCCGAGATAACTTCGGTGACAGCGGATTTTACGAAAGTCAAGTTATAACTCTACGTTACACACAGGAACTAGAATGTGCTCCAATTTTGCATTCGCAATGCAACGCGAGAACAGCGATGAATTCGTTCCTCTTTTTTTTTTTTTGTTGTTTTGAATAAAAACTTTGCTGCAGGCATTCATTAGACTGTCTGTGAATTAATTAATAAATTTGAACGCGGCGAAACTTTTCTAACTTCAACAGTTTTCATTAAAATGCAATATATTGAGATAATTTGAGATACAAAGTTTCACGGAACTAATTATTTTTTCCACTATTTTTACAGGTCCGGGTTTACCGTAATGTATGGTCTTTTAATGCGCTAAGAAATATAATGAAGTTGAATAATTAATTTCTGTGCTAACCATGATGCAATTTTGAAATAAAAATATTCAAGATACTTAAAATCTATTATTCAGTATCAGAAATCTTACGAATATTTTTATTAAGAAATTAAAATTAAGAAATTTAAGAATATTTCGATGGGTTAATGTTCGCATGAAATTAGAGTAGCGGAAAATGATTAAGATTCTTAATTTTAAGTAGATTCAAGAGATTTCCAAGTATTAAGTATGTTAAACATTTTCTCGAGCACTGCTACGCGAACTTTCTTCCCCGGCACGTTCTTACGCTAACTCAATGTACTTTCCTCGTTCGTTTTACTTCTCACCAAGATTTACATTTTTGCGATACGATCAAAGTTTCATGAATGGGTGGCGAGTCGTCTGACCCACACGTTCAGCTAAAACTTTTGTCTGGTCGATGACTTTCGATACATACGTTACCATTGTTGGAATCTTGCGGATCAGTAATGTAGCACCTTCCAGTGTATTGCGTTCGCGGAAATTCCTCACGCTAATTATTACGCCTATCGTTAATGAAATAAGATATTCCATCAAATTTACTCGTACGATGTTTTAACTTTTATTTTTAATAAAACTATATATAACTACCTTTATGAGCTAATTATCTATAATTACACAGAAATTCCATGTAACAGATTTATGAAATATTTATCGCACTTTATTTCATTATGCGATAAATACCACAATTTTCTAAATTAAGTATAAACGTTCAATTATTATTATTACAAAATGGAATAATTAAAATCCAAAACTGGTTAATTTTGAATTAGGTAAAACATCAATTTTCAGAACTGATCAATAAATTTTCCTTCGTTAATTATGAAGCATGAAAAAGGGTACGGTTGTGGACCACAGAAACGTTACTATACGAAATGATGTCGAAAGTTTACCGCAAATTTCAACCCTCCTTTCTTCTCCCATACAACCAGCGTTATGGAAAAAATTCATGGAATTTGCGTTTACACTTTCATGTGTGGTTGTCCGATACAACCATGTTGAATATTTCACGAATATACTGCAGAGTTCTTTCCCAAAGGATTTCTCTGCTACCTCAAAACTGATTTTTGTTAACCAACAGACAACAGTTTTTTTTTTGTACCCTGTAAATTTACTTGAAAGTCTTTTTTCCCTATTTCATATCAAAATACCAAACATATTTCAGAAAAAATTCAATGCTTTTCCCAACACCATGAGATAAATAATTCTTTAGAAAAAAAAAAGGTATGGAGGTCGACAATTTGATTGTCAACCTAACAAACACAAAAGTGTTGAGAAATATTAAACAAACTTTGCACGGTGGAATACACTCGAAATTCATGGTTTAAAAAGGAAAATAAAAATCATCGATTTACGTTCACCGTTGTACTATAAACTCTCGCCGACAACAACTTCCGGTACATTCAATTAAGTGTTCAAGCCGAACGAACGAAAATACGCGAAAATTCATTAGCAATTATTCCGTTGTGCTTCGTACGGTTGGTTTTTAGAACGAGACCACCCATCCCCTGGAACCGGAACACAGCTTTAGTCCGCTTGTACTTGCCA
Source organism: Anthidium xuezhongi (assembly GCA_022405125.1). Taxonomy (NCBI): domain Eukaryota; kingdom Metazoa; phylum Arthropoda; class Insecta; order Hymenoptera; family Megachilidae; genus Anthidium; species Anthidium xuezhongi. The sequence goes on from CM039639.1 coordinate 7,374,747, forward strand.
TTATCGTAGATATCGCTTAACGTTCCCCCAACGACACGGAAAAAGAGAACTATCCCGGGATAAAGACCCGCAGGAAGAAAAAGGGGAGCTTGTCACGGTACCGATATTCATTAAGCATTCGTGCACGTCTTGATGCGATTCCATCGATCGTGGAAATTTATGTAATTTATGTAAAATTAATGTGCCAATTTCTCAATTCATCGATACGATGATGCCTTAATTTTATAAATGAAAAAAAATACCATGATTGAATATTGTGGTGCAAATTAGGACTGAATTATTGAACTTTTGGTACCAATTATTTATTCGATGTAAAAATTTGAAATTTTATCGAATATTTGAATATTCCAATATATAATTTTGAGAAATTTAGTTGCATTTTTTGATTTGTTGTACAAGTCCTTTTGTCGAAATTAACGTGAAAGGGAATAAAATAATCACAGATTAATCTTGTATTCTATATATCACAATTTTGGACATCTGCTTTTTGTCAAAATAATAAATGAAACGAGGACAACATTCTTCATTGAAATTTCATATTATGACAGCATATTAAATACTCGCAATAATTATAACAGTAATTGAATACGTTAATATAAAATCATTGCCACTAAAAGTCCTTGAACAACAGAATGTCCTCGACATTTATTCACTCTTCATTTGAATAAAATTTTAGTTTCAATCTAACTATATTCAATAAAAAAAAAACGTAACAGGTGGAGAATCAATGAAAGTACTACTGGAACTTGATTATTTAAGAATTATTTATCGTAAAAGACGAAGTTCTCATTTTTCGGTCGTATTCGAGGATAAGGATTTTCACGGTCCGTGGTTTTTGAAATCGAGAAATCTTTATAAAGGCAATTTCCTAGAAAATTGCGCAAATTTCGTCCCGTGAAACGAGCTTCCTTTAAGAACCCACATTTCCATCGAGCCGTGCTCGAACGTCACGATACTTTAATCCCCCGACACATGAAATCTCTGTGTCGTCGAACCATCCAATAAGGACGTTATCATCGATGTATGAACCTCGAGACGATACCATGATCATGAATATATCGAGGAACGAGCCGGAGATATTTTATGCGAGATTTTACATCGGTACAAGTAAGGTTGTTCGATCGTAAAATGAAAGAAACTGAAAAACTAATGCATCAATATTTCAAATTCTTCGTTCTTAAATGAAGGTGGAAAAATATACCTTTAAGAATTTTAAAGATTTTCAATAAAAATTGAAGTAAATATCTGTAGTTCATTAATAAACATATCTCTTTTTAATGAATCTCACTTTCACTCTCCCCAGCTTTTAATTGAAATGTGATCGAATCAGTGTTTTCGATTCTGGTCTACGATTTATGATACCATACCGCATATGATCAAACAGAATCGGTACTCCTTTGATCACCTTTCGAAACTATAAGCATTCGTTTATTATTCGAGAATTTCGTGAAGCATCAAATGGATATCAATAATTTCGTTAGGTATCAAAGGGGTAATCAATACTTTAGCGTAGTATCAAAGAAATATCGATCCGGTACAGTCGTTGCATTAGTTTAATATCCCCGCAAGGAGCATCGGTAACGAAAATTGATGCCAAGTGTTTAAAATGTCCTTTGATTAATTCGCCGTTCAATTATATGAATATATGCATCGGTTCGATCGTTATTCATAATTTAATTGTCATCGCGCGAGCAATTATTTTTACGCACGATATAAACTCGCGGATTAACGTAATTACAAATTAAATGGAATTTCAACGTTTAACGAGCTCTCGCGACAAAGACAGTGGAAATTAAAAAACGGACGAATATTACTTTAATTTCACGTTCGACGCGCGGGGAACCGGGATATTTTTCGGCCCGGAAATCGCTCGGATTTCGAACAAATATTTGTACGAGAAAGAGTCCTATCGAGACACAAACGGTGGCCAACCAACCAACCACGCCTTCCTCTTAATTATCGGCGTCCTATTAATTAACGGTAAACGAATATTGCCGCGCCACTGAAACGAGAATTGCTCCGCGATATTAACGATTCTTAGCTAACCGCCGCTTCCATATTTATGAACAGTATTAATATCGATTTTTCATAAATCAAACCGGCTACGTCTGTAGATAAACGAGCCTCCTATAATTTTTACAGACCTCCGCTACCCGATAAATTCGAAATGGAGATATTAGCTACGACGATAGAGTATCGTGCAAATGCTCCGCTAAAAGGTATGAATGTTTATGAATCGTTCGAACGATCGAGTTGATACATTTTTAACTATTTTTTCCCTCGCCTCTTCCTTCCGCTGTAACTTATTCCGCCTATCTTTTACGTTTATCCGCGTCGACTTGAAAATTTAAAGGATTTGATTCCGTTATTTTTACGCTTACAAGATGATAGAAATAAGGTTGACAATAATGCGTTTTAAAATCTGTAATCCTGTCATTTGTGGGCTGATGCGCAGCGAACGAGGTGGAATTGTTAAATGCATATGATTTAATGGTTTGAAATAGCTGTGTGGAATATAATGCATTTTCTATTATTGTTATTATGTTCGCCAGTGTCACATTATTAGGAAATTGTGTACGAATTAGAGTGATGCATTGTTGTTTAAAGAGCGTTATAGTCATCTAACTGGTCAATATCACGATTGTATTATAAAGTGGAATAGAATAATTCTGTTAAAAAGTGAAGTACAAAAATTGTACTATATTGAATTACTAACATTATCTACAGAGCAAAATTGCGTTAAAATATTGCTACTCGTTATTTGTTTTTTGAGATTAATGTTTATCGCTGTCGGAATAAGTTGACTGTAATTTTGCTTGAACTTACACTTCATGTTAATCATGTATCGAGACTGAATTACTGTAAATCGAATACCCATTAATATCGTTGCTTTACGCGTATTCGAACACGGTTACATACCGGTCGTGTTGCAATTTCCTGAATTTACTCGCAACATCGATATTTTACCGGCACGTTTCAACTTAACGTTCTTTCTACTTTATCTGTCGCAATATCTGCTTATAAATAGCCGTAGAGCGACAGAAAATATCTTGCCTACGAGTTTCATTTAATCGTGCCGCCCGAGCTCAACGAGCATGCATTCTGATTAAGCGAATTTATAGGAATATCAATATCCCGATTACAATATTCCGATATTACGATTTCCACGAATGGAATATCGTTTTGTACGTCTGCGATTTTCGTTTCTCACCGCGTATTTGCATCTATTATGATCGTTCCATTGCCGCCGTCTCGATTCACACTTTTCGCTTAGAATTCGTATCAGGCCACGCTAATAAATTTTTACGTGCAGACAAAATTTTACAATTTAAGAAGTTTTAGCCTGCGTGACCTGCAAATCGAAGATAATTATTTCTATGACGAAAGTTCGAAAACTTTCAGAACGAACCGTGTATCGTTCATGATTTATGGCGACCGCAGGATGGCGGCGTAACACGCTCTCGACACAGAAAGGCGCGTATATCATGATTAAGTCAATGCGTGGCGACATCAATGCCTTCGTCACAATATTTCAATGAAGACGGGCTTTGAACAACCGACAACATCCCTCTCGCGTATCCGTCTGAGCGTGGGGCGCGTAATACGCCTTGTCGCGGCAACTTGCCCCACGAACGAGCCACCCGATTAGAATATTATCGCCATAACGCGGCGTGTACAATAGCGAGACGCACGGCGTACGCGTACGTATGCGTGCAACGGGAACGGCAATCTATGGTTTCGCTGGTGTCGCATACGCAATAAATTAACGTCACGCACCGTTTACGAGAAACGCCATTCCGTACTTTGCCCTAAAGTTTCTGCATTTCGTACGACCTCCCAAATACAGGACGAGCAACCATATTGATTGCTGCTGATACGACAACAACTACAAAATATTGCAAAGAAAATTGAAATAGTACTTGAAAATCAAGACTGTTCCTTTTATTGTATTGAATACTCCGAGGATTTTAGCGAGGACAATACTTAAGACCTGAATAGTTTTTCACTGATTCACCGTTGAGGCAACGAGTGCAACGCCGGATCGAAAAACAGATACCAGAGCAGAAGGAGCCGCGAGCAGAAAGCATCATGTCGGCGGAACATTTCGACGCAACTTTGATTTGCAAACTTAGGATCGGTGATAAATTCGCCGAGCGAAGGGATTGGAAAAACAACGTAACGGGGAGATGGTTACAACGAAGGAAGAAACTTCTGGGAAAAGTTCAGGAATACAGGTCGCGGGAATTAAGTTTTTCAGTTCATAAAGCGGCTGTAGCGACAGTTTGTCCCATTTCAATTTCCCGCGAATGAATGGCCAAGTTTCTTACGGCACTGGCTAGAATTAAGGCTATAAAACTCGCCCGTTCCAACTTGTTTATCGAAGTTAAACGGAAATAATTCGTGATTGCGCTTTCGAGCAGCCGCACGTTCTTCTGTGCGCTTCGAGAGCTCGTAAAACTAACGTTGTTCGTCGATAAAAGTGACTCGGAAGATCGTTTTAAAACGTCACGAAGACTTTTATACCGTACCCTCTCGATCGAGTCACTCGAACGATTTCTTTCTTTATCACCACATTTTGTACTCTCAATTTTTTACCCCTTTCAGTCAATGATACTGTTTATTTCTTGATGGCAATCAACGTATTACTAACACTTTTACTACCACGTCACTAATATCACCAATGTTGCTACTCACGTTATTAAAAATTCTTTTATTTATTTGGTCGAAAATATTCCTGTTAGATACTGAAAACTATGAATAATAAAAATAATGAAGTATTACTATCAAATGATGTTTTTAAGAGCTCCAATGTGGCACTCAAAGTGCTACAAATTATTGCCATCAAATATCAATAACTGATTCGAAGTAAATTTTTTTCGATTTTTCGAAGAAAGTGTTACCCTAAAAGTACCCTTCAATTTCATCGGACGGCTCAAGCTGTCGATACGTCGATCTTCGAAATGGCTATTTTGCGAAATATCCGGCGGCAGACTGTCTTACTCGAAGGACGTCCCGGTAGTCGTTTTCTTCATTTTCATCGAAAACTTTAAATTGACACGTCGATCTTCGGGGTAGATAGCCGGTTTTTCGAAGCGTGTAACAAGGAAGACGACGCATCGAAAACTTTCCAGCATTGTTGCTTGTCTAGGAGAAAACGTATCCTCGCGTAATTCCGATCGACGTAAATTGATCCCCAGAAGCACCGATCCCGGTTACTTACCAGCCTCGAGCTCGCATTACCTCGAATCTTCCTTGTGGATGTCTTGTGATGGAGAACGGGCGTGTCGTGTCGCTGCGTTAGCACGATAAATTTCGAGCAGATACGGAAACGGTATCGGCGGATTTTGCGCTTCGTTTGGTCGGATAAGCGGCCACGATTACGCGAACCGGGTGCATACGCGATCCTCCGACACTCCCGATCTGACCCAATTCAATTCGCTGAACAATCTACAGGGACTTAACGTCCCTTCGACGATAAATCTGTTGTGACTAGTTCGTGAAAAAAAAAAACGTAAACGGTTTCGATTGTCCTTAACCCTTTCGATTCTACACAAATTCTCGTACGCTATCGCGGACCTTGATTTATACGATCGTCTCGATGCCTATCGCGCGATACTTGACACTTTGATGGATTGGTTGATAAATTATTCAGCGAATATAAAACACGGTTAGCGGGTTAATTGCACTTTTCCATGTTACACGTATCATGGACGGGGAGGGCTCGCGTGTTCGTTTTTAATCTGTTTACTTATCAAGGATACATCTGGAACGCACAAAGTAAAGAGTTTACAAATATTTGTACAGTTTCAGAAAAAGATTATCAATCAATCTAGAGCGATAAAAAAAGTGTAACTGAAAGTGTAACTTATCTACTTATTTCTGTGGGGTAAGGAAAATAAGTAGAAGAGGACAAGATATATCAGACGATTTGGGAATTTTAAGCGTCGACTTCAAATATTTGTTCGTTTAATAATTGATTTAGACCAATCGAGGGTATTTCATTAATGCGCGTATGCAATAACGTTTCGTGGGAGAATTTGAAAAAACAATTAAAATGTTTTTTACCGTGCAATTTTCTCTTTGTTCGTATAATTTTATAACGAAAACAAAGCTGGCCAAAGAGTTCGAACGAACAAAAAGGTCAATCGAATTTTTGAAATACAATTCTGCAGTTAGGTAGCTAGCCAGCTAAAAAGTTTAACTGTTTGAGTTGGAACAAAATGAAAGCCTTTGATACGGCAAGTGCTCAATAAACAGTTTTATGCGTTTTTCAATGAAAAATAACAGTAACTAATTCATTTTCAATTGAATTTGCGTTATTTCGCGGAATGTTATTCGAGAATTCAACTTCCACAGTGAAAATGATCATTACTCAACAGTATTGTTTCAATATACAAAACAGCGTAAATTTAAGAAATAGTGACTATTCCACGATGTAATTGAAATATTTTAATTCGATTGCCAAACTAATACAATATTTTTCTAGTTTCGTTATTCCCTCAAACATCACTTTCTAACAATTTCGTCCAAAAAAACCAAACATGACACAGTGAATGTTTCACGAACTATTTAATGTCGACGAAACAAAACGAGTCGAAATTACCATTTAAACCCTGCAATAACTATAGATAACGGGCCAGTGTCCGTAAAAAAAGGTGTCAAAAAATCGATGCCTCGAACGCGGCCAGACACAGATGATTCTTTAACGCCACGAAACATGGGTCCCGAGCAAATCTGTCGAATAAAAATCAAACGTGCATGAAATCCAGATGCGTTTCCCCGTGGCTTGCCAAACCGAATGTTACGCGACAGGGGGCAGGATGCGACCGGGGGGGAAAAAGAGGTCTATCGAGTAGCATCGTTGTGAACCGGACAGGGTGGTGATCGAGAGAAAGGGGTGATAGACAACGCGGGCGTGGTTGATTTTGCTAAATGGTGGTCGAGATTTGCGCGCAGCTGGCGTAACTTCGCATGGAAAATATTTGTTCTGCCGACCGAATGAACGAACAACGCGAGATACAACGAATCACGTGTAACGCATAAAATTTTCAATCGATACACTAATGGCGTCAAGTCAAATTTCGAGTGCGACAAACCGGATCTCTTTGAACAGAAATTCATTAATGAGTCATCGAAGTGGCGTTAATAGTGACAAATTTTATATAATTGTTTAAAATTTTGATTGGTAATCAGTTTACATTGAAACTTCCAACTTCAAAAACCATCGATTTGCAGGCACCAATTATTTTTAATTTTCTGCGCTGCAATACTTCAATTTGCCAAGTCAGAGATCTTCGGTAGTTTTCAGACTCGACTATAAAAAGAAATTAACTCGAAGATCTTCGAAGAATGAAGAGGAAGTATCTCGATCGAGGAGCTTTCTCGGTGCTCGACGATCGTTAATTAGACATTCCTTTGATCCACCGTGAAACTTAAACTTCCGAAATTATTTTATTCTGTACCATTGAGTCACACGGGCAAAGAACATTTCCGAGCTTTCATTCGATGTAATTAGGTTCCGTAGTAAAAGGAGAACGTGTATAACTCTTAAAAAGTAAACTTGTTCGTTTGTTCCTTGGAAGTTTTGAAAAAGGAACTCTTAGTCGCAGGTGACCGAGCAAGAGAAATAAAAGCTTCGAGTTAATCAGAAAAATATTTTAAACAGAGAGAAGTTCTTGTAATCGTCTTAAAAATTCAATATCTTGTACGAGAGAACTCTACGAGCAAAACTTGAAAGCTAGTATTTTAACACTGACAGTAAGTATTGGCTCTTACAATTTAATAATCTTTTCAGAGACAAATGAATTACTTAAAAAATGATATTTGAAGATTCTTGCAATGCATCCTACAAAATTATTATTCGTCTATGGTGTTATAGTTTAAATTTGAAAGGAATACCGAGATAGAAAAGTAGCTAAGATTGTGATGTCAAGAAATCGCTGTTTCACGCAACTGGTCATGACAACGAAAGAATGATGGTCGATTTTTTCAGAATGCATACGTTTCCGCTACGTTGTTCTTGAAAAGGATTGCATTCTTGACTGCCTCAGGTGGATGAAAAGCTCACGCATTGTTGTGGAATCTTGCATTACACTCCGCCGCATTTACCTCCTCTATTTTTTTTTTTTTTTCTACCCACGGTTGAAACTCCTTACACGTTCGTGCACTTTTATAAAGAACCACGAACGAGGAACATCGAGATACTCCACGAGATTCCCGATCCAGCCGACCTTTTACAAGTTTCGAAGACGCTCTCGGAAAGTTCGCGGAACCCTGATGAATATTAATCTCGAGTTTCGAGTTTGCGAGGAAAAGGAAATCTCGGGCAAAGAGACGTTTTTCGGTATTGGTAATATCGATCTTCGTGAAATTATGTTTTCGAGGGTTTATAACTCACAATCAGGCTTGTCGTCGAGAAGCTGACAAAAAATATACATTTTGAATGAAATTGTTAATTACGAACCTTTTATCTTCAGTTTTTAAAATTGTTTTAGATATAGGAAATTAAATGTGAATGTTTACTCTAAAAAAAGTACTTTTTGTCAAATTTTAAAAGACTATTTAAAATGCTCTTTCCTCTGTCATTTATATTGCACTGTCCTTCGTGTGTTTCTGTTTGGACTGTCCTCTTCTTTGACATGGCCCCGGAGGAAAAAGTCCAGTCGTGTTCCAAATCGCAAGATGTTACTCTCTGTGGATGCATCTGTCTCTCCCAGCAAACAAAACGATTAACAGTCTGTAAAGTACGTAGAGACGATTTGCCCCAGATTGTTTTCCAGGTTTAATTTACTATCCCTCAGGATTTTGCCGGTACAAATAAAATTGAATCTCCAAGCGAAACGTAGTCCAGCACTTTTTGATTTGCTTTTTTCCAGATTTGCGCATTTCGTTCTATTAACAGGACGACGTTTAAATACATCGACTGATGTCAAATCTCGTCGTGTTATTTTTACGATCTCGTTCCACGATTTGTTTCTTCTCACCCCTGAAATCCGTCCAAAGTGTCGTCAATCGGGCAAACATTGAAGCGGGCTAAAACCGCTCGTAAAACTCGGTCAGTAGCGTCATTTTTCATCGAGCCGACAGCCGACTCTCGATCGAGAGAGGTGGCAAGCTTTTCGAAATCGTTCGTCCCGCAGAATTCGAGCGTCGGGATGCGCATCGCGACGTCGAGGACCCGGCCGAAGTCGGCATTAACTTGTCCATGCGTCAAATTCTGTCTGCAGGGTCGAACAGACCCGGCATGAATACCAAACAGTCACCGGGTTCGGCTGTGAAACGCTTCAAGACGAATGTCCGCGCGTATTCCACGCGAATTCCACGATTCTGTCGGTGAATTCCGTCGGAATTCCGCGCCCGCTCCTCGTCGAACGTTCGACGAACTCGCGGACGCCAGAATCGAACGACTTTGCCTGGTTGCATTTTTTTCCCTTTTTTTTTTTCGTTCGATGAACCATATTTCCATCCATTAGCGTGCTCACAGATTCATGCACGAAACTGCTGTTGCTGCAATTCTGCTCCTCCTTCGTTTTCTCCTTCGTACCCTTCCCCCTTTCGTCACTTCTTATTGCGACTAAACTTATCTACTTCCTTTTTCTCATATCTTTCATTTCAAGTTGTAGTCATAAATTTGCAAATTCAAGAAATTAAAGTAATAAATTGCTTTTAATTTAGAACCGTCTGATAATTCTGCGGTTATACTACTTGCAAGTACTGTAACTTGCTTTTATAATACTTATGAATGTATTCTTTATCATTTTTTTGGACAATTGTAATAAAACATGTAAGATTTATTTATTTACCAAGATTTTTGTGTGGTGCGATCGTAGATTTGTAACTTTATTGCAACTTTATAACTATTCTGCTTTTAGTGAGACTTCAAAGAGAATCGTCGATACTGTTCTCATCCGCGGATGTAAAACTACCTTTTATGAAGATTATTCTGAAAAAAAAGGAAGTTCTTTTGCTGTAGAAGCTTCTCGGATCGTATCGACGTTCGACTTTACATCGTGTCTGACTCGACGATAACGTATTTACCGTGTATCGAAGCGGAAAAACGCGAAAACAACAGACAGAGAAAAAGACGAGAGTTCCCGACACTTTAGCTTCCTTGCCGTTTTTCATACTTCTCGTATTTCTTCAAACCGTATTTTCTTTCTGATGCATCGTCGATCGGGCGTGGCCGGCACACTCCATATTCCATGGAAAACGGTGCACATGTCTCGTGTGTTGATCGTCGCGTTGCTTTCGCGTATCAAAGCGTGATGCACTTTTCGCGTTGTTACTTTTCCCTTCATATTCCCGTGTCTTTTCGTCGATTTCCTTTTTTTCACCGGTTCGTTTCGATCCACAATCGTCTGTTTTTACGGTCTCGTCCAGACTTGAACACTCTTGAAACGACATTACCGGAAATATTATTTCAAACAACGCGCCTGTTCATTTCGAATTATTTCCTCCGCGAAATGCAGTTCCGCTGCAATTATTCCTTGCACTTACTCGCACTACTCGTTCGAGAACGAAGCAAATTAAATTTTGATGAATAATCCTATTCACAAATTTTAAAATCAATATTGTCTACGTTTTTTATATTCTTAACGGTACTAAAACGAGCAGCAATCTAATTGCGACCTTTTTCTTTCGAGACGAGCGTTGCTTTTTCATTTAGAAAATCAAATCGATAGAAAAGTTACTAAATGTTCTCTAAATTCGGGGAACGTTTCAACAAAAATTTCCATCGCTGTGTAACACGCGTGGCTTTTATCCTGCGTGGATATATGACTATTTTTATCTGGCTTTTGCGCTTGAAACTTTTTCCTATCGTTGCAGGTTCGTTATTGATATTGAATCTGTAGTTAGAAAATAGTACCAATAACGGAGCCGCTATTTGTTTTCGCAATTCGACGAACGTTCTCATGAAACTTTGAGTCACTTCGTGCTCCATAACTTTTATCTTTTGTCAAGATTTTTCAGCCTCGAATTGAAAATATTTTCAAGTAATTGAAAGCCAAATGGATGGTCAAAGTTCTACAGAGAAAAGAATAACGTTACAAAATTTTGTTGCGTCTAGATCAATGTATAATTACAAAATCAGTCTAGCCTTAGAATTCGATGAACTTTTAATTAGTTCTCCGGTAATTAAAAATTTAGTTTCGAAAGTGGAGCGGCAAATCCCCAACACGGAATTACACCGAAAATTGCTCCGCGTATAATTTCACAAAATTTCATTTGACAAATACGAGTGCATTTTGAACGTTAAGTCAAACGTTAAAATTTTTGCAGCCAAACGGAATATATTTATTGATAAAATCGTTTTAAACAATTTTGTTCAACAAGAGCTCAACGAGTACGAGTGCACGAGCGATATCAAACATTTATCCTGAAAATAACTGAAACTTTTCCCTTCCAGAAAGTTTGGTTTCGAAAACGTATCCCCGTGGATTAATTCAAAGCTGTACGTTTCACCACTCTGCTTTTTTTCTATTTCCGTCTTCGTGGCCGCTTCTGGACGATATATTTTTAGGAGTAGCGAAAAGAAAATATAGCTACAGAACAAACATCGGAATTTTTTAGTTTCATGCTCGCTGTAGCATCGTCGAAAAGCAAGTAAAATCGAGCAAAGCGTGCAGCGAATCGGTGTTCGTTCAATTACCGCAGTTTTATACGAATAAATGAAAAAATGAACAAAACTAGGAAATTATAAAAGAAACTGAAAATCGTTTTTCAAAAATGTAACATCGCGGTTGTAAATACTTATTTGTGTACTGTATTCTAAATAACTGGTTGAAATATTTTATTCAGAATTAATTGACACGACGTCACGTTCGATTTTACGTTAAATTATGTCAGGCAAGATGAACGAACATGCTACGTACTGAACGTGCGTGTATCTAATGATGCATCGATTTTTCATGGTTATATGCGCAAAAAGCTGACAAAATTGAAGTAATAAATATAAATTACACGAAGGTATTGAACAGTGAAGGATATTGACGTCAATTTTAAAGCTTCGGATAAAAATTGGAGCGGAATATTCTTTGAGTTGCGCTAACTTCAGAATATTTGGTCGAAAAATGTCGAAACGATACAACCGATTACTGGAATAATCTTGTAAAAAAGAGATATTAGATGATACTATGGTAATTTAGTAAATTTGCTTCTAATTACAAATTGGACCCAAAAAGCAATAAACAAGAAGAACGTATTTGAATGACTATAAGTTGAAATTAAAACCGTATGGGATGAATCACAAAGAAATATTGAAGTAATGATATATAAATCACTTCCACACCGCCGCAATACGAGAAATTATAAATTAATCGCGACACAATTACAGATTAACCATAGAATCTCTGTATTTTACGTCCGTGCCGAATTACAATGGATTCCCAATTAGCGTGCAGTAATTCTGAGCCGGGATGCTGTTGCCTAATTTGCTGCGACTAATTACTTATTACAGGATAACACAAATAATTTCGAATTTGATCGATCTTTCATTTTCCCCGATTATCATCGCGATTGTTCACGATAAACACAGGGCAACGTAGAACACTACCAAGTTTGATCGAATATCCGTTAACGTCCTGATAGATCCTAGCTTGAACTCAACAACGGTTCTATTAACTGCTAAACAATTAAACTTGTCAGTATGAGTCATCTGTGACCGATACCTTGAACTGAATAGTCAGTCAAATAAAAAAGCATGCAAAGAAAAAAAGCAGCCAACTAAATAATTAAAATATTAGATTATAAGCCAACGGAACAAGAGAAGAATAAAGGAAGGATAATTTTTTAACGTTATCTAAGAAATTATTTGTTTCGCGTTCGTTCGAGAAAGCGTTAATTAGTAAGCTCGGTTTACATAGCAGAATGAAAAGTAGAAAGAGTTACAATTAGAGTCTGTAAATGAATAATCAGGGGTCAACGAGCAGAAATCGTTTAATCTGAGAAAACAGAGGAAGACTAGGTTGGAAGGGCTGGGTCGGTTTCCATAGAGCCATCACCGCTCGGTATACAGCGCCGTCGAGGATTAAATTCCGTTCGAAAGCCTGCCCTGCTAACCCTTTCGAATCTGCATGAAATTAACGCGAAGTTTACCGACCAACCTCTATCCCGCTCGCAGAGAAAGTTACCTGAGAGCTTAAAGGAATTCAAGAGGAAATGAGCTCGCGTCTACGTCGTATTTCGCGACAGTTTTTCAATACAACATTCACCATCAATCTTCTCGCACGCTTTATCTCTTAAAAGATAATTTAATTACACAAAAGTTCGTGGTGGTAACTGTTTATCTCTTTTCTCAAGAAGTACAATGAAACAACTAACCCAAAGAATCAACTGACCTTTCGTTAAAGAAACATTCAGGCAATTAATACATTTTTTAAATCACTGTCTATTTTAGGAAAAGATTGATGTGTCATTATTTAAAATATTGGCAAAATGGTTTGATAAACATTAAAATATTTTTAATACTGATAAAATAATAATGGAAACTGAATATATCGTAAATAAACAGCAATGATACCCCTAAGATATAATTGATTAAATTAGAATATTGAATTGCGTAACAATGTGGCAATCAATATTTTAATTTTAATTAATAAAAGTATCAAACTGACCTTTGAGGATGGCACTGAAGAATCGTGAACTGTTGTTACTTGATTGCAAGCTCCTGGAACAAAAATAAAAAACAATTAATTTGTATGCCATGAATACACAAGTTTTATTTATTATACAATTTTAATAATTTAACCTAAACAAGCAAGTTTTAATTAAAAATATAACGGAAACTTCCCTCATTTCCAAGGATTAAAAGAACAATTTAGTACCACAAGAAAAATAATATTCGTTTAATTTTATTTATAAAAATATTATATGGAAATGAATATTATTCTGATATCTGGAATAAACATACGAACAAAAACAATTTATTATTCGTACTTTGTAGAAAAACGCAATAAGTAAGGGAGAAGTTGCTTCCATAATACCACAGCTTAGCGAAAAAATAATGCTACGACCACCATGGAAGAGACATAAAATTATTTAAAACGATATTTCTAGAAGCGAAAAGGTTTTTCACTGTCGCGTTTTATGAATATATTATGAAGTATATCCTTCCTGGGAAATACGATAAAGATGAGGTTATGTGAAAGATGAGCATAAAAGTAGCATAATTTAACAGCATGTTTGCGCTTTGGAAGATTTAAAAGCGACGCGGTGCTATTCCTCGGTATCAAGCAGATAACTTGAAAAAATGGTGGACCGTATTTTGTTCAACAGCGTGTACAAACAGGCCTATTCGGTTTTATTTCCATGATTCGACCATGCTCTTAATGGGAAAACTGCGCATTCACCTAACACGATCGTTGTAATGGAACGTGAAAAAAAAGAAAGGAGGGTACACGTGAATGCAGCTGGTAATTAAATTAATTAAACGAAGCGGATTTAAAAAAAAAAAAAAAAATACATCTCCAAATTGTGCACAGCATTCAAAAATATAAAACCTACAAAAACATCAAAATATAAAAATGAATTAAGATATTGAAATATTCGATGTACATACGTTTCGTTTTATATCTGAAATAAAATACTGAATTAAAACTTCGAACAAAATATCGTACGTTTGCGAAATTATTTTCTCAAATATTGTTTCGTATAATGGTTCTAAAACGTGCTAATGAAATAACATTTGTTTGTGAAACGTTCGAGAGCGAATAGGAACAAAACTCTTAATTAAACGAAACGATGACGCAGCATCGCGAAGAAAGAAAAACGTTAAAACTCGTCATAGCGAGAAACTGAAATCTCGTGTCCAAGAAACCGAACGGAGATGAATGCGAGATTAGTTCAGGACTGGCAAATCCCTCGTGGATGAACCTTACAAGTCAGTATGTTCTCATCACTCAGATATGCTTGCATGGCAGAACTGTTTCGAAACGAGTTTCTTCAAGATAATAGAAAATTCTGTTCCCCGATTACACGAACAGAAAATCTGATTCAGATAAACAGATTAATATCCTACGTCTGACTATATATAGACTATTTTCACTTGCTTCGCAGTAGTATAGGTCAACCACAGTCGAGCTACGTTGTAACTGCTTCGAATATTCATAAAATTGATATACGACATTACATTTTAATACACGTCGTTTATAAAAAAAAGTTTATAATTGAATGGACGTATTTAAAAATAAAAATATCCACCAGCAATTTCTAAGAATGAAGAAATAAATGATCTTCCTGAATAGCTCATTACTCCGAAGCTCTTCAGAGCCGGGCTCCCTTCCGTGCTTGATTAACGCGAGATTTGATGGAGGATGACAAATTTCTCATGGGGCCTTCATGCGCGACATTGCGCCCTCCTTGACCCGATATCCAGGCAGCATCCTGCCCGGCATTTTGCCAACGAATTTCAGGTCAGAGGATTTTTTCCAGGAAATTATAATGCAGTTAGAACGAAGATGAAGTCGATTCGCGCGCCTCGTTTCTTCGAGCACCGGGGAGAGAGAGAGAGAGAGAAAGAGAGAGAGAGAAAGAGAGAGAGAGATAAGAAAGGAAGCTCGTCCATCCTCTCCAAGTCGCGAGGAAAGAAGGCTTGAAGAGCCGAGATTGAAGAAGCTTACGTTTCGACAACTTTCAATGGGAGCAGGAAAACAATTCCCTCAGTAGTTTAAACTAGGAAAAAGCTTCGCTACGACGTCGATCTCGTGAATATTAATATCTATTGTTACGAGCTCCACGCGTATAATGGATCGTCTGAGCCGTTAAATATCCTCCTCCGTGAATTTGCATCTTCTGCGCCGGTTCCGATAGCGCTGCTATCGACATCGCGAGACTTTTGGATAGGTAAACAACCGTTGGATCGATATCGGGAACATTTCGATTCAAAGTATTGCGCAACGTTTCGTGCCACAGATAGATAGTTTTCCAATCATCGTTAAGAAACGACGAATTTCGTCCGATTATGCGGCAATAACTTCGTTACGACAATCGGTGGCCTTTCTCGACGAACACCACCAAAGATATCGATCTTGTGATATTTAATTTGCTCGATTTTGAGTATAGATACCTTTATCCTACGAAGAATCGTTTCAACAAACGCTAATGGAAAAATCGATAACAGTTTCAGCGTCGTGTGACAGAATAAATAATTCCTAAGGTGTTTTCAAATGCGGCAGAAAAGTTTTCCCATTCGGTGGGGAAATTTTTCTTGGGACATTTTTCAAACCTCAATAAAGTGTTCGCACAAAAATTCATAACCCTGAGATATTGCTTCGATCCGATGTGGAAATTATTCTAAATGTACCAGGAGTTCAATCTTCTGGTAGACGGAGAAGGGATTTATGCGTGAAATTTAATTTGCAGAAGAATTATATGTCACAATTAAAACGTTCAGTAGATTTTTTGCCGTCAATATTGACTTTTATCCCAATTCTGTATTCCCTTTACGTCTTAAATCCAGTTTACTTGAAATTACCATTTCAGAATTTCGATAAGCTCACAATATCGTTAGGGTGATACGCTTTTAGTGCATTCTCGCATAAAAAATGAGATAAAAATGGAACGTTGTGTTAAAAGAAAGATAGAATTTCATCCAGGAAGTATCCTATAGTTCTCTATAAAAAGCTATAAATAAATTATTAAAACTAATGCATCGAGTACCCTGGAGATTAACAGTGATCGACACGGAATTTAATATAATCGAACGATTCGAAGTAAAAGAATTTTTGAAGTTCCAAGTAGCATTAAAAAAAAATTGAAATAAAATTGATCAAGTATGTGTGGTTAAATGAAATAGATTTAATAATTAAAATCGCCAAGTAATTCTAAAGAATGCATGTGCTATGGCAAGAAATGTAAAACGGAGTGTCTGTGGTTTAAGATTAAGATAATGCTGAAAAATTATCTGCGTAAAATATTCAAAGGAAGCAATGATAGACAATTACAAACCACAAGACTGAAACATTTCGCTGTCGAGCAACTGAAAGCCGCCGTTTACGAGTGAGCATCATGGTCTGACTACAAGGATCTGCTTCTACTGTTACGATCGCGTATACACGTTACACATAAACTATCCAGAATGTTTGTTCTCTGGCTTCCTCCCTTCGTAACCACACAATAGTTGCGTGTTGCTTTCAACAACTCAGACAACGCGAAGATTTAAAGATCGCCTCCTGTTACCCGCGTTATCGATGTGTTTTCATGGAATTCCATATTTCATACAAAAATATTTGATATTCTTGGAAAAACAAAAGATTTGCCCAATATATTTTCCTATATTTTTTTAGCTGTTTATCAGAAGCAAAGCAATCGAATAACACGTCATACGAATAAAAACACGAAGTAATAAATAAAGAAAGAAAGATTAAAAGGAAGTGGATTTATGTTGTAATTTCCACTGAATTTGTTCAAATTTCAATTCCCAATTTGATCAAATCTTTCAAAGATTCAGCTTTAAAAAAATTCATATACAATAATATAAATTTGTTATAACACAAAATTTACAAAACATCAAAAACACATATACAAAATTAACAGTGTTTTATAACTTGAAGATCAGACGTATTGAATCATGTCTGACCAAAGTTGTGCTATTCTACTTGCACAGTAGTACAACAGCCTAACACGTACTCTACTTCGTATCATAACACTTGTTATTTTGTACTATTATTTCATATGCAATTATTTATTAATTATTAGTATTAATTATGTTTTTTAGTCATTTTAAAAAGATTTGTATAAACCTCCATGTAAATGGCATACGCAAGCTTAAAAATAACTACACTGAAGGTAAAAAATTTGTAATAAAAATATCTTCAATGGAAGATAAAAATTCCTTTTGTGCATCCACTGGAATACTACTTGTTCTATCGTAAACGTTTGTCTGATCCTTCTTGATACTAAAGCACACAACTCGGCAACATGTTTACGTTTCACCTTCGTCACCGGACGCAAACGGTACAAAAGCTTTCGACGCCGTCGTCGACGACACGCGTACCCCTAATAAATTTGTCGCGTTGCCGTGTACCTTTGATGACAGTTTCACAGGAAGCATTCCGGCGAACTGGACTTTTGACGCCGTGTGATTTTTGACCCGGTCAACGACATAATTACTCGTGGGAAACTTGATGTTCCTGGTCAAAGGCGGTGCCACCTTTTCAGTTTCATTCAATTTTCCAGAACGCTTAACTCATTTCCCGTTTTTTAAATGAACATTTCAATGATTCTCCCAGCATGATGTTTTTTATTCATTCCGCTTTCTCGTTCAATTAAATCCGTCCAAAACCTTATGTTGAATAAGTTGTTTTCTTTCACGACTCAGCTAAAAGCTTTAGAACTTCAAGATACTACCTCTTCCTTAAAAGATAATTAAAAAGAACCTATTCTGAATTACGACGCCGTTCATGTCAAATAGTATAATTTCATTAAGTGCTCGTAACTCTCGAGGTTTTATCCATTTACCGTCAAACCGAGGGTGTAATTAACATTGTAAAACAATTCTCATTTTCCGTATAATTTCAAAACGTGGTATTCACGAGAAAATCTTTTCCTCGAAAAAGAAAACGAATCTAGCATTTTCTACCGTCCACTTTTGTTCAACGTTCCCGTATAAAAACAAATGGTAATCGAATCCAGCGAAGCGAAGGAAAGGAAAGCATCGGCTATTAGAAGCCGACAAGCTCGAATAACGCCGGTTCCACTTGGAACTTTTTCCATCGTTTAAGAAAGCGAAATCGCTTCATCCGTGATTGGCTAAATTGTTCCCGCGCGATTGCGCGTCGCACAATAGCCAAGAAGTATTCCGATACCTTTTATCTCGAACACGATATTCAGTCGAGTCGCCTTTCGTCGACAAGTTCCGCGTATTTGACGGGGGAAATGGGTTTCATATTTTTCTATCGAAATCGCCGCGCAAAGGTCGGGGGCCCTTTACCGGTTCGCCCTCTGAAATGCCGTTTCCTCCTGCCGGCTCCCTTCCTTCCTTTCTCTTTCTTCTTTTTTTTTCTTTCGTCCCTTTTCCACCGCACCCTTTTTCATGGTCGCGAAACCATGCTGAAGGATAAAAGTCGCTCGAAGCCATTTGCCGTGCTCGCTTTGGTAAATTGTACGTTACATCTGGAAGGTCTGTCGCTGCGTTCAGCGCGTACAAAGTACAGCCTCGACCGGGGCGGCGGGTACACGCTCGCGCGGAAAATTATTCTCGGCGCCGAGGAGTACGTGGTCGACCGTTTGTTAGCCGTGTTTCGAGCTGCACACGCGGCGCTACACGACTAATGATCCTTTCCCTTGGAAAATTGCTGCCGGTGTTTTCCCTCTTCCATGACCTCCGCCGTCAGACATCGGTTTTTCATTATCATCGCACGACTTTCTTCGATGATCGAACTCGCGCGATCCGCTGGATCTTGTGCTTCTGTTACACGGCGCCGCTCGTTTCTGATCCTTCATTTTTACAGGTAATTGCATCGTGTTGTTATCTACTGACTCCAGATCGCGAGGATAAATTACTTTTACGTTATTACATAAACTGTTGTGCAAGATGGGTTGGAAAGAAAAATGGAAGAGCGTTTCTGTGGTTGTTGCAAGGATTCAGTAACGTAATAAAAATGTGGAATTTATTATTTCTTCGATTTATATTAATTAGCTTGGTAATGAAGCATATTACTTTTATTTAGTAGCGAATTATTGTTTTCAATTTGTAAAAATCATAATTCTTGACAAATGTTTGCTTGGAAGGTATTGATTTCATTGGAATTATCTGTACAATTTAATAAACTGCATTATAAATCGTTTTTATTGCCGTTACGTTAAAGAATCATTTCCTCCGGTTGAATTGCAGCTTTGCATATCTATTGCTTCGTTACTTCTGAGTATTGAAGCTAGGGACGTTAGTTTCGCAATTACGCAATGACTACGAACAGCAACTGAACGTAATGTTACGTAACGTTGTTTGCAAGTGATCGAGACGTTCGAGAGGGCGAACGAGACGCTTGCACACCAGGCTCAAGTGGAAATTTCATTAGTGCTTCAACAAGATGCGAAACGTCGATTTAATGTATCTACATCGATGTAATATAATATACGATCAACCATGTAAACTCGATTTACCGCCTCTGTCCTGGCTGTTGCTAATTACATAGAAATTTATAAGACAACCTAACAGCGTGATCAACCATCTTTCTCCAGTCAAAGCACGATGCATTTGAAAGATTTTGAAGAACCTTAATAACATCAAATGTAACACGTTAATAAATCTTACTACCATTAAAACTGAATTTACTTCGTTATTACAGTATACAAAATATTAATAAGTGATTAATAGTTTCTGTGTATTATAATTGTTGAAACCTCACTTGACATTTTCTTATTGACACCCAAATCCCCTATCAAATAATAATCAAATACCAACATTTTCTGTGAAATTTATAGCTCTTTTGGAGAAAAGAGGAAAGCCAGATTCGCTTTTAGTAAGATTAACTTCGATATTAGCATTACTTGAACAATAGTTAGAAGTTTGAATTAATTAAACGTCCTTAATTGGAGCAGAAGCCGGACCGTGCCAACCTTCCAACTACCTTAATTGAATCTGAACTTGTCAACTCTCGATTTCATAAACTTTAGAAACAATCGGTGTTGATAGTATTTGTTCGTATCGCTGTTGAATAAATTGCAAATTCATCGAACAATAATCAGAGTAATTCTAATCAACCGAACACGAATCTTTGAAAGATCATCGACCTTTTCTTAATTTTCTAAACCAAAACCTCGCCTTTTCTGTTTGCTAGCACTTCATAAATCTAGCAGAGTTTGCGGTTAAGGGTACAACGTTTCTCTTCCCAATTGATCGATCCATTTGTCTTCGAATCTCGCGTGTTTTCGTGCAAGCCTCGCGCTGTACTCGGAATTCTTATTCACGGACCATTTTTCACACGTTGGCGCATCTGTGTGGATCTGTACGCCGGTAAGTTTAACTTATTGCCGAAACGCTTTCACGAGAACATTAACAGATTGCACATAAACGCTTGGAAACTCCGCGTCATTCGTTCGCGAGTTCGCAATTTCTTTTGTCTTCGCAGCTGACACCCTCTCCGCGTCTCGCGAAAACCGTTTCCACGGCTCTCACAAGCTGCGCAATAACATCGAGATATTTGAACGGGTTCAATTAATTCGCCGCGATTCTATTATTCGAGAAATTTTCATCCATCAAAACTTCCCTCCATTGTTTAGCCTCGAGCTGTTTCTGTTTAATTACTGACCGCATAAATTTCTCGGTTTAATTATGAGCTGAACTCCTTACCGCCAACGTTCAAGAAATTCTTCAAATTAAACACATTTCGGTCTCTCGTAACCGTGATCGTTGATTGTGTAAATATCCCGGCTAATTAGAGATCGAGTTGAAATTTAATACTTTCCAAACAGCGATTTAATTTATTCGTTAAAATACTTGAACATTAATTTTGTAATATCACTCTCAAATCGTAAGTTTTATTACTTTTTAATAGAAAATAACAAATGAATAATAAATTTGCTATTAAGAATTTACGAATATTATTTAGGAGAAAAATTTCCAGTTGCATTAGAATAATTATTTAACAAGATTAAACTGAAAATACTACGACATACACAGCCGCGTAGGTGCTTTTTCAGCGTAAAGAAGGAAAAAGCTACAGAAACAATTGTCGACATCTGTTAGTCGGTGTAATTACCGTCCCACATCCATGTTTTGTACCGCGCATATTAATTCATACTTTTCTAAAGAAATTCTTTAAATATATGTATAATGTATACCGCGCGACATTTTATTTGAATTTCTAATTTAAAGCGTCATTATTCATTGCTCAAACTCGATGTAATACTGATAGAAAAATTTACCATAATTTATGCGAACAATTGCATAAATGATTAGCAAAAATGAAATACTGGCACAAATTACTTGCGTTAGTATAATTACATTTCAAATACTCCTTCGACCAGGTACTTGGTTTCAAAAGACTATGGTCGTAGAAATTTGATCGTCTTAATTACCCAGCAGAAAAAGGGATATTTCACGAATGACTAGTCTTAATGAATCTTCTTCAGTTTGCTCGCAGACAGCTTTCTATCGAAGATCTGTGTAAAGCCCGCGAAAAACACTGGGATTCAGAGCAAACGCTTAGTTGGGCTTACGTTGGAATAAAGATTGATGATAAATAAAGAGACCTCCTGTAAACATCGTTCTCCCCATTCGTAAATTATTTAGTCCGTTCAAAAATTCTTTCGTCGGCTTCGATCGCTTGCTTCGTTTCGTTATTTGATCGCGACGTATGTCACACGGCACTTTAATGACATTCCCGGCCGTGTGTATACACGGTACTCGCGTATGTGTGTTAAATGCAGGGTTAAAGCCGCGTAACCGTTTGCAATGGAAGGCACGGATCGATACCAGCGACGGAAATAAGTTACTGTGACACATCCGCGGAAGCGGCGGTAATGTCGACAGTTAAACTGTACGTAAATGATTTCGGGAGCAAAACGTCGCCCGAAGATGAATACCGAAATCCTCGAGTTGCCAACAGAGATTCATCTAATGTCGCGTCTTGCCGGTGCATTAGAACGAATCAGCGATTGGGAAAATTCAGGCTACAGGGCGCCCTTTACCCTTGATTAATATTCAAGAATCAAAGGATATCATTTGCATAATTTTCGAGATGGTATTTCGAATATGTATGAACGCGAGATTTATGAATTTAATTAACACTGAAACTATCTAACGAATCAAATGACATATTTGTGGTCCCTTATTTTAAATTAGGAAATTTATGCTAATTTTTATCAAGATAAATTACTTAATTTATTTCGTTTTCTTCTTTATTTTTAATTTAGAATATAAATTGACAGTTCTGGTGCCAAATGGTCATTTTCTAATTTAAAAATATTTTTGAAATATATAGAAATATGAGGGGCTAAAAATGAAATGAAGTACAGCCACGATTGAACATCAAATATTTTAATTATAGTCGTTAATCGTTAATTTCGTTAAATATTATTCGCTAACCGGGACGAAAAATACTCGTCATTTCGAAAGCGTCTGTTTGTAGATTTGTTTCGCTTAATTTGCAGCGATCAAAAGGAAGGATTTAAAAAAAACGTCCGAATTTGCGTGGACGTACGAAACGACGTAAAGCAAATAAAAATACGCGGGGCAGAATTTATTTAGTAGGCAACGTTAGCGCGCAAGTAGCACTTTGGAAAATTAATTCCGGCGAATTCGCGTGGATTTTCATCGACAATTTTGTCAGAAATTTTAAACGTATTTCGCTCGGAAAATTTCAGACAAGCCACTCCAAAAAAAAAAGAGAAAGAGAGAGATCGTTTTATCCTGTTGCAAGTTTTTCCATGCCGTAGCAACGCGTGAAACTCGAACAAGACCAGCAAAGATCTGTCGCGACTGTGTACGTTCCTATTTTATTCTCCCCTCTACTTTTGTCCCTTTCACCCCCTTTTCACTTCACTTTCTTTGTACCATATCTTTGTCCACCAACTTCTTTGCTATCTTCCTGTCTTGTTCATCATCTTCCTCGTTTCTTGATATATTCTATGTTCCGCTATGTACAAGGCTTTTCGCAAAAGGAAACTTCTTGAATAAAAAGTAGAAAGTAATTTTCGTTCCAAAGATTCCACCCTACGATTTTATTAATTTTTTCATCTTACACCGTTAATCCGTGTCCACCGATTTTCGTGTTACTAATTTCGTCGAAATTTCTTAGTATCTCCCCTTTCGTCGGCTCAAATCCGTGATTCTGAAACATTTCGTAAATTCCTCATCCACCTTTCACCTTTTCTTCTGTCGGCGGAAGATGAAATCGGGCGGCCGTATAATTCAACGACATCCCTGGGCCCACCCTCTCGTTCCGCGAACCTTTCACCCGTCAAAGAATTTCGTCGTTGAAAGCATCGTGGCTTTTATTATCCTTTTCGAGGCGAAAGGTGGTGAGAGATCGTTGTCAAAGCGACTCGTGGTTTAACAATTTCCCGGGGATTTAATCTCCGCTAGGATCGGCTAGACGAGCGTGTGGCGAGGCGAACAGCTTCGTCGCATCGATACGCCGTCGATGAAAAATCGGCATTTTTTTTTCCTGTCCTTCTTTTTTTTTCTTCTTTTGCTTCGTTGAACTTCAGCCTCATTTCTGCGATGAACGGGCGGTAGGTCGTTTTCATGGAAAAAAAGGGAAATCGATATTAGGGGCTGATTCTGGTTGAGCACAAGCCAATCGACCTTCGTTACCGCTCGCTCTTCGACGTTTCTAATAAGCGTCCATTTACTACACCGCCCTCCTGAACCCCGACGCCGTTGAATATGAAAAAAGGCCCGATACGTGCCATCGGCCTGGACCACTGTCGTCGTTGATTCGTTCGAGTAATTTTTTGGTCGATTTCACGGTAATCGCCGGCATTTGACATCGATCGAACCGCCCCGTAGATTTCAACCCTTTCGGGTCTTACGACGAATGTCTCAATCGCGGCACAGTCGAGAAGGGACTGACTTTCATTCAGAAAATCATTTTTTTATATTCAGATTGCTTTTGTAGGAAGTTAATTTTTATCCTATTTAAAAATTTAACAAGCTTCGCATTCGAATTTAATACTCGTGCCATCCACAATTCTTGAGATATGTCAGTGCGTACATTGTATCTTCTTCTTTTTAGGAAATTCAAAACTCTGAGGAATATAATGTAACGAAATCCATACCGCATCGTAGAAGAACACTTTGTATTACATTTCACCGTATGCTCCTGTAGGAATTCTTGATAGAAGAAGGTTATACGTTTGAAGAATTTAAATTAAAAAATGTGAGAATCTCATATGCTGCTTATCTCCTCAACTTTCTTCTTCTGCGTTTCGGCCCCGTTGCCGGAAGAGACGCTGAAATTCCAAAGTATTTTATCGTTGCCGGTGTGCTAGGAACACATAGCAATTTCTTTTGCCTTTTCCACCTTCTTCCGTGTCGAAGTCTTGATCATAAAGAATCCTTTACGTTTTCTTCGAGTATACATGATGTTTCCGAAATGATAAGATAAATTTTAAAATACACATTCTGTTCGTCATACGAATGACAAATATCTAATTACTTGAATATTTATTCATTCTTGAAGGTATACATTAAATTTATCTAGCGATGGTATTTCACAATCACTATTAAATGTCAATTCAAATTTACCAGTTCGTTAACTTCCTGTGGACGATGCTAAAATAAATTCCAGCTACTCTCGTCATAATTAAGAGCATTTAAAATACTTCAATTAATTCCGATTTTCTCCATTCATATTTTTCTTCCACGACACATTCGAACGAGAACGTAATTTTCAAGACAATTATGCACACACGAACACAGATATGTTTAAAAAAAAAAAGAAACGATCGTTTGCTTTATTCATTCAGCAGGAGCACAATCAACTCAGGCAAATGTTTGCCTTTTACTTCTTTTTCACGTTTTATTTTTTTTTTTACTTCTCTTTCGTTAGCATGCTGACCCAGTTTTCATCCAGAAAGGTTTTCGTTTGACATATCGTAATTTTAATTCCAATTCCCCCCAATTTTTCTTTCTCGATGCGGAACGAGTTATTGCGGTACAATAAATGGGTCGAGTGTGACCGGTGAGCATCGTCAATGATCGCGAACATGAAAGTAAGTGGTCAGTAACGATCGACTGATACAGTCATGGTAAAAAAAAACTAGACTGTGCGTAGAATTTTTCTTCTATTTCCCATTGTCTTTTATTCCGGCTCCTCTTCGATAACACATGTGTGTTTTTTTTGTTGCGTGCTCTGAAACTGAAGCCCTTTCATCCCGTACAATAGATTTTTGTTCCACGGATAATGATCGCGATGAAAGGATCCCCTATGTGCCCGTATACCTTTCCCATTAACCTATTAATTCCTAGGAATTGAAAATATACAATACTTTCGAGCTAGTGCTTCGAGTTATGAATAAAAATCCATAAAAATATAATTTCATATAATATCATAAATCATAATAAATTATATCATATAACGTAAGTGACTATTTAACCCTCTCTAGGAGCTGCAATTATTAAAATTAATGAGATAGTACAAAGCTGCATTAATTTTTAAATAAGAAACGAAAGCTTTTAGTAATGAGATGGTATCATTAATGTATCAGTGGAAATTAAAAAATTTAGAGAATAAAGTAACAAAGTTTCTGAGAACTAAATTATTACTACCACTCGTTCCAAGTTTTTTTAATTACACCGTGAATCACATCTGGAAACCGCAACAAAGTATTGTAGCTGCAGTTTGTTAAAAATGAACGAGCTCTATAAATTTGCCTAATTACGAATTTTTAAGACGATTGTTTATCAAAATTTATACGAAAGCGCCTGAAACGTGCACTATCTAATCGTCACGAAATAGGATAGAGTTTCAGAGCACCTCGATGCCTCCTTTCGTGCAAAGAGAACAAAGTTCGCTAGCTTGGTACGAAGTTAACGAAAGAAAGTTCCTAGAAGTATGATAAGTATGGAAATCAGCGGATCTTAACTCAACTACTGTTACTTCTAAGCGAATAAAGATGCAAGCACGTAGAGAAAAAAGAAATGAGCAATGATAAAATTGGTAACCGTAATTTAAATTCATTTTATCGATCGCTGAGGTTGAGCGTAACTCGTGTAACTTTTGATTTTCACGCTAAAATTCAAACAATTTCGTTGCGAAACTTCGATAACAATTTTATTCTCGCTTACCTCGTGCCTGGGAAACAAGAAGTACCTTATACTTGTTTGCGCGGTGTTCAAGTTACTAACAGCAAGTAAAACAAATTAGGAAGATTCTCCTTTACAGAAAATTCGAACGCAAATTTCATTTTTTTTCGTAACTAGTGGTTGGATCAAAAGCTCCTTCTATCATTAATAATTTTATAAAATACCTTTAAAATGACAATGTTTGATCTTTTCAGTATTCAAGATAATTTGTCCACTAATGATACAAAAAATTTGAATCGACCTCTCTCCAGATTAAAAATGTTGCTGAAATATTAAAACACACAACCAGAAAATGAAAGCACTCGTTTTTAGAAAAATGTTCTCATGGATATATCAAACGATAGCTCCATAATGAAAGGCTTTCATTTGTGGAGCTTAATGGACTTCGTGTATAAAAATACTGAAAGAATATTTAACTGTTCTACTAAATCCACATGTCATCCCCACAAAGGTCTTATTACAACCGTTCAAATAGACAAAACGAGTCCGTCATAACAACTGGGGCTCCATTACATTCATCTTCGTCATTCGCATAAAAATCAGAAGAATTTTCTGCATCATCAGCGTATCTGCTGCTGTTCCCTCGATCCTAACGATGTCTGAGATATCTCAACTATTCGCGAATTAAAAATGATAAAATGGAAGAAAATTTCAAGGGATGCAGCATTGACGTTCACTGCCTAGGAAGCTTGAAATTTTCATTTCAATGTAGATTGTACGTCGACACATCTGCTTATCTCGCGTTAAAAAAGCAAAAGAAACAGTTTCTCATGTATTTTTCGAATGGAAAATAAATCAGACGAAACTAGGTGATGCGATCGAAGAATTCGTACACGCGACACGTTTTATGTAAAGCTGACTAGCATGGAGCGAGGCGGAATCTTCAGGAAATGGACCGACTTTTACAATGCAAGCAGGATAACAGGAATTCTCAATCCGAAACGACTAGCCAGTGTACGAAATACTTAACACGGCTCAACGTACGTTAACAAATATAATCGGATAATCGGCTTACTAAGTCCGTAAAAAAAATCTCAAGGACAGCTCAAAGCGTGTTGAAAATTTCTGATTATGTCACTTTTGAATTCGACGTACCATTGTTAAATCTCATAATGCGATAATAAGAGCCAAAAATAATAAACAGCAAAATAACCAATGAAGGAAATCATTTTGAAGAAATTAAAATAAAAACACTTTAAAAATTAAGCAAAATGTTGGACAAGAATTAGGATTTTATTATTCAATTAAGAGAAAAATGAATGACTTTGCCTACTGCAGATTCCTATGATTGATTATAATTAGATTTAATCAAGGCAAGTTCCATTCTAATACTGCATTAATGTCAGAGCTGACCCATTAGTGTCGATCAATAAAGTAAATTAGCCGAACGCAATATGATCCCGCAAATCAATTTCATGAGGCAGAAAATCTATGAAGTATTCAATTAAGCTCTAAAGGTTTTAGTACGTTATGGTACGAAAAGCTTCTGAATTGATGTAAATCATTTAAAAAATATGAGTGCCTAAGAACTTTATTACAGATGCAATAATCTAACTATATCATTTAGCTTTTAATTACTACTCTGAATAATTTATTTATTTTTATCGTACCCTGTTAATATGTAAAATAAATGAATCATTCAAAATTATTATTCCTGGTATTAGAACCCTGTCAATTTCAAGAGAGATGGATCAACGTTTTCTATCGAAGAAAATTATTCGCTAAAATAAAGTTCTTCATGTAGATAAATAGTTTCGAGCAGGTTCTCTTTAAAATTCCTCTCAAGGTTGTTTACCCCTTGACTGCACTCGATCAAACTGACCTGTGTACACGTATCCAGTATACACCCACATTTTTCGTACCACTCTCTGTTAAACTCCCTTTTTATGTGTTAACAAAGAAATTATAGTACTTATTTTTCATTCTTCGTTTCATTATTTTTCCAATTTATCTTCAATTAATTGAATTAAAAATAAGAGTATCTCTAATTTCAGTACTTACAATATTGTAATCATTGTGGAACATTCCTCAATGAACAATTAATTTAATCTACGATTCACATGAACTCGTATATGCAGAGTCGGAGGTGGTCAAAATGCATTTAGCAAACACAAATGGTACATAGAATACCCACTCCTATGTATGCAACTAAATTCAAAGTAAATATTCGAACAGTGGTAATGTATATGTTGTATACGACCTCTAATACAGTTTCTCTAATACGTACACACGACGGTGTTTAACTCCATTCAGAATTACCAAGACACATTGTCCGCAAAATAGGTAAATCATTTTGACACCTAACATCAAGATACCCATTCAGACATTAGCATAACAAATACGTCCTTGTTGCCCGTAATTGTAAATCGAAAACGGGAATAATATTACATTTATAACCATATTTGCGATCCCACACTATTATTAATTAAAATTTTACTATTATAATTTTTGCTATGTTTCTAGTCATTTTTTGATCTTTCAATTTTGGTTAACAAAGGTGCAGCGGAACGCGTTCGAATTTTTTCAAACTAAACATGATTTTCTTAAATAATCGTTTCATCTCCGCAAATAACGAGAAAATACGTCAGACGCACGAAACAGGATGGCGCAGAGTGACTGCAGGAGTACCTGTACACGTATCCGGTTGAATACGTAAGCGGAAATACGCACACCCATACACTCACGACAAAAAGCAATTTACTTGTTTCGCCGAACGACTGGTAAATTTTACCGAGACATTTCCAAGGAAATACTTTTTAAATTGTTCGTCATCTACTTCGAACAAGATTACGGTACAGATCCCTTGATCCCTTGTTTCGATTTCGCGTGGGCAAACGAGAAGACGGAAAAATGTTACATGGAGAAATACGATGTCCCGTTGTGTAATTAGAATGATGCGCAACGACACTGACACGATACACAATGGACAACTGATTGCGAATCAGCGAATTGCTAATGCGACTCGAACCGTCAATTCTGCAGAAATGTTGGTTAAAAATAGACGGAGGGGCTCGACGTTTATTATTACAGCAATTTATAACCTTAATTAACTTTGAATATAACATATGGCATTTTACATACAATTAGGATTTATTGATTAAATCCTTATAGACACAAGTTGAATATTTTATTATTTAAATTTGTCATGATCCAAATCTTTTTGGCACGCGCTTCTCCGTTTATTGAAAATTAAAATCTTAATTATATTAATAACAGTTGGTGATTGCTAGATAAAAATAATTATAAAATGAATATAGAATTTACTAGTTCAAATGACGTTTAATCGTATCACAGTCGCAGGTGTACTGTTTTCAATAGAAAATTGTTATACCGACACTGAATTTGTGTATTAATACAATAATCCAATATTATGAGGAAAATTCAAAGCACCTAATTGCCGAAATTAAATTTACCCCGCGTTTCGTTGCAATTTACACAAGCAATTCAACAACTTCTGACGTAACCAGCTTCAGATAAACACTGACCCATTAATTTCAACATTTACCCTCGATAATTACGGCGTTTCAACGTTGGTTCGAGGAAATTTGCCGTTCGAAAATTGTGGCTCATAAACGAGCTTACAACTGTCGCTTATTACTGACAAACGAGCCGCGCTTCTTCTTTTCTCGTTTCCGACTTTGCGTCGCAATTTCTTGGTTAGAAAGCATTTCTATACAGAGCGTTCGAAAATTAAATGATCAAATAAAAATAGAAACTAGACCAATTTATAACTCCAGAATAAATTGCTTGAGTTGTCTTAAAATTATTATACGAAAGCATGAGAAATAAACTTTTCTAATTTCGATGAAATATACGACATCTTCGCGAAGTATATCTTCGTTTTTACTTGATCAAACGAAGCAAATTTCCAATGAACGCGAACGTGGAAACGGACGGTGATAATTTACGAGCATCCCCGGAACAGCGAGAAATTTTCAACGTCTGTGTTTTCTAGCGAGTAACCTTCCGGCAATGAAAGATGGCCCTGCTCTTAGGAACCGAAGTGATCACGAGGCGCTTGGGAAATCACGAAAACAATTCGAGCTACCCCCCGGACTAAAATGGATTGTCCGCGAAGTAACGAAACGCTCTCTGTATCGCTTGTCATTGTACGATAAGTTGAAACGCGGGATTGTCGACGATTCCGAAAATCTCTCGCAGAAAGCACCGCTTTATTGTTCGTAAATAACTGCTTTCAACGAGAGACGCCTCTTGCCAGAAAAAAAACTCGCGAAATTTCCCGATAAACGAGCATACCCCACGTTTGTTCGAGCCACTCGACGAAAATTTCTCTTTTCCATTCCATTTCCCTAATGTCACTTGATCAAACCTTTATGCTTTGAAGGGGACATCGATGGCAGCATTTTAGCGCAAAAATTTTACGAATTCTCAACGAATTAGCGAACTCTAACGAACAAGATTACTCTCCGAATCGCGACGAGTGTTTCGTCGTTTGGTTTTTTCGAAACGCGTCGAATATTATGGGGAAAATTGCAGAAAACTGCACGGAAAATTTCAAACACTTTGTACGTTTCTTTTTCAGATCGATTTTGCAGAAATATTATTATCACGTTACCACGAGGATAAAAAGAAATAACAGAAGACAATTAAATGGAATCTTGAATAGAAAATCAAATATTGTCTTTCAGCTTGAATCAACCTATGAAAAAATCGTTATTCGAACGAAAAATGAACTGAAAATTAACAAAGATCGTAATTGAAACTGCCTACGAGAATCAAAAAGTCTTTAAAAAACAAAGAGCAAAGTACGGAATCAAACAACAAAGTAACGAGCTTTTTAACGTTTCGAAGAATTTACTGTTTCAAGTCAATATTTACATTCTATACGTAAACGACGAATTATACATATAAGAAAACTAATATTTTAAGAGAAAATTCAAATCTTGAAACATCATTTAATGATATTCAAAAGGAACTCGGAAACAAGAAGGAAATCTTACACAATACACGTATCGTGGCAAGCAGCATTTGGGAATTACACGGAAAAAGAAAGCAGATAGGAAAACAATCTTCCTCCCGGTAATCCTGTTTCATTGTCTCATGACAAGAAAAATACCCTCTGAGAGCAGCATCGTAACGAAATCAAGATTTCCCCGGCTGTTCATTTTCCAACAAAGATTTATAAAACAAAACGAAGATCGTGACAAAAGAGTGCAATCAGAGAGATTACGTTCGTCATCAAGCATTCCCTCTCGAGACTGTTCAGAAAATGAGCGATCTTTCGTTTAAAACTCTCACGTGAAATTATTCGACGAAATTGTAATTCATCAACGAAGGCCAATCGTCCAATAAAATATATTTCAAAAAAAGAACATAAACCGCGTAAACAACTGGTTTAAACAATTTTCAAGTAAACGACGATAAAGTGAATCGCCGTTTTGACGTAACTTATGTTCAGTGAACGTTCTTGAAATAAAAAGAGAACAGCGAACGAGTTCGATAAAGATCGGCCTACAACGAAACGACATCAGTATCGACGTTTACATGCCTCGAGTCGACCTAACGGAAACCACCGGGCGTAAAAACGCGATCCTTGGCGATTGCGTTCGAGGGAGAATCTAGATTTCCGACGAATAGTTGCTTGGTAAATCGTCACGGTGTGCGGATTGGGGCGAATCCTCGGCTACATCGGCGGACGACCGTCGGTGGGGGCCGCCAGCAGCATGTCACAGTCCGGATCTGGCGGGGTGAACGATAATCAGGAGCAGAGTCAAGTTGGTCAAACGATGGAGAATCAGCAGACGACGTGTCAGAATGGCCGGGCCGAGCCGCCAGCCGATAATGCCAAACAAGATTTGTCGAACGGTTTCGAAACTCGAACCATCGAGTACGACAGATTCTCTCAAGACAGATCGCAGCAGAATCCGTCATCGGGTCAAAGCCAAGAACAACAACAGAAACAACAGCAACAGCAAACTCAACAAACCGGTCAATATCCATCCGGAAAGAAGCAATCTACAGCCGGTGTCCCCGAAGACAGACATCCCTCGACTGGACAACTTCCGCCGCAACAATACGCTCAAGAAAAGGCTGCTCTCGAGAGGACGCAGCACGTTTCTCAAACTAGCACTCAAACTTTACCGGTTCAAGCTCAGCCACAGTTCGTACCGGATTATGATCAGACTCAGTACACGCAGATACGAAGTCAATTCGAGGTAAGACCGCAGATGTATCCCCAGCAAACGCAGTACGCTGAAAGAGCCGGCTACGTGACCAGGGACGTCACGTACAGGGATTCAGCCTTGTATCAAGGAGGAACGACGAATCCTGTGTTCACTGGTCAAGGCCAGTACGTAACCGTTCAACACGGATCGCAGATACCCTCTCAGTCGGCGAGTCCTCAGCCACCGTACTACTCGGGCGTGGTCGTGCCTCAGCCACCCGGTTATGTGCAATTCGGTACCCAGCCTCAATATTCGTACAGCCAGTACCCTCAGACGGTGATGAACGCAGTACCGTACAACCCTCACGCAGGGATATATCCTGGCCAACAATTTGGCCAGCAATCGCCGAATCCTCAGAGATTCTCGCAGGAACTGGGACAGTATCAGACTCAACCGATCATTCAGCCTATCGCTCAGAACGTGGGACATGGGATCGCGATCGCGACCACCGAACGACCCAGTCGCGGACCGAAACCCATGGTACCGCCGCGTGGTAACTCGAAAATCACCCACGACACTGGTCACCGGAAGTCAGCCAGCGTGGATGTGCCAGGCATGCAAAAATCCAAGTACGATCCCAATCAGAATCTGCCGCAGGAACAGATTCATCGCAGCGACGGGGCGATCATCGTGCAAGGTGCACAGATCGTCGCGGACGGTCAGGATCGGAGATATTTATCGGCCATCAATCAAACTCCCAGAACGAGACAGGACGGTTTGTACGTGGACACGAACGGCGATCCACCTGGACGGGAGAAAATGTGCGAGGCGATTGCCACGGATTGCGGTCTCTACGTCACCAGACCCGAACACAGGAAGTCTATATCAGTGGATGTTACGTCGAGCTTCCCACGTCGAAACGACACGATCACCTTCACGTTTCCCGGCGACACGAGTCAAGAAATATTGATGCCGGTCAGAAAGACCGGGACCATGGTGGATCCGAAGCGAGTCGAAGCCAACCAAGTATATCCGCCTGATCAAAGGCGGCTAGACACGAGTCTGAGGGTATCGCCGATGGCCTTCGATACGAGACAGGAAAATAGAAAAAGCATGGGCACCGAGAGGAAGCCCGAATGGGGCAACGTGAGTCCTAATCAAAGAGTCGCGATGCCGCAAGAAAACAGACGATCCGATTACTTCGAGGAGCACAGAAGATCACCGATGACCATAGAGGGAAAGAGAATGGAGGACGTTAGGAGATCACCGATGCCGTTCATGCCGATCAGAGAGGGTTCCGTGGACCGTGCCGGACAAAAGAGTCCGTCGTTTGTAAATCAAAATTTCGAAAAAACCAGACAGGAACTGGCTATGTGGGCGGAACAAAAGCAACGTCAGGAGCACGAAAGAAGCATGATGCAGAATCAGTTGCTTTCAACCAGTCCGCGTTCTCGTAATCATTCCGAGGAGAGAAGAGATCCGAGGTCTATACATCAGACGGACGAGCGCAAAGAAACACGAATGACCCAATCGGCCTTTCAACCGATCCCCAACATCAGTCAGAGCACCATAATGGAACAGAGACGTCATCTGCGACACGTGAGCGCCGATTTAACGAAACACATGGAACTGTCCAGAAAAGAGTTCGATGACCAACCCATTAGTGGTTCGGTGGCCAATCTTGGACCACCTGTTAGCACGGTTTCGTCCCAGAGAGCCAGCCCTAACATATGTCATCAGTATCCAGCTCTGAGCGAGGCGAAATTAGACACCAAAACAGTATTAACCGTGGTGACGGATTTCGGCGAGACGAGCCTAAACAAGCCGATGGATCAAGTGGATCATATAATTCACAGTCACCGCAAAAGTCATAACGTCTCGAATAATTTGCTGACCCACAGCAAAAGCCAGACGGACAATCTCCAGAGTCAACTCGACGCACAAACCGAGAAAGCCGATACACTTCAACAGCAACAGCAACAATTACAGAACCAGCAGAGCCTCGATTTAATTTCTGAGAAGCTAAGCCAATTCGAACGTCAACAGAGCGATCTTCAAGCGAAGCTACAATGTCTGCAGAATCAGAACCAGATCCTCGATAAGGTAGCCCAGTTCCAGCACCAACAAAGCGATTTACAGGCCCGTCTGCAGAGCCTACAGACGCAGAATCAATTGTGCGATAAGCTGCAAAGATCCACGGATTTCCAGCAACACACGATCGGGAACGAGATCCATCAGATTCAATCGAACGCTCTGTCCAACCACCAGGAACAACCGTGCGATAAGACTTGCTCGTCGTCGCAAAGCCAGCACACGTCGCACACTCATCATCAAACGTTATTGACCGCCGCTTATGCACAGAACTCTAATCATCAATCCTGCCAATCGTCTGTCTGCGAGAAGCTATCGCCTAGGCTTCAACACGACACCAGCGACCCGAATTCTATTCAGATACCGAACATGTCACAGATGCCATTGCCGTGTCTCCCGCAATTCGAACGCACCGACGCGTCACGTACCTCGTTCTCGCAGTTCCATCGACTTCAATGTCAGATGGAAGGTCACGAGACCGCCTCGGCCTCTTTCACGGGCACGTTGAAAAAAGTACCTCCGGAAAAGCCACCGAGAACCTCCCTGATCGTGCAGTCGCCCGAATCTGAGGTAAGACCATTATCAAGTGCACGTATGTGATAGAAGCATACTTTTTTGTTTGCATGATCGTGACAGTATTTGTGTCTCTTTTGATTAAGTTCTTACAATTAATTTCAAAAGAGCATGTTAAGTCTTTGATACGTCTTGTATTTTACAAGAAAATTTAAATCTCCTATTAAAAATATGAAACTTCAAACGAAGTAGATTTAATTTGAAAATTAAACAAATTTTACTATTTTGGAAACAAATCTTTCGCATAGATTCTACGAAACCTATTTCAGCTCCGAATTTATCAATTCCTCGTAGAGGAAAGACTAGCCAACTGCTGAAAAACAAACACAAGATTCGCAATAAGAGACAGTTGAACGATCAAAGCGTACCGCTGTTCTCCAATAATTCTTTATAAAATTAAAATCCACGGACATTGGACAAGGAATCTACGGCAGAGAGGAGGGGACTCTTTCGTATTTTCCAGACTGGTTTGCCGTAGCGGGCAAAAGGTGAGGGGCGAAGATAGAAAGGGTGGCTCAGGCAGAAAGGGTGGCAGATAGAGATCTCCACTTGCAGTTTTTGCCGTGGCAGCTGAGTGGAATGAACTCGTTAGATATCAGACTCGATGTTGTCTTTGAAAACTTCGTTACGAAGCCTGTGTACCTTTCACTCTACTTCCATGCTCGGTCTTTTCGTTCGGGCAACTGTGTTCGTTCCAGAAAACCAGACGACGCCCATCGTCGAAACGACATCACTTTCTGCGGGGCGTGCACATGTTTCGAATAGTGAATTCCCAGATTTCGAGACTGTCTAGTCAATTTCAGAACGAAATAATTCCTGGAAAATATGTGCTTCTTTGATAACTGAAATATCATCTGATAATTTTAAATCATCACTGATACAATCAAAATTATCAGTGAAATCAATTTACATTTTCAATAACAAACTCTTCTCGGTTGGAAAAATTGATCAGCCATTTGTCTCGAAGCAAGTACAAACTTTGACATAAAATCTGAATATCTTCAGGTCTGAAGATGTTATAATCACATCTCATTAAGAGAAATATTTGTTCATCGTTCTCTGTGTCTCTCAGCTTCGACGTCCGAGAAAAAATGTCCACGAACCAGCGCAGCGCCAGTCAAATATTCTCAACCATCCACGTTAGTCCGCCGATAAAACGATATTATCTTAACCATAGTTGACACAGACATTTTCAATCTTTCCCAATATTTCGCGCAGAAATAACGGGTCTGTGTGAAGCAGCGGAGGAATGTAAATAACCCGTTTCTCGACGGATATACGTACACATCCGTCGAATCTATGCTGGCGTCGTTCCGGTAAAATTAGGTTAGCGCTGCGAGTCGTGCACGTATGAAAAGCTCTTGGGTTTACTTTCCCAGAAGAGCAAACATCCTCCTCCCCTCTGTTCCCCTCTACCGTGTTTGCAATACGGTGGACAATGGAGAAGTAAAGAGAATTCACGTTTCCGACCACGATGTGTTATCCATTCTGTCTAACGTTGAAATCGTTTGAACACCCAAGGCTCGCCTCTTTCTTTGACTTACTTAGCTCTGATACAAATCGTTCGATACCTCCAATTTCTTTTAGCTAGGGGAATACACGTGAAATAAGTAGATAAGAGGTATAAAGGATTCCGCGTTGCAAAGAGAATATTTTATTCGCGCGTCAGCGAAGCGAGGAAACGAGATAAAAGGATCCTATATTTGGGGACGCATTGCAATCTTTTTATCATGAAAGGAATTCGCGTCTTCGTCTTTTGTGATTAACTGATGCCATTGATTTATGTACACAGTTTGCGTAAAGGAATTATTTTCTGCGAGACTTTGAATGAACTAGAACGTGAAATTATTTCTAGGCATGACTTCCATAAATAAAGAAAGATTCTTTAGATCTACTTCCAAATATTTCAAAGCAACCAGCATCCGTCATGTCAATTTCAAGCTCGCTTTCATTCACAATTACCGAGTAAAATTAATTACGCGTACAGGTTAAGTGGTTTGTGGTTCGTAAACCTTGTATCGTTGCAAGATTTTGGGAGGTTTCACGGTTTAGATTTCAGAAACTCAGACTACGACGATTCGAGGAACCCTAGACAAGATGGCTTCGGTAACGCAAATTCAGAAAGGAACGTAATTCGACGAAACGGATATTCCCGTAATACGATTTCACGGGAAATGCAATCGCTGTACGTCGAACGTGGCAGAAATTTAGCCACGATTGAATCGCATCGAATAAATGTAAAACAAAATTGGCAAAGTGAATAACGGCTATCGATATAACGCGTATCCGAAATTGTGGCTCGATTTTGAGGATAAAAAAAATTCAATGGAAACAGAATTTACAATGAACGTCCCGAAGAACCTTTGGCGATACGGATTTCAAATTTTAAGTTCAAATAAATGAAATTTCAGATTATGTCGTATAAAATTCTATTGATCTTGGAATTCTCACGAAACTTCAGCAAAACTTTCTGCACCTTTAGAATTATACTTGGAGATTGAAACTAATGACCATTCGCTATTATTATTCTGAAATATGTTTATACATTCCTTGAAACAAAAGTAATGAGACGTTGTGCCGCATTACTCAAAATACTTTAAAACTTTAAAAGAATACTAATAATATATCCTCCTTTCCTTTCTAATGCAGACTGTTGGGGTTGAAACGAAAATTTGCAAGTAGAAATTGATGGTAAAAACTTTGAAACTGGTCCAATAATTTAGAGTGCCAAAAATTCCCTACCAATTTACAATAATCGCGATGCAAACACTTGGAGGCATCGAGAGACGGCGTAACGAAAACCCAGCGACAGTTGTCTGAATGGCGAGATGAAAACTGTCGCCGACGAGAGCGAAAACAATCCGTTCTATGGTCCAGAAAAGTCCGAAGTAACAATGAACGGGAAAGCCTCTAGCTAGATTTGGATGTCTTTGAACAGGACCGTCTGTTTGCATGTCCCACTAAAAAATCGTGCCGCGCAAAACGAAAAGCAACCACGAGTTAATCAGATTTGGCACGCCCGTATGGCTTCTATAACTGCGGATAAAACAGTCGGTTGAATTTGCAGCCATCCCCGAGGAAAAAGTAAGAATAATGCCCGGGACGGCATGACCGTGTTTTAAAACTCGAAATCGTTGTCGCAATAACGTTTTACTCGCGGGTTCATACAGCGGATCAGAAATCCAGAAAATTGGGTTAAATTCTGACCGGTGAAATTTATGGAAAATTTTTAAATACCATAGAACTTTGAATTCAATCGTCTGACTATTCTTTCCGAAGAATATGTAAAAATATGTTAAGAACAGTATCGTACAATTCGACAGTAATGTACTTCGTTACGTCCCTTTCCGTTTATTGTGCAATCATTATTTTCGAGTGGTATTTCATTCAAGTCGAATGGAAATTGCAGAAGTTCGCTGACTTTAATTTGACGGTAATTTTAGTTAACGAAGCGAAGTTGAATCGGATTAATTCGAAACGATAATTATACCGTTTTAACGAGGGAAATTTTGCGCACGATACGGGTCAATTTTAAAGGAGGGCATTTTAAAGCAATATCTTTTTTTTCTGTACCATGAATTATTCGATTACTCTGATGTGTTATTATGAAAAGTATTAAGGAAATGAGTATTATAAATGCTTTATAAATATTATAAAAATATGTAAAGGAAATGGGCACGTCTTAGAATTGTTTGGGTTAAGAGGTACAATTTACTCCGAATTGACTGCCTCTTTCCAATTGATTCGCCGATTTGCGTTGATTAAACTTTGTTTCGTTCGGTTCAATACACCGATACGGGGTCTGTAAATTCCGGAACCAAGTTCTTTTGTATTTTGTAGTAAACGTTTCTTCTCGCAACAGGTATTTCCTTTAACACGCTCGATTAATTTACCGAGTTTCTTGCCCGACGAATCTCCTCGTTCGTTATAAAATTCTTTTCCCCAAGCATCAATCAATATTAAAATCGAGCTACTTCAGAACTTTCAGAGGACATGAGATTTCACGTACCTCTGAAGAATTTTCCATTAATCACTTTCAGAAAGTAATAATAAACGAAAGAAAAGTCAATCGATCTTTTACTTTGACGCTGTGGCTCTAACTAGAGCCTTTCTAAAAAATTCTTTTTGAAACAGAAATTTTTGAACAGAATTTCAATTAATACTGAAAGTCATTGCCGTATTATTATTTTCCCTGAAAGGCTAAAATTTCTACAAACAAAATTAATAAATTTGATATCTTTATCTGTTTTTTAGGAAAGAAATACTTTGAATTATCAAGGCAAAAGGTAATGAATATTAAATAATGTTATTATGTTATCGCGTTTCTTTGAACAGTAAACTATTCCCTGTGGATTCATAACAGAGCGTTTCACTTAAGAAACGAGATACCTTTAATAAAAATCCAAGCACGTACACCGGGAACGTGAAATCGATAAACTCCATGATTCGATTCTGGGTCTAGGATACAATTTCTGAACGTTCTTAGGATCCGATATGTGTAAACGAACGCCCAACACGTGAACGTTTAATTTTCACTGCAATTGAATCGTGTTATGTATAGAATGTTTGGAATGGTAACAAATTGATCAAATTATTCTCAATTGAAAACCGCTGAAGTGATAAACGCGGATATCATGTTTCTACTACTTCAACCTTCACCGCGAAATATAATAAAATTGCGTTATCAAATGTGAAAAATTTAATTGAATAATTTTTAATCAACGTTATAACTGAATACGTGGACGCAGAAATGAAATATCACACAAAACGATTTAACTAAACGTTAAATGTTCTCCAAAGTTTATTTAATGCGACAAAATATACGATAAAACTATTCTTGAACGCCAAAGAAATTTCATTTTTCAAAATCGATAAACTACATCCCATTAGATAAAGACACCTGGGGATTAATCAGTCGTAAGAACGGATGATTGTCAAGATATCGACAGCAATAATCGTCGAAATGGAATTGTTCGAAAGAACATTGGAAATCTCATTTTCTTCGCGACCGATACAATTATCCTCGATACATGGGCATGGCGGTTAAAAAATTTACGAGGAACGAAAGGCGACGGGAAATTGCGAGCGACGGATATCGCTCGAAAAAGGAAAAAGAAGAAAGAAAAATTAAAAAGGAATAGACGAATCGGAAGGCAACGGTACACGAAACAGAACAGTTTCCCCCGCGGGAGTTCAACGTACGTTTCTTCGGATCGAGCGAGCGTTTTAGAGCGTTCGAAACGAACGAACAAGCCAACCAAAATGGAAAAACGTCACGTCGCCGCTCGTTACCATTGAATCATCGCTGCTGACTTCCCAGCATCGTTTCTGATCGGTCGGAAGGTATTAATTGAGTTTTCATTATCAGCCCAGCCGGCGCAAATATCAGGGACGTCGATACGTCGCGTCGTTATAGCTTTTTCCGTTTTTGAATATCGAACACCGGACCGATTTCCATCGTTCACTGCATTCTTCAACGCGTTGTTTATCT
Source organism: Anthidium xuezhongi (assembly GCA_022405125.1). NCBI lineage: Eukaryota > Metazoa > Arthropoda > Insecta > Hymenoptera > Megachilidae > Anthidium > Anthidium xuezhongi. The sequence continues at coordinate 7,415,776 of CM039639.1, forward strand.
TCGACATCTCGCGTGCCGTTTCACCGCGTCAAATTGATGGAACTCGTTCCGAACACGGATCCTGTTTTCAAGCATTTCAAACCCTGCTGTACAATTTTCAACCATTTCGATATTGGCCCGAGGTCAACAGTTTTAGAAAATCTCGATGGGTTTTAGCAAGTCAACAATATTACAAAGATATTTAATTCTTCCACTATTGCCATATTACATTGTTACCCATCTAAATTTATGTTCAGTGTAATGGACGAAGACGGTGTTCAAATAGTCTAGTTTTAGGGACTTTGAAATATATTTTTAGAAACTTAGAAATCTTGTTTTTTGTCACAGTGAAGGAATTGACTTTATTTTCTGTACAACTTAAAATCGAAAATTAAAAATTCCATTTGTTATAATAACACTATTCCCTTTTCTATTATCAATTACTCGATTACATTATATTTGAAGTGGCAGAGTAATAATTTTCTAAAGTATTTTCGAGATTATCAGCGCCCTCAGTTTGTACGAAGTGAATCGAAATTTCCGTGGTACGTACATATATGAAAATTTATTCGCGTTGGGTATGAAAATCGATTTCGTTGTTGCGGTACGTGCGTGCGATAAAGTGTTGCGATTTCATCGAACGAGACACGAGATTGTGTACAGTTAGTAGTTAACGTCTAGTGGAATAGTTTGTCCGATGAATAGCACGCGATTTAATGAATCAACGCGACGGATTATTATATATTTTGTTCGGGTTAAAAATTCGTATCTTTTTTTTTGTTTCGTTATATCACGGGGCAAGAGGAATTTTTTCATGTACGCAAGACCGAATGAAAAAAGGATTAAATGAAACAAATGCGATGTTCTCCCTTATCTTTTTTGTACTTTCCATGTTCGATTCGGTTGAATACGTAGCCGTGTACGTGAACAAAAAATACACGGTGCTGGTAATAAATCAATATGATCTTTCTGTCCTCGTGAAACGTAATATTTTACTACCACGAAAGCAAAATAATCAATCCTTTACTAAGGGTGGCCACAGTCGCGTTATGCAAATGATAGTTTTCAAAATATCTGCTTTTCGAAGGAAATTTTAGAATGGAAATTATGCAAATATAAAAATCTGTCGTGAAAATATTTCAAGTTACTGCTTGATATCCAAAATTTATTGCATTCGTAAATAATGTTTAACTGAAACTACGTGATTATTAAACCACTAAGCATGAAATTTGAATAATCATATTAAATTTATTATTAATTTATATTTTGCATTATGAGTATGATTGGAAACGAGCAAGATTACAAATACCGAGAACGTTGATCGGAGAAATGTGATTGGAATTTCGGAACGCGATTGATTTCCCGAAATGGAAATTAAAATTTGATCAGATGCAATTTAGCAAGTGAGATGAATGCAATTCGGTCACGAATAATTAATTATATACATTATTTACAGATATTATACCCGTGATGTCATTTTTAGAAATTCTTCCTTATGCATCTATTATTTTGAGTTTATTTTTCCAGAAATTAGTTTAATAAATACACTGAACCAATAATAAATAAAAACGAGAACATCAATTATATTTATGCATATACAAAATTATGATTCCTAAAGTAACGATAAATTGGGCACACCTAACACGACATGGTTAATAAATATACGAGCACATTTATTAATGAATGTGATTTTCCTCTGGTTCTTGTCGATAAAATTAACGAACAGGATTAACCTCTTAAATGAAGTAAAAGTATATCTTATTAAAGTCAACAGCACTAATTCGAGACTAGTAATTCACTCGTTACGGTCTACCTTCTTCATACTTTTATAATTATCGTGTAAATTATAATGAACTTCCAGGAGAGAGATACCAACGACTCGTTCTTTAAATATATTCCGTGATGATTACATAACGAGAGATGTTACTGTTGTTGTATAATGAATTTTCTCAGAAATTACCCCCGAAAAAATGAATATACCTTTAGAAATATAATACATGTATTCTAAATTCAATGATTTTGTTCTACTTCCCATTTGATACAGGTTCATCCTATGTTCTTTACAACAATTTAACGATTTAAAAATAGAAAAAATGCCAACTATCGTCTCTTTCATTACCATTTACCGAATATAACTAAATCCTTTTAATAAACTCAAGAACTTCGGTGTTGAACTTGAAAATAAGAGTTCCTGGTTAATTAACCGGTATCGATAACCAGGTAGAACGAACAAGTATTGATAGCGACGAATTTGAAGCTCGAACCGATAAGGAAAGAAAGGGGATTGAAAACAAATCAATTTAGGGGAACGAAGCGTGGCTCGGGCGTTAGATAGTATCAGTAATAGATGAAAAATCCATTGGCGGGCCACGTACAAAGGAAATGAGAATTCCGCTCGGAGGAGGAAGCCCTGAGCTACCTTCTGCAACGTGCCATCCGGATAATTATACAATCATCGCGGTCACTTTGTGCGATCGAGACCCCGAGCGCCAAAGTGATATTTAATTCCGCGAGAAAACGATTGAGAGCATTCCGTTCGAGTTTCACGGGGGAAAATTGCGGTTACCCCCGGGGTTTTCTTTCTGAATCTCATTAGCACTGCGAACGTTTTCATTCTATTTTCATTTAGAACGTGTTGCATCAATGGGTCCATTTGGTAATAGAATTTCTTCAGAACTGCAAATGATAACACCGATGCACACCTATGGATCTACACTAATGATATCTGAGACACAGCGCTGTTAAGAACACTGTCTTTTTTATAGATTTTAATTTAAAAAATTTAGATATTCTATTTGTATTATTTGTTAATAATTTGGAATTTTTTATATCTTTTGCGACGTAACAAATAAATCAACGGTATTTTTCATTTTTAAAAGCTATTTTACAACGTCGTGAGTGCAAGCATAACAGTGAATGTTTTAAGGTTACTTTAGAACAGCGAAAGTCAAACAATGGTAATATCACCTTTTACAACACACTTTACAGCCGAAAGTGCTGGTATAAAACTGCGCCTTATAACATTTTACAGCCGCTTACAACTAGGCTTAACCTCGCAGAACCGAGCTTTAAAATTTAAACATTTTGAGGGGCACGAAGCTACCCCACTTTACATTTACTTAACAATTGGTGTTTTAATGACACATATGTTAAAAAAATAGATAGAAAATTGAGAGAGAAATTTAATTCGAATGAATTTACCGGACTATTCAATCAGAGAGCTATGCCAAATGTGTTTGCCGACCAACGAGGAAGTCCAGTAAAAGAAATCGACTCGAATCGAATTCTCGAAGAGATCGTATTTTTTCGTCCAAATCCCTACCGTAATTGTTTGTTCTTGCGATCGTGGATGCGACCCGGATTTCGACGATTAAGCGGCTGATAAAAAGCCAAAGGAGGAGGCAACGGGGGGGTGAAACAGACGAGGAATCGAGCGATTTAAAGGGACCGAACCGGTGTGCAATTATCGAAACTGGGTCGAGCCGGTTGCCGAATATCATCTGTTGGCCAAGCACCGAGACAATCCGATAGAAAACTTGGATCGGTCGCGAATAAAGTGACCAAAGGCGGGTGTCGCTGCCAAATTCGGCGAAGCGTTGGAGCAAGAAACGGCGAAGTTTGATTAAACTTCCGTAACAATTGCATCCTATACTACCGATACCGGTAAATTAAACGGTTTTTCATTTCACGAAATTTTCCTTCCTTTTTCTTTTTTTTTTTCACGGTCTAATGAATTCCGCGATTCTTCGCTAGATTACGCTCCCAAACGAAATTTTATTGGATTCTGTTTGCCTGTAAAACCGTATGATTGTTGCGTTATTTAACGAGAATCGAGATCCGGATGGTCGATATTCCTGAACGGATTACAACTTTTGAGCGGTTTACTGACGGAAATTAAAATTGAAATTGCTCCCCTCCGTTTTGGTACAATTTTGACGATGAGCAGGTCTAATTTAATCTGGAGGGATTGTGAATTTCGCTCACGGACAAATTTTCATGAATGGGAATAACGAAAATAAATTGCACACCAGTCGAAGGAAAGCAGTATCTCAAAGATACTTTCCCAATTTACGAATGTTAATTAAAATTGGACTAGCAGTAATATTCATTGTCATAATAATATAATTCTTAACTCATAGACATATTCAAACTAATAATGGTTTCAAGTACTGCATTCCACAATTTCAAAACAGCACAAATTTAGTTTTTATTACCTTACAAATTCATGTTACTGAATCCCTTCTGATAATCTGATTGAAAGCAATACAAAAACTGCATTCCTAAAGTATAAACAGTGCTCGTAAGAAAAGTAAAAGAAATGAGCAGATGTTCGAAGAACGGAAACAAAGGACTAAACTTTTCAAAATAATGAGTCATCGACTTGTGCTGCTCTGGAATGCGTAGCCTCCTCGATTCCAAACGGCTACGAATATGTAAATATTTTTTTTCTTACCTTCTTGTAGATCGAGCTATGTGGCCTTGTCGTGGCTCGTTGAAGGTACACTTGCGGTCCACAAACAATGTCCGGTATAATTTATCAATTTTAACACGCAAAACTCGTGTAAAACATTGTTCGAATTACGGTTAAGAAATCTAACATCGCGGGTAAACGTAACCTCAAAGAAACTTGTTAGATGGCGTCGTTGTCGAGGAACTATCAGAACCCATTTTAAACTCTCCAATTTAAACATGGCCAACTGTATAAGAATGTCGTTTGCTAACGTGAGATAATCATATTATAATCTTGTAATGATATACATTAAATGATTGTTCAACAAAATACTGTAATTTTGAAACAAATGATTAGAAATAAAGTACTATTTGCACTCGACAACAGACGCCAACGAACATTATGTAGCATATTGCGTACAAGCGAATTGGTACGAGACTCAATCGAGATATTTAATGTCCGAAACACTTTTATAGCACCGAAATTCACGAATCAAATGAGAAATAACTGTTTAGCACACACTCACGACACTTATTACGGTATAATTACTTTGTAAAATCTTTGAAAATCACAGAAAAGCACACAGACGCGAAAATCACTCCTACCACTCCGACATTACAGACGCGACTGCGTGCGGGGAAGGCGCGGACAAATCGTCGACCAATGAAATTCGTTTATTCTATTCGCTGAAACGAACGCTGGGCGCGCGTAATTTTGAAACATTTATGAACCGCGAACTATCCAGCTTTGAATTATTAAGTGATTTTTAACTTAAAATTCTAAGCAATTATTATTTACAAATATGATTTACATATAAAATACTTAAAATACAGTAATTGAATAACAATTTTAAGTGTATATTTAATAAATTAAATAATAATTTATGCTAATTAATAGTTATATTTTATTTACATTTATAAGTGTAACATTTTAAGTAAATATTTGTACCACAATATTATTAAATTTTAATTATTTTGTCTTGCAGCACTGATAATGTAATTATACACGTTGCGGTACAATAGATACTAGAATACTAGGGTAACGTTTAAAGTAATTTACTAAACGATAGCGGGAAATGCGGAGTCAAGCTTTGAAGATAACAGTTAACGTGGTTGAATTTGCTACATTTCGGCCAATGGGGACGTGTCGAGAAAGACAAGTGTTACTCGCACTATGCTGAGCCATCAGAGTAATTGAACTAATTACCAGACGCAATTATCCGGAATTAATCGAGATAAACCGCTTAATTAGCACCATCGCACTACATTCGTTGTTTCTGAATATAATACTCGTTGCCGACTTTGAACCAGTCTGGAACATATCGAATCTTCGATGTTGTGCGTCTATCATAATCGAATCGATATTCTGATACGGTATTACCAATTGAAATCTAAACTGAATAACATACCTGAATCGAAACCTTATCTCTAACCTCTACATAGTTACAGAAATTGATATTGTTCCAGCAAGTATTTCCGAAATTCCGATATTATAACTCCTAGAACCCTAAACTTTAAATTACCTAATGGAAATAATAAATTTTAACAAAAGAAGAAAGTTCAAGAGGAAAATAAAACAAAAACAAGGAAGTTAAGAACAAGTGGCTGTAGAAGCTACTTTTGATGTATTAGTTTATTTATTATCTTGACGTTGCAGTCACATTTCTCAGGGGAGACTTACGCTTTGTCTTTCAGCTTCCTGTTACAGAATTACGAAAGCGAAGTTCACGTAACTAGATTGATGCGCATCTTGAACCAACAATAGTCTCAATCAGAAACTTAAATATAATGTTGAATGATGCTCAGGGCACGGGGTGAATAATCAGTTCTCGCATTAATTAAATTCGTCGTAGGTTTTACACAAGAAGTCTGAAGCTTGAAATAGAATGTTCCAGACGCGATATGGAATTACTTTAATTAACACGAGCGTCGAACGAACACCAGTCACATTAAAGTCAACCTTCGATTTCCTGGCGTGCTTAAGTTCCTGCCTCATCAGACGGAAACAAGTTCTCACATTCAGCTTCCCGTGGTTGTTGGTTAACTCCAATGGGGGTTCTACTTCGTTACGATTGGCCAATTAAGATTTACGTCCCCAGCAAATGACGGTTCGACACGACGATACTGTATGGTTCGACAGTTTCCGTAAATTTATCGTTTTATCGTTTGTTCCTATGGCCAGCCGATACCGCACGGAACGACGTGTTGCCTTTCTGGGACGGATTTATTCTCTGCAGGCAAATAACATTCTGAATACCGTAAAACGACGCGATAGCAGTACATTTCCCTACTGTCACGTCAGAAATATTTTTAACTCTCCGAATATTACACTTAAAATGTTTCACGCGAAGGTATTCTTTGTGATTTCAGCAGCGGTTATGATGTAGAGATTAATTTTATACACGTGTTTCTGTAGTTATGACAAACTTGCAATTAGTTATTTGTTACGACTTTGTTCGCGAGAGAGAAATGTTTGAAAGATTAAAAGTTCAGTTTAAAAAGTACCGGATAACGTTAGCAATCTTTGAAAAGTAATTTTCATTTCGTATTCATCAGCTGAAAGTGTATACCGTATTTACTGTAAAAGTTATTCGTTGCAAATGGATTGGTCGTAAGATCGGGTGCTAATTTACCGTAACCACCGCAGCGGTTTTAGTTTACCATAAAATCAGACCATCGCCTACAGGTACACGATGCTAATCTTCAGAAAATCTTGTAGAAGATTTTACGGCGGGCCTTCCTCTTTCCCGGCTAAATCCTGCTTTATGATACCGTGTTTTTTACTACCAAAGTTATCAACCGGGTGTCTTAAAAACACCTTTTAATCCGCTATCAAAGTCAAGTATAATTTTCGATTTTTTGCTCGAATTTTCTTATAATTCTGTGCAATATTAATTTCTTAACACATGCACATTCATACATATAAATAATGCAAAGTTCAACCAAAAATATTACAAGTTACCTGATGTGTAATTAATTTTTTGAAACCCCTCACAGATAAAACTCTTTGCGCACCCCGATATTATTTCAGTTGCGGATACACAAAATATTAACAGGACACAGTTGCCCAAAACACCGCAGTATGAGTTAATTAATTAAACAATTTCAGTTAACCGTCCTCAATTATTGTTTCAGAGCAACAGAAGCCAGCCAGCCATCGGGCTGAAGCAGACGCCGAAGGCGAGGGTAAGTTTATTCCATAAATATTCACCGCACCCAATCCTGCGCCGTGTTACCGTCAGTTTTTTGCACTGTGAAAACCAAAATTCAAGCAGGGCCGTCCATGGCAACGATCTTGCTTTGGAAGTAGTTAGCAGGAGCTCGTTAGAAGCACGATCGATGCACACGACCGAGTTCGCTGTACTTTCGGCCAAACAACTTTACCAAGCCGTTCAGGCCTGCTACCGCGTATACATCTTCGGTTTCCTCCGGGGAAGTTGAAATTGGTGAACGTACCCCTTTCTCTCTTATTCGATGCCTGAATACATACATACATCATCCTTCAAATGCATTTTGCCCATCTATATTTTATCGTATTCATGGGATCTGCGTTCAAGGTTTATGTACCTGTAAGATTTAAAGATTTTATCATCTAAGCTGTGATACATAAATACTCGCATAATTTTATAACACAATTCTTGAGAAAATTGATGTGTTACAACTAATCGTAGAGGGATGATGAGAAATCCTTCTAAGTCTAACTTGGTTATTCATTTTTTTGAATATTGTTCAAAGTTAATAATTCTAAGGGGTTTTTAAAACTGACCATATCTTAGATTTTTTTAATTCAAAACTAATTATCTTTCAGATGAATAATATAACGTAATTCGAGTAACGTTCTAATTAAGTATGGATGTTTCTTTTTTCAAGATAATTATTCAAGGAAATATTAAAAGAAAACATACGACCGTTCTCTGTTAATTTTGCAATTCTGTGATATTACAGTAAATGAATTGCGTCCACTCGATATTTTCATTTCATTATGCTCGTTGAACAATGGCCGAGCACTTTTGAACGATGGTGTACATCTTCGCGAGGCAACAAACCGCGAAATAGACTAGAAAGGGGCGGAGGAGTGGATTCGTATAATTTTACGACTTTAGTTTTCGCCGGGCCGCCATATTCTCGTGTTTACGATATAAACGAGACATTTGCCCGCAAAAAATAACACGCTGGGAAAATGTCGTCGGAGACTTTCGTTCGTAATTGATGATCGTGAAATTGCGTCGATTTTCACTGGTATTGAAGCCAGACAATATTACTTTTCTTATTCGCGTACGCGTTCCTCCCAAGCGAAATTTACGAACTATTTTCGGCTTTTTCGGTTAGGTTGATTCATGAACAACTTTTGCGAGGGTTGTTTTGGAAATGGACATTCCGGTTTGTGGTCGCTAAACTAGGAGCAACTGCCGGATTTCAAATTGCCGGAGTTAATATGTATTGTCTGTTGTTATTTACTTATACTGTACACAACGAAAGTTTGAGCAATTAGAAGGATAATTAGGTACGCTTGTGGCGTGCATATTAGTGGAGAATGAATTGTAAACGTCTCTATGTATATCTTCTACAACAATATTATCGATTTCTGCTATTTTCTTAAATGCGTATAGACTTAATTCCATACACTCTTTTCACAACTATACTTTAAAGTAGCTTAGAATAATGGTATTTTTTATGTTACTAACAATATTTTTAAAAAGCCATTTTAAGATATATTCTTCCTACATATTTTCTTCTCTTTACATTAGTTTCCAATGTACCTGATAATAATTAATGGATAGAAATAGAATTATATGAAATTCTGTTCGTCTAAGTGTCTAGAGCTAACCACAAGAATACACGCGAACGAATAAACCCAGCAAATGGCATAGTCACTCATGATCTAACCCAGTGAACATATCGTGATCGCTCGGTTTTAATCCCCGCTGAGCCTACTTTTTTTCACGAGGCAGACGAGAACGAAGAGTAACAATGAGTTAAAGGCTGGACATTTTTCTCTGTCGTTGGAAAAATTGCCAGGAAAACCAGCGGATCCTACTGAAACGATCGATAGCTATTTGTTACAATCGCGCCCTATATATACGAGACTTTAATATCGAGGATAAATTTTTAATTCTGCGCCTGATCGATGATCGAGGTCATCGTACGGTGACAGAAGAAGATTGTACCCAGACACATGTATTATTTAATAATACGTTTCTTTTTAAACAAACTACTTTATTTCGATCGAAATACCATTTTCGCGTTTCAAATGCTTGAAATTATAGGTTGTATCAGTTTCAACAGAAACTTGCTGATACACCGCTATGCTGGATGTTGTATTCATCGGAATGCAACATGTATTCTATTTTATATACTATCCGGAAAACATGTACGAGGTTGCATTATTATGAAAATTGGGAAAAATTGATCATCTAAAACTGCAAGTTCGACAACGGAAACCGGGTTGCTTCGTTTCCCATCCAACAGGCATAAATTCCACTTGGACAATAACATTCCTGGGCTAGCATATATCTGGAAGGCTGGACGAAAATCGATGGACCTTTCGAAGCTGATACACTCTATCGCCAAATGAAATATTCCCTCGCAATTTGCTAGATTGTCTTGCATGAACAGCTCGATACCAGAAGCAAAAATATCGATGATTTATCGTAATTACATCTGCTGCTAATTAGAGGGGGCACTCGTCGTCCAAGTGAAATATTTTCCATTTCAATTGTATCGTTGCGACGTTGTTATATTTGCAACAGGGAAACAACTTCTTTCTGGTTGAAAACAGTCCTGATCAACTTTACTAAAGTAGAATTTAATTTTTTACGATTTTTTACTTTTTTTTCTTTTAGGCAAAGTCCCTCGACTTTGGATACCGTTTCAATCGTTACTTTTGTTTCGGCTGGTTCCGCGTTTCCATCGAAGGGACCGGAAGGGACAGGGATGGAAACGCGGATGGTAACGTCTGTGAAACGACGTGAAATCGCGCGGTGCAATTTCGCGAGATTGCTTGCCGGGGCGATTCGTCGCGTCGCGAGGACCATCCTCCTGGAAAAGAGCTTCTTGGAGGCACGAGAGTGCTCGTATTTTTTCCCCCCGTTTCATGGAAAGGAAATGCGACCTTCCTTTCGGGAAGGAAACGCACAGCCCCATTTTATGATGATCTGTCAGATGCAATCTGGACCCACTTTTCGTATGCCTCTGTCCATTATCGTTTAATATACCATTATCTCGAATCAGTGTTCGTGCAGATGGTTTGAATTTAATGTGACGTAAAGACAGAAATTTGCATTTTTTTTTTGTATTCTCATCAAGATTTATTATCACCATAATTATTTCGAAAACTATGACAATTAAAAGAACATTTTTCAAATATAAAATAGACTGAAGTTTAGGTGACCTTGATTTTTATGTTAAGTTTCAACCAGTAAGTGTTTTTTATAGTATTATTACGTTTAATGAAAATTGCAATTATTTGTGTGCAATATTATCTCTGGAGGAACAAATTTATGGCGCATCAGGAACCTTTGTTTTATGCCTCACTACACTCCAATGCTCCCAATTCAAATTTGTGAAGGTAGAACGTCTTTGAACGATAACTACCACCAACTCGAATTTAACTCATCGATGAGGTGAGATTGCGCCCTGAAGCTTGTACTAACCCTCGTTAAGATGCACATACGTGAAGACAGACATCTATGGTGCAGTATACACATTTCAAATGCCTATTTCTATGCTAATTATGGTTGTCGAGAGCTTTGCAGTTTGAATTGCGTTTCTCCTATATTTAGTTGTGGTTGCGTTGCCATTAAAGGTTAAACAAGAGAAGGGAACTATCACTTAATAAAAAGCAAACATTTTTATGGTATATGGTACATATCTCATCTAAATAGTATAAACAGTAATTACCTTTTTAGCAAATTAATTAAGTTCGTACAAACAAAAGTAATGAAACGAAATTTATAAAAAATATATTCCTGATATTCGTCTAATTAGGGAAACTATATGATAGTTCGTGTCTTCAACAAGCCAGCCAGCATCTTTGGAGGAAGTTTCGTCTATTCTCGCTGAATTTTCCTCATTATACACAAGCTGTCGCGTTATTTCTGCCGGCAAGTCTGTCAGACTGGCCCTGGCAAGCCTTACAATTCCACGAAATTATCTCATTTTTCGTGGTGTTGGTCGTGACTTCCGAGTCAGTTCAGCTCGTTACATTCGAGACCTTCTGACCGGAAACTAGGTGACAAAAGATTTCATTTCTTTTTTTTTTCCAGCTTCCAGCGAGCACCTTCGAATTTTACGAGACACAAAGGTCATTCTGCTCGTCTTCTACCCTTTCCGTCTGCCCTCCGGAACACATGGCCACTCGACTTTTGAATCGCAAACGTGACTCCTTGTTTCACAGGGCACACGTGCGACTAGTTTCGCCTTTCATTCGCATCCGATGCTCTTTAGTTGTACTTTATTCTTGTTAGGGCTTGTGGACCTCGTCGCAAGAAATTGTACCGCGTTTTACCTGTTTTCCTTCGTTTACTTGCTCGGCAGCATGCTAGTAATCTTGTTATGGGGAAATTGGTTTATCGAGAAGAAACTTTGAGAGTTAACCGGGAAATATTTAACGAATAAACAAAACGCAATCACGATGCTTAATACACTTAAATCAGGTGGTTCAATATGAGTATAGACTTGTATTAAAGTTCATACTCGGGCACATTTTACTCTTTTCCAATACAGAAGGTTGAAGTTCGGTAGTTAAACCATGGAAATTTTAGTTTGAACATTGATTAATAAATCTATAAAATTGTTCACCAATTATTTGGTAGATTAAAAAAAAATGTTTAATTTTAATCTAAAATTTGATTTCTAAATTATAGCTAATTTATTCATTGTCAGTTTAAATTGATATAAATTTGATTAATCTTTCAGACAAATTATATTCCTCTAATTCTTTCCCATTTCCTTGGTAATTGCCTTTGTACAAATGTTTCCCATGAATCTTTCCAACAGTAAATACCTGCCTGACACCCAAGCATTCCTTGAAGGGATTTTATAGAAACGCAGTATAACGCTCGAGATGAGACGTTCAACACCCTTTTCTCAGCCAAGAATGATGAAATTCTCTCTCATGGTACAACACTTAATCTTCGTCAACGGCAGTTTCATTTAACCTTCAATCCATCATATCTTGTTCGGTCTTTATTATTCAGGTTTGCTTAAAAGTTGACCCCAAACCTGATTAGAGTTTGCTTAAAAATCTCATCAAAATCTGATCAAAAAGTTCTCGTTCAAGTAATACTAGGTTCTTATCGGTGTTCGCAAAACCAGTAATTTAATTCCAATTAAACGTAGTTGAATCACTAATAAAATATTAAGAATATAATAAGCAATTTAAAAAGTTAAGCAGTTACACTTAGATAATGAAACCTTAAGTTTTTCATGGTGTTGGGTCAAGGTAATTGAGCCGAAGGCAGAATTGCTAACAATATAATGAATTGAATTGCTAATTGCGATTATAAATAGCTGTATGACTTTGCCGCGAGTTTGCCGAGTATCGCAGCATGTCTGCCTCCGCTGTTTTCCTCCTCTCCTGGACCTACTCTCAAATTACACCCCTGTACTTCCGTCTTTATCCCTCTGTCGCGACTCCGGCTTCCTATTCTCTCCGTATACCTCTTACACGTACCCACGCTGTGCCGCACTCATAGATATGCAAATCCTTGAGTGCGAAGCATGGAAACTGGCCTAGCTTTAGAATATCTGCTTAGGTGAACCTCGAAATTACGCTTTCGTTGTACGGGTGGTACGATTAACGTTCCAACACCGGCGTACGACCTTTGTGACTCGAAAATTTACATTTGACCAAAGAATAGAGACAATTGTGTGAAAAACGAGCTGTTATATTTTACGAATGATAAAAGAAATACACCTGCCATACCTTGGAATTTACTACGGAATATTTATAACAGGAAATCGTGCATTTAGGAAAAGTGCAGCATTTTGTATGAAGATTACAATATTTTGCCTTCCTTTCTTTTTGCATTTATGTTTTTGTTAATAATGTTATCAAAATATAGTATTACTATTCATTTAATATTGTTCAGACATTGTATCATAACATTTTTGAAGCTTCATAAATATTAAATTAATTATGGCCAACACGACATGATAATATGGCTAATATCAAATTCACATTTTACTTCATCAATCAATGTCTGCTAAAATCCGTTAAAATACGAGGATGAAATTTCGATAAATGAAATATTCGTTACAGCGAAATGCGGCTCGTAAAAAAGGATACAATCCCGTAAAATTTTCAAGCATCTCTTCAACTAGGCACCACCTTTTGCTCGTAAACCTGAAACCGGAAAAAAAGTATAAACTTTAAAAAATTCCACTGAAACCGACCTATCTCTCAAAAATATCTGACCGATTTTTCGAGCACCTCGTTCAGTTCGAATATTTTCGGTCGAATCAATCGTGCAAAACAAGGAGAAATGGAGTTAAAAAACTTCGGTACGTGATCGACCCTGTCGTTTCTCAAATTCTTCGGCGTCATCCGACCCCAGCCAAATTTCAAGATACTTTCCGATTCTTTTCTGTCTCGCAACTAGCTTTTCCAAGTAACTTCGGTTTCGCCCCCGAGATTTCTTTCGTGACGCCATCGTTCGACGGTAGTTTCCAATTGGCGACGGGTTGGACGTCGAATCGAGGGTAAAGGTGCCGGAAGCGACGAGTGGAATGCAGCCACGAAAGGATGGCGAAGGGTGGAGGGCCTGTTGCTCGACCTTTGTTTTCCACGAACAAATAAACGCGACCCTCGCTCGATACCGTCGCCGCGAATCGACATTTCGCTAGTTTTCAACCCTCGCCCTCGCCGACCCCCGCGACCCCTGTTGTCTGCCCTGTACTCGAGCCAACGGTTCGTTCTTCGTGCCAAGTCTCATCGTCTGCCTCTGGGGAGCAAAAAAAAAAAAAAAAAACGGGCCATGGAAAAGGGATTCCAATTTTCCCATATCTCGCCGCCCCCTTTTCCTATCGACTGATGAAAACTCCTGGCCTTATTTGATGACAAATAACGTAAGCACGTGTACGTGTGTGTGCATGCGGCCGAACTATCGATGAATCCGAATAGCTTTGGGTAGAAATTTTATGATCGCGCGAAGATATAGCTTTTTGAGATTGTCTGACAAATTGCATGCGAGCTTTTTTCTTGAAATGTAAAGAAACGTAACACCGTCCTGGAATTTTACGATTCTATTCTTTTTATACCATAAAAACGATAGTCTTTACCTTCGAATAGTGGATTGCTAGAATAGCAATGATTTAACTATAGTTAAATTATTTATTGCTAATCGATATTTTACTGCATTACACACCCAGCAAAAAATTTCTGAATCAATAAATAGCATCAAGTTTTACAAGTCGGAATGAAAGAAGTCTTTGATGTCGAAACAAAGCGCTAGGATTGGTCATACAATGACTTTAATCTTAATAAGTCCTTTGATAAGGCAGAACCTGTGATCGTTATTCTACTTGGTAGATCATCGAGAGAAACCGCCGTTCGAAGGGTTTTAATATTTTCCTTTCTTCTGGCAAAAGACCGGTCCGTTTTTTTCTCTGCCCCCGCGCGATCCGCGCCGTTCATAGACGAAGCATTTTCTCGTTCTCGACATCTCGTGCCTTTTGTTTTGCCCGTCTCGAGCTCGAACCAAACGTCTTCGTTCTCGCCTTTTGTGCCCTCCATCCCTGCCCGCCCCCTCTCCCGCCGGCCAAACGTTTCGCCAGCTTTTACTCGCCGGAGCCTTCCATCTTTACCTCGTTGCGACTTCCCGCGGCACTTTTTCCCTTTTTCAACCAGAAGAAAAAACAGACAGGAAACGCGGCAAGAAGGCTCGTGTGATGCTAGGTACGCTTTCTTCCTCTGGCTTTGCCTTCAGAGACATCCCAGCTAGCCGCTTTCGTTTAACCGATAACCAGCCTCGAAAGCATCCACTCGTCTCTTGCGCTCGATTCATCACACTTTTTGCACGGATCGATGTCAAACGACTACGTCCATGGTGTCCGATATACCTTTAGCTTTTTTTTAGTCGTCGATTGCATTCCAACGTTTGTGCCGTCGAGTCGTCCTTTCGACGGATCGCTTGAATATTTTTCCGTGCCCGGTGTACGATTCGTTAATCCTTGAACAACGGATACCGGATCGATTGTTATCGAACATAATGTTTTCAAGGATGCTTCGACTAAAATTAAGCTCTTATCGTTCAATTTTATTTTATTCTTAACTGAAAGAATTATTAATAGCGTGAGAAAAGAATTTCTATGAAAATCCACGAGACGATATTTGTAGAAAAATTTAAAAACTTTAAAAATCAAGCTTAAATTATTATTATTCCAGTGTTTGTTGTTCGAGGATTAACGCGTTGGCCGCCACAGTAGAGTAGCCGGTGCATAGTCAGACGCGCTGCAGCTGGGATTATTCAAAACACTCTCCGCTTACTATCTGGTGTAAATAATATAATTTCAATATCATACAAAATTTTCTTTAACTATCTTTTCTTCTATTATTCTATGATATTACATTTTTGCTGACACATTTCTTGTATCGAATCTCATCCGAATAAAAATTGGATATCTATTTTGTTTTATATAAAGGAAGAAATTCCATATGATTCTTGTTTCACGCGTTCTAGTTCCTGACAATATATTGTACGGCTAGCTTTCAGTGGCGGCAATTTTAACGCGTACAAGAGAAATCCCAGATGGTATGTAGCGATACTAGCGTATAATCGAATTGTTTCACCTGCAACTTCACGAATGTCCTCTGATAGACGAATAACGCCGAAAAGGTGGTGGAAAGAGTGCTGGAAAAACGATCCTGCAGCCATTTCCGGAAATAGAGCCACGGCGAAGAAAAATGGTCAGGCGGCTTTAATGGGATTGTGCTATTTCGTTGCTTCGATTCCAGCTACAAAGTTAGTTAGATACCGCAAAGGTCTATGACGATTTATTTATTCTCTCACACAAGTATCTTGTTTCTGGCACGAAAATTTTAACTCAACCATCGAATGAGAATATTAAAATCAAGGGGTTTCATAGTTATCTCTCTTTCGCTGTACATACAGTACGTATTATATTGTATGCACTACGGTGCGTGTATTCAGGATACGTTAATAAATATAGAAATTAATTTCAGTAATGAGAAATTAACCAATCAGCCGATGCATATCAAATATTATTATCAGTTCTTCTTTAGAGACATTGCAATTATTATCAAAAGTTGTATGAAATGACTGAAATTAACATGAGAGCATTTAATAGCCGCAAACGATTTAAGCAGACAGAGGTCTTAGAGGATAGAAAGAACTTTGCTTTTGAAAATTAGTTTTAATTAGGTTCTGAAATGTTCGAGGTTCTGTGAAAGGGAATCGGAAATCCACAAGTCCTGTGACCTAGATTTTTCCTAAAAACAATAATATTTTATAAAATCGTATGACAAAATTATTTAAAATGGTTTTTAAATACAAAATGTGGGCTGTATTGAGGAATTACATGATGATATTGATGGTATTATAGTAAGAAAATTAATGAAGGAAACAGGTGACAAAATTTGATTAAACTGAATCAAGATTTCGATTAAACTGCTCGTAAATAGAATTGTTGGAACTAATTTCCCCGGGTAATGGATCTTGCTACAGTTTCATAAAGACATCTCCTATCTTTCTTTATTACACACATTATAAACTAGTTTTGGAACTTGACGTTCATTAATGACAGGTAGATCGTTGCAGCTGATTATCGAAGCTGAAGTTCCAGTTCCTCGAGTCAAGAAAATGATTAAACTTATCGGTGAGTTGTTTTAATCGTTCGTTGGAAACAGAAAATAAAATGTAGAACGTCTGTAATTAGCAATTTCCGATAACTTCATCTTGTATCACTCAATCTTCGTTCTCAGATTCAATTTCGAACGAATATTAGATATTATTTTTACAATATTTCTTATAATGTAATAATTTCTATATATTATACAATTTCTAATAATGTAGGTGATGAATTCCTACAGAAATTGTGTTAATTTTATAAGGTACCAAGTGTAAAGTTTAAATTACAAAATAAAATGACCGTAATCTGAATAATTACAACGCAACGTGGCATATTTAACGCTTTAACAATTCGCTAAATAACGGTTTCTGCTATGATGATTAACGAAATAACAGAATTAATTTCACGAATTCGAGAACATAAAATCAAAAACCGTATCTCAATCTCGATCGCGAAATTTTCCACCGTTTACGACGGGGGGGTCGTGACTTTTTCTCCGTTTGCAGCCCCCCTTTCCGTTCGTTCCGTTTCCTTTTTTATTTCGCCGGGGTACCCAGTGATTAGATGAAGTAGCGAGCAGCGTGCAGAGGAATGGAAAAGTTACGGAGGACGGAAGAGAGGGGAAAGAACGAAGGCGGGGTTCGGGGGATGATGAGCCCAGAGGATGAGGGCAAACACAAAAGAGCGGCTGCACGTCAGTCGAGCCCCCGGCGTCCATCCTCTTTGTTTCGCGGGCGCACCGTTAGGCAAATGAAAATAAAGAAAAGTCGAAACGAATATCGTAAAGAAACGGACGGGCGAACAATAAAAGAAGAAATGGCTCGATGAAGCCTGGTATCCGCCCCTGATGACTCTGTCACTTCCCGTAGTTGATCGAGCTCAGACGAATTTGCGCCTGATATCACGATTATTACGCGATTCAAATGAATTGGCTGCTGAAAGCTTACGACAGTGTTTCCCAACCTTCTCCCCTTAGATTTTTAATTTGGTTCAATTCTTTCCACTTGAAATTATAACATCTAATAATTTTTATACTTTATTGTAATGTTGATTTTAGTTATTTGATTATAATTATAATTATTTAAATTTTCCATTTGGTATCTTGCAAACGTAATATTATATCAATATAATTTAAAATATTTTGAAATTTTTCTTTTCTTTCAATTATTTAATTATATTAAAATTTATAGCCATCGGTCTTAAGTCATATAAATTATTAACATAATTATTTTTGTCGAGGAACAATAATTTAATGTATTAATCAATTTTTCTAAATTATTTACGATTTGAAATTAAATATTCATACTGCTTCTAACTTAAATTAGGGAAATAGTTTTCATCCTTTCTAAGGAAACTTTCCTTCTTAATATTCCAGGTTTATTAATAATCAGTGAAAATTGTTGCATTCCCTTTATGGCAGGTACATCTAATTAGAAATTAATTTATAAAGCGCTCAATGGGAATTTCTTATCGGAACGTTTCCGTTTGAAGTGCTTCTGAAACCTTTCTGAAATAAGCGCAGTAAGAAAACTGTCACAGAGGAGGCAGCTTACAGAACGAAATGGATAGCTATAAATTAATCCCGGGGAATCGATGCAAACTGAAATGGAACGATTGAATCTACTTTCCTGCTCAGCCAGGTTGACCGTAGGAGCTTCCCTTAATGGATATAATTATCTCCGGGGGACGTTAATGAACAGGAAACTGCTAGAAATTCTATTCCCGTTCTAATAGTAAGCGAAGTTTCGTGTTGTCGAGATCGTCGATGAATAATAGAGTCAGCTTACTGCAAACATTCGTTACATCGTTAACAGTTAAGCATTGCTCGAACGATAACGTCTGTACGACAAGAAACTGTACGTTCCGTGGAAAATTATACTGTTCATAACGGGGAGTTTACCAGCATGCATATGTATTTACCCAGCGAGCTTCGTATTGCTCATTTCAGCCACGAGATACAAATAGTTTGATGCATTCGACGATATACAAGCTTTAGAAGCTAATTGGTCGAACTTTGCGCATAATTCCTATCGATTTGTTGCTGATTTATATTTCAAGTATTGAGCTGTTAGATATCATATGATCAATTTTAAAACATCAAAGACACCATAAAATAACACTTCATATTAACACCTTGACTGCAACTACTAAAAATTTCATTTTTGACAAATTTTATATTCTGTTTCCACAATATTTTAATATTTCTATTATCCTACAAAGAATGTGGCTGACATGGCAATCAAAGTGTTAATTTGAAGCAAAATAACTGGGATCAATTTTTAAATATGTAAAATTCGGTGATATAAAATTATTGTAAATTAACAATATTTTATATAAGATAGAAGCTTGGAATTTGTTAAAGGAATATTATTTGTAGAATATCCAGCATTTGAATAATTTGGAAGTTACATAAAATATACTAATAATAAAAATTCACCCACGTACTTCATTATTCGATAAAAATCTGTGTGATAACCGACCTGAAGTAAAAACATTTCAAGCTTCTTAATGGCTTTCATATTTTCTTACTAAAAGCCTCAGGGTCGCCCACGTCGTGTTTATACATTAGTCTCACGTTCGACGAAGGTTCGCCCTTAAAGTTCTCATAAATTATACATGCTGTGTACAGCCGTATGCGTTGCCTCGTGAAAGCTAATTAAAATACATTACACAAATAAAGCCAACAATGGACGATCCTTCGTTCATGCGCGATATGTAAATTTTTAACGAACCCATCTAGTCGTGAATTCGTGGGCCGCCCCCGCTAAAGTTCGCCGACAGCGTCGAAAGTTTAATAACAATGGCCCGTCCCGTTTGCAAAATTATCAGACCATTAAACAACAAACAAGCGAAACAAATGGTTCTCGATACCGACGCGACGATACGTCAAACACAATTTCGTACAACGGACGAAATTAATCCGATAATTTAATGAAAGGAAGCCGATTCGACGTCTGAAAATGACGATCGAGCAATCGCGACAGTTAATGCGCGAATCATTGCATTTTCTGCGCGTTAACGACACGACGATGGAGAAACTGAAAGTGCCCGATGGCGGCAGAAGTGTTTCGCACCCAGCTAGGCTCGTTCGAAGGAAACGCGACATTCGGATTGTTTCCTGACGGGGGATCATAATAATTAAAACATTGCTGCGTAAAGTGTGCCACGCGAGCAGTAATTACGGATTCAAGTACGCCTGTTGCTTAATTAGTAATTATTACGATTTCTACCGCGAGCTTCGTTCGCATTTTCGCCCCTCGTTACGCGGCTGCTTTCCTGTCTACCGGGTGTGACGGTTCATCGTACCTGATAGTAAGGAGTAACCCATATTCAAATTGTAAATCATGTACGATGTAATAAATTGTTTCTTACCAATTGCACAAAAGTACTTGCTCTTTGTATTTTATAATAAATATAAAGTATTCTACCATCGTGTTTAACTTGGAAAATGGAGAATAACTTCAATTTTGTAAATATTAGTAAATTACTAAATCAAGTAATTTTAATTAAAAATATTTTGTAGATTGTAGAATGTGTCAAAAATTAAAGTCACAGTAATTTTAATATAAAATTATAGGAAAAATTTGGGAAACATTTCAAATAAAAATTACTGAATTTAGAAGCATTTCGATTAAGAAACGAAAATCGACTCGATCAAGAAAGTTCGTCGAACCCTGAGACAAATCTTTCGGAATCTCCTCATCCCGGTGGAATGTTCGTAAACGACGTTCATCATCCGCAAATAATCATCAGTTAGACAACCAGGCTATCCGTCGAGTGGATTAACGGGCGCAACACCCGTTAGATTTATGCACGCCCGGTATCAAGGCTTGTTTACACTTTGGCGAAGAGTTAAGAGCTTCTGCCAGGCGCTGGGGTGCCGAGTAATCGACTTTCCTGACCCAGAAAGTCAAAAGGCCTTCGTTTACTTGCCATCTTTCTCTCCTGCACTCAAACTTCCTTCTTCTCACCCCCGTTTATCTCTTTCTCTCTCGTCGGTTTGATTCTTATACCCCTTGGGTGATCCATCCCTGTCTATCCAGTTCGCGCCTCTCCCTTTTACCCATTCTCTATCCCCCACCCCATCGGACGACTCTCGTATCCGTCTGTTTGTCCGTCCCTCTTCCGGTTTTTCTCCAAGGTCTGTCTGTTTCACTCGGCTACCGCCCTCAGCCCCTCTCGAGCCACCCCCGTTTTCACGCTGCCGCAGTCGATCTCTTTTCTTCGTGGAGTCGAGTCGGGTCGAGTCGAGACTGAATTCGGTGCCCGCCAGAGATACGGTCGTATAGTTAAAATCGGGCACTGACCGAAAACTTCAATATTCCGGCTCTTTCATCGACGAGAGGACGAGCAAGAAGCCAAGAGATATCGACAGTTTCTGGTGGAAACGAACACCGGGTCGAGAGTAAAGAAACCGTGAAAGAGAGACGGAGGAACAGCTTGGAGAACGCTTTTTTTTCTTCCCCTCTCTCTCTCTCTCTCTCTCTCTCTCTCGCTCGCTCTTGGCTGCAATACGGGACTCCTCGGATCGGGAATCGAAATGCTACGTCCGGAAGAGTTTTCAATTCGGCTGAATTCCAGAGTAAATAGCTCGGGACCTTGATTCTTATTCCAACGAGATATTATAAGCGTACGTTACGACGATTCTTTACTTCGGTCTGGAGTGCACAAACGTTTCTTACCTCGTCTAATGGAAGAGTAACTCGAAACGAGAAGCTTTGCTTTCAGTGACTGTAATCGAAGACAGTATATAGTAATAGTTTCGTGGCAGAGGGCCTAATGGTATTAAAAAATGTTAAATAGATTTTTAAGCGAAATTAGGATAATTCTTCCAGAAAGAAAAACAGAAACAGCTTTTTTATTGTAAAAGCTACGAGTAATTAAGAACTATAAAAATTCATTTATCTCAAAGAAAATTGTCACAGAAAAGGACAGGTATCTTGTTTTGGAGCAATGTTTGTTAAACGTTCGGTCGTTTGATTTTTGAGGAATCAGCTGGTCGGACAACTAGGGTGTCTCTTGAAATTCAAATCGCACCTACTGCGAGAAAGTAATAAAGGAGAGCTTTCATCATCGTTCTAGATGTCTGTGCTCGGCGGAAGAGCACTTAATACCACTGCCAAGCTCGCCATCATCCCGCCTCCTTCAACCGCCACCAACAGCTTCTGTGTTTTCTTCCAACTTTTATATAAGTGCTGGCCTCTTCTCCTTCTCCTTCTTCTTCTTCGTCTTCTACACCTTCCTATTCCATTTCTCCCGTCGTTTCCCTTTGTTTCCAGCCCCGACCCCAACAACGTTCCTCTTTTCTTTTCGTAAACACTCCTATTTTTCTGCCTTTTCTCTTCCGCGCGGTTCGCAGCTTTCCACCGCTCCTAAAAACGTTCGATCTTTTCTGGAGTTTCTTTGTCCGAAGAATTCTATTTTCGACGGATTCCTGGATTCTGGCCTTCATTTTTTATTTTTCTTTCCTCCCTTTTTGTTTCGTTTACCACGGTCCCCGGGCTGGCTTTAATTTCTCAATTTTTCTATCGGTTTGTGTTGCACGGTTTTCACGGCTTTTGTTCCATTACAAGGCTCCCTTTCGGCCTTCGTTTTTCTTCCTGAGCAGGAACGTTCTCTTTGTTCGGTCTTGTTTTTTCTTAATTAGTCCTCCTGCAGCGAGTTTCCTGTTTTAATTCAATTTCACCTTGTGACGAAGGATTGACAGCCCACAGGGAAACGGTTACACGAGTTGTCCTGTTTTTCTTCAATCACCTTCGCTTTCTGGTTTAATTGATTAAATTAGTCATCACGGTTGAAGTGAAATATATCGTTTCTATAAACGATTAATTAAATCGTTGAGTAAAGTTTAATGAAAATCCAGCAATACCATTTTATCACAATTCTTCCAAAAATTTCATTAATGACAATTTAAATTTTATAGAATTCGATTTCTACGCAAGTCTGTTTAATTTCATTGTTATTCTCTGACATTTCCAATTGTTGGACACATTAGGGGAAACAGGTGGGTCTATCTTCGTTGTAAGTAACAGGAAACAGAAGTCACTTGGTTACGATAGCTGGGGATACCAGAGTCAAGAGACCAATGCTTAAATCGAGTTTACTCCCCGTATCGAATTTTGGCGGAAGTGCACTCCCCGGTGTGTTGCCCGCTACAGAAAGGCTTAATAACGAGGATAGGTCTATCGGCGCGGCTGGAGTTAATCGACGAGCTTTTCCACGTTGAAAGATATGAGATACAATAGCTATTGATTCATGCTTTCAACGGCTATTTGCTTATAGTTCTCGAGATAATTAATATGCATGTGTTTTTTATTAAATTTCAAAAGTTGGCGGTTTAACCATGTGCTTTAAACATTAAGATACCCATCTGAAGATAACACTGTATTTTCAAGGTTTCTATTTCTGACTGATATCAAACTTGGATTGTATCATAAAAAAGACTCACGTCATATTAAAAAGAAATAATTAGTTTTACCTTTCTGAATTTAAAATTAGCGCATGTTCAGCAGCGCTACTCCGGGCGCCATCTAGCAGTGAAAATTGAAATTAACGAAACAGAAAATTGTATTTTTTGACGAAATTAGACATTTTTGGACATTACTGCTGTGAGAAAAATAATCTTTGTTGCAGAGTGAATAACATTAGTGGCTTTGATGGTTGATAAAAGCGTTTAAATCGGAAATTGGAAAATTGTGCCATCCATGGATACACAAATGCTCAGCCATCTAGCGGTGAAATGTCGGTACTAACAAAATTAAATTCTGCCTTCGTTTTCATTAGTACCTCTGTTTTTGACTTTTTAGACCACGTTAAATCTTTTAAACCAGTTTTATGCATCGAAAACAGACTCTTTAATAACTGTATTTAATTAAAAATAATTATGTATAAAATGAGGTGCCATTACCGACATTGAAGCAGCGTTACCGACACGGGCAAAGTATTGAACCTAGACTATGATGGTGCTGCATTCTATAATCGAAACTATTACTTCTTTATTAAGCATTAATTATATTTTATCATTAATGGATGTATATGATCAATTTAGAACGTACTGCAGGCTTTCAAATGCGGAAAGTATTTTGTTCTTATAGAAAATTAATCACACATACTTGAATGCTATTCATGGCACCATTTTCAAAACTCTTAATTATTAAGACATTTAATGTTTTTTGAGGTCCTGAATTATCAATTTTATCAAGCTTGAATTAAATAAATGTATTCTGATATTATGGTATGTTGTATTTTATGCTCTAACAAATAAAAAACGACTAATAATGTAATATAAGCATTGGAATTTTAGTTCCATTAGTACCCGCCAATCGACCGCTAGATGGCTAAGTATTTTTGTATCCATTTTCAATATTAACAATTTTCGTAAGTCGCAAATGAGTTTTTTGTATTCTATGATGATCATATAATATTATACTACCTCCAACTGGTTGTAAAAATTGCTTATTTTTCCAAAAAACGGATTTTTTTATTTCCATATTTTCATGGTTGCCGCTAGATGGCGCTGGGGTACCATTTCCTAAGCGCGCTTCACATAAAAATTAAAAATTATGCAAAAGTAGGCCTTGAACCACAATTTTGGTGGATTATATTAATTATTTTTGAGTTATTTATGCCATTGTGTTAATTACTTTACAGTAGACAAATAATTTACATGTGTTGTATGTCATAAGGGGTACATGTACAATGCGCAATAAAAGCTACTCCCTTTGTTATAAAAGACACATCATTTTTGTGTATTTATAGAAATGTTGCTTATAATTATGTGCTTTACAATTCTTAATCGTTCTCCAACCGTGTAGAGACGTACGTTGGAAAGTATTCGCGTAAATATAATTCACATACACAACTATTATCTAATGTAAGATCTATTATGCGCATACATTTGAATTTCATTCATCGCGTTCACCCTCCTTTAAAACATAGGCTCATTTGCACGGTTATTATTACCTTAAACTTATCCTTGGCACTACTTGGGTTTCCTTTGCTGTTATAGAACCTGGAATTACGGAATAATTATATACCTTTGTTCACAGACAGTATGAAAGTGTTCTATGTATCACACATCCTTCATTTTTTCTTTTATTGAATAAATATTGTGATTAATGTTTGATATGACAAACTACCTGTTGTAATTTTTTATATTTTATTCGTATTTCACAAGACTTATAAGAAAACTTTAACCTATTCAACAACTTACGATACTAAACTCTATTGTTTTAATTTAATTGTACAACATAGTACACTATAATACAGAATAGAATTCAAAACAATATAGTATCGATTTCGTTTGATTTAAATTTTGAACAGTTTCCCTCGCTTCAGTTTCCAAACGTGGACACCTGGCGGCGCGATCGTTCGACTCACACCGGGAAATATGGCGGGATGTTCACGACGTGTATAAAGAACTCTTTCTGAAAACAATAAATTGTTAACGAATAAAGTGTCTGGTGCACGAAAATTGTGAATTATTGAAAATAGAAGACGACGGTAGGTTTATACGGGTAGTCATGTCGAATATGCGTGAGTCGTATGCGCGTGAGTAGGGATAGCATGGCGCGTGGGGTTGCGCCGGCTTACGAATGTCACTTGTCAGTCTGCCGCGAACGCTCTAACGGTACGGTTCGTGTACGTCGCGTATACTTTCGATAATTTATGTCGTTTCTTTCGAGGCCGCGAGTGGGTGACCGGTGTAAATAAACATTAATGTCATCGTCGAAGGGTGTACCGAAATACGTGTCACCGCGTTCCGTCGCGGTGTTCACATCGAGACAATATTTCATTCACGATCGTTCGAACACGGATTTGTTCGTTGTCTAATTTCACACGATTCCCCCGTGTTTTCGTGTACACGCCGGTTGCATTTTTATCGCGACGCTACGTTCGCTCGGTGCCTGGTGTTTTGTGATTTTTGTGAAAACGTTCGTGTTTTGTGTGCCGATTGGATTACTACGAAGCTTGGCGTTTACCATTCGAACCGTAAACTGGGAGATACGACGACGAGTGAGTAAACGATACTTTTATGCATTTATTATTATCCAGACGTGTCCAACGTATCTTGCATAACGGTTGACGTAACGGCGCGAAAACTTATTCGAACGATTTTCGTGCTATTCAATGTCATAAAACATTCGGAGGGTGCGGGGGACAGAAAAAAACAGACATAAATATATCACGACACTGTTGAATCTCGATATTGAACATCGAACGATACAACAAGTGTCTCCATTTTTCGTGAACGCCACGAAACTCGTTGGACTCGAGTTGTGTAAGATACATCGCGTGCAATGACCGTGGGACGCGTGACAAATTGTATTTTGAGTAGAATGCCTCATATTGTTGTCATGCAAATATACTATCCGAACTTAACTCTCGGTATTTAACTCTCTGAGCTCTCGATATCTAAAAGGTGAGACGAAATCGAATGTGGGCTCGATCGTCAGCCGATGCGCTCCATTTTCAGTCGAATCGTCGATACGTTTAATTGTATTTACCGTTACTGATCGAAGGCGGCCATATTTAGTCAAATAAAGCGCGCGCAATTATATTTTAATGCTCTACGCTTTCCATCATCATTTTCCACGAATTTTCTAATTGATTGAACAATTTCGGGAATGTTTTTTACAGTTCAATAACGGTGTTATATTATTATAAAATATAATTTCGATTGGCAGTTTTATTTCTGATCGTTTAATAAATAATTTAATACTCTTTTACGCGTTTCCTTTAAAAGATCGAACAAAAATCGCAAATCCATGTAAATTTTAATAGTCTTCTTCGAACCAAGTTTCTTAATATCAAATATTACGAAAAATAAAATCTTGGAACTAAGATTAAATTTTATAAATTTTAATTTTGAACAAAATATTAAAGGATACTTCCAAATTGTATCATAAACTTTCATGGTCAAGTTCGAGGAAAATTTAATAGAATGGAACAATTAAATACATTTTTTTCTATAAGGATCGAGCATTGTTTGGCGGGAAATTTGAACGCCTGTATTCCCTTTTATCAAATTAAAGTTAATATCGATCGGACACGGAATCGAAGTCGATTGTCGTTCCCTTCCTACGCGTTCGATCATTATCGAGGCCTTTCTCGTCACGACGGTGTAAATCTGTATTTTTTATCGTCGATAAATCACGAGAAGAAACGTGGGCTGTCGTTCGTCCCACGGTCAAGACATGTCACTCGTACAGCTCGGTACACAATCGAGGCTCCCGATGCCGAGACGATCTTTGAGACGGCGCTAAATTTAAGAAGAAAATAAAAAAGAAAATATAAAAAAGTAGAAGAGGACACATTTCGTCCAGACGAGATGCGAACACTCGGGTGCCCGTTGATGCGAATCAACATCGCGTCGCTCCAATTACTTCAATTATAGTACCGTCACGCTGATTCGAGAGTACAATGGATTTTTTTTTTAATGACCATTGTTTCTGATTGGTCTTGCGTGGAACGACACTTGAAGTACGCAATTAATAATCGTCCTTTTTCTCTCGACGCTCGGTTACTTTTCCACGACTGTCTCCCTTCTAATCACTCGGTCAAGCTGAAGAAATTTTAGTTTCGAACGTGCTTGTTGTTTGAATGGGTCGATTTTGACCGAATAATTCAAAATTATTAACTTTAAAGCGAGCTTGCCGGTTTGGATCAGTAGTAGTAGGGATCTATTGATATAATTAAATTTCAATAATTAGTGACACAAAGGTGGAGTCACCATAAGTTTTGGAGTACTTTTAATTCAGTTTCAAGGTACTGCATATACCCATTCAGTAATAAGGCAATTTCCATAATTACTTGAAACTTTTACTATCTACAATTAAGCAATGAAGTTGATTCTCTCAAATTAAATTCACTTACGAAACTTATACCTAATTTCTTACCTTTGAAACTTTCAGTCAATATCAAATTATTACAAACTTCAAGCTTGCTCAATCTTCGGCAACTTAACTTCCGTTTACAAAGTGTAAATATTCATAATTGTGTACCTGAACCGAGTGTTCGACATTTCGAGACGAGTTTTGTTTAATTAAGATTCTAAATGTTGTATCGTCTGAAGGCAACGATACAACGGGTCGTTTTACTTTCAAGTTCACTGGCCTGCGCCCTGATCGTCTCGGGGAGTCTCGATCATTTTTCTAACCCAGTTTCCTTGGCAAGCGTGGCACAGTATCTCGTATTGATACACGAGTCGAAGGTGCACACCTGTTGTTCGAGTTTCACGCGAATTGAACCGCGTGCACGCCTCGAATTGGCGGCTACTTTCGCGACAGAAATGCACGAAATTGTGTCGTGCATGCCTATGCGGGTGTGTGACACATAGATTTGCCAAAGTCCTATTACTGTCCAACAAAACACGAATAAACAAAATTTGTATACCTTTCGAAGAGCACTCTTTATTTGATTAAATTGGTGCATGTAGTTGCAACAAGAATAATTGCAATTTTATTAATTAATACCAGCAAAAATGATGTTAAACTTAAATGGGGTTTGCAGTGATCATACATTTTTTTTAGATATCTGTGAATGTAGTATTCTGACGAAATTAGATTACTATGAAGACTACTTTTATTCTACTATCAATTATTATTGACTTTAGGTCCTGAAACCTACATCCGCGGATAGGGGGATTTCGCTGCACTTAAACTCCGCTTTCTGTCATCAGAGCAAACGTTTCTCGACGATTTCAGAATGTAAACACATTTTATCGAGTTTGCACTAAGTTAATAGCGCACCGTAAAAATTGTTCGTCATTCAACAGGAAAAGTGTATTTGTTTAACTCGCGAACGTATTGTCGTTGGAATACTTTCATGCGCGTAACCACGGTTAGGTTCCTCTTTGATATTCCGAACGAAAGAGGGACGGAATTCGTCGTGAACAAACGCCGCGATGACCTAAATGCGACCAGACGAGCACGACCATGAAGAGGCCTATGTATGTATATAATTTGATTCGTTGCTCGACCACCGGCGTGGCGATGAAATTATCAAAGTTTTCAAGCAATTAGGGACAATCCGAGCGAATTGCGCCCGGTGTGTAATTACGATTTGCGCCAGAAGTAATAGACACAGTTTTATACTGTGATTCGTGCTACGTGAAACGGAGTTTTCGTGCAGTTACGCCGCGAGTTAAGCAATTTTCAACCCTTTCGCTTCAGAGAACGTACAAGCGTGTGTATTAAAAAAAAAAAATGGATTACGTGTGACAAACTGTGTTATTTAACAGAAAATAGTTTTTCCTTTGATATAATTATAAACTGTTGCTAAATATCATTTAGCAGAAGTTGCTAATATAAATTATAAACTCTAACTAGATTAATGGTTTAAAATGAAATTACAAGTATAGAAAGGGAAATAAATTCATGTGGTAATAAATTAAGAAATAGAAATTGCAATGCTGCATCTGTGTGTTGATGACTGTGGCAATTACGTTTTGTCATAAGTGCGTTTGAGCAAAAGGGTTAATTTCATCTTAGATTCGTAAAAATTGAGTAGTCAGTAAGTGGTATTGCAATTATTCTTATTGCAACTTCGTTCAGATTGTCTTGTGATAGAAAATTACAGCTACAAAACGGATTTTTATGCGTGAAATCTTGAAAAGTAATTAGGAAATGGCATTATATAAAAGCTTTCTAAAATACTCGGCTCTGCTTTCAGTTCTTCAAAGTATAATTGCATATTTCTCGTTTGAAACGATCTCGAGTGTCAATTTCATGCAGTTCCAAACGAATCTTTCGTTTTCGTAGAAAGAAAATCTCGTTTCGTGAATTTTGATCATCTTTTTCAACGATAGTGTTTTTTACAAGCATCATTTTTCATCACCCGCTTTCCTTTTCATGATTCGACGCGGTAAAAATTGTTAAAGAGGCAATTGAGAAGCGATAAAATGTAAATTTCGTGTTTCGTAAGTGGGATCGGTGGGAAATGCTTTGGTCGTTACTTTCGATGATTTTATTTGATCGGGGTTAATTAAAAGACCGCCGGGGCCTTGCATCGTTACAAAGTCATTCGCAGTTCGTTGAAATGTAAACCTGGCCTCCCATTAAGCGCGTTAAACGTATAAACAAATTCATTTATTCGTCGCGTAATCGTCAATTAAATCGAGATACAATTCCACGAGTCGGTCAACGTAGAAAGTAGAGTGCGATTTTTTACAATCTTTTTCGTCATATTACGAAAACGACTCTTCTTTCTTTCTGTCCGTATCGAAATTTAGGTCACGTGGTGTGCATTTATTTCGTTACGAAAATGGAATTACGGTGAAAGCGATGAAAATTCGACTCCTCTTTCACCTTACATTAATTTCTGTGTTAGTAATTTATGTATTTGAATAATTTTTAGCTACAAGAAATGATTATGATCACGTTTGCCAAGGAACGTTAGTTTTATATTAGATTGTTATTAAG
This sequence comes from Anthidium xuezhongi, assembly GCA_022405125.1. Taxonomy (NCBI): domain Eukaryota; kingdom Metazoa; phylum Arthropoda; class Insecta; order Hymenoptera; family Megachilidae; genus Anthidium; species Anthidium xuezhongi. Next base: position 7,446,435 of record CM039639.1, read on the forward strand.
TAATACTGTTGTAGTCAGATAAGGGTGAAGTAGACAGATAATTCAAGATTAAAAGAATTTGTAATATTTATTTTCGTACACACTTTGATTTTCTTCGATGATAAGAATTTTCAGTCTACCTCGACCTCTAATTTTATTTTTAAGAACCTCTGCGCAAATATTGATAAGTGGACGAGCTGTTTATAAAAATTCAAATTTAATCTGTACGATATCGTGGTAGAATCGTGGCTGATTTAATGTTACACGTTACAGATTTCAAATCGAGCAATAAACTTGAATTAGAGTCTCTTGGATAATAAAGCATATGACATTGCATTTAAAATAATTCTAAAGCTTCTTTGTTCAAAACAATAATAGAATTTTGATCAAATCTAAAAATCAGGTGCATTGCTCTAATCAATGATAAACTGATAAACGACGCGATTACATGACTATGATAAAACTATCGATGTACATACTTTCTCCTATCAAAATGATAAGTTCCTTCCTTATTTAAGAACATCGTAGTAGATTTGCAAATTAAAATTGCAAACGTGGCAAAAGTATTTTTCCATCGAACTTTGATAAATTATTCTGCAAAAAAGAAATACGAAAATTGTGAATTTGATATTAATTTATTTAACCGTGAGAATTTTCCCGATGAACACTAAGTCAGTCGAAAGTGTATCTTACATCATCAAACGTAGAAACACGGTAGAATATCTATAAACATTTATGACCAACATACTTATTTATGGAATCGTGCTTGCACTTTTAATGAAGGTCTAATTAAAATTATAATCTTATTACAATTTCAAATGTCGTTCCGCATGAAACATTCTTGCACGAGACGTTCATCGTGTCGTCGGTTGGAAAAAGTATCTCAGACTTTACAGTAACATCGTCAACTAACTAAGGTGTGTAGGTGAATGTACATTACCTTTCAAAAGTCTTAGGGCATCCATTGAATGACTTATTCTTCAAAGACTTCCTCGTAAAAAGGTATTAAAGTATACTGTCGAAAAAATATTTTACGTTTAAAAATATTTTGGTTAATCACGTATGTCGTCCCAGAGGCGCCACTCGAGTGCAAAGGATTAAATGATACAAGTGTTACGTTTTCTAATAATTTCACGACTTTGTTAAGACTTTTGAACGCCAGCGCAGGTCGGCAACGATATCTTACGATCTATGAAACAGATGCGTAAACGATAGGTGCACCGTGTTCACGCATTCTGAACGGGACGAAGCGCACGCGAGTCACGGATATCCGGGTGCACGCGGATATCCGTGCGCGGCAAGCTTAATTAATAATTTCGGCAAGAGCGCCCCTCCCCTTTTGATACGGTGGTCCCGAGCCACCCTATGCCGCTTTTGCGCCCCTTGGCAGTCTGTTCTTTCGAACAATATGCTCCGCTCGGCGCCAACGTGTCTTTTCCATTCACCTGGGCCCCCAAGTATTGTACGTAACTTACGTCCATTCACGTGGTACGTGGGGTTGAAAATTAGATAACCCACTCGGCGATGTACAGCTGCTCGGATCTCTTTTTGAAAACTGGTTCCTCCGCTGTTGTACGAAACGTGCACAGGATTAAAATTAAATTTTTACGAACTGTACACGAGCCACACCAGAGACGGGAGAATGGTATGGATTTAATTTGAACCTAATACACGTCGACTCGTGGATGAAAGTTGCACGAACCTTGTGTTTTAAACATTCAGCTTCTTTCTCCAGGTTTTGTCAATCGTTATTCGACACAGAGGGGCATTTGTTTCCGCCTCTTTTTGTGAAACAATTTCAATATGTTTGTTCATTCTGCGTACAATAGTGTATTGTTCTAATTCTATTTCTTCGTGAAATCGTATTGATTTAGTTAGGTCCTTTTGTCTTTTCTGTGTCAGAGTTTAGAATCGAAATTTTCTGTTTTTGAATGGAGAATGCGAGGATACTGTTTTGAAATTTCGTTAAGAGACAATTGAATCTTTTGAATCGGCAGAAAAGCGTATCACTTTGTTCACATTCGAATCACGTTCGTCGAACGTTAGATTTTCCGTGTATTTTAAAGGAAGAAAATCGGTTTACCTGAATCACTCAGTATTTGCTTTACTCTATGTATTCTGAGCAAAACCACTGTATGCATAAAAGATTAACGAATGCAGTTCTGAAAAATTTTGTTGCATTCAGCTCATGTATCAAAATTTCACAAAATTTCTACCATTAAATGGTAGTGCATTCTTTATATTCGATTTTATTTTTTATATCGACATTTATTAAATTGTAAGAGGTTTTATGTTGACAATTAATTTTTCAAAATTCAATGTGCACACGAATGATGGTTTTTTATCTAACAATTTTCTTTCTTGAAATAATAATATAAATTTTCCCGCTATCGTTTTAATTCTCCCACTGTTTTTCCGCAACGTGACAGACGTGTGCAGTCGAATTTACCTGGGCACAGCAAACGTCGATGCCGGCTTCGTGTACAGGGAACTGGTCAGCAGGAAGGGGGCTAAAAATTAGTTAAGCCGCCCTCCCTGTACCCCTCTCGAATACCCACGAGGCAAGTCTGTTCGTTGAGCGATAGCGAAAGCATGGAACCGTGTCTGAATCCGTTCAAATGTTCCTTCCGTATAACTAAATCAATTTATTCCTCGAAACCTTTGCGTGTTCACAAATTAATTTTATTTATGAGAAATTTGTACATGGATATAATTAAATAATTCCATAAATTTTTTGTATAAAAATCAATTTTGTTCACCTGAACTTCAGGTTCAGTTTATAAAATGTTAAAGCTAAAGAAATATTGATATTTTCGAATATTAGTAAAAACTTTTTCGACTTTTACTTATTATTCAGTCGCAGAGCTCCAATAGATAGCAATTGTAAGACGAATAGATCTTTTGCTTTACCTAAGCTATACCTAAAACCACGATAGAAGAGATTTTTTTATTAAAAGTAGTAAGGTTTCACGATCGTATCTCCTATCAGTGCGTTATATAGTGTTACCTGGAACCGCCAAGGTTCCCTTCTAACCTAACGCCGTCTTTCATATCTACTGTTTATTGCTGGCGATTTTCCATCTTTTTTTTCCATTTAGTACTGTTGATATCGCCCTTATGTTACTCGACACGTTTCACGTGTCACTCGAGTACTGTGATTAGCTGTCGCATTAATATTAGGTGGACTCTTTGCTACGTACCGGTTTAACCGGAAGTCAGTTTGCCATAAATTTTGCGATAACGATATCAAAGGATGTCATAATCATAATTACAATTTTTTAATCGAACATGGAATTAATATAACCCTTTACGATCGTGTACATCGAAAACATGGATATCTCGATCGTAAAAAATTATTTTTGTCTTAATCAATCTTACCATTACTTTTTAAAATAAAAATTTAACCTGAAATTGCTATGGTATTAGTGTATTTAAGGATTAATTAAGTTATTATTTCTGATAAAATTTATCTCTGATAGCCAGACTACATCGTATTAGTTAGGAGTTGAAATTCTTTTAATTTAAAGCACGCGAACGGTTTTAATATTATGTTTGCGTAGCCTGCACGCAAGTAAGCTAAATATTTACCAGTCACGGTTATGTGTTTTAGTTGGTTGGGCAATATCTGATGCGTTTCCTTCATTATGTTCCATTTCACGGTATCGAGCTGTAAATAGTCGATGCATTTTCTGATCACGTACTGTAGATTGTTGCGGATGAAAAATGTAATAGAATTCCTAATGAAAGTGCAATCGGTTGTGCCAGTAATCATGATGATTTATCGTTCAGATTCTTTGATCGTCGTTTCAATTTTAACACGTTGAAATCTTTATAAAATTTAATAGAATCGAGAGAAATTAAAGAAACTTTTGAGCGATATTATTTTACTTCAAGAAAAATTTGAAAACCTATTTACAATCGCTGAAGAACTTTAATAAACATTAACATTTTAATGTTAGTAAGCAAAAGCGCGAAATAAATCCTAAAAATGGTATTCAGTTTAATCGCCGCTAAAGCATCTCCATTTGCATGGCGTTAGAGGAGAATTATGCAAATGCACAATTGCACGCAGTTCATAGAAGATGACCTTAATAATCGAGATTGTCTATGAATACCTCACGTGTGTGTACACGAGACGAAGGTCGATTTCATTGGCGATCGAACAGGCTGGTCATTAAGCTCGAAATCCTTTTTTAATGGACATTCCAGCGTCGTTACGTCCGTCCATGATGATTTATGCAATACTACTCGTTTACTTTAACGAATTGCACTTGTTCGATACATTCGTCAAGCTTTTTCCGATGTTTTCGCGTGGACAGTTATCGACGTATATTTTGATTTATTCGTGCGTTCGATCCTCATTAGAATACACAGTTTAACGACACCTATTTCCCGTCGAAGTTTCAACGTTTTTAATATCGTCGCGGCTCATATTCGCTGGTGGCATAATCATCAGTTTATAAGTCGTTTACCTGTACTTTTTATCGCGCCAGTTGTAAAACTCGTTTAGCAGCTGGACTCGATTCTTTCCAACACGTATCGTTGCTGAAAATAGCTAAGATACCGATTACCACCCGGGGAAACGATCTAAAAAAATTATTCGACGATGATGAAATCCTCGAATTCTTCCCAACATTTTATAACAAATTTCTACAATCTCTATCAATTTTATAATATGTTTATAAAATGAATTCTTTCTATGCTTCTAAAATTTCACCGTTTAACGCCTTATCGGCCAACGCACTTGAACCATTAATATCGCCTTTTGCAATAAATAAACTGTCTCTCGAATACCTTATGTGGTACTAATTCGTCACTATCGTCGATCTCGGCTCGAAAAGGGTTGCCGTTCGTTCGCTCGGTGGACCAGTCGACCTAACTGGTGATACAGGCTCGGGCAAAAAGTAAAACACGATCGCAAACTGGTCATAAATCTTGAGTTGAACAATAAAATTATTTGTACAAAAGTAATGCCATTGGCTATCGTCGTCCCGAAGGATGCATTCATTTCTTTTTTATATAAAATGAACCGTAGTAGACGATATAAACCGTGAGATGTGAAAAATGTTATTTTGATAAGGTTTTAGACGGATTAACGTATATATTTCAATATCCAACGTTTGCCCAGGACTCTTTTCGATACTCCTCTCTATAATCTGCACCGTATAGGAGGGTTTTAGCTCAATCGATCAAAGCCTCGCCGACACTCGTTCATCGTTTCGCGATTTTCATAAAAGTAATTTCGCCCGTGCGAGACTGCGCGGCCGTGTCGTAAAGCACAGTTATAAAGATTTATCGTGGCAATAGAATCAGTGTCGTAAAGTTTCGAAAGAAAAATTCGCGCCATCATTTTTCGCCGCCTCGTGAATCAATTTTTACGCTCGTTATTTCATTTTGGAAAGAAATCACGACGTGACCGGGTGTCGTCGGTGATAAAACATTGTTTGGGGTTTCAATTAATCGAACCACAGGTACACAGATTGATTGCCAGTCGAGCAATAACTCAGCTCAAAAAATGTAAATTTTAAAGAAGCTTAATAGAACTCATGTTTTTGAAAATATTAGATAAGAAGCTTTATATGTAATTATCAATTAATTCCTGTGGTTTTTGGTAGCAAATTTGAATTTTTTTAAGTTGTGCCACTATTGGTATCAATGATTCGTGAATACGTTTGTCTGTAGTCTCATTTTGTTACGTCCGTGGCGGCATCGTTACGACCCACATAACCCAGCTGCTCGTACCAGTTGCGTAACTCGTTAATACGTGTATTGTGTGCGATGAAAAAAATGCCAATGAGAAGGCACGTGTGTGTACGTTACCCGTAGGCTCGTGTAAACGATGGTGCATGTAAGAACACAAAGGGATGCTTCAACTTGACTCGACGCGGATCAGGTTTGAGCTACTTTGATGAAATGGTGACAAGGGGGCGAGGCAAGTTTTGACAAAAAATGATCGTTTCGATATTTAATCTGTGTGCATTACACCTTTAGATAACGGAGTGAAGTATTGAAATCACTACTGAAATTACCTACCATTATTGGTATTTTAAGAAAACTTTTAAAAATCTAAACATTCTACATATTTCACACTTGACAAGCCTCGATTAGAATTAAATTAAAAATTAGGTTTTAATCAAAATATAAAGGATAGAGGTCCCACTTGAAACACAGGGTGTGTCACGCATGTGACACGGTATTATAAGGCAAGGGGTTAATGGCGGAGGTGTAAGGCATTATTCAAGTGTAGCAATAAATGACAACGTAATGTGTCAGTTAAACAAAGATAAGCTGTTCGAAAGCAATTCTACAACCCCGTGTACTATCCATATCCATTCGATGAAATAAAAAATTCGATAAATGAAGGTATCTAAAGAGCATCTTAGCGATGCATTCTAGACGACTGTTAATGCAATGTTAGGTCGCCATGAGAAAGAAAAAGAAAGTCTAAAACGCATCAATGCCTGGCAATACCCTGCGCTTTGAGCACGTTCGCGGTCGACGAACATAAAAGCTAGCCATAAACACCCGTTCACAATGAGGGACCTCAACTATGGCGTATAATGCCGGTCGATGGCGAACAGTGTGCATCGTACAGTTCACTGGGACGAAGGTGGAACAGGCTGTGTGAGAATTGTTCGACGACCAGGACTGCCGTAAGATCCTCCCGTTTGCGAGTCGTTAAGCGGTCGGTGACTTTTTCCTTAAAAAGCAGTTGGAACAGGCGGTTTCCGTGCCCCTTAATGCATACGACCTGCATCGTTTGGGATTACTGGGACGATAAATAATTTCACGTGTAATCTTCTTCGTAGGAAAAGTTCTCTTCGAGCAATAATCGATACTTCTCGTTTTCAATTCGTGTAGAAATTTTAGCTTCTCCTATTTATGACTCCTTTATTTAATTAAATTTATCTTGTGATTTATAAATAATGAAATCGTTAAAGATTGCAGAACTTGGATGATTTCTATATTCATTTATGTTTATGAAAAGAAAGCTTTACGTTTTCAAATCATTAGGGAATTTTATTATATCAAGATTGAAATGTTAATATAACGAGCTTATATTACTTTATAATGGAATGAAAGTTTGATATTTTTATTTCTTGAGCCAAATGCTTTTCACAGGACTTTCATTTGTTCAGAGAAATTTTATACATATCATAAAAAATATTTAGTCTTGTATCGAAGAAAATTAATTGTTACCCTCCAGTAGATTTCATTAATGGCACAAGGCTTGATGGCGAGAGATGCTGCGAATGGACCAAATACAGAGATCAAGAGAGAAAAGTAAGAATCTAGGCAATCACTAAGCTAGTCAGGTCAGACCAGATCCTTTGTTTCACGTCGTCGGTGCTTTCCTCTCTCTTTCCCTTCCCATTTTCTCTTTGACCTACAAAATTCCAGCTTGCTTCCTCTCGCGTTCACGGACTTGTTCTTGAATTTGGTCCTCCTTTTACCTGCCATTGATCAAACATCAGGGGATACAGACGGTATATAATCTTATCTGCTCTCTTCCGGCCACTGATAATCTGCGAAACGTTAACTTTATTTTCTACATAAATTAGTTACACGAGTGATGCTAGAGTGCCTTGCAAAATATATTACTTCAATATCATAAAACATAGTAACCCAATTATTACTTTTGCATGAAATGTCCAATAAAAAATATATTTTTAATATTTCGACCATCAGGGGTTAAAAGTCGTAAAGAAAGAACAATGGTGCGTTCAAAAGTGTAATAACTCAGGAAGTAATCTTTATGGACGCACATTTCTATCGATATGTTCCGCCTAGAACCGATCCCCTGCATGACGTCTCATTTATCTGGGCACGTTCTTTTCACGCCAGGGTAGGAAGCGCGGATTGCCGGTTAAATCGTAAAATTTAATTAATCGGCCGGTGGTTGGCCATGTACCAGGTTCCCAGCAGCTTTTACCGAGCTTCTGGCCTCTATCCAGAATTAATGCTTGTGCCGGTACGATATTCCTCTCTCTTTAGAGGAAGTACCGAACGATCGCTATATACGCTCATGAACACCTACTATCGAACTCCGCTCGTACATATCTCGTTCTATGCGAAACGTCTGGGTAATCTTCAGCAATTTCTAGATAGTCTAACAATAAGTACTGGTAGGTCGCACCTTTGATCTCCTCCTGTCTGCTCGATTTATGGAACGTTTGCCGATGTTAAGTGATTTCTTGGCTTCGTGCCTCTCGTTTTTCATTGTTCTTTGAAGTGCCGTCTACTTCGATATTTAAGATGGTCTTGAACCACCCATAGAAAGGGTTGATACTTTTCATTTCTGCTTTATCAATATTAAGGTAATTCAGTTGAATTCTAATATGTAATATGCAAGTAGGTTAATTCTGATCGATGCACTTAATAAAATTGATAAATCTGTAGTAGCTGCAAATTACCACACTAGAAAGTATGATTTATTTGGAGTGTTACTTGTTACCAAGAACTAAATAGTACAAGCAAATGTTTTGCTACTTGTGTCATGTGGAAGATATTGAATAATTTTGTCCGACTAGCAAATTGTTATGTTTTCTTTAATGAATCGGTAGAGCTGCATGCTCGGACGTCTTCCGTATCGCGAGATACTTATAAACGATCTCGACATACGCCAACGAAATGCAAATTACGATGTAGAAACTCAACGATTCACTTGTGAATATCAAGTATAGATGATCAGTCGCGTATAATCGCGCGTCGAACGCCAAGATCATGCCTAGCAGTTTCCGGGAAAGCGAAGCCGCATATAAATCAACCTCCTTCCTCTGATACTTTCCTCGATACCATAAATTTACATGAAATTCTTGCTTTATATCGCACCTCGTCGTGCCGTGAGCTTTTAGCGAGGTTCCACGATTCTTTAGCATTTTTAACGTTTCGAGAAGAGACACAGAAGAATATTGTTTGTGTCATCTCGATTTTAAAACGAGAGTAACAATTCAATTTTTTTTTAACATAAGGATATCGTGAAACACCTCAGAGAATTCTACAAAGATTTGTTAGGAAGCTTGTCAATGTTGCAAAAATTCAATTTCGAAGAGGAGAGACTCTTCGAGCAACTTTATTTTTCAATAGGGACACTCGTCGACGAACCGGAATTATTTAATAAACTCTACTGGAAGACACAAGGATACTCGGATGCTGTCAGCTGATCTCGAGTAGGCTACCGTCTGTTTCCAAGTTTCTGATACTGGATAGATTATTTAACGTAGCACGGGAGAAGAGGGAAGCCTGTTTTAGAGTAGAGAGGATCCAGGGAAAAACGGGAAATGGAGAGAATGCTGAGGGAAAAGACAAAACGAGGATCACAATAGATCGAGGGGGAAAGGAATACAGAGTGTCTCGAAATAGACAGTGTATTCGAGAAATGACGATTTTACTTGGGAAAGTAAGTTGAAACTGTGGAGAAAATTAAAATAATTGTAAAAAGATACAGTAATTATACTCCAAATTAAATTCTTTTATTTTTCTTTAATTCAGACTGCAATTTACATAAAATCTAAATAACGAGAATAATAATACTTTTAAAAGAGGTTTATTAAAAGTCTGTTCCTTCATGTTTGTTGACCATTTTTATATAAAATTACCACTATTGATTTTTTCGAGCTTTCCTCAGAAACATTACTCATCTTTATCTTATCAGTTGAAGATTTTCTATTTTTGATCCATGGATTTGTCACTTTCGATTTAATCTTTTACGAGTTGAATTACACACTTCGATACATTCTGTACAAGATAGAGATCTATTTTCGGGTACGCTTTACTCTCCCGTGTGTTAGAAGTTGTGTGTTGAAGTTGTTAGGTGCAACGTTTGCACGTTTCCTCTCCAGACGATCCGTTTTACCGAAGTCAGAGGGATCGGTAACCTCGGACGAGAGCACGCCAGAGAGATTAAATTATTTATACCGGCCACTTTGGCGCGCCGCCTCGTTTCAAACCTCGCTCCGATATTCGATTATTATCGATTACGCGCTATTAGCCGGCACTGGTATCGACGTGTTTGCGCCTGTGGTAGGCTTGTAAAATTGGAACCACTTTCTCCTTTGGCTTTTTCTTGCACGACCACTGCTTCCTTTCTTCCTTTCGTTCTTGTTTCTGCGATGGATAATCGCGATCGTGTTTCTCACTTTTTCTTTCATTTTTTCCTTCATCGGTATTGTTTCATGTCGAGATTTGACAATTTTGATACATAATTTTAAGATTTTAAACGTCAATTAAATTTACTGTAATTTTTCTCAAATAAAAACGTTTGATTTGGTGTAGCGAATAAACTTTACAAGAAATAAAATATCGAGGTATGTTTGAATACCGCTCCAACATTTATAGAGCAGTTGGTTCGAGTTCGACGAAATATACGACAATGATTTCAACTTCAAATACGTGTTGATTGCGACGCGGAGCCATTAGCAAATTGTTTATCGCCTGTAAATCGTTCGATGATCGTGTTCCTGTGATTCGAAGGCGTGCAGCTTTAATTTGTTAAATTCCATTCCGTTGAAGAGTAAATCGGGCGAGAGGAGCGGTATTCGCGATACGTATTTCGAATAACGAAATTCACTCTGTCGAAATGAAATTATCGAACCGCGTTTAACGATAGTTAAACCCGGGAAAGCGTCGATCCTGTAAGAATGAAAATTACTTTTCGCAAGATTTATCATCGTGTTACGAGGGACCGGTTTTCGATGATAAAATCTTCGATTCTTACGATTCGGTCCGGACCAGTTCGAGCTGCCAATAAAGTTATAAAGATTCTGATGAGATCTGGATTGATAACGTCGAGGAATAGCATGGAATCGAGTAAGTAGGTAATAGAAACGGGGTCAGACACCGGTGGTCGCATGGTCGTTTTGTTATTGACCGCACACGTGTGCTCGTTGCCGAGCAGATATCGGAGGTGCAGTCTCAGACGGATCCCACGCGTCTAAATGCACTCGCTCCTTTCATCTAGCGTCCGTTCGTTTGTTCTCGTGCGGTTTGCAGCGTGTATTCGCGTGTTACGTGTCCCGTGTGTACGCGTTTAAAGCCTTTGCTCGCGCAAATGGCCTTTTAGTGCGTATTCGATCCAGACAGGGTGTAACGGCGAACGCGATCCATTGAGGTGGACGAGATAGATAGAGATAAATTGAGAGCAAATAGATTTTCGTGAATCGAACTTGGATCATTTATACTGGCCATTCAACGTGTTTTATTGCTCGGATGAAATTCAGATACGTGAGCTAACTTGAATTAAATTTAAATAAAATTTTTATCAATTTTGAGAGAAAATTTTACTTTATAAATATGAAAACAAAGAAAATATGTATTTGTTATTTTTCAGTCCATTAAATCGTGTTTGAGAACCAGAACAGAGGCAGACATCTAAAAATCTTTCTTCGCTAAAAAAAAGTTATAGATTTTTCCCGTAGTTCGGTGGCCAGGTGTTGCACAATTGAAATATTGACAGATATCAAATTTATGGTTGGCTGCGTTTTTCGTCGTTGAAGTTCATTTTCCCCGCGGAGAGTCTCGTTCCTTTCGTGGAGCTGCGCGTACTGGAACGAAAGCGTGTGAACCCGCCCTTAGCCTTGTCGCCTGGTGATTTTCGTGCGAGTTTCATGCGTGAATAAGCGAGCGCCGTGAGCTCGAGAACTATGCCAACTGCCAACTATTATGTAATACCTCGAGTCTTCTTCGCCCATTTCTCCATGTTCGTTCGCATATTCTGCATCCCCTGTCTTTGTGTGTGTGCGCGCGTGTGTGTGCTCGTGTTTCCTCGACCGCGAGCACTTCCGCCGCGACATTCCATCGAGAGTTCCCCGACAGGTGTCTAAATACGGCATCCCCATTAAAAGTTGGCGCTCCGGGGGATCCATGGAAATTCTATGCCCTCGTTCGTGTACTCGTAGAAAATTCGGTGAATGGAAAATGGTGCGTCATACACACGGTGGATCCAAACGCATGTCGCTTATAATTACGAAAATGGTAGTCGGTTTTAAATTCTCCTTTTTTTTTTACGAAATGGTGCATGTTCGGTTGAAAAAATGTACCTTCGCTATTTAAAGTAAATGAAGCTGACTGCATCGAGGCCGCTCGATTCTGTCGTAGAAATTTACTTTTGAAAGCTATGACTTGGTTGTTTCGTTGCTCGTTCCGGCGAATTATTGATATTAAAAATATTGATAAAATATTTATGCAGTTGAATTGTAAGTTTCATATAGTACTATATTTAGTCGTCAAATAATAACTTCAATATTTCGAAATTAGCCACCTGACATAGCTCGATGTTACAATATTATTTTATCACAATTTTTAATTGAACGCAAAGATTCATCGAACGTTATCAAAAGTGCAATGAGGATTCACTTACAAGTCAATACCTCTCGGTCGAAGAGCTTCTCTCTTCTTGTTTGTCGTTGAACTGGTTGGACGCCAAAACCCGAAAACCAGTTCATTGTCAAGGACCACCGGTACCATCGTTCTCTTTTTGCCTTGACACAGGAGAGAAGGATATCGGTCTCTCCTACGCGTAAACGAAGAAACGGTAGTCGCGATTCTCTTCAACATCCGTTGCATCGTACGTACACGTGTTGCATCGATCGTAACCACACGCTACCTTCGCCGACTTCTGCCTTTCTAGATACTTCGATGATTGTTTACCGTTGGGCATTGTTCTGCGATTTTTCTTTTTTTTTTACGGAAATCTTATACATAGCGATTAGTTCCGCCGTTTGAGAACGCGGATGAGCTGGTGCTGAAGTTGCTGGTAAACAGGAAACAGGAATTTGATAGTCTGGGTCAAATTAAATTTAGTTTTTATCTTTAGTCTGATAGCAAATGTTGAAGACATCTTCTAAAACGCCATTTTCCCTAGATTGATTAGTAGAAAAATAATATTCATTTCAGAGTTGTTTAACGAAGCAAAATGAATAATGGATTAGGTAAATTAAGGTGTCAAGATATAATCCTTAATATCTTTCAAGTTCAAGATGAACGATGAAGATTTTTTCTCCGTATTACCATTTTCCCTGGGGAAACTTAGCTCAGCAGTGTACACCATAGTTCTTGTCATAATTTTAAATAAGCAATTCTCGTGTTTATCTTAAAGGTAGAGGAAAATAGACGCCTCCTCGATATTTCTTCGACATCCACGTAATGTTTCTCCCTGAAGACGACCGACTGTCTGGCGTCGCGTTACGCGTACACGAAGCAAACGACGCGGGGAACTACCGGTTTGAACCACAGTCCGATCCCGTCTGTTCTCTCGCAGCCTCCTTTTCTGCCGTGCGCGAATAATCGGATCGGGAATATCGCGTGTACACGCGCGTGCTAACGAGCGTGTCCGTACGCGAGGACCCGTGTCTGCGTGCAGGTGAACAAGATGGATCGTCTAGGTTCGTTGGGAACTGGTTTCGAATCCGACGATCGAACCAGTTTCTACACACGATCGACGCTTAGATCGCGGATCGAGCAGGAAAATGGAACGATAGTGGGTCACTTTTCCTCGATTTTTCTTCTCTCGTGTCTTGCGAATTTCTCCTCTTTTTATCGCCTCGGGTCGGATACAGGCTGCCGATCCGTTCGCGGCTCGATCGAATGTTATTCGATTGAGGACATCGACTGTGGCGGGTTCTTGACATCGGGAATGGCTGAAGCGGGTGTTAAATTAATCTGAGTTTTTCTCATTAAGAATATACTGTGATGAAAATTCGAAATCGATTTTCTTAGAATGGTACTTTGATATTTGTGTCCTTTTTTCGTAGAACGCTTTATTTATTTGGGTCGCATGTGTTCACACTGAGTAATGTTCCAATTTTAGACCATAGCGTGTTCACGTGCATATCTAAATAATGGAATATGATTTGATCGAGCCGTGAGCAATTCGATACTGTGTATCAGACCTTAACGATTGCTTCGCCTCGGTCATTTCTCTTTGACACCTGAATTTTGCTCGATACATATTGTAACACCACAGCTCGTTACCTTTTTTTTTGCATTGGATCCGGTTCTTCGTTCTTTGCCGATCGCATGATCGCTTTTCAGTTTGATCTGTTGCTCGCCAGATAATCTCTGCTTTCGTTTTTTTTTACGATTCCTGAACATCAGGTTCTTTTTAATCCTTTCGCGATCGATTTTATTTCTTTTATTTTATTGATTATCGTCACTGTAATGGATGCTAAATATAGCTATCGTTTTACCTCAATATTTTCATAAAGTTATGTAAATTATGCAGTATAGAGAAATTTAAGATGATTAATAATTGTTTTAAAATTACAAACTAGAATATCTTCTTAAATTCAGGAACAAATAAGATTATTTGGACTTGTATAACGAAAGAGTTACCAAAAAAGGTAAGAAAATCTCAATCGTCAGCTCAATCAAGCTGTATTTATGAAAGTAAATAAAAAATCTGCTCTGTTAACCCATTAACAGTAGTGTCCTCGTTCGAGGATCGGTAAAAAGTTCCTTTCACAGCAGAACTTCTTTTTCATTTCCTGAGCAAACTTCAATTTGTCTTGAAATAAGGACATCGAGTATCTTGCTCACTTCGTGTATATTCAAATATTAATATTTCATTCGATTCAATTGTAATTAGGGTGTAATATGTTTCACTACATGTGGTAGTTCTGGTAATAACAATTACCTCAATGGCCTAATTGTTAAGTACCTAAAAGGACTCTTGAATTCTATTTCTGGAAAATCAATTTTCCGGTCATGAAAACTTATGTTTACGGTTTATTGTACCAAAGTCATTTTAACACGAAACAACTTCGGGTTTCTTGGTGTTTCCTTGTATCGGGCAAGAAAGGGTTAAATAACACAAGAGTTGCACGTGTTGCATGGCCGCATCGGTGTTCGTCCACGATAAAGGTGAGATAAGTTAGCGTTTCCGACTCTACCGAGAATCATCGACTGTAAGATACACGGATCGGATAAAAGCACTTCCTGGGTGCGCCAGGTCGAGGTGTTTCGTGTCCGTGTGCGACCGTCCGTCCATGTGTGGTATCTATCTATACCTGGCGCGGCTCCGTTCTCGCACTTAGTGAAAAGCGATTCTTTCGTCCTTCTCGAAGAGGGCGCCATACTTGGGTTCTCACAATGTATCTGGAGTGCAGCCAGGTACAAAAGGTACAAGAGCGAAGAAAAAAAAAAAGGAAGAAAAAACTAAAAGTGTACAGGCTGGCAGAATGGAGAGGCAGGAGCCATTCGACACGAGATCGGCAACAAAGAGAACGTGTTGCGGTCGGATTACTGCGCATACATATATCTCAGTTCTCACCCGAGTGCTCCTCTTCCATTTTTTTTTTTTGGTCTTTTTCGCTTTTTTCCAGATATCGCGAGATTCGTTTCGCTCGCGATCGAGTTTTTCCGGACGATCGCTCTTGAATCGTCAGATTCGGTTACATGAAATAGCAGTTCCTGTTTAGATTCAAGTTTACGACGATAGAGCAGCGGAGAACGTGCTCGATGCACTGATATTTGAAACTATGAGGTGATTTTTAATACGATCGTGCCTAGTTGCCTTCAGAATCTGAAGTGTTGCACATAGATTCTTTCTCGACAGTGAGATCGTTCTTGAAGGTGTTTTTGTCAGGTTTATTTTCCTCGATAGGGTAGTGTTAGACATCTATATCAATTTTATTGAATTCGAGACGATTTTATTCTAAATAATTGAAATTGTATCACATCTTACTTCAAATTAAAAGAGTGATTATAGTTCTACAGTAACACATGGCCGTCAAAGAATGTATGATTTCAGTTTAGGAATATCTTGGAAGATAAACCAAACGGCGATTTAATTTATTCACGTTGAAGTCTCATTTGTAATACGGCTATAAAGATTAAAACCGGAAGCACGGAGACGTTTATTAAAAAATATGGACGGATATATCGTAATCTTCGCTTCAAATATTTCTCTTCTGTTTGTACTTTTGATAGTTTCATCGCAGCACGTGTTGGAACGTACGAAGTTAATTTAATCTCACCCGCGTCATAAAGCGTTGCTTAATTCGTGCTTGCATGGACCTAAGGAGTAACATAGAGTGACTAATAAAATTTATGAGTCAATTGAGCTTATCTGTCGCCAAATGCCGCTCTTCGTTTAACTCTTTCTCTTCTCTGTTTGCACTGTAAAACGTGATATCGTACGTGTGTTCAATTTAGCACAATAATCTCGTCTAATCTAATTAGATTTATGTATCTTTTGATGTATGATCTTGAAAAGTTTTAATTAAGAAAGTGTGCATGACTATTTAAGTACTGAAGTGAAAGATATACAGAAAATGTTAGTAATTATTTATTTTGCTTCGAAATCCTTATTTGATAACATGATTTCGCTATAAAATCGATTCTGGGAATAATCGAAGCCACGTCTGGTCGATGTTTGTGTAAACTCAGCATCACCCAGCCTTGGTCCAGATTCATTTTCGATTCTCTCTTGTTTCTCCGGGTGTTGGCGTCGAAGACGCTATCTCCAGTTCTGGAACACGTTTCTGTCCCTGTTCTCCGAAGTTATTGTGCCATGGCGCACATACGCGACAATGGCGGACCAACCTAGATACTATAGAGTAATATCTATGCTCGTGTGTAAACGGTCCGAAGCAGAGGAGAACGGTGTGCAGAGAGGCGACGTGCATTGTGAACATCTTTACAAAAGCCGTTAGATGCAGCCAGAGACGCTCATGCAGAAGGACCAATCTCTGTTGCTTGTCCTACCAGACGGTCAGAAGTTAAGCATCCACGTTGAATAGAGCTTTTCATTTTGATAAGGGAATCTTTAGTTGAAAATTCGTACCGAATATGTTGATTCGTTTATTATTTGGACGGTTATCTTATAAGATCTTTATTATTTTGACTAGAATTGATTATATCAGCTCAGCAACTAAATTTGTAATAATAGACATATGGAAATTCTATAGTTAACCATTTCCATTCGAAACAACCATTGTTTGTATCATGAATATTTGTAATAATTTTTTGTTCGTCTTCTGTAGCAGCATTGAAGGGACTTTGATAGCAAGTTTTATGGATGAACAAGTTTCATTCAATGCAAATGCAATGCTATTCATTAGCAGGTAAAAATTCATTTTCACGCTCGCTTGTATGCTTGTTAACGACGTTAATGAACAATAGTCGAAGGCATATTCACATTTTAGGATGTACATCTTATTATATTGTAGGAAGGGATCGTTTTCTTAATTAATGTTCTTTGCGTAACGTGCATGCATGTAAATGAATTACTTTTCTTATTTTTCTTATCCACAAGCTCGTTAATTAAAATATAAAGTATTTCTAATTTACTAATTTCCAAATTTAAGCCTTTAATTTACTAATAGTGTCATTTTAATTACGAAATGCAATATATTTCTTCATCAAAGTGTACCAACCAACAGTATTGCGTTAAAATAAGAATTTTGTCATCCTGTCAGCCAAGAGTGTCTTGCTATTCGAATTACACGATGTCAAACACGAGGAAATCTAACAAGACCACGCGAAACGCCTGTTCGCATAATACATAAATCCGATAAAGTTAATCTCCGTGTGCGTACGATTCAGCAACGCTCGTTATTACTGGGACAGCTCAATTTATGAGCTGGAAATAAATTGTTAATTCCTCGCTGGACTGGCGCGTGTAATCACAGAATGTTGGAAGCCTGTTAATGGACGTTGCGTAGGACGAGTAGCGGCATTATCCCTTGCCTCGGTACAGATTCATTTACGGCAAATCGAAGAGACACTCGAGTCTCACTCGAAGAGGAAGTTACCCTGAAACGTACAAGCGATGGGCGAAGGGAATTATAATTGGGTCGAAAACGAATGGTAAGCGACGGCTAATGGCGGAGGAATGAAAATGCGCCGGGAAATGAGCGAGAGCAATCGAAGAAGCCTTCCGGCTACCGGCTGCCTCAAGCTATTTCCGGAAATCATTGTCGAGTCAGCTGCATTCAAGTTTTTGTTAGTCCCTCGTGTGTTTTTCATCTTTCTATTTGCGTCAACCATCGATGATAGCTTGAAAGCGATTATTTGTTAATCCTGGAAGAATAAAATGACTTTCTTTCACCGTTTCATTAAAGTTTATTATTATAGTCTTAACTGATGTATTCGCAGTTCATTCTCTTCGTAAAGTTGGTAATCTCCGCAATATATTATTAAAATGTTTCAAAAGGAAATATTATGTGCTAAAAAGTGACGGAATCTAATTTTTCAATTTATCATATTAAAACAATTTGTCTGGTTTTTATGATATTTCGTTTTACAAACATTATTCTTTTTAGTTCCTTAATTATTTGACCAAATTGGATTGAGGATGCTATTAATTTCGAAAGCTTTAAAAAATGGTACCATATATTAAAAAAATGGACCAGTACGTGAAGATCATATAACATTATAAGTACATTAAATTATAATAACTGTAGGGAAACTGTCCTTAGGAAGTGCCGTTCCGGCGGAGTCAAATTTGGGGTGTTCCGCGTCACTTGTTCTCATCCCTGTTCTCTCGTTCTTCTTCATTCTCTCCCTTTCTCCCCCGTTTCGCTCTTGTAGCAACCCACATCGACGGCATCCCTTCGAAAATTCTCACAGGAGAGATGACTCATCTCTGCAATCGATTATTCCCGTGCTTGGTTACGGCAGGACAGTATAGATTTTATCTTGCGCATCTCCTACCTCGTGTATTGTTGCTTCGAAAGAAGAAAATCATTCCACGTGTCCTGAACCGCACCTAAAAATTTTATAAAAAATGATTGAAGAATGATGCGCCTATCTTCGTTTCTTTTTCACTTTCTGAATATTTATGAGACGAAAGAAAGGAAACGAATGCACGAATCATTTTCTCGGATGACGAATCAAGAATGAACGTATCATTACTGTTGATCAAAAAAGACCGAGTGAAACGAAGGAAACTTTGATTTCACGAACCAGGTTATTGCGTGTTTAAGCTTCTGAGCTTTTTTAGCAACCGAAAAAAAAACATTGGTCAAATTTTTATCGGTTTTTTCGTATTTGAGTGGGACTGTAAATGGTGCGGTTCGATTCGTGCACGTTGACCTAAAAGCAATTAATCACTACCGCTAATTAAAATCGTTGCGTATAACTGGAGCTTTTAATTAATTTATGATTCGTTCGATCATTTCTCTGATGAATAGAATTGAAGAACCTTTGCCAGGAAACGGCCACTTTGGTCCACTCGTCGAATACAGCAGCATAATTAATATCACTGAAATACAGATAAAATACGACGCGATAAATATAGTGAAGCGAAAAATATTTTGATGAATTTATCGAACGTCGGTGACTCTGTTTCAAAGAACGCTTTTGTGAAGTTTTTGTTTGCCAGAGGATATTATTTACATTCTTTCTCAACATTTTTAAACTCGTATAAAAGCACGGAATTTAAATTATATATTATTTTTCTCGTTAATAAAAATTCATTTTTCAAAACAAGTGATAACTTTTATGGAAATTTTTAATCTTCACTAAGTGTTTAATTTCAATTCAAGAAACCGGTACTAAAATGCTTAAGAGTCCTGTAGTGTGCGATGCAATCTCATTTTTTACTTTTTACCCTAAAAAAAAAATATCATCAGAATATAACCGCGTTTGGGAGCATTCCTGCGAATGCAATTATTTTGTTCTATACGTAGCGATTTTAGTTCGAGATCGAGCAATTTCAGTACCTGTCAGCCGGCTGATACGTGTCCTTTTCAAAAACACGGCAGATCAACACGCGATGTTGTTTTCGGTGGACGACCAGCCAGCGGATGTGACGTCAGACCGAGCGTGGAAAATCGTGAAAAGCCGTTTTCTCGCTGCCAAGACTTCTCTAGGATTTTCCGGGCAAAGAGAGCTCGCACAAAAGGGTAGGGAAGAGAAGCGAAAGGACGGAAGTGAGATCGATACCGGAGTCGACTAGAGAGTTTAGCAATTCCCGCCATTTCATTCGAGCGTACAAGATTCCTCCACAGTATTTCCTTGGACCTGTCATTTGGCAGATTTGGTTGCTCGAATTGCAACTGAACGTATTAAGAATTTTGTTCAATATTTTAAATTGTTGTAAACAAAAGGAAAATATATAATCCAGAATCGTTCGTTAAATGGAAACTTGAATATTCTTCGGATTTAAAATCACAATTGTTAGACAACTCAGTGGAGTTCGCATAAAACTGCGACGACTCCGGTTTGATGTTTCTAATAAAAGTATCATTGCTTCGTTCTCCATCATTTTTTTCATATTATAGAAAGGTTTTTCGTTTTGGCGTTCTGTTGGTTTTATTCCCCCGTTTGCGTGTTTCTCGTTTCGCTGGAAACGATTTAATTAAATCGGAGTGGTTCGTATTCAATGAAACTTTTACCGCCGGCTGCTTTGTGTCGAACGAGCCTCACGAATCTCTGTTACGAGCAACAAGCGTCCTGTTCCGAGTCGAAATTGAAAAATTCAGTTCTTTGTTTGAAATGCCAGAAAAAATACAGACAAATGAGTATCTCTGATTGTTATTTAAACGCGGCCACTTGCGACACAATCGACATTTCGCCCCGTTTATTTCTCCGTCCAGAAACGATGGTTATTTCCGTTTTCGCTTCGAAGTCGTTCGGGATCGACAACAAGCAGGATATTGAATTTCTCGGACGGTTTCATAATCTTTAGCATATTACTAAATCTATACAAATCCAATATCCTTTGGAGAACGGTTCGCCAGAAATATCCAAAAATACTAAACCAATTTTGAACTTATCGATCGAATCTAGCTCTAATCGAATCGACGATATTTTTATTTCGCGTTGCTCTGTCGCAAAAGGTGAAAACGATCAAAATTTCATGCGAATGTTTCCTGTAGCATTAAATAATTGTGCTACAGTAATAATAGTTTCAGTTGACGGGTTTTGATAACGATAGCGATTTGCTGAAATCGTTTCACGTTTCATCC